>CM039676.1:180782473-181382473 GCA_022496015.1 Hordeum marinum
GGGGGAGGGAATGGATGCTATGTTTTTGTAGGGGGACGGGGCTGCTCTTAACCTAGCTCCAGGTCCGCGGGATGGACGCCATGTGCGGCATCTCATGCGCGTTTGGCCATGGCGCCTCTGCTCCCTGCCCTGGTGAGAGGTTAGGGAAAGGCCAGCCGTGGTGGGCTGGCCTTCCTGTGTTGACTCAAAGCCCAGGGGCACGATGCCCATTATCCTTTTCTTTTATCTTATATTCAGCTGTTATTATTATTATTATTATTATTATTATTATTATTATTATTATTATTCTAAAAAAGCTATTATTATTATTGTTTGAATTAAAAATCGCAATCAAAATAACTTTTTTCTAAATATGCTACTTGGCCAATTATTAGCATTGCAATATTGGCAGAGCCACCAAAAAGTTTGAGGCATTTTGAAAAGTGTTTGGAAATTTACCAAAATCAAAAGGTATTTAACATTGATATTGACAATCTCTTAAATTGCTTTAGAGGCACTTAACACTTCGCAAAAAGTGAGTTACAATTTTATGAAGGCTTGGGGAATATTTGCAACCCAAACAAGATTTTAGTTTTCAGGTTTGCCAAACTATTTAAACCATTTATCAAAAGGAATTTGAACTGCAAAGGGAATTTTTAAATTACAATTGATTCCAACTGTGATCAAACCTATTTTAGCAAAATGGATTAGGTAAATCATTTGATCACTGTAGCTTAATTACATGGATCACTGTACTGATAATCAAGAGGGGTTACAATTCTCCGCTGCTAAAAGGAATTCTCATCCCGTGAATTAAGAGGTAGAATGAAGGGAAAAAGATTGGGTTACGAAATTCTAACGAGTCTTCTAGTCTTTGTTGCTCTCATCGAAGAGGTTGGTCCTCTCATTGATGTATTCATTACTATGATTCAGGTCAACCTAATGGAGTCCTCATCCTTCCTTCGGGATCATCATCGTCCTACGAATGCGATAAGAGGGAAAACTCTGGAGGAACGTTTCTTTCTCCAAAGTTGGGCATCTGACGGTGAACTCATGAAGATGACGGCAATTATTCCTGGAGTTGTAACTTAGGGAATTCATTGAGAGCAAAAGTGATGGTCCAAAGTTTCAAACGGGTAGTCAATCATTCGATGCTTGATCAGAAGGCGGAAAGGGTTCAGACCAAGGACAATAAATATCACGTGTGATACTACAATGGATCACCCCTTAGACGGTGGGTCGGGAATTACATACGAATACAAGTGCAAAATATACTTTGGAAACAAAGATGTACATGCGAGTTAGGTTTCGATCCGTGGAACTGTGGGTTATGGGCCCACCATGTTCATAATAGTAGGAAGAGCGGTGACATCTTGCATGGTCCGGGTAGCAAGACATTTAGAGGATAGCTTGTCAGTAATGTTGGCAACAAGGCCAATACCAAGGGCGGGGAACGAATAGAACTGATTTCCTGCTCGTTGAAATGAGGCGAGCCAATATGAAAAGTTCTCGTCTATCGGTGGTTACCGGAATGTCATCAACAGTAGTAACATGGCCTTACTGACAGAGTTGTACACCAAGATGCCTGCTTAAGCAGGGATTTATTATTACTTATATCATAGATCACAACAAGGCTTAAACAAACCAATGGAAAGGAAAATGTGATTAGAACACAATTATCAGGTATATCCTTCCCAGGACAAGCAGAGCATGATATTCATGACATGATCAAGTAGATGACCATTTAGGTAAAAGGGGAAGGAAATCATGACGCTACCCATACCATGATGTTTGGATACAGATTAGGAAACTTTCAGCATTATGCCTCCAATGTTATTGTTGAAATTCGGGATACGATAGTCAAGATTCGGGGGAGCATCAACATGGTTATCAGGTAAAGGTCAGACTTTCGATACACAAAGGATCCATCAGGAATAACTTATAAATAAGTCATACAATTTCCTCATGGAAAGGCTAATATTCTTAAACAAGATGCTACAACAATAGGTCCTCCCTGAGGTGTGCTATGCATGACATCATCTTACCAGGCTACATAAGGACCAACATCATAACTTTTGGAAAAAGTTCCAACCATTGTATCTGCCCGAGATTCAAATATGGTTTGTGCGAGGATACTTCAGACATAGCAGGCCTGAGAAGAAAAAGCATGTAACATAGATCAACGAGGTGATGTTGCAAGAATCTCGGAACGAACGACGGAAGCAAGCCTTGAAATCATGAGTTGGATTGCAAGACACTTGAACACACATGCCAAACATTCGTGTCCACATTGAAGTCTTTAGAAAGGAAAGCAACAAGTTATGGTTGAGAACCATCATAGGGGATATCAAAGTTCCACGTGTAAGTCTAAATTAGCACTACTTAGAACTTTTTTCCTATAAATCATTAGTGGCTTGACGTGCTAGGAAATACATATGGAATGAAGGTAAGCAAATCTATCAAACCATAGAATACTTCGCACATGCATGAATGAATTAGAACGATTCGAGAGGAAGCGAAACAAAATTTTCTCATAATCAATCACAGTGGCTAAAATGCATGTGAACTTAGAGAAAAACACTTATTTTACCAATCATATTCTTCATGAGCTAGGCACAAACATAATGCTTTCAAAAGTCTCTAGCATTAGCTTAAATGTTCATCATGAACCACGAAGAAAATGAGGATGTGGCTGATGGCTCACCAACAATTTGTCAAGATTTCCACAAAGATGGATTTCCACGATTGAGTGAACAAGGTGATAGCATTGGTCAAACAGATGATAGATTGAGGTATGCCCGAGGGTAACATCCACAATTAAACATTAATCTAATGGTGCACACAAAATCCGGACTAAGTAGCACGACCACTGCTACAATGTTGATTCAACATCCAACACACTAAAAATGGACTTATTATTCATTAAATCCAAGGTAATATAGTTGCTTGTCATAAGTGTAGAAATTACACATCATAGTCCATATGTCGGTATTCTGGTTAGAAACAATACGGGAACTAAGGAATGAAAGGTGATGGTAAGAAGTATCACTATATCAAGAATTCTTAAGACGTGTGCAATTCTCACGACATTCTAGAAAAAGATGGTAATACTCCAAAATAGGACATAACACAAGATGGCTAACAAGGAACTTAAGGTTCATCCAAAACAGACAAAGTCTGCATTTGACAGGAAGGCAAGGATGTCGTTGATACGTCTCCAACGTATCTATAATTTCTTATGATGGCATGCTATTATATTATCTGTTTTGTATGTTTTATAAGCATTAATATGTTATTTTATATTATTTTGGGACTAACCTATCAATCTAGAGCCAAGTGCCAATTTCTGTTTTTTCCTTGTTTTTGAGTTTTGCAGATATGGAATATTAAATGGAGTCCAAATGGAATAAAACCTTCAAAAGGATTTTTTTTTCTGGAAGGAAACAAGTCACGAAGCTTGGAGTGCACGTAAGGGGAGGTGCCAGGGCGCGACAAGCCTGCTAGGCACCCCTGGCCACGCCTAGCAGGCTTGTCTCCTCCTAGCGGTCTCCTAACCCTAATTCTTGGCCTATAAATACCCAAATATTCCCCCAACATCGAAGAGAGCCATGCAAATACAATCTTGGAGCCTTTTCTGGTAATCTGCCGAAGGGGGTTTCGATCACGGAGGGCATCTACATCAACTCCATTGCCCCTCCGATGATGTGTGAGTAGTCCACCACAGACCTACGGGTCCATATCTATTAGCTAAATGGCTTCTCTCTCTCTCTTTTATCTTCAATACCATGTTATTCATGATCTTCATGGAGATCTATCCGATGTAATCCTCTTTGTGGTGTGTTTGTCAAGATCCGATGGATTCTGAGTTTATGTTCAGATTATCCATGAATCTTATTTGAATTCCTCTGATTTCTTATATGCATGATTTCATATCCTTGCAAGTCTCTTCGGTTATTGGTTTGGTTTGGTTTGGCCAACTAGATTGGTAATTCTTGCAATGGGAGAAGTGCTTGGTTTTGGGTTCAATCTTGCGGTGTCCTCACCTAGTGACATCGTAGGGGTAGTGAGGCATGTATTGTATTGTTGCCGTCAAGGGTAACAAGATGGGGTTTTCATCATATTGCTTGAGTTTATCCCTCTACATCATGTCATCTTTCTTAATGCGTTACTCTGTTCTTCATGAACTTAATACTGTAATGCAGGCAGGAGTCGGTCAATGTGTGGAGTAATAGTAGTAGATGTAGAATCATTTCGGTCTACTTGTCACAGACGTGATCCCTATATGCATGATCATTACCTTGGATAACTACATGATTATTCGCTTTACTATCAATCGCTTGACAGTAATTTGTTTACCCACCATGATATTTGCCTTCCGGAGAGAAGCCTCTAGTGAAACCTATGGCACCCGGGTCTATTTTCCATCATATATTTTCCGATCTATACCTTGCTGCAATTTACTTATCCTTTACTTTTCGCACTCATTTACGTCTATCTCTTTCAGATCTAATCCTTGCAAATAACCGTGAAGGGATTGACAACCCCTTTATAGCATTGGGTGCAAGAGTTTGATTGTTTGTGTAGGTGCATCCATTGGTGACTTGCTTGTTTCTCCTAGTGGATGGATACCTTGGTTCTCAACAACTGAGGGAAATACTTATCTACTTTGTTGCATCACCCTTTCCTCTTCAAGGGAAAACCAACGCATGATCAAGAGGTAGCAAGAAGGATTTCTGGCACTGTTGCTGGGGAGGATACACATCAAGCCTACCAAGTACCCATCAAAAACACTTCTTTTGCATTTACTTTCTTGCCATTTTCCTCTCGTTTTCCTCTCCCCACTTCTAAACGATTTTCAGAAAATACCAAAAGATTTGCCTTTTTATTCGCCCTTCTTTAGTTTGCCTTTTGTTTGCTTGTGTGCTTGATTGCTTGCTTTGTCACGGTGTATGAGAATACCAAGTTGTGTGACTTGTCGAATACTAATAATAATGATTTTATTAGTACTTACTCCGTTTGCTCCGCCAGTAGTGCGTAATCTTATGACATCAATGCTGCCTTGCTTAATCTTGTTATGAAAGAACAATTTTCTGGCCTTCCTAGTGAAGATGCCACATCCCATCTAAATACTTTTATTGAGTTGTGTGATATGCAAAACAATAAAGATGTGGATAATGATATTGTTAAATTTTTCCGTTCTCACTGCGAGATCGTGCTAAAACTTGATTTTCATCTTTGCCTAAAAAATAGTATTGATTCATGGAATAAGTGTAAAGATGCTTTTATCTCCAAGTAATTTCCGCCCGCTAAGATCATCTCCCTTAGGAACGATATAATGAATTTTAAGCAACTTGATCATGAGCATGTTACACAATCTTGGAGAGGATGAAATTAATGATTAGGAATTGTCCCGCACATGGTTAGAGTTTATGAATGATTATACAAATTTTCTATGCGGGATTAAATATTGCATCTAGAAATCTTTTAAATTTTGCCACGGGTGGTACTTTTATGGAAATCACGTTAGGAGAAGCTACTAAACTCCTAGATAATATCATGACAAACTACTCTCAATGGCATACCAAAAGATCTCCTATCGATCCTAATGACATGGCTTTGTCGTCTTTGATTCGAAATAATAATGAATCTATGGATGTGAATTTTTTTTGGTTGGAATAATTTTGGTAACCATGCGTATAGAGGCAATTTCAACCCTAGGCCGTTTCCTAGTAACTCCTCTAATAATTATGGTAATTCCTTCAACAATTCTTATGGAACTTATAATAAGATGCCCTCTAATCTTGAAAATATTGTTAAGGATTTTATTGTTTCGCAAAAAGTTTTTAATGCTTCAATTGAAGAAAAAGTGCTTAAGATTGATGATTTGGCTCAGAACGTTGATAGAATTTCTCTTGAGATTGATTCTTTGAAAATTAGATCTACTCCACCCAAGCATGATATTAATGAGTCTTTAAAATCTATGATAATTTCTGTTGATGAAAGTAAGGAAAGAACCACTAGAATTCGTGCTAAGCGTGAATGGCTTGAAAAGTGTTTTGTCGCGATAATGATGATGAAGATCTTAAATTGATTGATGTGACTCCTATTGAATCTTTGTTTACCAATATAAATCTTGATAATGATGGGACTTGAGATAATTCAACTTTAGTTAAAAGGCGTCCCAATGATTCGGATACTATAGATCTTAATGCTAAGATTGATAAAAGTGGGATTGAAGAGGTCAAAACTTTAAATAGCAATGAACCCACTCTTTTGGATTTCAAGGACTTTAATTATGATGGATGCTCTTTAATTTATTGTATTTCCCTGCTTCAAACCATGTTGAATTCTCCTCATGCTTATAGTGAAAATAAGGCTTTTACTAAACATATAGTTGATGCTATGACGAAATGTTTTGAAGAAAAATTTGAGTTAGAAGTTTCTATCCCTAGAAAGCTTCATGATGAGTGGGAACCTACTATTAATATTAAAGTCAAAGATTATGAGTGCCATGATTTGTGTGATTTGGGTGCTAGTGTTTCCACGATTCCGAAAACTTTACGTGATGTTCTAGGTTATCATGATCTTGATGATTGCTCTCTAAATTTGCATCTTGCGGATTCCACTATTAAGAAACCTATGGGAAGGATTAATGATGTTCTTATTGTTGCAAATAGAAATTATGTGCCCGTAGACTTCATTGTTCTTGATATAGATTGCAATCCTATATGTCCTATTATTCTTGGTAGACCTTTCCTTGGAACGATTGGTGCATTATTGACATGAAAGAAGGAAACATTAGATTCCAATTTCCATTAACGAAAGGCATGGAACACTTTCATAGAAAGAAAATAAGATTGTATTATGAATCTATTACGAGATCTACTTTTGGATTGCATGCTAAAGATGACAATACTTAGATCTATTGCATTTTGCCTAGCTAGGGGCGTTAAACAATAGCGCTTGTTGGGAGGCAACCCAATTTTATTTTTTTTCTATTTTTGCTTCTGTTTTTGAGTGTTTCCCACATTATTAATTCTGTAGTAATTGTGTTTTGGGTTTTAATTAGTGTTTGAGCCAAGTAAAACCTTTCGGTTGATCTATGGTAGTTCTTGATTTGATCTTGTTGAAATACAGAAACTTTGCGCTCAGTCCAGGAATTTTTCTAATTTTTTCAGCGCGTCGATTTCTGTCATGGGGAACGAGCACCTATGGGATCGGAGGGACCCCTTTCGATTCGGCGGGGGTGAAGGCTCGCACAAAGATCCGGTCTAATGAACAGCAAATGGGGATTTTACCTAGGTTCGGGCCACAAGGATGCGTAAAACCCTACTCCTACTTGGTTGTTATTATGGGTGTTCTTAGGGTTCTAGTTACAGGAGCGCTATGAGTAGCTACCACGCGTGTGAGCTAGAAGGTCTAAAGAACTTAAAACTCTAAAAGTCCTCTACTTGTACCGCCCTGGCCTCCTTTTATACTCCGAAGGGATCCCAACAGTGGCATACAGTGTGTACACAGGGGTGTACAGAGCTACAGTGCTATCATACCTAACACTGACGGAGTAGGACAGGTGCATTTAATGCACCGTCAGGCATCTCTGTTCGTCTACGGGACGGGACAGGGGCCCGTCCCATCGACACCGGCTTAGCCTCCTCTAGCGCTGATGCTGCGACATGTGTCCAGGCGGAACGACACCTGGACCATGCGTTGGCGGGGCCTTGTCGGGGCTTCGCCTTGCCGGGTCTTGCCGGGGATTTGTCTTTGCCTGAGGGTTTGATAGCCATCCCGGCAAGATCTTGGCGTGGGTCTTGATTCTTCTGTGCTCGGACCTGGTAAGTCCTACTGGGCCTCGTTGCCAGGGTGGACACTACTTCTCGTGCATGAGTAAGGGGCACCAGAGAGCCCAAAACTTCAGTGCACCGACAGGAGCCCCCGGGCCTGGGCCACACACGACGCGAGGCGCTTTTGGGCTAGGACCAAAAAAGTGGACGGGCATGCGTGGCAGGGCCTTGCGGTCGTGATTATTGCGTTTACTGCACCTCCCCACAATGCCCATTGAATGCGGGGACGTGGGATACGTGTGCAGCGCGAGCGTCAAAATTTTCAATTACCTGCTGGCGGGTCCTTAGCAACCTGCTGGCGGTGCAAGTGTCGGCAAGATACCTTGGCGTCCTTGGTGCAGCCGTTCAAGGTGTTGGTCGCGCTCAAAATAGAATAAGGCGCGAGCACTATCACTTGAGTCGTTGAGCGGACTCGAAACGAAACAGGAGTGCTGGCATGACCACTTAAGCCGTTGAGCGGTCCTGTCACACAGTGAGGGCGCAGCTAATCGCGACAAGGTTCCTGTGTGTGCAGGTTTTCCATACAGAGGTCGAAATTGCCTAAGGAAAATTACTCTACAGTAAAAATTCACTTAGGGTTTTGGCAACTTATCTTTTCGTTGCCGTACTCCTTCCAGCAAGATTTTTTTGGGACGTCGCTCATAGGTATCCATACCACCATCCCCCGGCAAAGCTGCACGCGAGGTAACCTTCTATCCTTTGAGAAAAAGAAAGAAGAGAAAATATGGATGTGGAACCTTGGCGGTCCGTTATCTCTTTCCGAGATTAAGTGTAACACAATATCTCACACAAACATGCACATAAATAAACATGAGAATCAATCGGGATTTGCAGAACGCTTATATTTATTGAACTATGCATAGGGTCTGAGCCTGGCTTTGTACCAAGGATTACATGCTTCAGCGGCAAGACTTGTACAAAAGGTGGTTGTCAGGGTCCCGACAACCGCGCCTCATGGGTAGAACTTGTGAAGATGCTCTATATTCCAGGAAATTGCTCACTAGGACGCCATCTTCGGTCTCCAGGCGGACTGCACCAGGCCTTGTGGCTCGTACTACCCGATAAGGGCCTTCCCACTTTGGCGTCAACTTGTTGGAATTCTTGGCGGACTGAACTCACCGACGAACAAGGTCGCCTTCCTCAAGACTTCTGGCATTAACTTTGCGGCTATAGTAGCGGCGCAAAGCTTGTTGGTAGCCGTGCAACTCTCACAGCAGCCTGAAGACGGTCCTCCTCAAGGAGCATCGCATCATCTTGCCGCAACTGCTCTTGCTCGAGCTCATCATAAGCGAGCACTCGAGGTGACTCGTATATGAGTTCCGTGGGGAGAACTGCCTCTGCCCCATATATGAGGGAGAAGGGTGTCTGGCCGGTAGCTCGATTTGGTGTCGTTCTGATTGACCAAAGAACCACCGGCAACTCATCAATCCATTGCCTCCCGCACTTGTGCAGCTTGTCAAAAGTCCTTGTCTTGAGGCCTCGCAGCACTTCAGCATTAGCCCTTTCTGCTTGGCCGTTGCTCCTTGGGTGGGAATGAAAGCCAAACAGATTTTGCTACCAAGGTCTTGGACATACTGCATGAAGGTGCGGCTCGTGAACTGTGAGCCATTGTTAGTGATGATCATGTTGGGAACACCAAAGCGGAAAACTAGTCCTTTGAAGAACTTGACGGCTGACTGTGTTGTCACCTTTCTCACCGCTTCCACTTCCGGCCACTTTGTGAACTTGTCGATTGCGACGTACAAGTACTCAAAGCCCCTGGCAGCGCGGGGAAGGGGCCTAAGGTGTCGATACCCCAGACCGAAAACGGCCAGGAGGAGAGGAATTGTTTGAAGGGCTTGAGCTGGTTGATGTAATTTCTTTGAATGGAACTGACATGCTTCACACTTGGTTACTAACGTAGTTGCATCCTGGAGTGTGGTGGGCCAAACGAAACCTTGCCGGAATGCATTTTCGGCAAGTGCTCTTGATCGTATGTGGGAGCCACATCCGCCTCCATGTATCTCCGCCAACAGCTCTAGTCCATCCTCTCAATAAATGCATTTGAGTTTCACGCCATTCGGTTTCTTTCTGTACAGGACGTTGTCTACGAACCGGTACATATGAGACCAGCGGGCTACTTTCTCTGCTTCCTCTTGTTCCTTAGGGAGTTCTCCTGTTTGAAGGAAACGGACGATGTGCTGTGCCCATGCTGGAGCCTGAGGATCGACAACAAGGAGAAAAGGCATATCCTCTTCCCAGGGAGCGTTTATCTCAACGACAAGGGCCTGATGCCCCACCGGAGCCTGTTGCCCCCCCCCCCCCGACAAGCCTGGCAGGAACGCGTGCTTCCACGGCAAGAGTCGGAGGCTCCGCCGGAGCATGGCGCTCACCCGGCCAAGCATGACGTTGTTCCTGGCAACCTCTTCGCCAGCGTCTTCTGGATCTCTGCCATGAAATACTTGCCGGAACTCAGCTTCCTTCTTTCTCTTGTCCAGTTAATGGTGTCACGGAGGGCTGAGTCAGTCGGAGCATGAACGTTCCTGGTTCCACACACAACTTAAGGGCAACACGCGTCGATAGGCCATCAACAACGCTGTTCTCTGCATGTGGAACGTGCTCCATTTGTAGGCCGTCAAAACGTTCATCCAACTTCCTCACTTCATCTACATAAGCTTCCATCAATGGAATCTGCTAATCTTTGTTCACTTGCCTGACAACACGCTGAGAATCACCCCTAACAATAAGTTTCTTGATCCCAAAGTCTGTCGCGATCCTGAGGCCGGCAAGCAGCCCTTCGTATTTGGCAGTGTTGTTTGTTGATCTCTCCCGAGGAAAGTGCATCTGAATCACATATTTGAGGTGCTCTCTAGTGGGTGCGACAAGAAGCACACCGGCACTGGCGCCTTGCAAGCAAGAAAGCCCCATCAAAATACATGATCCACTCTTGATCGGTTTCCTTGCCAGGGAGAGTTGACTCTGGAACTTCCTCATCGGGCGTTGGGGGTCCATTCTGCAATGAACTCTGCCAAGGATCTGCTCTGAATGGTTGAAGTGCTTTCAAACTTGAGGCCAAAGCTTGACAGTTCCAAAGCCCACTCTACAATCCTGCTGGTATCTTCTGGATTCCACAAAATTCGCTGCAGCGGGAAGCGAGTGACAATGGTGATCTCGTGTGCTTGGAAGTAATGGTGCAGCTTCCTCGAGGCCATAAGAAGGCCAAAGAGCAGCTTTTGCACGCCAGAATATCTTGACCTAGCCCCCTGCAACAGGGAGCTGACAAAATAGACTGGGCGCTGCACCACCTTCTTCTTCTGGATTGTCCATTCAACTGTGCAGATCCTTCCTTGTCGGCACCAGATCATGCCGGGGAATGCCCTAGCTCGTTGCTTGGTGGCCCTGCCGTTGCTGCTGCTTCTTCATCAACTTTTCTTTCAGCCACTAGTGCAACACTCACCACTTGATTTGTTGCCGCAAGATATAGCAGCAGCGGCTCTTGTGGTTTTGGCGCGACTAGGACTAGCGGAGAGGAGAGGTACTTCTTCAAATCCTGAAGTGTTGCCTCTGCTTTTGGAGTCCATTTCATCGGACCTTCCTTCTTCAAAATTTTGAAAAAGGGCAGGGCGCGCTTAGCAGATTTTGAGATGAACCTACTCAGAGCGGCAACACAGCCGGCAAGACGACGCACATCTTTGACTTGTCTTGGTGCCTCAATTTGCTCGATTACTTTGATCTTGTCGGGATTTGCTTCAATTCCTCGTTGAGATACAAAGAACCCGAGAAGCTTGTCAGATGGGACGCCGAACACACACTTCTCAGGGTTGAGCTTCATGTTGATCTTGTGCAGATTTGCGAATGTCTCTTCTAGGTCTGATATGAGCGTCGCCTTGTCCTTGGTCTCGACCACTATGGCATCCATATAAGACTCCATATTTCTATGTAGCTGGGGCAGAAACCAATTTTGGAATGCTCTTGAAAATGTAGAACTAGCACTTTTCAACCCGAAAGGCATATGCAAAAAAGCAATATGTACCACATGGGGTGATGAATGCGGTCTTCTCCTCGTCTTCCTTGGCCATGAAAATCTGATGATAACCGGAATAGGCATCAAGGAAAGACAGCAAGTCGCAATCGGTGGTGGAGTCCACAATCTGATTGATGCGCGGCAAGGGAAAATTATCTTTGAGGAAGGCTTTGTTGATATCTGTGAAGTCAATGCACAACCTCCATTTCCCATTCGCCTTGCGCACTACAACTGGATTGACCAACCATGTTGGATGAAGTACTCCTCTGATCAAGCCAGCCACTTCTAGTTTCTTGGTCTTTTTGGTAATAAACTGTTGCTGCTCCAAAGCTTGCTTCTAGACCTTCTGCTTGATGGGCCGCACGTGTGGGCAGACGGCAAGGTGGTGCTCAATCACCTTCCTGGGAACACCAGGGATGTCAGATGGTTTCCATGCAAACACATTGACATTCGCCCGTAGGAAGGCGATGAGCGTGCTTTCCTATTTGTCGTCAAGGGTGAAACTTATGGTGAAAGTTCCCCCCGTGTCATCCTCCTTGGCGGGCACCTTCTTGGTCTCTGGCGGAGCTGCCTTGGACTTCTTGCTCTTGCCGGTGGAGCTCTCTGGCACATTGTCAATGGGAGCGCAGCACCCCGAGGAGGTGCGCTTGCTGGAATGTGCGCTAGAGGCCTTGCCAGTCTTCTTCCCCCCGAGAGCTTCAGCGGTACGAGCAAGTGCCTTGGCGGCAGGTGCTACAACTACCCCCCAGTAGAGTTGGTCGGCGCAGATAAGGGTGCTTTTCTTGTTGGAGTTGATCGTGATGAGGTTCATCGCCTGTCATCTTCAGCACATTGTAAGCAAAGTGGGTTGCCGCCATGAACATGGCTAGTGCTGGGCGACCAAGGATGCAGTTGTATGGCAACAAAGATCTTGGCGACGTCAAAAACGATCTTTTCTGTTCTGAAATTGATGGCACTGCCAAATGTCACCAGCAGCGTGATCTTGCCCTTCGGTTAATTTCTCCCTGAATTGACCCCTTGGAAACCGCATGTCGGCTCGAGATCTTCATCAGGAATTTGCAGCCTCTGGATGACATCAGGCGAGATCAGGTTCAAGCTGGCCCCACTGTCGACTAGCATCTTCGTCACCTTGAGGTTGGGAATTGCTGGCGAAACCAACAATGACACGCACCCGACCGTACTTATGCGATCAGGGTGATCGTCAGCGTCGAAGATGATAGGAGTGTTGGACCATTTCAGAGGTCTCATGGCACCGATAGAGGGCTCCGTCGCTTTAACCTCGCACGCCCACTATTTAAGTTGGCGGTGAGAGGAATGCGACGGGGCACCTCCCATGATGCACATCATCTCTTTAGCCTTCTGGAACTCATGCTCGCTGGACTCGTCGTCCTCTTCGATGTCATCATCATCACCCTCTTGCTTGTCGTGGCCGTGCACGGGCTGGTCTGTTTGTTGCTTGGGCTTGCTGCAGCGACAACCTCGGCCAACGCGCTTCTTGCCGGACCCCTTAGCACCATCCTGGCCTTTCTCTTTGTCTCTCCTCTCGTACTCGGCTGTTTGCTTCTCGGCAAGCTGTTCCACTTGGCAACAGTCTTGGAGATCATGGCCTTTGGTGCGATGGATCTTTCAATACTGCTTGCCAGAGCCTTCTGGCTTGTCGACAGCCGCCATGGCATGGCAGGAGTTTCACCCGACAACATCATTGTCGGGGTCATCAACCTTGCCCTTCTTGGTGGTGTCGGGGTTGCTGGATCCCTCGACGGCAAGCACGGCCTTGCCCTTGTGTTTCTTGTTCTGCCGCCGACCCTTCTTTGTTGGGGTGGCGGTGTCTTCATCTTCAGAGTCGACCCCTGCGCCAACTTCTTCGTCGGGGAGTCTCCTCCCTTCTTCAGTCGAGCACATTTGTTTGCTAGAGCATAAAGCTCGGCAACATCCCTGACCCTGTTCATCGCCAGCTCTTCCCTCATCCCGCGGTTGCGCACGTTCTGATGGAACATGCTGATAACAACGGCAGGATGAATATCTGGTATGTTGTGGTGCACACGGCTGAACCTTTGGATGTACTTGCACAAAGTTTTGCCGTCCTTTTGAGGGATGATTTGCAAGTTACTTTCCTGGCCAGGAGCTTGATGACCTCCCATGAAGGCGCCAATAAATTTGTGGCACAGGTCTGCCCAGGAGGCGATGTAATTCTCCTGCAGGTGCATCAACCATGACCGGACGTTGGGCTTGAGCACCAACAGGAAGTAGTTGGCGAGTATCTTGTCGTCGCGACCCTCAGCAGCTTGCACCGCAATGGTGTAGATGCTCAGGTACTCCGACGGGTGAGTCATGCCGTCGTACTTCTCCGGGACCTCTGGCTTGAACGTGCGGGAGTTGGGCCACTGGACTTGCCACAGCTCACGGGTAAACGCTAGACAACCCACCTCATAAGGTAGGCTGACAAGATACCCTGGCGCAGACTTGTCTACAGTGGGCCCCCGCGCGTCTATCAAATTGAAGGCGCACTTCCAGCCGCTGCTCGATTGCAGTTCAAGCATCTTCCTTGCTCCATTCCTGAAGAACATGATGCTGGTCGCGGCATGTCCGTGGGTTAGACGACACCATCGATTAACCATCGTAAGCGTTAGTCCGTCGAGTCGGTGACCGGCGTTGTTGTTGTGGGGGAGAGTGCACCGAAATCGCACCGCCTCCGGCCTTCTCACCACTGGCATGAGCCAGCTCGGTGGACCAAAACTTATCTGCAAGCCTGAGGAGGCTCTGAATGGTGGCTCTCCATTCATCGAGCTTCTCCACAGCAGGAGGGAAGTTTAGGAGCAGCTGTGCTCGCGCTATTGCCTCTTCCGACGTGGTCAGCAGTGAACGGCATGAGGAACGCAAGGTGCTCTAACTTCTAACTGTGTTAGAAGGAGCATCGCCGTGATCCCGTGATGGCACGCCACTCCCGCTAGCATGCTGGTGAGCATGCTGGTCCCGTGCACCTTGGGAGTGACTTCTAACTACGGGATCCGTGGCGCGGCTCTTCGCATGCATCCTAGGAAGGTTGCGACATAGGCACCGACATGCGAGCCCTAGAAGATACCCTTCCACCCCCCGGAGTTCGCCGTACCACCTTCTTGTCCTTGATCACCGAAGTGTCGCGGAAATTCTCAACCTCTGCCTCCTCCCCCACCCGCGTCTACGCCGTCGCCTGTCTATGCAGATATAGGGACAATGGACATGGATGGACCAACTGCCGTTAGGCCTTTCTTCTTGGGGGCCATGGAAATGATGACTATGAAGGAACTGGTGCGCTGATCACCAAAACAGGTTCACACTACCTATCCCCCCTACCCGGCGTGCCAAAGATGTCATGGGGAACGAGCACCTATGGTATCGGAGGGACCCCTTTCGGTTCGGCTGGGGAGAAGGCTCGCAAAAAGGGAAGGTCTGATGAACAACACGTGGGGATTTTACGAAGGTTTGGGCCACAAGGATGCATAAAACCCTACTCCTGCTTGGTTGTATTATGGTTTTAGCTACAGGAGCGCTATGAGCAGCTGCCACGTGTGTGATCTAGAAGGTCTAAAGACTGAAAGTCCAAAAGTCCTCTACCATACCGCCCTGGGCCTCCTTTTATACTCCGAAGGGGATCCCAACAGTGGTGTATAGTGTGTACATGGGGTGTACAGAGCTACAGTGCTATCATAAGTAACACTCACGGAGTAGGACAGGTGCATTTCATGCACCGTCAGACATCTCTGTTCGTCTGCGGGACGGGACAAGGGCCCGTCCCATCGACACTGCTTAGCCTCCTCTAGCGCTGACGCCGCGACATGTGTCCAGGCGGAACGACACCTGACCCATGCGTTGGCGGGGCCTTGCTAGGGTTTCGCCTTGCCGAGTCTTTCCAGGGATTTTTCTTTGCTCGAGGATTAGATATCCATCCCGGCAAGATCTTGTTGGGGGACATGATTCTTCTGTGCTCGCACCTGGCAAGTCATGCTCGGCCTTGTTGCCAGGGTGGCTACTACTCCCGTGCACGAGTAAGGGGCACTGGAGAGCCCAAAACTCTAGTGCACCGACAATTTCCCAGGTTGTCCTAATTTTTTAGATTATTTTGAGTTACAACAGTATACGAAGTTTCGATATTGCTACAGGCTGTTCTGTTGACCGATTCTGTTGACAGATTCTGTTTTGTTTGAGTTGTTTGCCTATTTTGATGAATCTATGGGTTGTATCATGTTGTATGATCCATGGAGAAGTTAGATTACAGTAGGTATAACACCAATATAAATAAAGAATTAGTTCACAACAGTACGTAAAGTGGTGATTTATTTTCTTATACTAACGGATCTCACGAGTTTTCTGTTAAGTTTTGTGTTGTGAATTTTTCAAGTTTTGGGTAAAGATTTGATGGACTATGGAACAAGGAGTGGAAAGAGCCTAAGATTGGGGATGCCCAAGGCACCCCAAGTCATATTCAAGTATGCCAAAGAGACTAAGATTGGGGATGCCCCAGAAGGCATCCCCTTTTTCGTCTTCAATCCATCGATAAATTTACATGAGACTATATTTTTATTCACCACATGATATGTGTTTTGCTTGGAGAGTCTTGTGTGATATGAGTCTTTGCTTGTTAGTTTGCCACAATCATCCTTGCTGCACACATCTTTTAAGAGAGACACACTGAATCGTGATTTTTTAGAATAATCTTTGTGCTCCACTTATATCTTTTGAGTTGGGCAATTTTGCTCTATGTGCTTCACTTATATCTTTTAGAGCATGGTGGTGTTTGCGTTTTTATAGAAATACTTGAACTCTCGTACCTCACTTATATTGTTTTGAGAGTTTCTAAAATAGCATGGTAATTGGTCCAGGTTATGAATTTAGTCCTAATATGATAGGCATCCAAAAGGGATATAATAAAAACTTTCATATTAAGTGCATTGAGTATTTATGAGAAGTTTGATTCCTTGCATAAAGTTTTGAGTTATAAATATGGTAATGTTAAGAGACTTGTTATGAAGCAAATTGTGAATTTGTAAAAATACTTGTGTAAAGGTTTTTGATTCCCATAGCATGCACGTGTGGTGAATCGCTATGTAACGAAATCGAAGCATGACTTGTTTATAGATTGTCGGCCTTTGTGTGAGGGTCGGGGGCGCGCGATGGTTAACTCCTACCAACCTCCCCCTACGAGCATGGGTTTAATGCTTTGCTTCAATGACTAATAGACTTTCGCAATAAGTATGTGAGTTCTTTATGACTAATGTTGAGTCCATGGATTATACGCACTCTCACCCTTCCACTTTTGCTAGCCTCTCTAGTACTACGCAACTTTCTCCGGTGCAACAAATACCTTCCTCAAAACAGGAACCAAATACCTTCCTTAAAACAGGCACCAAATACCTTCCTCAAAACAGCCACCATATATCTATTCTCAAAACATGCACCATACCTACCTATTATGGCATTTTCATAGCCATTCCGAGATTTATTGCGATGCAACTTCCACCATTTCATTTTATGACATGCACCATCACTTCCATATTGCATATAGAGTCATATTTTGTCATAGGTATCGAGTTGTAATTTTATTTTGAGTTGTAAGTAAATAAAAGTGTCATTATTATTATTATTAGAGAATGTCCCATGTGAGGAAAGGATGATGAAAGCTATGATTCCCTCACAAGTGGGGATGAGATTCCAGACTTTGTGAAAAATAAAAGAGGCCAGAAAAGTCCAAAAAAATGATAGAAAAGAGAGAAGGGACATTGCTACTACCTTTTTCCACACTTTTGGTTCAAAGTAGCACCATGATCTTCATGATAGAGAGTCTCCTATTTTCTCACTTTCATATAGCTAGTGGAATTTTTTCTTCGTGATGCACGTCCACTTAGTTTCCTTTTGAGCTTTCATACACTTATAGCTGTAGTGCATCCGTTGCATGGCAATCCCTACTCACTCACATTGATATCTATTGATGGGCATCTCCATAGCCCGTTGATACGCCGAGTTGATATGAGACTATCTTCTCCCCTTCCTTGACAACCTCCATCATTTTCTATTCCACCTATAGTGCTATATCCATGGCTCACGCTCCTGTATTGCGTGAGAGTTGAAAAAGTTTGAGAAAATAAAGGTGTGAAAACAATTGCATGACTTTTCATAGGGGTTGTGAATGATATAAATACTTTGTGTGGGGAAGATGGAGCATAGCCAGACCGTATGATTTTATAGGGATAACTTTCTTTTGCCATTATATTTTGAAGAGATACAATTGCTTTGCTAGTATGCTTGAAATGTTATTGTTTCTATATCAATATTAAGCTTTTGTTTTGAGTCTTATGGATCTGAATATTCATGCCACAATAAAAAAAATATTAATTGGATAAATATGTTAGGTAGCACTCCACATCAAAAACTCTGTTTTTATCATTTACCTACTCCAGGACGAGCAGGAATTAAGCTTGGGGATGCTGATACGTCTCCAACGTATCTATAATTTTTGATGATGGCATGCTATTATATTATCTATTTTGGATGTTTCATAAGCATTAATATGTTATTTTATATTAATTTTGGGACTAACCTATTAATCTAGAGCCAAGTGCTAGTTTCTATTTTTCCTTGTTTTTGAGTTTTGTAGATATGGAATATCAAACGGAGTCTGTTGGGGATATGACCCGCCGAAGAGGCTCCGGGTCATGTTATTGGCTCGTGAACCGGCCCAAAGGCGAGTCGTAATATTAAGTGGCCCAAGAGGATAGGCGGCTCACGGTGTGGGCCGTACGACGGTCCGGACTGAGAAGACCCGGGCGTGCAAGCCGACTCACAGACGGCTTGGACAAGAAGATAGAGAGAGACTCGGTTAGCAATTGTAAACGACTCGGGTGTTTGGACCTCTTATATAAAGGCAGACCCGGGGCGACTTAGAGGCAGGCAATCGAGAACTAGGTCAAGCTTTTAGCTCCTTGTAATCGATACACAAGTAATACAAACACAAGCAGGACGTAGGTTGTTACCTCAATTTGAGGGGCCGAACCTGGGTAAACCCGTGTCTTTCGTCCCAACTAACACCTGTGAGTCCACCCAAGTGGCGATGGCCTCGAACCGAAGTCCGTTCACCCGGAAATCTGCCGTGATAAAACCACGATAGTTGGCGCCCACCGTGGGGCTAGCGCTTGGTGGTGTTGAGTTCTCAAAGGGATCTCTCCCAGGGCTCGAAGGATACATGGTTGGAAGGATGGCTCTACATCGACGATGCCGGCTAGGGCTTGATGCTGGTTCTGTGGAGTATGGATTCCGGGTTCCGTTCGGCGGGATCCAGGTTTTCATCAGAAAGGTTGATGGATCTACACCCGGGCCGGACGTATGCACCAACATCATCGAGCCGGCTCGGCGTCTCCAAACTGCGTGTGTTACGCAGTCTGCCCATGCCCGTCTGTGTCAAAAGCACGTTCTCGTGGGCGTCACTCAAGGCATGGACCTAGAAGCGTTCGGGTCATAGGGAACTCTCGTTTGCTCGGAAGATGAGTCTTCTAGTGGGGAGACAGAATCAGTGTATCGGCTCAACAACGGTGGCCTTGGGGGCTACCACGACGACTATTCTGAGGTAGAGGGCGTTGAGACAGATGCTATGAGCCCCACGGTTCATGTGGCGGTGTTCATGGCAGGATCGGCTTCAGCCGCTGGTGGCATGGCTGCGGTAGCCGCCGCAGCAGGTGATAGCCTGCTGCCGCCGGCTCAGGTTCTAGTGGAATTAATGGACGAACTCATAGCTCTCATGGCCACAGAGGTAACCCCGGATAATCAAGCAGCTAGGAATTTGGAGGTGGCACGGATCAAGGGTCGGATGGCAGAGGAACGACAAAGGATGGACGAGCTGAAAGCCTAGATGGAGGAAGAAGCGGAGCGTATCAAGGTAGACGCTTTCCGACTGGAGCTAGAGCAGAGGTCAGCGGCCGCGGTGCACCGGAGGAGGCATCAATCCCATCTACCAGAACGTTACGAAGCGAGGAACCTTTTTAACACCCCTGGTGCGGGGCGGGTTATGGGTGTGCCGGAGAGCCGCCCGATGGAGCGCCCGGTGACTCATCCACCCCAGCATAACCAAATCTCTCCCAGGGTTTTTCCAACACCGGCGGGTCATTATTCTAACCCGGCCGAGAACATGGTAGCAGCGGTCGCCCGGCTTAAGACGATCCCCAACCTAGATGAGGCGCCCTTTGCGGAGGAGGTGCGGAATGCCATTGGACATTTACACATAGCCATGGCCCAGCAAGAGAAGTATACTCACAGCTAGAGCCGGGTTCACTCTACCCCCCTCCCCAGTCGAAGTTTCAGCCGGCGTTATGAGTCGCCGGCGTGTTCCAGCAGTCACCCGCGCCGCGGACCACCAGAGGACAATAGGGCGGCTCTGGATGCACAAGCCATCATGGACCAGGCGGGAGACAGGCGAGAGGCAGAGGTAGCTGCAGCCCGTCCAGAGTCGGCACTTTCTGTATCAATGGGAGTAGTTAGTACCAGAGCCGTAGGGGTGCCATGTTTAACTCCGGCTCTGAGGAGTAGTTAGTACCAGAGCCGTAAGGGGCCTTCAAAGGTTCCGACTTACACAGCTGATCTACCCCTAGAGGCGTGGGTTGAAAGTTATGAACTGGCCATGGAGATGCTGGATGTCAGTGAGGCCGTATGCGCAAAATACTTCATCATGATGCTTCAGGGTCCGGCCCGTACATGGCTGAAATGTCTGCCGCCCAACACAATAAGCTCATGGGCGGAGCTGAGCGCAAGGTTTATTAAGAATTTCCAGGGGACCTGTAAGCAGCCTATGACTATTGTCGATCTGGACCACTGTGTTCAACAGGATAATGAGTCGGCCCATCATCGGGTCCGGTGGGAGTCGACTATTATTCACTCTTCATAGCAGATCACGGCGGCTCAAGCGGTGATTATCTTAGAGAAGAATTGTCATTTTGTTCCATTGAAGCAGAAGCTCGGCTGGCTCAAGCGCACGTGTCAGGATATGGGAGAGCTCATGACGGCCTTGACGAAGTATGCCGACTCAGATAACACCAAGGATCTAAGTTCGGATGATGAGAAAGCCAATCAAGGGAAGAAAAACAATCAAGGAAAAGGTTTTGCAAACAATGGGAATCAGAATAAGCGGAAGAACGCTGATGGCGGATTCGAGCTGGTGGCGAATACCAACACAGGACAGAATCATCCCAAGGGGGGTGGAAGATTCAGGCCAAGGAACAGGGGGCCCTTTAATTTAGAGGAGGCACTTAGGAAGCCCTGTCCGGAGCACAGCATGCCTGACAAGCCGGCGTTGCATGCGTGGGGTGATTGCTTTATTATGTAGAGGTTCCAAAACTAGCATTCCCAACCGCGTAATAACCAGGGTGGTGGCCCGCCTGGCGGCTCAGGGCACGGCGGGTCAGGGGCTGGATTCGGCGCCAGCGGTTCAGGAAACGGGCATCCGGGTCAGAATAACCAAGGGGGCACCAACAGCATCCCGGCAACAATGGCAATAACAACAATCAGCAGCAGCGCAATCAGTCCGGGTTTCAGAGTAACCCGAAGCAGCTCCGTTCTGGGCAGTATTACGTATTTATGACCGGTCACAGTAAGCGAGATGAGAAGTTGCGGATGCGAGCGGTTAATACGGCTGCTCCGGCTCTCCAGCGATATTTGCCGTAGTCTGAATATGATATAATGTGGAGCCGGGAGGATCACCCACCGCGGGTGGATGACCCGGGCCAGCTGGCTCTGGTTGTGGCCCCTCAGGTGAATGGCTATATGGTGAATAAAGTGCTTATGGACGGAGGTAGCAGCATCAACATTCTTTACTATGACACTTTCCGGCGGATGAAGTTGCTTGACAAGGATCTTAAGCCTTCCTCCACCATCTTTCATGGTGTGGTCCCGGGTAAATCAGCATACCCGGTGGGCCGGATTTCGTTGGAAGCAGCTTTTGGTGATGAGCATAATTACAGGGTGGAGTCTTTGTGGTTTGAAGTGGTCAAAATCAAAAGTCCCTATAATGCGTTATTTGGGAGGCCGGCTTATGCTAAATTTATGGCTAGGCCTTGCTATGTTTATTTGCAACTCAAAATGCCCGGCTTAAATGGCACAATTACCGTTCACGGTAACAGGAAAACGGCTCTTGAGTGTGAAGAAGGAGATGCGGCTTATGCAGAGTCTAGTTGTGCTCAGGCGGAGCTGAAATTTTACAAGGAGAACGTTGATCCGGAGGATATGACCCCGCTCAAGACGCCTACAACAGAAGTTGAGCCGCCACTCAAGTTTTCAGCGGATGACACCAAGGCAGTAGATTTCATTCCGGTTGATCCATCCAAGCAGTTCATCATTGGGGCTCACATGGATCCCAAATAGGAAAGCGTGCTCATGGAATTCATCCGTGAGAATCGGGACATCTTCGCATGGAAGCCTTCTGACATGCCGGGTGTACCGAGAGAGTTCGCTGAGCACAATCTCAATGTGGATCCAAAGTTTAAGCCGATCAAACAATTTCTACGGCATTTTAATGAAGAGAGACGTAAAGCTATCGGGGAGGAAGTTGCTCGGCTCTTGGCCGTAGGCTTTATAGTGGAAGTTTTTCACCCATAGTGGTTGGCTAACCCGGTGCTAGTACTAAAAAAGAACGGCACGTGGCGTATGTGCATAGATTACACGGACCTTAACAAGGCTTTCCCGACTGACCCTTTTGCGCTCCCTCGTATCGATCAAATTATTGATGCAATAGACGGATGCGAAAGTTTATGCTTCCTGGACGCTTATTCAGGGTATCATCAGATCAAGATGGCAATAAAGGATCAGGAGAATATGGCATTCATTACACCTTTTGGCGCGTTCTGCTATGTCTCCATGCCTTTCGGGCTCAAGAGTGCCCAGGCGACTTACCAACGTTGTGTGCAGAATTGCCTCCACAGTCAGATTGGCCGAAATGTCCATGCTTATGTAGACGACATCGTGGTTAAATCCAGAAAGAAGGAAACTCTTTTAGAGGATTTGAAAGAAACCTTTGATAATCTTCGGGTCTACAAGATGATGCTTAACCCGACGAAGTGTGTCTTTGGTGTTCCAGCAGGAAGCTTTTGGGTTTCTTGGTCTCTGAGCGGGGCATTGTGGCTAACCCAGATAAGATTAAGGCCATCACTTGTTTGGGTGAGCTGACGTGTATCAATGACGTTCAGCGCCTTGTAGGGCGGATTGCTGCGTTGAGCCGCTTCATAATCCGGCTTGGGGAGAAAGCTATTCCTTTATACCAGATGATGAAGAAGACAAACAAGTTTAAATGGAGCGCAGCAGTGGCCGAAGCACTTGAAGCTCTTAAAAAGCAGTTGACTGAGCTGCCAGTGTTAGCCGCTCCGGTTGAGAAAGAGCCTTTGCTCCTTTATGTGGCGGCTAACAACAGAGCGGCCAGTGTAACAATTGTGGTTGAGCGCAAGGAGGCAGGGAAAGAGTATCCTGTGCAAAGGCCGGCTTATTACATCAGTGAAGTTTTGGCAGAGTCTAAACAGAGGTATCCGCATTGGCAGAAGTTAGTATACGGAGTTTTCATGGCCAATCGTAAGTTAAAACATTACTTTTTGGGGGCACCAAACAACAGTGGTCAGTTTTGCCCCGTTGGGGGATATCATTCAAAATAGAGAGGCTATAGGGAGGATTGCCAAGTGGGCCTTAGAGCTGAGTCCTTTTGGCATCAAGTATGTTCCTCGTATAGCAATTAAGTCTCAAGCTTTGGTGGATTTCATAAATGATTGGACTGAATGCCAAGCCCCTGAAGAGAAGCCGGATAACACGTATTGGACTATACACTTTGATGGATCCAAGCAGCTAGAAGGGTCCGAGGCAGGAGTTGTTCTCTCCTTCCCCAAGGGTGACAAGTTTTGTTATGTGCTCCGGTTAATGTTCCCTTGTACTAATAATGCAGCTGAGTATGAAGCGCTGCTCCATGGTCTTAGAGTCGCTAAAAAGATGAGTTTAAGCTAGGTCAGGTGTTTAGGCAACTCAGATCTGGTGGCTCAGCAAGTTTCAGGCACTTGGGATTCCAAGGATCCGCGGATGGCGGCTTATCGACAGGCGGTTGATATCATAGCCGGTCACTTCAAGGGGTACCAGGTGGATCACATTGATCGTCGTAGGAATGAGGCGGCTAATGCCTTGTCACGGTTAGGTTCTCAACGAAAGCCGGTACCACCTAATGTTTTTCTGGATGTATTGCATCATCCGACTGTCAAGATACCTTCTGAGGAGGATCTGGCTATTCCTAACCCGGAGGCGGAGCTGGTGGCCATTCTGCATGCTACCCCAGACTGGACTATTCCTTATTTGGCGTATCTGACACGCGGGGAGTTACCTCAAGAGGAGGATCTGGCCAGGAAGATCACTCGGCATTCTAAGTCTATGACGATTGTCAATGGTGAGTTACATAAGTGTAGTGTGATGGGTGTCTTTCAGCGCTGCATCTCACCAGAGGAGGGCTGGCAAATATTAAGTGAAATTCATGCTCGCGACTATGGGCATCACGCCAGTCAAAATCTTTGGTCGCTAAAGCTTTCCGACATGGGTTTTTCTGGTTGACGGCTCACAAGGATGCAGAGGACTTAGTTCGCAAGTGTGACGGCTGTCAGAAATTCGGTCGGCGTGCACACATTCCGGCTCGAGAGTTGAGGATGATATCAATCACTTGGCCGTTTGCAGTCTGTGGGCTTGATATGGTAGGACCTTTCAAGCGATCTAAGGATAAGAAAACACACCTTTTGGTGGCGGTTGATAAATTTACTAAGTGGGTAGAGGCAGAGCCGGTCAGTAAATGTGACGCAGCTACGGCGGTTCAATTTATTAAGAAGCTGATTTATCGCTTTGGTTACCCACACAGTATTATTACAGACAATGGGACAAATTTATCCAAAGGAGCTATGAAAACGTTCTGTGAGAAAGAGCATATCCGGCTTGATGTTTCAGCCATGGCACATCCACAATCTAATGGTTAGGCAGAGCGAGCCAATCAGGAAATTTTGAGAGGTGTCAAGCCACGGCTCATGGTTCCTTTGAAACGGACACCCGGATGTTGGGTTGAGGAGTTGCCTTCTGTCTTATGGAGCATTAGAACTACACCTAACAGGTCTACAAGTTTTACACCTTTCTTCATGGTGTACAGTGCTGAGGCGGTTCTACCCAGTGACATCCGGTACGACTCACCAAGGGTGGGGGCTTATGTTGAGACGGACAATGAGGTAGCCCGCCAAGATGCGTTGGATGCCTTGGATGAAGCACGAGAGTTAGCAGCAGCCAAGTCGGCAATTTATCAACAGGACCTCCGACACTGTCATAGCCGTAGGGTAAAGACCTGGACGTTCCAGGAAGGTGACCTGGTGCTCCGGTTGATTCAAGACCAATCTGGAATGCGTAAGTTATCTCCACCATGGGAGGGGCCTTTTGTGTTCAGCAGGAACCTTAACAACGGGTCATATTACTTCATGGATGTCAGAAATGAGTCGGAAACCACAGGACAAGAGACGTTGCGGCCCTGGAATATCGCACATCTGCGACCATACTTTACTTAACAGGGGTTGAAAGCCGCTATCATTGTATATCAGGAGCACATGAGTAAAAGCTAACATCCTCGCACAAGACTGGGGCCTTTGCTCTTATGTACACCTTGGTACAATCAAGATAAAATCTTCCGGTTCAAAAAGTTTGAGTTGATGAGGGTCGTTCGCCATCAAAACGGCTAATCTACCCTTCGGCTTTACGCCTTATTAAACGTTGTTGCAAAGAGGCTTCTTGCCTTCGGGTATAGCTTACTTCTCCTTTGCACAGCCAGCTGTCATTAAACTGTTGCAAGGAGGCTTCTTGCCTCCGGGTATAGCTTACTTCTCCCTTGCACAGTTGGCTTTATGCCTACTTTGGTTACATTAAGCGCTGATTGTTAACGGAGGCTTCTTACCTTTTGGTATAGCTTACAGTGCCCTAAGACAACAGCGTGTATACCAAATTCCAGTTGCTTATCAACTGCGGCCATCGAAGGGGGCTTCTTACCGACGGGTATCGCTTATCTCACCATAATGGCCGGCTTTATGCCACTTCCGGTTACTTATTAACCGCGGTTGTCGAAGGGGGTTTCTTACCGACGGGTTCGCTTATCTCACCCTAACAACGACGTTTACGCCAAAATTCGGTTGCTTATCAACTGTAGCTGTTGAAAGAGGCTTCTTACCTCAGGTATAGCTCACTTCTCCTTTCAAACAGCCGGCTTTATGCCGTCTCAGGCTAATTATTAGCCGCGGTTGTCGATGGAGGCTTCTTGCCTTGGGGTATAGCTTACATCTCCATTGACAGCCAGTGTTCACTATACTCTTACCAGTCAATCTCGCTTAGAGACCCTGAGCCGGTTCAAGATATTGACGGCCAATCTCGCCTAGAGAACCTGAGCTGGTTCAAATAATTGACAGCCAATCTCGATAGAGACCCTGAACTGGTATGAGTTTAACCGTTCGGATCCAGGCAGAAGAGCCGTCATATGAGTTTTTTGAGGAAGGAAAGATCATCATCGTGTATGGTATCATGCCGGCTTATCAAACCGGGCAATTATAAGTCCTGGGTTGCCACAGGCGAAACTACCCGGCACTTGGGGGCTACACACCCGAACTCTCCTCAAAGGTTCCGACTCATCAATAGCCGCAGTTGTCGATAGAGGCTTCTTACCATCAGATATAGCTTACATTATCCTAAAGAAAACCGGCTCTTTAATAACTCCGTCTGATGAAAGCCGGAGCCATGTGGCTTCGGTCAACAAAATTTAAGGTCTCAAAGAGATTGTCCGGCTTAAATATTCTAGAGAAAGGAATGGCGTCTTAAAAGACAGGCCCCTCATCAGAAAATTTCAAAGGTATATCCCTGAAGAGCCGGCAAAACATTAAAACACAGAGAGGTGCAAATATATATGGCCACCAAGTGGCAGAGTGATGGTTAATCTATTACAAAATATACGCTCAGAAAGAGCAAAAGCATTGTCAACCGCCCACGGCGGGTCATGACATAAGTCTGTGCTCAGAAAGGCTAAAAGATTACAATTCAGTTGTTGGCAGCTCATCCTGCTCCGGGTCTTCTGCTGGCTTTATCTGAAGATTGCCCAAGTCCCAATTATAGTCAGCCAGAGCAGCAAATGACCCCTCAAGGAACGGAGACGCGTCAAGCTCACAAGGAAAGAGATCCTTACTGCGGGCGGGTGTCAGATCTTTCCACTCGTAGAGAGGCCCGCGGATTCTCTTCTCCTCTATGTCATAAGCCGCCTGATAGGTGCTCAAATCAGCTTCATCCGCCAAAACAGAGGCCAAATAGCGCAACTCTTTGACACACCGGGTATAATCTTCCTCAGTGAAATCTGAGCCGTCATCTCTTTTAGATGGATAGCCATCCATCATTTCAGCCGGCATTAGCTTGGGAGCGAAGGCAAGAGCCCGACTCAAACCGGCAACGGCTCCTTGGCGGAAGGCGGACTTCTTGAGCTCTTCACTCTGCTTAGGCATTGTAGAGAAGAGTTCCAAGACCCCTTTCAGAGCAGTGGGGATCTTCTCCTTGCACTGCACGCTCTTGATCGTGAAGATGGCGCCGCAGTATAATTGCTCTGCAAAAGTATAAATGGCCTTCAGTGGCAGAAGGCTATCAGAAGCCAACTGCCGGCTCCTGGGACCTGGATGAGTCGGATAAAATTAACGAGCCACCAGTTTTTCACTAACAATGCTAAACAGTACAAAGTAAACAAGAAAGCTTACCAAATAGGGCGGCTGACATCTTCGCAATATGCTGTTTCAGACCTTGGAGTTCATCCGTCACGGCTGTAAGCCGCTGCTCAGCATCGTCCGCCCGTTTGGTTAAAGCGGCCTTTTAAGATTCAGCCGTCTCTTTTAAACAGGTAAGCTCGGCGGTGACACTGGCCAGTTCCTCTGAGAGAAGCCGGCATTTTACATCCGTGATACTTCGAGCTTCTTGCTGAGCTGCCAAGTTGGCCTTCAGATCCGTCAGCTGAGACCCGGCTTCATTCAAAGCTTCCTATAATACATCAAAATACAGGATAAGCCGCCAAAATGCAGGATGAGTGTTAAAAGCAAATACAAGTCTCAAACAGATTGCAAGCAATATATTTGACACTTGGGGGCTAATGTATATTTGATCTTGTAAGTATGCAGTTCCGGTTCATTTCCTTCGAAGTTGATCCGGAACTTGTGGGCTATATAATGGCTCTTCAATGTGCTAATAATGGAAGCACCGACTCAACTTGATCAAGTTTGAGCCGACCCTTGGGGGCTACGATTACATCTTCAAGTTGTCTACATTACAGGCCTGGCTCGAATGTAATCTGAGACGGCCCTTGGGGGCTACGATTGGCAGTTCACTTTACTTACAGTACAAAGCTAAAGCAATTTTAAAGGAATTTGACATGACAATCTCTGAGAGAGGTCACGGAAAGACCCGGCTCAATGATTCAATACGTTAAGCCGGATCTTGGGGGCTAAGAAAGGATATAGTAAAGAAGGAAAAGTACCTCATATTTTGTCTTCATGGAAGAGATCAACCGAAGTTCCAAATCCCGGCTGGTGGTAACCCGGTTTATGTACCCAACGTGTAGCTCTTCAACGGTCATCTTCTCGCATGAAGAATCGAAGTTTAGTTTCTTTGAAGCTTCAGTCGACTCTGTATGTTTGGTCAACACATGAGCCGGAGGCGTTTGATGACCAGACCCGATGATAACAACATCCGGGGTGTCAGGGGTCTTGGCAGGAGTCGCCGGCTTAGAAGGAGCCCTTGGAGGGTTCTCCATGATGACATCTTCAGCGGCCGGCTCAGCGGAGGCAGCCGGCGGGTTTTCTTCCAGTTGAGTTTCTTCCGTTTGCTCGGGCTCCGGTTCTTTAATAATTGGGCCGGAGGAGGGCTTGTTGGCCTTGCGACGTTTAGCTTAAGCACTGCAAAAAAGAAGAAGAATTAGCAGTTGAAGATATTGCTATCATAGTAACAACCGGATATCCAGATGCTTACAGCGGATTAATCTTGGGCGGTGGTATGATTGATTCCGAAGAGTCTCCGGAGGAAGGAGATTTCTGCAAAAATAAAATAGAAAGGTGAAGAGAGTATCAAGTTTACAAAGGAAAGATAAAGGAAAAGAAGGGGTTTAATCCTCGGTGGGGCGTTTCTTGGGAGCCAGAGAGTTTGGCAACCGGGACATGAGCTCGGTAGAGCCGGTGCTTCGAGTCTGTCGATGCTCGATTTGCTGTTGCTTTTTTAAGAGGAAATCGGGAGCCAGATAAGCAAGAGGGTGAGAAAGGGGAATTTTTCTGATAACCCACCGCGACTTTCGGGGGATGAAACATTCTGAGCTGGAGGAAAGGTAATTTACCTCAAGAGCATTGGCACGGCTGGTCTCCACTTCATCCTGTGAGTAAAGTAAGTGTTAAAATAGGAAGGTAAAAGATCAAGCAAGAGAGTTGAAACTTTACCTCTAAGCTGGACGATGGTGGCGGGTCAAACAAATTATCTTGCGTGACATGTTTTTTAGCCTTCTTAGTTGGGACCTTCTTCCTGGATTTCTTCGGAGGGGCAACATATTCCCTCTTCCAGAAGTCTGAGTCGGCCTATAAGAGTGACCCGGGGAGTGAATATCAAATCAGCAAAGTGCAAGCAACGTCTAAGATACGGAAGAGAAGAGATTAAACTTACATCGGGAGCCGGAATGTTGGCACTAAAAGGTGCCAGGCCGATTTCGCTACATGATCCGGAAGCTTTATGGACAAGGCTCCGGATGGCGAGGGTAATGTCATTTTCTGTCAATGTGGATTGGCTGAAGCATAATGAGCTGTCATACTTGCCTTTATATTCACACATGAGTCGGCTTTTATGACTCAAAGGCATAATCCGCCATGAAATCGAGCAGCGGATCAGGTCCAGCCCGATTAAGCCGTTGGCCATGAGAGCCTTGATTTTGGCATGGGCCGGCTCATATCTTGCGCATTCTGAAGCTGATAGCCGGCCAGGAAGCTCTGATGTTGTTGTGAGCCAGGAAGGACGATAACCCGGCAAAGGACGCTCGTTCTCAGGAGAGGTGTCCTTGCAATAGAACCAGGTCCCGTTCCAGTCCTTGGGGTGACTCGGCATCTGTGTAGCTGGAAAGATGATATCCCTACGCCGTTGGATGAATATGCCTCCAAGTTCTAGGCTTGGGCCGGCTTTCACTTCAGTTTGCCGGTTAGCATAAAAGAACTCCCGAAAGAATCCTACAGACGACTTGATTTGAAGATAAGCTTCACAGAGCACTTGGAAATTGCACATGTTTGAGACATAATTGGGGGCCAAGTCTTGCGGGTGAAGTTTATAACAGTGAAGAACGTCCCGAAAGAATTTTGAGCCGGGAGGCACGAACCCTCGTTCAATATGGTCAGAGAAAACCACCACTTCGCCTTCTTGAGGTTTGGGCCGCGTCTCGTCGCCTGGGACCCGCCAGCTAATGACTTCCTTAGGAGGAAGAGTACCCGCATGAACAAAATCCGACAAAAAGTCCTCCGTAATGCATGACCCAACCCAGTTGCATGACTTAGACGCACGAGACATGTTGGCGGCTTAAGAGCTGTGCAAGATAAAAGGCGCGATGAGTCGAAGAGCAAGCAAATATTTTTGACGGCTTAATAGTTTAAAGGACTCTACGGATAAAGCGGAAGACCCGACTGATAAGAGCCGGAGAAGCTTGGCGACTCAACAAGGAAAGGGAAGGTCAAAAAATCGGCTAAGTCCTAAAAACAGATTCCGCAAAATGTCACTATATCTATGGATCTACAAAAGCAGAGAAAATGAATTTTATTTCTGACCTAGCGATGAACAGCGGAGGAAAAAAGAAACGGATTGGGGCCATCGTGGCCCGTGCATTACGCGCGACCGGCCCGCGTGCGGCAGCGGAGCAGGAGCGCATTCTAGGGACATTCGCGGAATCGAGATGTACTGGAGATAATGGTGCTAGAGCCTGAACGACAGCGGCAGAGCATCGGTGAAAACCCTACTATGGACGCGACCATCTAGGGAGCAGGAAAACTCACCGGAGACGGCGCGGCAGAGGCGGACGGATCTCTGGTACGTTCAGGGTGATGCAGCGGCCAAGGTCGGGGACGATGTACGGACGACGTCGGAGCAAACCTCGAAAGCGCTGGGGCGGCGACATGAAGAAGACGAAGAAGCAGAGTCACGAACGGGAGAATGGGAAACCCCGATTCGCACGGGTCATATTTAAAAGGGGGTTAAGGAGGGCGTGAAAATCCAGGCGATGACACCGTTCGACCGAGGCGGACGCCTCGATTCTTGGGATGATAGTTAAGTGAAAGATTTGGTGACATGTCAGCAGATCTCATGACGTCACGCCAGGTCATTTCCGAGCGACTCGCCAAAAGTGGAAGAGAAGGATGAAGTGAGCAAGCTCAGTTCAACCTGGGGCCTAATGTTGGGGATATGACCCGCCGAAGAGGCTCCGAGTCATGTTATTGGCTCATGAACCGGCCCAAAGGTGAGTCGTAATATTAAGTGGCCCAAGAGGATAGGCGGCTCACGGTGTGGGCCGTACGAGGTCCCGGACTGAGAAGACCTAGGCGTGCAAGCCGACTCATAGACGGCTTGGACAAGAAGATAGAGAGAGACTCGGTTAGCAATTGTAAACGACCCGGGTGTTCGGACCTCTTATATAAAGGCAGACCCGGGGCGACTTAGAGGGAGGCAATCGAGAACTAGGTCAAGCTTTTAGCTCCTTGTAATCGATACGCAAGTAATACAAACACAAGTAGGACGTAGGCTGTTACCTCGATTTGAGGGGCCGAACCTGGGTAAACCCGTGTCTTTCGTCCCGACTAACCCCTTTGAGTCCACCCTAGTGGCGATGGCCTCGAACCGAAGTCCGTTCACCCGGACATCTGCCGTGATAAAACCACGACAGAGTCCAAACGGAATAAAACATTCGGAAGGAATTTTTCTGGAAGGAAACAAGTCATCCAAGCTTGGAGTGCATGTCACGGGAGGTGCCAAGTGCCAGTTTCTATTTATTAATCTAGAGCCAAGGGCCAATTTCTGTTTTTCCTTGTTTTTGAGTTTTGCAGATATGGCATATTAAATGGAGTCCAAACAGAATAAAACCTTTGGAATATATATTTTTGGAAGGAAAAAGTCATCTAAGCTTGGAGTGCATGTTAGAGGAGGTGCCAGGGCGCCACAAGCCTGCTGGCGCCCCCTAGCCTGCCAAGTAGGCTTGTCACCTCCTGGCAGGTCTACTAACCCTAATTCTAGGCCTATAAATACCCAAATATTCCCCCAACAATGAAGATAGCCATGAAAATACTTTTCCGCCGCCGGAAGCCTCCGTTCCTGAGAGATCCTATCTTGGAGCCTTTTTTGGTAATCTGCTGGAGGGGTTTTTGATCACGGAGGGCATCTACATCAACTCCATTGCCCCTCCGATGATGCGTGATTAGTCCACCACAGACCTACGGGTCCATAACTAGTATCTAGATGGCTACTTCTCTCTCTTTGATCTTCAATACCATGTTCTTCATGATCTTCATGGAGATCTATCCGATGTAATCCTCTTCTGTGGTGTGTTTGTCAAGATCCGATGAATTGTGAGTTTATGTTTAGATTATCCATGAATATTATTCAAATCTCCTATGATTTCTTATATACATGATTGCATATCCTTGCAAGTCTCTTCGAGTTATTGGTTTCATTTGGCGAACTAGATTGGTTATTCTTACAATGGGAGAAGTGCTTGGCTTTGGGTTCAATCCTGTGGTGTCCTCACCCAATGACATAGTAGGGGTAGATAGGCACGCATTGTATTGTTTCCATCAATGGTAACAAGATGGGGTTTTCATCATATTGCTTGAGTTTATCCCTCTACATCATGTCATCTTTCTTAATGTGTTACTCTGTTCTTCATGAACTTAATACTCTAGATGCAGGCGGAGTCGGTCGATGTGCGGAGTAATAGTAGTAGATGCAGAATCGTTTTGGTCTACTTGTCACGGACGTGATTCCTAAATGCATGATAATTGCCTGTGATAACTACATGGTTATTCGCTTTTCTATCAATTGCTTGACAGTAATTTGTTTACCCACCATGATATTTGCCTTCAAGAGAGAAGCCTCTAGTGAAACCTATGGCACCCGGGTCTTTTTTCCATCATATATTTTCAGATCTATACCTTGCTACAATTTGCTTATCCTTTACTTTTTGCACCCATTTACATCTATCTCTTTCAGATCTAATCCTTGCAAATAACCGTGAAGGGATTGACAACCCCTTTATAGCGTTGGGTGCATGAGTTTGATTGTTTGTGTAGGTGCATCCATTGGTGACTTGCTTGTTCCTCCTACTGGATTGATACCTTGGTTCTCACCAAATAAGGGAAATACTTATCTACTTTATTGCATCACCCTTTACTCTTCAAGGGAAAACCAACGCATGCTCAAGAGGTAGCAGTTATCAATGACAACAACAATTACCAATGGCAAGGATGCTACTTCCCATCATGAATGTAATTGATACCCTGGAAGAGCTCAAAATGTTGATGATGATTGTGACACAATTTTCTAGAAGTCTCTTCAATATGCAATCGATTAGCGCTGACATCAAGGAAAGAAATGGTGAACCGAAAGGTTGTCGGAACCACGGGTTAGAGTGCTAGATCAGAATGGAAATTGTCATTCAAGGCAACCAACAAGACGTTGGAATCTCGATGTAAGATTAGCGCACTGTTGGAGTTGTGTTCCGGGGATGAAGGACATAGATGGCATGGTCAAGCTCGAGAAAGACGATGATGATGTACCTAACAGCTTGGAAAGACTTGATCAAGTACAAACTCATAAGCAAAGAAGATCACTAATATTTGTTGAATCGCAATGCATATTCGATTTAGTTACTGGTCTCCTTGATTGTCCAAAAATTTAGAACACGAGGAAACTGGAATCATAGTAATATCATAGTTTATGAGGATCTCATAAGAAGTTATATAGATCCGTGACATTCTCAAGGTACCACGGATAATACTCGGAGATCAGAATAGAGGTCAGACTAGTTTATTGATCTGTGGAATACAAGCACTTTAACTTGTTTGAGAATGAAATCAAAGTAGAACATCATGGTCAGAACCACAATTGCAAAGGAAAAGATCATAGATACCATATCAAATTATCCCAGGGAAAATATTATTGTTACGAGAAGCTTCCAAGATAAGTCATACACCGGGTCCATGGGCATGGACAAAAAGTTCAAGGTCGACTCCTACTTCTTCAAGGAATAACCTTTCATTCACTCCGCATTTTCAATGAAGTTGTAGTTTTTAAAGATTATCTGGCAAAACACCAGAAGAGTAAGACTCGTGGAAACTCTCGGGTTCACACGGAGTAATGAAGTCATAGGGTCAACCCATCAGGGCATCTTAGAAACATATACCACAAGCATTCAAGAGCAAATAAATACATGCTTGACAATAGAGCATGGCTGACAAAAGCATAGGATACAACTTACCATAGGAACAAGACACAATTTACCAATGGCATCATGTATCAGGGGAAGACCATCACAAGAGTTTTGAGTATGAAGGATGTTATCGGATAATAACCTAACAATGGGTATGGCGGTCCACAAAGGACCTGATGTGAGTATCGGTACTCAATCAGAGGGCTAAAATGCAAGGCATCAGATCATAGAACATCCAAATAATTTGATGCTTAAATAATCAAAGGAATTAATATTTCTAAATTGGTGTATAGGAAACAGATGCTCCGATCAAATACAAGTAAGATTAATATATTTAGATGGACAATCGATCAAAGGTTGATTTGTCGAGAACCAACTCAGGTTTGGAAAGACGTCTGGGCAGGAAATATAATTTATGAGGAACAACTGATGATTGCGTGCATTCACACACAGGTTGAATCAATAAAATCAAATGACAACGACAAAGGATTTAATGGATATTGCTAGACATATGGAAGTAACCATAATGCAAGTAGGTGAGAAAGATCAAGAGCAAAAGGCTAATGAGGAATTCAGAATATCGAATAGCAATTCGAAGGATTTTGTTATACCCATGACAACTGAGGACGGATGAATCTTCGGTAAGCATAGGGTGGGTGATGGCAGAGGGGAATCGCAAGAGAAATGAACACAAGTTCTCGGGGAACATCAAAGAGTACCTTCGGAGTCTTCTGATGAATCAAGCCATCATCTGGAATGAGGGACTCTCTGGGAGGAAGTAGTTACGAGAACCTAGAGTTAGAGTTAGCTAAATCTTTAACCCGAATAGAAGAGAGATCAGAACCCAGAGTATAGACAACGAATAAAAGATGATAATACCGCCCGATTGAGATGTGGGCCCGTAAGCCACACAACAATTGTCGGGGGGATTACCCCCGGGTAGGCTCAAGGAGACGACTCAAGATTTTTTAAAAACATCGAGGGACCCATCCCCGGTATGCGAAGCCCCATGAATCAACAAGACAAACGAAGAAGTGAGCAGACAACACTATAACTGACAACACTGTAGCTGTCCGGCTCGGCAGCCTCCATCCGTCCGGCTCGGCAGCCTCCCATCCGGCTCGACAGCCTCCATCCGTCCGGCTTGGCAGCCTCCCGTCCGGCTCCACAGCCTCCATCCGTCCGTCTCGACAGCCTCCACCCGTATGGCTCCACGGCCTCCACCCATACGGCTTGGCAGCCTCCCATCCGGCTCGACAGCCTCCACCTGTCCGGCTCCCCTTGTCCGGCTCCTCCCGTCCGACTCCTCCTGTCCGGCTGTGGCCTGACGAAGTGAGCTCCCAACGTCCCATCGGACACACGCGGACCAGACGGCCATATCTCATGGCGGCGCGCTATTGGCAAGCAGGAGCACACTGTATGCATGTCATGTAGTATTCTCTACAATGTAACCCGCCCCCTGGGTACTGATTTATAAAGTACACCAGGGCATAGACATAGCTTAGTCCACAGGGTACATGTGGCTTGACTTGTAAGCTACCCAAGGTAGCTTACAACTCAAGCTGCTTGAGATGTAAGCTACCCACTATGGCTTACATCCCAAGCTACCCATCCATGCCTATATAAAGGCCCCCCTCTCACTCTCTTGGGGGTTAGCTCCTCTCACACTCATGTATGAGGCAAGAAGCCTCATGGCTCTCCTCCCCAAACAGCTCTAGGAGCGACCATGTACCACATATATATAGACATGCAGGAGTAGGGGTATTATCTCTTCGGAGAGCCTCGAACCTGGGTAAACCACTGCGTGCTATTCGCATACCTGTCTCGGATCATCCATGGCAACCTTGATCTCACCTCGATAAGCCACCCCATGGCATCTACCGTCTCGAAAGACCCCCGGTGAGAAAACGACGACAACAATGTTAGTAAAAGTTCTTCAAGTACTAGACTGAACTTCGACCAAGGAGTTGGAATGGGGCTACCTACAGGTAGTCGCCTCTGATACCAACTTGTGACGCCCCCATTTTGATCGTACGCTAATCATACAGGCAAATCCGTACGACCAAGATTAGGTACTCACTAGAAGATATCACAATACAACTCTAGACACAAATTAAAGTCACACAAGCTTCATATTACAAGTGAGGGGACTCAAGGGCTCGAATACATAAGCTCAAATTCAAATGAGTCGGCGGAAGCAAATAATATCTGAGCACATACATAAGATAAACAAGTTTTCCTTAAGAAGGCTAGCACAAACATAACAATGGATCAAAAGAGGCAAGGCTTCCTCCCTGGGAATCTCCTATCCTACTACTGGTCGGAGGCAGCCTCCACGTTGTAGTAAGCTCCGTCCTGGTAGTAGTAGTCGTCGACAGGATCAATTGTCTCTTGGCCTCTATCATCTGGTCGCGGCAATCGTATCAAGGGGAAAAAGGGGAGTAGTTGGTAGATGGTAGAGGTACGAAAGGAGAGGGCAGAGTCCTAGCTACGGCGGGGATGTACACACGGATGTATGAGTTCAGGCCCCTCTCGTGGAGGTAACAACCCTACGTCTTAGTGCTCGGGAGCTTATGTCCTCTGGAATATATGTACTACAATGGTTGCGAACCCTTGTGCAGGAGGGGTGGGGCGGCTTTTATAGAGTTCGTTGCCCCTCATAATTGCCCAGCATCTAAGAGTCCGATCGTGGGGTTAAAGTCTGTCGTTACTGGTAATGTACGTAATAAAAGCTACTAATGACCATTGAACCAACGTATGCCCGTTGGGCTCTTGATGATGGCTCTTGGTCTTCTGGCATCGAATGAGCATGAGGTCTTCCGAGTGACACGCGACTGCCGAGTGAAGGAAGGAGTCTCCGAGTGGATATCTGTCGAGTGACTTTGAACGTCTCCAGGAATACACTCGGAAGTTCATGCTTGATCTTCAAGTCCTCCCATGCAGTGTCCTTAGGTAGGGCATGTAGGCCTTGTCTAGGACCCTACCCTAGGTACATATACTCGTCATTGGCCCCCGAATGGGTTGGGGTTCGAGTGGTGAAATGAGGTATCAACGTCAACCTTGAGTTAGGGCATCAAATCGTCCGAATGATATTTTGGGTTTCAATAAAACTTGCATCGACTGGACTATGAGTATTATCGTCCATTCAGGATCGGCATGCAAAGTCTTCCGAATGATATTCGGGGCTTCAACGAAACTTGCGTCAATTGAATTCTTCTCCATTCTCCCGGATCCATTCAGCCTTAAAAGTGCCAGAGTGGATGTTCAACACTTATTTTGCTCCGAGTGAACTAAAGGTATCTTGGAAGGTGACGGGTCGGTTTGATAGACCCGGATTTTGTGGGATATGAAAACTTGGGAAACGCGCATGCGATGATGATGCCACGATCAGGGCAAGTGGAGGCATGACGCCTCGATTCTTGCGCTGGTCGTATCGCCACGTATCGGGCATCGTCAGCGGTTGGCATGCGCGGTGATCTCGTGGGCGCACTGATCAGTGGGACAGTTGGCGGAGTATAAAGTCTCACGCGCCACGGCTTGCATAGTACTTCCGCCCATTCTTCCTCTCTTCCTCCACCTCCCCTACCTCGAGCGCCCCATCTTGTTCTTCTCCGACGAGAGCCACCGCTGAGATGACGAAAGGCACCACGGAAAAGCTGGAGCAAGCTAAGAAGGGGGCGACGAAGTTCAAGGGCAAGAAGCCCTCGACTGCTCGATTCACTGTGCCGGTGGGATGGATGCAGGGGGACTTTCTCCCCTCTGTAGTCACTCGCAAGGACATGGAGGGCCTTGTCGCCGACGAGCTCATGGCGGACGGTGCTTGGAGGCTGCCGGGGGAGGAGCACGAGCCGGAGCCGCATGACGGGGAGCGGATCCTCCTTCTCCCCACGTTGAAAGAGGTTTCTCCATGCCACCCCACCTGTTTTTTAGAGGATTTCTGAACTTCTTCGGTGCCCAACTGCATCACCTCTCGCCAAATACCGTTGCATATCTGTCTGCATTCATCACTTTGTGCGAGTGCTTTCTAGGCTGCTCTCCCCATTGGGGGTTGTTCAAGCACCTCTTTACGGTCAGATCTCAGACCGTGAAGAAAGCTCTCCTCGCTGACGGGAAGACTCATGTGCTTCAGCTGTGTGGAGGTTTAGGAGTTCAGAAAAGAGCGCGTAGTTCCTTCCTTGCCATGAATTTTCCCGAGTCTATCAGAGGTTGGCAGTCAATCTGGTTCTACTGCAAAGATGCAGGATTGCCCAATATGTCGACTGGCCTTCCCCCTTATACACCCGACCGTCCAGCTGTCCCCAAATCTATAAGGGTGACTGAAGAGGAGCACGTCCAAGTGGGTATCTTAGTTGAAGCGGTGGTGCAGCTGATCCGAGGTGGAGTGACCAGTATGGACCTATTGGAGACGTTTCTCGGTCGACGTATTCAGCCGCTCCAAGCCAGAGACCACACCATGTGGCACTATGCGGGCCCTAAGGACTCGACCAGGACGCATCCCGAAGAAGTTCCGCAGAAAACTGTCGAGCAGTGGCTCCGTAGCATCACTGGAGCTTGCGACAATCCTTTGGGAGCCAAGAGGATCCGACCTTACTCGGCCAAAAACCCGCCGAAGAATCTGGTGAGTTACATGGTGTCGAATGATGTGTTTGTACTGTCGAGTGATACATTGACTTATAAACTGACTTCCTCACTTTAATCATGCAGGACTAGACGAACATGCACTCGCCTGTTCCCAACGGGAACCACGCTGAGGACGGCGTGGTGAGCGAGGGCGGTAGCGTGGATGGTGACAGTCCCTCTGACTCCAAAGATGAATACGCGTACTTCGACGAAGAGGAAGAAGTCGAGTCACCTCCCCGGTGCGAAGGCCGCACCAAGTCCCGTCAGGGTCCGGTAGCTGTTGAGGACAGGGCTCCAGGACCTAGCGAGAAAAACCCAAAGTGGAGTCGCCCTTCAACTGTTGAGTAGAGTGATAGTCTGGCCAAACAGCCCAAGCAAGTCACAACCAAACCTTGCAAGGCTTTGCCTCGCATGAGGATGGACATACTTGTTGTCTCCACGTAAGTATTTGTTTTCGAATTCTTTCTGTCGACTGTGGCCTTGAGTTGTAGTTAACCGAGTGCTGTTCAATCCGTCAGAGCTGCTACGTCCGTAACCTCGCCTCATCGAGACGAAGGGGAGGCGATGGAGATGGACACTACTGACGCTGCCACTTCTCATAGAGGTTAGCAAGTTGTTGATTCGTCCGAATGGGACTCGACACATGCAAATGCTAATATTGTTGGTTGTTGTTGCAGAGGTCATTCAAGTGGAGGACGACGAGGAGCACCTGGACACTTTGCGCACTCGTATCTGAAGAGCTTGATTCGCACAGGTGCCTCAGCGCTCGACTGCAGAGTCCTCCCAGGGGATAGGTGACTCGACACAACTCAGAGCTAAACCCGAAGTGCCTCTGTCACATGCTCCTCTAGCTGTCTCGACCGTTGTGACGTCAACTCCAACCGGACCCACTCAGACTACCTCAGCTGCCCCAGCAACCATGCCAATCACGCCTGTGATGGCCTTCTCTCTGCATTGCGTTCTGGAAGATCAAACCGGAGCTACGAAGGAGGCCATGATCCAGGCGGAGCAGATCATGCTCCAAGGAGTGTACGAGGCCAGCAAGCTGTCTTACGACATCAGTGCAGCCCTCCGCACCAATGTCCGAGTAAGTTCGCTTGTAAGTATGTTTCAAATTGAATTCCTATCTTTTCTTGGTTGCTGTACACCCACTGGGTGCTTCTCCTCTCAAACAGATCAGATCGTAGACGAGTAGGATTGGGGTCAATAGTACGCGTGGTACTAGAGTCACCCGACATGTCGAGTGTTTTTTTCTAACGAGTTACTCGACGGATCGAGAGTTAACCGTCACAGTGGGGCACTATTAGTGCACCCACTGGGTGTAGTCCCCGAGACCGCTGTCGAGTGCTTGCATCGGTAGGGGTCTTAGAGCTTGTCGTACCCACCACTCTACAGTTAAGCTGTAGGTTTCATGGATGTTATTTACAAACCATGATATGACGCTGCATAAGGATAGATTGCACTTCTCAGAGTGATGGATATTCCAATGATGGATGTTTTTACCGCTCGACTGATCGAGAATCACAGATCCAGTGGGGGCACGCTAAGTGCACCCACCGGGTGTAGTCCCCGAGATCGTTGTCGAGTGCTTGCACCGGCGGGGGTCTTCGAGTTTATTGTATACATGATACATTTCGCCTTGGATCCCTACACTCCGTAGCTACCTTGCAGGTTTCATGGATATTATTGACAAACCAATATGACGTTGCATAAGGATAGATTGAACTTCACAGAGCAGGGAGGCGCGTCACTCAACGGGTCGAGTGTTCTGACAGGGCTGGCCTTGTCAAATGTTTTAATAACCAGTGGGGGCACGCTAAGTGCACCCACTGGGTGTAGTCCCCAAGGCTACTGTTAATCGCATACGATTAGCAGTAGGCATGAAAACTTGTCGTACGCGTGGTACTGGAGTCACTTGACATGTCGAGTTTTTTTTCTCCGACGAGTTACTCGACGGATCAAGAGTTAACCATCTCAGTGGGGGCACTCTTAGTGCACCCACTGGGTGTAGTCCCCGAGACCGCTGTCGAGTGCTTACATCGTCAGGGGTCTTAATAGAGACAGCTTTAAATTTGTTTACGGCACGCGGAGCGCCAGGGCCACTCGACATGTCAAGTGGATTTTTGCTTGAATTCTTCCTAGGTTGTTCCAAGGTTGTAAGATAGTCATTCGCCAGTGTTCATAACTAAGTCGACTGTCCCAGGCACCACTTGCCGATTGAATTCCTATCTTTTGTTGGTTCCAGAGGGCTTGCGAACTTGGGACGCAGTACAAGGACGTGAAGGATGAAAGGAACTAGCTGCGAGTGGATCTGGCGGTTTCCAACAACGCTCTGGAGCGAGCGCGTGCTGAGATGAAGTCTTTGGGAGGTAATTACTATTGACTTTCCGCATTCTCCTCTTCACTCTTCATGTTTTGAACCGAGTGCTCTCACTCAAACAGACATACGCAATGAAAACCGTCGACTCCAAGCACGACTCAACAATGTTGTTTCTTTAGATTCCATGAAGAAGGCGCTGGAGGAGAAGGACAAGGCACTTGCTGACGCTCAACGAGTGGCCAAGGACAAGACTGAAGTGGCAGATCGGAAGCTGGAGGCCGCCAAGAAGCTGGAGGATGAGAACACCAAGCTAAAGCAGGAGCGTGTAGACCTCATCAAGAAGGCCGAGCAACTGACCAAGAGGAGTAATGGCCTGGAGAAGCATTTGGGCGAATTCTCGAGGAAGATGTATATTCTGCTCGACGGTGAGTGTTTCTTGTCGACTGAGCTTTGTAAAATCTTTGAGGGTCATAGTTCACCGATTTTTCTCCCATTCCCCATTCTTCAACAGAATTCTGCCAAGACTTTGAGAAGGAAACAGAGGAGATTGAGCCCAATCTGGATCCCACCAAGTCACCAGTTGCTGATACAGCGGCGATGAACATGCTGCGACTCAACTTCTAACTCCAAGGCGTCCAGGCCTATATCGCCTGACTGAAAACTGCCATGGAGAGAATCGACAAGGAGCTATGGCCTGAGGACACTCTTCAGCTCGACCTCAACTCTATAATGGTTCGCCTGAATGAACTTCCTAGTCGAGTGCAGGCTTGGAAGAAATCTGCTGCTCGCTACGGGGCCGACGTGACGTTATCACTTGTCAGGGTCCATTACAGGGACGTGAGGGAGGAGAAGCTGAAGGAGCTCCAGGTGGTAAACATGAAGAAACTCCAGTTTGAGGATTTCATGGAAACCTTCATCAAGGCAGCCACTAGAATCACCGACGACATCGACTTGGACACTTTTGTCGAGCCTGCCAGCCCGTCACCTATTTAAAAAGCTTGGTCTTTGGAAGAAACACTTATATTTGCCTCGATATGCCGAGTGGAATTGTATCCCTTAAAACTTCATTCAGGCCTTAGGCCTGAGCACATTTGCTTTAGTATGAAATTTTATCTGCGGTTTACCCTTTGGATTTTACTCGTATTTGGCTTTCAATCGTCTGTTCGACTAAGTTTGTTTTTAACTTAGGCGAAGCGTGTTCGCAGCTAAGCCCCCGAGTGTGAGGATTGCTCATCACTCGGAGTATTTTCGAAGTTAGGCGAATGTCGATTCACGGCTAAGTTGTCGAGTGAATGGATTAGTATCCACCCAACGAGGTTTTTTACTTAGGCGAAACGTGTTTCGCAGCTAAGACCCCGAGTGTGAGGATTGCTCATCACTCGGAGTATTTTCGAACTTAGGCGAATGTCGATTCGCAGCTAAGCTGGTGTGTGAATGGATTACTATCCACCCGACGAGGTTTTTAACTTAGGTGAAACGTGTTTCGTAGCTAAGCCCCCGAGTGTGAGGATTGCTCATCACTCGAAGTATTTTCGAACTTAGGCGAATGTTGATTCATAGCTATGCTGTCGAGCAAACGTATTACTATCCACCCGACGAGGTTTTTGACCTAGGCGAACCGTGTTTCGCAGCTAAGCCCCTAAGTGTGAGGATTGCTCATCACTCGGAGTATTTTCGAACTTAGGCGAAAGTCGATTCGTAGCTAAGTTGTCAAGTGAATGGATTACTATCCACCCAACGAGGTTTTTAACTTAGGCAAAAACGTGTTTCGCAGCTAAGCCCCCAAGTGTGAGGATTGCTCATCACTCAGAGTATTTTCGAACTTAGGCGAATGTCGATTCGCAGCTAAGTTGTTGAGTGAATGGACTGCTATCCACGCGACAGGGTTTTTAACTTAGGCGAAACATGTTCACGGCTAAGCCCCCGAGTGTGAGGATTGCTCATCACCCAGAGTATTTTTGAACCTAAGCAAAGACAGATTCGCAAATAGGCCGTCGGGTGAATGGACTACTATCCACCCGACAGGGTTTTTAACGTAGGCGAAACATGTTCGCAGCTAAGCCCCCGAGTGTGAGAATTGGTCTTCACTCGGAGTATCCCCAAGAATGTAACTGTACGATTGGAACCGACGATATATATTGCAGAAATGTGAATTGCATTGATGAAGTATTCTTATTACATCAGAAGATTCTTGTCTCAAGTATAAAAACGTCAGAGCAGATCTGCATTCCAGGCTCGTGGCTCGTCTATCCGCTTCATGAGATTGTACAGGTGACAAGCTCCATTTTTTAGCACCTTAGTGATGACAAAAGGGCCTTCCCATGAAGGAGCAAGCTTGTGAGGTCAGTGTTGATTCACTCGGAGCACTAAGTCTCCCTCATGAAACGTCCGACTCTTGACATTCTTCGCATGAAAGCGCCGCAGGTCTTGCTGATAGGCAGTAGTCCGGATCAGAGCCATCTCTCGCTCCTCCTCCAGAAGATCTACACCGTCCTGTCTGGCCTATTCAGCTTCAGCCTCAGAATATAGCTCCACTCGAGGAGAGTTGTTGGAGAAGTCACTCAGCAATATGGCTTCAACACCATAGACAAGGAAGAAAGGAGTTCATCCAGTCGACCGATTAGGCATTGTCCTCAGACCCCACAAAACAGACGGCAGCTCAGTTACCCACGCTCCGGTGGCATGATCCAAATCGCACATGAGACGAGGCTTCAGACCTTGCAGGATGAGACCATTAGCCCGCTCGACTTGCCCATAGGTTTGAGGATGCGCGGCAGATGCATAATCCACTCGGGTGCCTTGGGAGTTACATAAGTTCCTAAATTCTTCTAAGTCAAAATTAGTGCCGTTGTCCGTGATGATGCTGTGCGGAATGCCGTATCGAATAATGATCTCTCTCATGAATGTGACCGCCATACGGGAGTTCAGCTTCTTGATTGGCTTGGCTTCCATCCACTTGGTGAATTTGCCGACTGCTACCAGCAAGTGAGTGAATCCTCCTTTTCCAGGTCAAAAGGGGTCAACCATGTTGAGTCTCCAAACCGCGAACGGCTAGCCGAGAGGAATTGTCTTCAGAGCAGACGCCGGCTTGTGTGACAGGTTCGCATAGAACTGGCAACCATCGCAATGATCAACGATGTCTTTAGCCATCTCATTAGCTCGTGGCTAGTAAAAACCATCTCGATATGCTTTAGCAACAATCTTCCTTCAAGACGCATGGTGGCCACAAGTTCCCTAGTGAATCTTGTCTAGAATCATTTGACCTTCCTCGGGGGAAATGCAGTGCTGGGTGACACCAGTCGCACTCTCTCTGAACAGCTGATCTCCCGTTACAGTGAAAGCCTTGGACCTGCGCACAGTCTGTCGAGCCTCTGTTTCATCTTCAGGGAGCACTTTTTTGAGGATATATGCAATATAAGGCATAGTCCAATCGGGAATGATAACCAGAATTTCCATGACCAGGTCAATCACCGCGGGGACATCGACTTCAGTCGAGTCAGTGGAACTCAAAGATGGTGGGAGCTCTTCGATGAATGGATCTTCTTGAAACGAAGGAGTGTGCAAGTGCTCCAAGAACACACCACTAGGGACAGGCCGTCGAGTGGAACCAATCTTGGACAGCTCATCGGCCGCTTGATTTTTCAATCGGGGAACATGATGAAGTTCTAGGCCTTCAAATTTCTTCTCCAACTTCCGAACTGCATTGCAGTATCCAGTCATAACGGGGTTTTGAACATCCCACTCTTTCATCACTTGATTCACCACCAAATCTGAGTTGCCATAAACCATCAGGCACTTGACGCCGAGTGAGATAGCCATGCGCAACCCATACAAAAGTGCTTCATACTCTGCCTCATTGTTGGAGGAATCAAAGTGAATTTGCAAGACATAGCTGAGCTTGTTACCCCTGGGAGATATCAAGACAACCCCAGCATCGGACCCATTCAACATTTTGGAGCCATCAAAGAACATTGTCCAACGAGCCGAGTGAACTTGGATAGGCTGTTGCTGCTCAATCCACTCGGTCATGAAATCAGCCAATGCTTGGGACTTGATTGCTTTCTTGGCTTTGAATCTGATGTCAAAGTGTCCAAGCTCGATCGCCCATTTAGCCACTTGACCTGCTGCGTCTCGATTATTGAAAATTTTGGACAAGGGAGCATCACTAACGACTGAAATCGAGTGGTCCTGGAAATAATGCGCCACCTTCTTCGCTGATAGGTAAATACCATAAACCAGCTTCCGATAGTGTGGATATCTTTGCTTTGAGGGGGACAATACTTCTGAGGCATAATAAACTGGTTGCTGAACTTTATAAGCTTTACCCTCCTCTTCTCGCTCGACAATCAGTACTGTACTGACGACCTGATTTGTGGCCGCGATGTACAAGAGAAAGGGCTCTTTGCTGGCAAGAGCGACAAGCACCAGCTGGGTGGAGAGCAGGGCTTTGAGCTCAACAAACGCTGCTTCGGCTTCGGGAGTCCAGTCGAACGTGTCAGACTTCTTCATCAAGTAATATAAGGGCAGAGCCGAGAAATGAATCGACTCAATGCTGCCAACCAACCTGTGAGCTTCTAAACATCGCGCACTTGCAGGGGACTCTTCATACGGGTGATGGCGCTGATTTTCTCAGGGTTGACATCAATCCCTCGCTCGGAAATGAGAAAATCGAGCAACTTGCCACTAGGGACACCGAAAGTACATTTGGCCGGATTCAACTTTATGTCGAATCGCCTCAGATTGACGAATGTCTCGGCCAAGTCAGCCAGTAGGTCAGAACCTTTGCGGGACTTGACCACTATATCGTCCATGTATGCCTCGACATTCCGAGGGATCTAGTCGAGTAAACATTTCTGAATCATGCACATAAAAGTAGCACCGGCATTCTTGAGACCAAAAGTCATGGTGATGTAACAAAAACACCTGAATGGGGTGATGAAGGCTGTTTTTATTTCATCTGGGCCATACAGACGGATCTGATGATACCCAGAATAAGCATCCAAAAACGATAAATGCTCACACCCCGCCGTCGAGTCAACAATTTGATCTATGCGGGGGAGCGTAAAATGATCTTTTGGGCACACCTTGTTGAGGTGTTTGAAGTCAATGCACATGCACAATGACTTATCTTACTTTGGCACCATCACAACATTCGAGAGCCACTCGGAGTGGTAAATCTCCCGAATGAACTTGGCTTGCGAGAGACGGGCCACTTCTTCTCCGATTGCCTTGCGCTTCTCCGCCACTGAGCGACACAAATGCTCCCTAACGGGTTTGGCTTTCAGGTCCACTCGCAAACGGTGCTCAGCCAGCTCCCTGGGAATCCCCGGCATGTCAGCAGCCTTCCATGCAAAGATATCCCAGTTCTCACGGAGGAACTGGACGAGCTCAGCTTCCTATTTACTGTCGAGTGTTGTTGAGGTATTCGTTGGGGCAGCAGTTGGATCCGTCTGGTGAATGTGTACCTTTTTCACTTCCCCTGCTGACTGAAATGCCGACTTGGAAGCCTGCTTCTTTGCACGGAGCAAATCGGCAGGGTCGGTAGTTTTCTTGTACTCCACCAACTCTACCATAGCCATCTATTGATCGGCGATCTTGGAGCCTTGCTGGAGGCATTCTTCAGCCCATTGTCGATTGCCCGTGACCGTAGTCACGCCCTTAGGGCCTGGCATTTTCAACTTGAGATACACATAACATGGCCGGTCCATGAAACGTGCATAAGCGGGTCGACCCAGAATGGCATGGTAAGCAATCTTGAAATCCACGACTTCAAATGTCAACTTTTCTTTTCGGAAATTTTTGTCATCTCCGAATGCCACATCCAATTCTATCTGGTCGAGTGACTTGGCTTTCTTTCCTAGGATGACCCCATGAAACTGCATGCTTCTCTCACTCACACGGGACATCGGAATGCCCATCCCTTTTAGGGTATCTGCATAAAGAATGTTCATGCCGCTGCCGCCATCCATGAGGACCTTTCTAAGTCGAGTCCGCTGCACCACCGGATCAACTACCAGAGCCTGTCGATGGGGAGTGGCTACATGAGTAGGATGGTCTGTCTGGACGAATGTGATAGCATATTGGGACCATCTGAGGTAGGTGGGGGTATCTGGCATAACCATGTTGATTTCTCTGTTGATGACTTTCAGGCGGCTCATGCTCTCGACATCACCAAAGATTACCAGTGTAGCAGTGAAATCCGGGAATGCTTCCTTTTCCTCATCTTCATCTCCCTTCTTAGGAGATTTCTCACTCGGCCGGTCTCCCTTGAATTGCTGGATAAGGGTTCGACATTATCGAGTGGTGTGCTTGGGCAAAATCAGATTGCCTTCCACATCTTTCCTCGTGTATATTACACATGGCTGATCCATGATATCAGTTCTTGACTGATTTTTCCCTTTCTTGGGGGCATACTGTGCTTTATCTTTGCCCTTGTTCTTTGGCTGAGTCGCCAGTGCTGCCGCTTCTGCCTGAACCGGATCTTTAGCCTTTCGCTTCTAATTCCGATTGTTGCTGTTGCCAGCCTCATTGACAACTGTCTATCCTTTGCCGCTATGGAGGCGGTCTCCTTCCTCACCATTGGCGTACCGAGTGGCAATTTCCATCATCTGGCCGAGTGAAATATCACCCATCCGCCCACACTTCAGGTATAGTTCTCTGTATCTCACATCGGCCTTGAAATCACAAAAAGCCTGGTGTTCCGACACATTCTCCACTGTATGATGCAGAGTGGACCATCGCTGAATATAAGCCCTTAAAGTTTCATTGGGCTTCTGGACACACTGCTGTAAGTCGACCAGACCTGCCGGACGCTTGCAAGTGCCCTCAAAGGTTCGGACAAACACTCGGGCAAGATCCTCCCAGCAATGTATACTCGAAGGAGCCAGACGATTCAGCCAAGCTCAAGCTGAACCATCCAACATCAGGGGCAGGTGTTTCATTGCAACATTGTCATTTCCGGCACCAATTTGCACAGCCACTCGGTAATCATCTAACCAAGTCTATGGCTTTGTTTTGCCAGAAAACTTTCCGATTCCCGCCACCATTCTAAAGTTGGGGGGGATCTCTGCAGAACGTATGGCTCTACTGCTCGGGACCAGACACCATGGCTGAGCTTCCACTCGGAACATCTATGTCGTGTCCTTCTCTGTAGGCTCTACCCCTGTCAATTCGCTTATGAACAAGGTAGGCACGGGCGTCAAAGCCCGCATCCCGCTCATCACCGAAGGAGTGCCTGTTGTCCTGGCGCCGGGGTGCGTACGGACCACTCCACGGAGGAGTGGGCACTCGACGGTGGTCTTCACAGTGAAACTGATCTCTGTCTTGCCATTCACAGAAACCGCCGCCCTAATGGCGTAAGGGCGATCCAGGGCTATGTGCCAACTGAATGGTCTCCGCCCTGGGTGAATTGCTGTGTATCCTGTTGCGGGACTGACAAACTACTGAATTCTGATGCTGCGTTGCATCTAACAATGCTCTGATCTACATCAACCCTCTTCTAGCCTCTGACCGGGATGGCTGAATGGAATCCACTATCCTAGTAGCAGCAACAACATTTAGCACAGGAGTTCAATATACCTCAATGTCATCATGAGATCCAGTCAGAAACAGTTGTCGATGACGTCGACTGGGGCGTGGCGGGCCCAGGCGAGCGTGCTCGTCAATCTTCGCCTAGAGTTCTTCCAGACGAATGCGCGCGGCCTCCAAAGCTTGGGACTCGGCAGTCGCGTCGATGATGGGAGTATGAAGAACCTCCTCTTTGTTGCATGACTGCTCTTTCGACAGACCTCCAGCCTCGCGTCTGCCACGGCCAAAGCCAGGGGACGAACTCTGATGAGAGTCTGCCATCAATACCTCCGCTACGGGATCGCAGCTTTCGCACTCGGAAGGCACGTCAGACTGATCGGAATCCGACTCGAACAAGACATGAAGGGACTCGGTGAGCTCGAGTGCTACAGTCTATGGAGAAGTTTGACGCACCGCTGCGTGTTTAACCCATCGCTGACGTCGTGAGCGGCCAGACTGCTTGCAACCATGAACAGCGAGGGGAGCCGACGTGTAGGGAGTCGAAGGCTGATGCAGCAACATGCCATAGGAACTCGCGTGGAAGTGTGCGTGCCCGCGGACTGGGAGCGCCTCGACATCGAGAGGCGCTTCCTGGAGCCATGCCGAATCGTCGGCGATGAAGCTGAGTGCACCGAAATGGATCTCGTGGCCCAGAGCAAAAACATCGCCGGAAGACATGTTGAAGGATGAAAAATGCAACCTTGCTGGAAATCGCTTAGACGCCTGCCCCACGGTGGGCGCCAACTATCGTGGGAACTAGTCTGACAGTAGATGGTAGGGGTACAAAAGGAGAGGGCAGAGTCCTAGCTACGGTGAGGATGTACACATGGATGTATGAGTTCAGGCCCCTCTCATGGAGGTAACAGCCCTACGTCTCAGTGCTCGGGAGCTTATGTCGTGTGGAATATTTGGACTACAATGGTTGCGAACGCTTGTGCAGGAGGGGAGGGGTGGCTTATATAGAGTTTGCTACCCCTCATAATTGCCCAGCATCTAAGGGTCCGATCGTGGGGTTAAAGTCTGCCGTTACTGGTAACATACGTAATAAAAGCTACTAATGACCATTGAACCAACGTTTGCCCGTTGGGCTCTTGATGATGGCTCCTGGTCTTCTGGCGTCGAGTGAGCGTGAGGTCTTCCAAGTGACACGCGACTGCCGAGTGAAGGAAGGAGTCTCCAAGTGGATATCTGTCGAGTGACTTTGAACGTCTCAAGGAATACACTCGGAAGTTCATGCTTGATCTTCAAGTCCTCCCATGCAATGTCCTTAGGTAGGGTATGTAGGCATTGTCTAGGACCCTACCCTAGGTACATATCCTCATCATTACTCGTCCAAAGTACCTGCAAGACTGACCTCAGAACTATGCTAAGTATGCAACATTGTTAAAGGAATGGGTCTATATCTTTGGACTAGCTATAGAAGTGCCAGAATAAAGATAAATCCTAGCCCCATTGAAGACTGGCATCTTAAATGTCTTGTAGCATTAGAACAGTGTAGATTGGTAACTCATAGGTAGAATATTAATGTAGCAATTTTATTAAGTAACCACGCCCAGAAATTCTTCCTCGACTCCCTACGAGAAAGCAATCTCAGGGCAAACAATTTCATTTCACTTCACAAGTATCCACTTTTAGTTGTATAGATCGGGATACAACTCTGAGCATCAGTTACCGTGGACACGACTATTCGAAAAGATATACTTCCCTATAGCGGTGCACCACATTTCTGAACACACTTGGTAACCTCTGGCCGGACACACTTTCCTAGGTCATCCCCGGCCTAGGGTCATCAACATGTCGTCCCCCTACCTAGGCTCAACAGAGAGGCCATCCCACCAGTCTAAGGACGAGTTTTTTTGAGCAGATTATGGAGAATCTGAGTCCCGAAAATCCCGAGCAAAAAGAACTGAATTGAAATTCCAAAATCTCAACTGGATTCTGCAGAATCCTAGAGCAATCCGACAATCTCAGAATATGGCAACTCCCTCAAAAGAAAACATTTCGAAATAGAGGTATACACCTATCCAGCCATCTATTTACATTCAGATTGCCACCGAGCTGTTGGAAATATGCCCTAGAGGCAATAATAAATTAGTTATTATCATATTTCCTTGTTCATGATAATCGTTTATTATCCATGATATAATTATGTTGATCATAAACTCAGATACATGTGTGGATACATAGACAAGACCATGTCCCTAGTATGCCTCTAATAGAATAGCTTGTTGATCAAAGATGGCTATGGTTTCCTAGTCATGGACTTGAGATGTCATTTGGTAACGGGATCACATCATTAGGAGAATGATGTGATGGAAAAGACCCAAACTACAAACATAGCATATGATCGTGTCAGTTTAATGCTACTGTTTTCTGCATGTCAAGTATCTGTTCCTATGACCATGAGATCATGAAACTCGCAGACATCGTAGGAGTGCCTTGTGTGTATCAAACGTCGCAACGTAACTGGGTGACTATAAAGGTACTCTACAGGTATCGCCGAGGTTGTCTGTTGGGTTGGCATGGATCAAGACTGGGATTTGTTACTCCGTGTGATGAAGAGGTATCTCAGGGCCCACTCGGTAATACAACATCACAACAATCCTTGCAAGCAATGTGACTAAGTGTTAGTCACGATATCTTGTATTACGAAACGAGTAAAGAGACTTGGCGAAAAAGAGGTTGAACTAGGTATGGAGATACCGTGTGACATCTGAAATTTTGGAATGTTATAATAATTATATGAATGTTTGTTTGTTTGCTTGAATGATTGTAATTGAGTGAAAAATTTGAAACTTTTGAATGAGAGGGAATAAAATGACTTTCCCATGTGATTTGAATTCCATCTTTGAAAATATTTCAAATTCAGAAACTTTATGCAACTCAATGATTTTCATGAGAGAGGATAATATGACTTCTTCAAATTATATGAAATATGAGTTGGAAGTTTAAAACAAAGATTGGAAAAAAGGAATTTGAAAACTATTTGAAAATTTCTCATATGGAGTTTCACTTTCATATTTGAATTCCCTATTTGAATTGGTAAGCATTCAAACCCCTTGACAAAGTTTTTGAGAGGAGTAATATGACACTCCAAACCAGGGGTATTTTTGTGAAGTTCTTGAACCATAAAACCCAAGGGTTTATTTGAAAAATATTTGCAATAATAAATAAAGCCATTTAGGCATTTTCTGAAAATAAATTTTTTAAAAGTATTTATTTTGGCCGTGGAAAAATGTTCATTAAATGGAATTTTTTACCCTGGTCATTTTGATATATACACTTTATTTGTTTGGACAAGTTTTGAATGCCTTAATGCTGTTTTTTTCACTCTGGTAATTAATGTAGGAAAAATTAACGCGAGTTATTAAGCCCACGGCCCACTTGCCCCTGATTCCTCTCTCGAAACTGCTCCGCATCGGCCACCGCTGCCATGCCCTCTCTCTCTCTCTCTGACGTCCCGGTCCCACCGTCCGAACCCACTAACCACGCGGTCACCTCCCTCCTCTCACTCCCCTAACTACGCCGGCGAGATCCCCGCGCCGGACCTCTCTCTCCTGCCATACCCCGACCACCCCGAGGCCCTATAAAAGCCCCGGTCCTCTCCTCTACCCATTCCCCCATTTCCCCCCTCTGTCCGATGCCTCTCACCGCCCCAAATCGCTCGCCAGAGCACTCGGTCGCCGCCGCGCCATTGCCGTCGTGCCACTCCACCGTGTCGTTCCCGAGCCTTTCCGAGCCCACATACCACCTCCCCTCGCTCGTCCGCACCTCCTCATGCACTTGCCCGTGCTCCAAAGCTGCCGAAGCGACCTCCCCGTCGACTCCCAACCACCGCTGCCGCCTCGGAGCTCGTCGCCGACATCTCCGACTGCCTCCGTCGACACCAAGACCACCTTCGTGATCGCCTTGCTCGCGCGCATCGATCGGACCCCTTCCCCGACGTCGAGGACCACCGGAGATGCTTCCCCAACAACCTCGCCATCCCTGCCTCACTGGCAACCTTGCCGGAGTTGACTTCCACCGCTGTGAGCCTCTCCCCTCCGTCCGATCTTGTTCAACGGTGCAGATTAGATCTATTATACCCCTTAGTTTAGACCCGATTTATTTTAAGTGGACCGCCCGGTTTTTCTTTTCTGCTTTAGACCAAACCGATTTCTTTTAGTTATAGGTCGTCCGCTAGCAAAACCCCGCACGCGCACCCCTTTAACCAATCAGAAGCCGCCACGTAGCCCCCCTGTCCGTTAGTTAGAATTTTCTTTTTTCTGTTTTCTGTTTTAAAACAGAATAGTTCTGTTTTTGTTTTTATCATATATTTTATGTTTTAGTTGTTTTAATTTGATTATTTTTGCATTAGGTCACAAATTTGTTCTAGTTTCTGTAGATACCAAGTTTGACTGTTTTTAAATAATTAAATTTGAATTTAAACAGATTATCTTTAAATTTTGTTTTCTGAATAACTTGAGTTTAATAATATATTTTTGATTGATTCTTTTTGCTACTTGTCACTAGTGATCTTAGTTATCAGTACCTAAAGTGTGAGAATTTTTAGGATAAATTTGATTAGGATTCTTAATCAAAACGGAATATGTTTAGTTTCCTATTAGTTTAATTAATTTGATTTCCTTTGTTTTATTTTTTGAAATCTGAATTTGATCTAACTTATGTTTTAGATTTCATTAGTTATTGTTGTTCTAAAATTTAGGATTATACTTGCTGTTAACAAAAAAATAATTTGTTTAGTTTATTAAATTATTATTGTAGGAACGGAACCTATACTTTTTTTCAAATTAGGTGTAGTTTATTAAAAACAAATTAGTTAGTAATATTTCTTTTAACAAAAGTTTTAAGTAATTAGATTATGTTTTCATATAAGTTTTTAGTAATTACTTTCTGTTAAGAAATATTTTGTTAATAAAAATAGTTTAATTTTACTCTATTTTTGGAGGAAAACTATGTTATTCTTCATTAGGTAATGTTTGATAAAACAACTTAGTTTTAGTAGAAATCCTTTTCACAAAAGTTTTGTATGATTTAATCCTAGTTTATAATAAAGTTTTTATTAATTCTTTTCTGTTAACTATTAGTTTGGTTACAAAAAAATAGTTTTGTTTGAGTAGTAGTTTAGCCACTAAAACTTAGAGTCCATTGCTTTGCTTTGTTTTGATTTGTTATGTTGCTAGTTGGTTTCTTATTTGAAAAATTATTTAAAATAATTGTTTTATAAGTTTTACTTTCTGTTAACTTAGTTGTTTTATACTTTGTTTTCTCTTATTTTAATATTTTATTGTTTTACTTAGCAAACACTTTTGTGTTAGGGTGTGTTTTCATAGTTTTACTTGTTCTTCAAAAGTAATTCTTTTTGCTAGTAAAATATGTACTACAATATTTTTGTTATATTTTAGTTTTTATTTTTATTTTTTTACTATTCGAAAATAGTTGTTCTAGAGGAGAACTACCTTAGTTGTGTGCATGAAAACTTTGTTGATTTTTGAGATTTGTCTTAAGTATTTCCTTCATCAACCTTGTTACTTTTGGTTTTTGTGTTACTTCTTGATTGCTAGAATTGATTGCTAGTATGATTGCTTATGAATGCAATGTTTGATTATATAGATATCATCGGAGAGTGACGTATAGTTCTATCAAGTATTTTCTAAGAGCGATACTTATCTTCATCAACAGTACAGGCAAGTTCACTTTGACAATCTTTTCATACCTATGTTTTATTGCATGTAGTGACATTATTCAACAAATGCCTCCCGTAGTGTTATTGAAATTCTTGTAGTTGAGTAGAATGCATGAGGTAGGAACCCACCACTTGTTACTAAAGCCCCGGGAACGCTAGTTAGTGCAATGCTACGCTAAAGTAGACGGGGTCTGGTATGAGTGTTCGTGAGTGGTGTGAGAAAAGGAATCTGCGTCAAGACGACAACTTCATGAACGCATCTTCCAGTCCTGCATCTTCAAGACCTCAAGACTTCGAGACTCAAGAAACAAGTTTTTCAATACACACTCCTGGTGAGGGATGGTTGGAACGGCACCCTGGAGAAGCAAGTGGATTTGCCTAGGTGTTGTTGGAGATGGCCAGTATTCACGCGGAAAGCCTCACCCAGACTCAAAGGGAAGGATGAATACTTCATGCCCGGAAGCTTACCTGTGTAGCCACAAGTCATTATGGGCTCTGGCTTGGTCGATCTTTGTTGTGACTCTGGCTGGGCAGTGCTACGAGATGTTGTCGACGTTAGGAATGGATGGGCACTAACGGTAGTCACGGAAACACTCTGTAAGACCATGTTTCTTTCGTCCTGTTCTCAAACACCAGGCAGTGCGAGGACTTACCAGGAGGGAAAGAATCTTGTGGGTAAAGTACACAACACTCTATAGAGTTAAATCTAATCGATTAGCCGTGTCCCCGGTTACGGATAATTTGAGCCTCTAGACTTGAATCTATCTCTGAACTCTCAACACTGGACTGATAATTAATTGTGGGCAACTTATGATACTTATGGGCATTGAGACATTGGTTGGTGGAACCATGTCATGATAGGTAACTCCATAGTGAAATTCCTGATATTCCTTTGTTGTAGGAAAATAAAATCAGCTTTTACGCAAAAACTTAGACACAGAGCCCCAAAGCCTTTGCATATATAATAGCCTTTATTCTTCTGTTCTAATATGGTGATCTGGTCAGTACATTCCATGTACTGACCTACACGACTGCAACGTCTTATGTTGCATATACTCTTCTACGACGGGTAAGAGTACGATTCAGGGTTACAGTCCGCACTCAACTTGCCATTGGTGTTATTGGGACACCACTCCCGTTGACTGTATTCACTGCTATTTTAAGGTATATATCAGTTTTACGTTAATTAAATGTGATTGCACTTTGATATATACATTGATGTACTGTGTGTGCCAGCATACTGATCCAGGGATGGCACAGAAAACACAGAGGCTTGACTCATTTTGAGTCGGGTCGCTACAGAAATGGTATCAGAGCACATGTTGACTGTAGGACGTGACCCTAGAAACTGGAAAGCCCTTAGGAAATGATTTCTCGAAAAACTTGGTCTTCAAAAGACTCATCTTATTTGAGCCTTATCAAATGATCTCTCTTACCTCAAAAAGTTAGAACCTACCCTTTCCCCTTGACCACACTAAGGATCAAGTGAGACCACTTCAAGAAGGACAAGATATCGAAAAACTGATGGTCACTTCAAAGTAAAGAAGATTTCACCATGCATTAGAAGAGTTGAAGCTACACGAGTTGAATACTATGAAGACCCGAAGAAATCGAAGACCATGAAGAATTTCCAAGATATTATGCCCCTAGAAGACCAAACCCCTGATGTATACTTACGTTAGATACGATGATTCGTGACCTGTCATTTGTGTGTAATATTTTTGACAACCACAACAAAAATCTATTTTCAAAACCATTGTTTGTATTGTGTGAATCCCCTCTTTTCTCCCTCTTACCCATCTCATCCCCCAAACCTTGAACCCAATAGATGATGAGTGAAGCTAGACTCGTGTATTCTGGATCGATGACTCGGTTAGAGACAGAAGAATGGATTCAAAACATGGAGGATCATCTAAGGAGTAACCATGTTGCAAGAAAAGAGATGGTCCAGTATGCTTTTCGGTACTTTGCCGAAGGTGATGCAAATTGGTGGAAGATGCATGAAGATATCCATGATAGGCAAGCATCAAACACTTGGGAAGAATTCAAGATAACTCTGCAAGGATCTCATGTTGTTACCAACACCCAGAAGCCCCGTGGAAAAGATGTGAAGAAGATTTGTGCATGCAGGATTTGTGGAGAGATAGGACACACCCAGGCAGAACACAAGGAAGGATGCCCTCATTGTGAAGAAAATCACCGAGCTGAGGAATGCCCAACTAGGCAGGTGACATGTTTCTTGTGCGAAGGAACTACGCATTACCCGGCTCAATGCCAAATGTACCCCAGGGTACAAGAAGTCATCAAGCAGCAGAAGGAAGCCATGAAGGAAGCCTTCAGAGAAAATTTAGGAGGACTTGTGATGAAGGAAGATGTTGAAGACCCTAATGGAGAAAACCTAACCAGATTTTACTCCAATGCCTACTATTCATGTGGAGAAGAAGGACATTTCTCACAGGACTGTACGAAGGAAAGAAAAGAGTATCTGGGAAACTTCTCGACAGAAGAAGTGGAGTTTGATCCACGGGAAATTGAAATTTTGATCGGAACAAAGGGGCCCAAGAAGAGAAACCGAAGACGTTCTCAGAACAACCCAATTTCTGCAAAGAAGGATCTGAGTCGGATCATGTGTTTCCGGTACAAGAAGACAGGACATTACTCCTATACCTGCCCGGAGAAGAAGGCTAAACATGAGTAGTTTGAGTTTTGAATTTTGGGAAGTAATAAATGTAATAGGTGGCACTTTTATTATTTTGAAGTTATGTAATGGAAGTTTCAGAGTTTGTAATAAATTCATGAGTCAATGGAAATTTGTGGTGTCATGATTTATCTTATGTTGTATTACATGAGTTGTTACTCTATGACCCAAGATCTCCGACCATTTTCGAGGATATGAGAAAATATGGTCTATGCAGACATGAGTGCATTTCATTTTAAGTGTGGTACTAACCACATGTACCTTTCTGGATAAGTGAATACATGTGAAGAGAATATGGAACCACCTCAAACTATCTGGATGATAACCTTTGAGACAAAGTGCCTTCGAAGCTCGAGGAAGGATGGTGATGAAGCCATATCCAAGGTTAAATAGACCAATGGAAAGGAAAATGAATCCCGCGGAGTGGAATCTAGACAAGAACAGGTCTGTGATTTATTACCTCGAGGGTATGGTGTAGAGAACTGAAGGTAATGTTGGAATGTGGAACGATAGTAACCCCAAGAGTGAGTTAAGTCTGTTCAAGCATTTAAGTGAACCCACAAGTCACTGACCTCAGGATTGATAAGGATCAAGCCCCACCTTGGTGAAGGAAGAAACTTGGAAGAAGCTATGCCTCATCAGCAAGCGTTTTTCCTAGGAGTATACGAAAACCTGAGAGTTGTGAAGAAACGATAGATGTTTTGCTTAGCTTGCAGAATCAATGGATTTACCCAAACTTCGTTCGTTGACAAGAGAAAATTTCTGCAATGCTTGTGAGGAAGCCCAAGTGTTAGAATACGAGATTCACTAAACCTTATACAAGGTAATGATTTCAGTGCGACATGACTTGGACACCATGACGACTTACTCTTATCATTTCTCTTGCTATTCGGATTGGTAAATCTGAGTGACTTACCCATAGTAAAGAGATGACGTTCTTTGAAGCTTTTGTTTAAGCCTTAGAATGGTATGAAGAAAACCCCTTGTACTTGGCAGTTGTTGTCATACGTAGGAATTTTACGGTGAGGATTGAAGCCAAGACCCATTTTCATTGCAGGATAACCACAAATGGTAGACCACCACGAGATCTTCGATAAGTTAGAATGAACACGAGACTTATCAGTTAAGAAGACCCAGTATCAGAGGAAATACAATTCGTTATGAGAACACAAGATTTTGATTTAAGACAGAAGAGCATCACCGAAGGAGCTATCGTGAAAAATGTGAACAGATAGATATACCCACAAGAATACCAGGATTTTGAGAGACCAGTAACTCTCATTTTAAGTGTGGTAGACCCCACACCTTCCAGGTCAATGGAGTCTTGTGGGAAGACCCCACACCTTCTTGGTCAGTGGATTTGCTAGAAGACCCCCAAACCCTAACCTTTTCTTTCTAGCCTCTTCGAATCTCGAGGACGAGATTCATTTTAAGTGTGGTAGGTTTGTAACATCCCAAATTTTGGAATGTTATAATAATTATATGAATGTTTGTTTGTTTGCTTGAATGATTGTAATTGAGTGAAAAATTTGAAACTTTTGAATGAGAGGGAATAAAATGACTTTCCCATGTGATTTGAATTCCATCTTTGAAAATATTTCAAATTCAGAAACTTTATGCAACTCAATGATTTTCATGAGAGAGGATAATATGACTTCTTCAAATTATATGAAATATGAGTTGGAAGTTTAAAACAAAGATTGGAAAAAAGGAATTTGAAAACTATTTGAAAATTTCTCATATGGAGTTTCACTTTCATATTTGAATTCCCTATTTGAATTTGTAAGCATTCAAACACCTTGACAAAGTTTTTGAGAGGAGTAATATGACACTCCAAACCAGGGGTATTTTTGTGAAGTTCTTGAACCATAAAACCTGAGGGTTTATTTGAAAAATATTTGCAATAATAAATAAAGCCATTTAGGCATTTTCTGAAAATAAATTCTTCAAAAGTATTTATTTTGGCCGTGGAAAAATGTTCATTAAATGGCATTTATTTCCCTGGTCACTATGATATATACACTTTATTTTTTCGGACAAGTTTTGAATGCCTTAATGCTGTTTTTATTACTCTGGTAATTAATATAGGAAAAATTAACGCGAGTTATTAAGCCCACGGCCCGCTTGCCCCTGATTCCTCTCCCGAAACTGCTCCGTGTCGGCCACCGCTGACACGCCCTCTCTCTCTCTCTCTGACGTCCCGGTCCCACCATCCGAACCCACTAACCACGCGGTCACCTCCCTCCTCTCACTCCCCTGACTACGCCGGCGAGATCCCCGCGCCGGACCTCTCTCTCCTGCCATACCCCGACCACCCCGAGGCCCTATAAAAGCCCCGGTCCTCTCCTCTACCCATTCCCCCATTTCCCCCCTTTGCCCGATGCCTCTCACCACCCCAAATCGCTCGCCGGAGCACTCGGTCGCCGCCGCACCATTGCCGTCGTGCCACTCCACCCTGTCGTTCCCGAGCCTTTCCGAGCCCACCAACCACCTTCCCTCGCTCGTCCGCACCTCCTCGTGCACTCGCCCGTGCTCCAAAGCTGCCGAAGCGACCTCCCCGTCGACTCCCAAATGCCGCTGCCGCCTCGGAGCTCGTCGCCGACATCTCCGACCGCCTCCGTCGATACCAAGACCACCTTCGTGATCGCCTTGCTCGCGCGCATCGACCGGACCCCTTCCCCGATGCCGAGGACCACCGGAGACGCTTCCCCAACAACCTCACCGTCCCTGGCTCGCCGGCGACCTTGCCGGATTTGACTTCCACCGCGGTGAGCCTCTCCCCTTCGTCCGATCTTGTTCAACAGTGCAGATTAGATCTATTATACCCCTTCGTTTAGACCCGGTTTATTTTAAGTGGACCGCCCGGTTTTTCTTTTCTGCTTTAGACCGAACCGATTTCTTTTAGTTATCGGTCGTTCGCTCGCAAAACCCCGCACGCGCACCCCTTTAACAAATCAGAAGCCGCCACGTAGCCCCCCTGTCCGTTAGTTAGAATTTTCTTTTTTCTGTTTTCTGTTTTAAAACAGAATAGTTCTGTTTTGGTTTTTATCATATCTTTTATTTTTTTAGTTGTTTTAATTTGATTCTTTTTGCATTAGGTCACAAATTTGTTCTAGTTTCTGTAGATACCAAGTTTGACTGTTTTTGAATAATTAAATTTGAATTAAACATATTTTCTTTAAATCTTGTTTTGTGAATAACTTGAGTTAAATAATATATTTTTGATTGATTCTTTTTGCTACTTGTCACTAGTGATCTTAGTTATCAGTAGGTAAAGTTTGATAATTTTTAGGATAAATTTGATTAGGATTCTTAACCAAAACGGAATATGTTTAGTTTCCTATTAGTTCAATTAGCTTGATTTCCTTTGTTTTATTTTTTGAAATTTGAATTTGATTTAACTTATGTTTTAGATTTCATTAGTTTTTGTTGTTCTAAACTTTAGGATTATACTTGCTGTTAACAAAAAAATAATTTCTTTAGTTTATTAAATTATTTTTGTAGGAACCTATACTTTTTTTTCAAATTAGGTGTAGTTTATTAAAAACAAATTAGTTAGTAATATTTCTTTTAACAAAAGTTTTAAGTAATCAGATTCTGTTTTCAAATAAAGTTTTAGTAATTCCTTTCTGTTAAGTAATATTTTGTTAATAAAAATAGTTTAATTTTACTCTATATTATAGGAAAACTATATATTCTTCATTAGGTAATGTTTGATAAAACAACTTAGTTTTAGTAGAAATCCTTTTCACAAAAGTTTTGTATGATTTAATCCTAGTTTATAATAAAGTTTCTATTAATTCTTTTCTGTTAACTATTAGTTTGGTTACAAAAAAATAGTTTTGTTTTAGTAGTAGTTTAGCCACTAAAACTTAGAGTCCATTGCTTTGCTTTGTTTTGATTTGTTATGTTGCTAGTTGGTTTCTTATTTGAAAAATTATTTAAAATAATTGTTTTATAAGTTTTACTTTCTGTTAACTTAGTTGTTTTATACTTTGTTTTCTCTTATTTTAATATTTTATTGTTTTACTTAGCAAACACTTTTGTGTTAGGGTGTGTTTTCATAGTTTTACTTGTTCTTCAAAAGTAATTCTTTTTGCTAGTAAAATATGTACTAAAATATATTTGTTATATTTAATTTTTTTTATTTTGTTACTATTTGAAAATAGTTGTTGTAGAGGAGAACTACCTTAGTTGTGTGCATGAAAACTTTGTTGATTTTTGAGATTTGTCTTAAGTATTTCCTTCATCAAACTTGTTACTTTTGGTTTTTGTGTTAATTCTTGATTGCTAGAATTGATTGCTAGTATGATTGCTTATGAATGCAATGTTTGATTATATAGATTTCATCGGAGAGTGACGTATAGTTATATCAAGTATTTTCTGAGAGCGATACTTATCTTCATTAACAATACAGGCAAGTTCATTTTGACCATCTTTTCATACCTATGTTTTATTGCATGTAGTGACATCATTCAACAAATCCCTCCCGTAGTGTTATTGAAATTCTTGTAGTTGAGTAGAATGCATGAGGTAGGAACCCACCACTTGTTACTAAAGCCCCGGGAACGCTAGTTAGTGCAATGCTATGCTAAAGTAGACGGGGTCTGGTATGAGTGTTCGTGAGTGGTGTGAGAAAAGGAATCTGCGTCAAGACGACAACTTCATGAATGCATCTTCCAGTCCTGCATCTTCAAGACCTCAAGACTTCGAGACTCGAGAAACAAGTTTTTCAATACACACTACTGGGTGAGGGATGGTTGGAACGACACCCTAGAGAAGCCAGTGGATTTGCCTAGGTGTTGCTGGAGATGGCCAGTATTCACGCGGAAAGCCTCACCCAGACTCAAAGGGAACGATGAATACTTCATGCTCGGAAGCTTACATGTGTAGCCACAAGTCATTATGGGCTCTGGCTTGGTCGATCTTTGTTGTCACTCTGGCTGGGCAGTGCTACGAGATGTAGTCGACGTTAGGAATGGATGGGCACTAACAGTAGTCAGGGAAACACTCTGTAAGACCATGTTTCTTTCGTCCTGTTCTCAAACACCAGGCAGTGCGAGTACTTACCAGGAGGGAAAGAATCTTGTTGGTACACAACACTCTGTAGAGTTAAACCTAATCGATTAGCCGTGTCCCCGGTTATGGACAATTTGAGCCCCTGGACTTGAATCTATCTCTGAACTCTCAATACTGGACTAATAATTAATTGTGGGCAACTTATGATACTTATGGGCATTGAGACATTGGTTGGCGGAACCATGTCATAATAGGTAACTCCATAGTGAAATTCCTGATATTCCTTTGTTGTAGGAAAATAAAATCAGCTTTTACGCAAAAACTCAGACACAGAGCCCCAAAGCCTTTGCATATAGAAAAGACTTTATTCTTCTATTCTAATATGGTGATCTTGCCAGTACATTCCATGTACTAACCTACACGGCTGCAACGTCTTATGTTGCAGATACTCTTCTACGATGGGTAAGAGTACGATTCAGGGTTACAGTCCGTACTCAACTTGTCGTTGGTGTTATTGGGACTCCACTCCTGTTGACTGTATCCGCTGCTATTTTAAGGTATATATCAGTTTTACGTTAATTACATGTGATTGCACTTTGCTATATACATTGATGTACTGTGTGTGCCAGCATACTGATCCAGGGATGGCACAGAAAACACAGAGGCTTGACTCGTTTTGAGTCAGATCGCTACATACCGACGGTCGAATCTCGGGCAAGTAACATACCGAAGAACAAAGGGAACATCATAAGGGATTAACTGAATCCTTGACATAGAGGTTCGACCGATAAAGATCTTCGTAGAATATGTAGGAACCAATATGGGCATCCACGTCCCGCTATTAGTTATTGACCGTACAGGTGTCTCTGTCATGTCTACATAGTTCTCGAACCCGTAGGGTCTGCACACTTAAGGTTCGGTGTCGTTTCAGTAATATAGAGTTGTGTATGGTGATGACCGAAGGTTGTTCGGAGTCCCGGATGAGATCTCGGAAGTCATGGGGAGATCCAGAATGGTCCAGAGGTAAAGATTGACATATAGGAAGTCCTATTTTGGTCGCCGGGAAAGTTTCGGGCTCATCGATAGTGTACCGGGAGTGCCGGTAGTGTACCGGGAGACCATCGGGAGGGGTATTTCGACCCAAGAGAATACATGGGCTGTGGGAGACTAAATGCCATCCCTTAGTGGGCTGGTGGAAGTCCCACACAAGGCCCATGCGGCTGGGAAGAAAAGCCCAAAGAGAAAAAGGTGGAAAAGGCAAAAAGACCAAAATAAGGAGGAGTCCTAGTCCTACTAGGATTGGAGGAGGATTCCTCCTCTCCTCATTGGTTCAGCCGACCCAAGGGCTGTACCCTTGAGGGCCAAGCCTCCTCCTCTCTTACTCTTATATATACTAGAGGTTTTAGGGTTTTTGGCACACAAGATTTTCAGCCACGTGCTACCCGTTCCTCCAATGCATAGTTTCTCCTCTAGATCGGATTTCTACAGTGCTTAGGCGAAGCCCTGCCAGAATAGCTCCACCACCATCGCCGGAGCGCCATCATGCTACCAGAGAACTCTTCTACCTCTCCGCTCCCTCTTCCTGGATCAAGACGGCGGAGATCGTCATCAACCTGTACGTGTGCTGAACGTGGAGGTTTCATCCGTTCGGCGCTAGATCAGAAGGACCGTGATCAAGATTGCGAGACGGATCATGATGAGATCATGGGACGGATCGTGATGAGTTCGCGGGACGAATCATGATGAGATCGTGGGACGGATCATGATGAGTTCGCGGGACGGATCGTGATTGGATTACGGGATGGATCGTGATGAGATCGCGGGATGCTTGGCGATTTGGATCGCGAAGATGTTCGACTACACCAACCATAGTTCTTAACGCTTCCCGCTTAGCGATCTACAAGGGTATGTAGATCCACTCTCCCTCTTGTAGATGCTCATCACCATGGATAAATCTTGCGTGTGCGTAGGAATTTTTTTGTTTCCCATGCAACGTTCCCCGACAGTGGTATCAGAGCTAGGTCTATGTGTAGATGAGATCTCGAGTAGAACACAAAGAGTTTGTGGGCGTTTGTGCTTAGATTGCTTCCTCCCTTGGTCATATTTTGGTTCAGCGGTATTGTGAGATGAAGCGGCCCGGACCAACATTACTCGTACGCTTACGAGAGACCGGTTCCGTCAATCGCAACTTGTTGCATAGATGGCTTGCGGGTGCCAGTTTCTCTCACTTTAGTTGGATCGGATTCGACAAAGGCGGTCCATGAGAAGGTTGAAAAGCAACTAGTGTATCACCGTTGTGGTTTTTGCGTAGATGAGAATTGTTCTTGCTAGATACCCGTAGCAGCCACGTAAAACATGCAACAACAATTAGAGGATGTCTAACTTGTTTTTGCCGGGTATGTTGTGATGTGATATGGCCAATTACGTGGTGTGATATATGTGATGTATGAGATGATCATGTGTTCTATAGAATATCACAACTTGCATGTCAATGAGTACGGCAACCGGCAGGAGCCATAGGGCTGTCTTTAATTATTGTATGACCTGCGTGTCAATCATTAAGCGCTATGTAATGCTTTACTTTATCGCTAAACGGTAGCAATAGTAGTACAAACATGATGGGCACGACAACCCCAATGGCGACACGTTGATGGAGATCAAGTTGATGGAGATCATGGTGTCGTGCCGGTGACGATGGAGATCATGCCGGTGCTTTCAAGATGGAGATCAAAAGTACAAGTTCATGGCCATATCATGTCACTTATGATTTGCATGTCATGTTAATCCTTTTATGCACCTTGTTTTGCTTAGGACGATGGTAGCACTATAAGGTGATCCCTCACTTAATTTCAAGATAAATTGTGTTCTCCCCGAGTTTGCACCATTGTGAAAGTTCGTCTTGTTGAGACACCACGTGATGATCGGGTGTGATAGACTCTACATTCACATACAATGGGTGCAAGCCAGTGTTGCACATGCAGAACACTTGGGTTAAACTTGACGAGCCTAGCATGTAAAGACATGGCCTCAGAACACAAGAGACCGAAAGGTCAAACATGAGTCATATAGTAGATATGATCAACATGATGATGTTCACCATTGAAACCACCTCAACTCACGTGATGATCAGACTTGAGTTGGTGAATTTGGATCATGTATCACTCGAATGACCGGAGGGATGTCAATTTGAGTGGGAGTTCTTAAGTAATATGATTAATTGAACTCATTATCATGAACATAGTCAGTAGTGTATTTGTAAAGTGTGTTGTAGATTACTAGCTCACGCTGTAGCTCCCTTGAATTTTTATATGTTCCTAGAGAAATAGAGTTGAAAGATGATGGTATCAATATTGCGGACTGGCTCCGTGATCTGAGGATTGTCCTTGTTGCTGCATAGAAGGCTTATGTCCTTAATGCAACGCTCGGTGCGCCAACCCCTGTAGCGTCGTTTGTAGATGTTGTGAACATATGACATGCACGTTCTGATGATTACTTGATAGTTTAGTGTGTCATGCATTACGACTTAGAATTGAGGCTCCGAAACGTTTTGAACGTCATGGAACATATTAGATGTTCTAAGAGCTGAAATTAGGATCTTAGGCTCGTGCCCGTGTTGTGAGATATGAGATCTCCAACAAGATTTTTTGGCTACAAGATGAAGGAGAATATCTCAATCGTTGAGCATGTGCTCAGATTGTCTAGGTGCTTCAATCGCTTGAATCAAGTGGGAGTTAATATTCCAGATAAGATAGTGATTGATATAGTTCTCCAAGTCACTGTCACTAATCTACTAGAACTTGGTGATGAACTATAAAATGCCAGGGATAGAAATAATGATCCGTGAGCTATTCGCGATGTTTGACACCGCGAAGGTAGAAATCAAGAAGGAGCGTCAAGAGTTGATGGTTAGTCAAACCACTAGTTTTGAGAAGGGCAAGAGCAAGGAGGGAAACTTCATGGATAGCAAGTCAGTTGCTCCTCCAGTGAAGCAACCCAAAGTTGAACCCAAACCCGAGACTAAGTGCTTCGATTATGAGGAGAGCGGTCCCTGAAGCGGAACAACCCTAGATACTTGGTAGATAAGAAGGCTGGCAACATCGACAGAAGTATATTTGATATACGTGTTAATGATGTGTACCTTGCGAGTACTCCTAGTAGCACCTGGGTATTGGATGCCTGTTCGGTTGCTAAATGTTAGTAACTCGAAATAAAAGCTATGGAATAAACGGAGAACTAGCTAAGCGTGAGGTGACGATGTGTGTTGGAAATGTTTCCAAGGTTGATGTGATCAACATCGCACGCTCTCTCTACCTTCAAGATTAGTGACGAACCTAAATAAATATTATTTGGTGTTTTGCGTTAAGCATGAACGTGATTAGATCGTGTTTATTGCAACACGGTTATTCATTTAAGTTAGAGAATAATGGTTATTCTATTTACATGAATGATACCTTCAATGGTCATGCACCCAGTAAGAATGGTTTGCTGAATCTTCATCGTAGTAATACACATGTTCATGACATTGATGCCAAAAGATACAAAGTTAATAGTGATAGTACCACATACTTGTGCCAGTGCCGCTAAATGTCATATTGGTATAAAGTGCATGAAGAAACTCCATGCTTATGTATCTTTGGACTCACTCGATTTCGAATCGGTTGAGACATGCAAACCATGCCTCTTGGGCAAGATGACTAAGGACCCCGTTTTCTACATGGATGGAGCGGGCAAGTGATTTATTGGAAATGATACATGTTGATGTATGCAATACAATGAGTCTTGTAGCATGCGGTGGATATCGTTATTTTCTTACCTTCACTGATGATTTGAGTAGATATAGTGTATATTTACTTAATGAAACACAAGTCTGAATCATTTGAAAGGTTCAAGCAAATTCAGAGTGAAGTTTACGATCATCATGACAAGAAGATAAAAATGTCTATGATATGATCGTGGAGGTGAATATCTGAGTTACGAGTTTGGCATACAACTTTAGACAATGTGAAAGGTTTTTCACAACTCATGCCACCTGGAACACCATAGTTTGATGGTGTGTCCGAACGTCATAGTCGTGCTCTTTTAGATATGGTGCATACTATGATGTCTCTTATCGTGTTGCCACTATCGTCTTGGGGTTATGCATTAGAGAAAACTACATTCACTTTAAATAGGGCACCATCTAAATCCGTTGAGATGACACCATATGAATTATGGTTTGATAGAAACCTGAGCTGTCATTTCTTAGTGTTTGGGGCTGCGATGCTTATGTGAAAAAGGTTTTCACCTAATGAGCTCAAACCCAAAGTGGACAAATGCATCTTCATAGAATACCCTAAGAATAGTTGGGTAAACCTTCTATCTCAGATCCGAGCATAAAGTGTTTGTTGCTAAAACGGGTCCTTTCTCAAGAAAAAGTTTCTCTCGAAAGAATTGAGTGGGAGGAAGATAGAACTTGATGAGGTTGTTGAACCTTTGTTCAATCAGTGTAGCGCAGCGCGAGAAGATGTCTCTCTGAAGCCCTTGTTAGTTGAAGAGGAAGTTAATGATGATGCTCATGAAGCTTCAGATCAAGTTACTATCGAACATCGTAGGTCGACAAGGATGTGTACTGCTCCTGAGCAGTATGACAACCCTGTCTTGGAGGTCATGTTGTTGGACAACGATGAACCTAAGAGCTGTGGAGAAGCGATGATGGGCCTGGATTCCGACAAATGGTTAGAGGCCATGAAATCCGAGAAAGGATCCATGTATGAAAACCAAGTATAGACTTTGGTAGAGTTGCTCGTTGGATGGCAGGTCATCGAGTACAAATGGACATTTAAGATGAAGACAAACGCTGATGGTGAATGTCACCATTTATAAAGCTCGACTTGTCGCAAAGAAGTTTCCGCCAAGTTCAAGGAGTTGACTGTGATGAGACTTTCTCACTCGTAGCGATGCTAAAGTCTGTTGGAATTATGTTAATAGTTGATGCATTTTTCAATTATGAAATCTGGCAGATGGATGTCAAAACATCGTTTCCTTAACGGTTTACTTGAGGAAAGGTTGTATGTGATACAACCAGAAGATTTTGTCAGTCCTAAGGATGCTAAAAGGTGAGCAAGCTTCAGTGATCCTTCTAAGTACTGAAGCAAGCATCTCGGAGTTGGAATATACACTTTGATGAGGTGATCAAATTTTTAGAGTCTATACAAAGTTTATGAGAAACTTGTATTTGCAATAAAGTGAGTGGGAGCACTATAGAATTTTTGATAAGTATATGTGGATGACATATTGTTGATCGGAAATAATGTAGAATTTCTAGAAAGCATCAACAGTTGTTTGAAAGGTGATTTTCAAAGGAATACCTAGATAAAGCTACCTAATTGTTGAGCATCAAGATCTATAGAGATAGATCAAGATGCTTGATGAGACTTTCAATGAGTACATACCTTGACAAGATTCTGAAAGAGTTCAAAATGGATCAGTCAGAAAAAGAGTTCTCGCCTGATTTGTAAGGTGTGAACTTGAGTGAGACTCAAAGCTCGACAACGGCAGAAGAAAGAGAAAGGACGAACGTCGTCCCCTATGTCTTAGCCATAGGCTCTATATTATGCCATGCTGTGTACCACACCTGGTGTCTGCCTTGCCATGAGTGTGTCAAGGGGTACAAAAGTGATCAAAGAGTGGATCACTGGACAGCGGTCAAGATTATCCTTAGTAACTAAAAGAATAAGGAGATGTTTCTCGATTATGGAGGTGATAAAGAGTTTGTCATAAAGATTTACGTCGATGCAAGCTTTAACACCAATCCGGATGACTCAGAGTAGCAATCTGTATACGTATAGTGGAGCAACCATTTGGAATAGTACCGAGTGGAGTGTAGTAGCAGTGTTTACAGTTTAACATAGAGATTTGCAAAGTACACACGGATCTGAATGTCGCAGACCCGTTGACTAAAAGACCTCTCTCACATACAAAGCATGATCGAGCCCCAAAACTCATTGGGTGTTAGATTCATAACAATGGTGAATCACATGGTGATTTGAACTAGATTATTGACTCTAGTGCAAGTGGGAGCCTGTTGGAAATATGCCCTAGAGGCAATAATAATTTAGTTATTATCATATTTCCTTGTTCATGATAATCATTTATTATCCATGCTATAATTATGTTGATTGGAAACTCGGATACATGTGTGGATACATACACAACACCATGTCCCTAGTATGCCTCTAATAGACTAGCTTGTTGATCAAAGATGGCTATGGTTTCCTAGTCATGGACATGAGATGTCATTTGGTAATGGGATCACATCATTAGGAGAATGATGTGATGGACAAGACCCAAACTACAAACATAGCATATGATCGTGTCAGTTTAATGCTACTGTTTTCTACATGTCAAGTATCTGTTCCTATGACCATGAGATCATGCAACTCACTGACACCAGAGGAGTGCCTTGTGTGTATCAAACATCGCAACGTAACTGAGTGACTATAAAGGTACTCTATAGGTATCTCCGAGGGTGTCTGTTGGGTTGGCATGGATCAAGACTGGGATTTGTTACTCTGTGTGACGGAGAGGTATCTCAGGGCCCACTCGGTAATTCAACATCACAAAAAGCCTTGCAAGCAATGTGACTAAGTGTTAGTCACGGTATCTTGTATTACAGAACCAGTAAAGAGACTTGGCGGTAAAGAGGTTGAACTAGGTATGGAGATACCGATGATCGAATCTCAGGCAAGTAACATACCGAAGAACAAAGGGAACATCATACGGGATTAACTGAATCCTTGACATAGAGGTTCGACCGATAAAGATCTTCGTAGAATATGTAGGAACCAATATGGGCATCCAGGTCCCACTATTGGTTATGGACCATAGAGGTGTCTCTGTCATGTCTACATAGTTCTCGAACCCGGAGGGTCTGCACACTTAAGGTTCGGTGACGTTTCGGTAGTATAGTGTTATGTATGGTGATGACCGAAGGTTGTTCAGAGACCCGGATGAGATCCCGGAAGTCACGGGGAGCTCCAAAATAGTCCGGAGGTAAAGATTGATATATAGGAAGTCCTATTTTGGTCGCCGGAAAAGTTTCAGGATCATCGATAGTGTACCGGGAGTGCAGGTAGTGTACCGAGAGACCATCGGGAGGGGTATTTCGACCCAAGAGGCTACATGGGCTGTGGGAGAGTAAATACCATCCCTTAGTGGGCTGGTGGAAGTCCCACACAAGGCCCATGCGGCTGGGAAGAAAATCCCAAAGAGAAAAAGGTGGAAAAAGGCAAAAAGACCAAAATAAGGAGGAGTCCTAGTCCTACTAGGATTGGAGGAGGATTCCTCCTCTCCTCCTTGGTTCGGCCGACCCAAGGGCTGTACCCTTGCGGGCCAAGGATCCTCCTCTCTTCCTCTTATATATACTAGAGGTTTTATGGTTTTTGGCACAAAAGATTTTCAACCACGTGCTACCCGTTCCTCCAGTGCATAGTTTCTCCTCTAGATCGGATTTCTATAGTGCTTAGGCGAAGCCGTGCCGGAATAGCTCCGCCACCATCGCCGGAGCACCGTCATGCTGTTGGAGAACTCTTCTACCTCTCCGCTCCCTCTTTCTGGATCAAGAAGGCGGAGATCGTCATGAAGCTATACGTGTGCTGAACGCGGAGGTGCCGTCCGTTCGGCGCTAGATCAGAAGGACCGTGATCAAGATTGCGAGACGGATCATGATGAGATCATGGGACGGATCGTGATGAGTTCGCGGGATGGATCGTGATGAGATTGTGGGACGGATCATTATGAGTTCATGGGACGGATCGTGATTGGAGCACGGGATGGATCGTGATGAGATCTTGGGATGCTCGGTGATTTGGATCGCGAAGACGTTCGACTACACCAACCGCATTTCTTAACGCTTCCCGCTTAGTGATCTACAAGGGTATGTAGATCCACTCTCCCTCTTGTACATGCTCATCACCATGGATTGATCTTGCGTGTGCGTAGGAATTTTTTTGTCTCCCATGCAACATTCCCCAACACGAGCGCTGACCCAAGAAAATGATCGGGCTCGTTTCAACGCTCGAGGTTCGAGTCACTATACCCGCATCGGGGGAAAGGGGAACACGCTACTGCCGCCCCTACCTCGCCGCCAGACTATGGCCGTTCCTGGCCAGGTTGCTCCTACCACTGCCTTTGCTTCTGTCTGCCCCACCGGCCCTTTCTCCAATGCAGTCATGGCTAGGGTGTCGTGCTGCCTCGTCCCCACCTCGTCGGCCAGGTTCCCGCCGCATCCTGTGCTCCCTCCGCAGCTCGGGCAACAGGCTCCCGTCCACCCCACTGGCTAGAAAGGCTACAAATTCATAGCCACCCGGTGAGCTTCCGACGATGCTCCTCGACGACCTCCGATGCTTCACCTCGATGGCGAGCTTCCGGCATTGCACATCCACGGCCACCCGATGAGCTTCCGAGGCTGCACCTCGATGGTACCATGAACACGAGTTCTATCTAAGGGTAGTACGGACATTCCAACACACATCACTTTCTAGAATCTCAAACTACAATTTTTGAAAAGAACACAATGAAAGATTCTGGGAGAAGCAAATTCTATGAGAATTTTCCAGGATCTTGATTATATAGAATCCCGCGGGAAAATAACTGGGCCTAAATCCTAAACATGTAGGGCTCATGGGCCCATCACCCTTTGAACTCCTGCACGATGCGTGGGCAGCCGAGGTCACACTAGTGCAGCCGCGTGCTATACAAACAGTTTTTAACCCCTTTCCGTGGTGCAGTCTTGAACCATCGCCTTGCATGTGTGGGCGATAGGGGGGCCTATCCCACATGACGGGCAAAACCCATTGGCGATGCCTGCACTTGGTCAAATACGTCAGGCAAAAATATATCGTTTGCGATTAGAAGGGCCATCTCAAACACACATATTGGGGAAGACGTTTGAGATGAGCTTAGCATCCCACATAGAGAATCCCAAGGGTATGTTTACGTTCGTATTGCAAATCACACACAATTTTCTACATAACATCATTTGTGATAGGGGTGGTCATGACACACGATAGTTATAATTCTGTCATTTGCATTACTCAAAACATCACTCATGGTGTCTAGAAGAAACTGTTCAGCATTGGGCTGCCCATCACGCACACTAGCCATGTGAAAACGTTTGTGACTCGGTGTCCTAACACACACTGTTGTTACCCAGAATTCGTGTGTGATTGCTCAACAGTCCAACACGCCAACTTTCTAGAAACCGTGTGGGTTTTGTTCACGTCATCGCCCATAGTGTTGTCTTAGAAAGCGTCTGCAAAGGGAACCCCAATAATCAACCTGATTGATCAATTATTTACAATCCATTTAGTAATAAAATTAACATTTCATATCCTTCTCAAGGTAGTTCATCAATGTTTATGTCTCAAACCACCATAGATTATATTTCTTATTCGTTATACGGCAACCAAGATTTCATAATGAATTACATCAGGGTACAACATCATGTACGCATATACTGCCTAGCTACCCAATTGCACAACAAGACAAAGTTTCAACTGGAACATCCAAAATCTTTGGAAATTAAGTATCATCATAGATGGTAAATAGACAGATGAATCTCATCTAGAAAACTATTAAAGCGGAAGGCGAATATTGAGCCTTCGATGATGTTGAAGGTCCTCGCAACTTTAGGCCAATGTGTGTGGATGATTGCCTGCCCATACTTCATCCTCTTAAGGAAGACTTAAAGATTATATTGTGGGTTCTGTATGAATAAATTCATTGTCTCTATATCATACAGGTGGTTTGAGACGTAAACATCGATGAACTACCATGAGAAGGACTGAATACAAACATAAAAATATACCTTTTCTAAAATTTGAAATAGCACAAAGGGGAAAGAACAAGGTGAAAGAGATGGTACCATCCTATAGTTGACTGCTGTCTTCTTCATTGTGCAGACATACATATTATTTTTTTTGTAGCTAGTTTCTTTATATTAACAATCTTTCTGAGTTTCTTGATTTGATTGATATTCAAGGACACCTCACTTCCCCACATCTAAAAAGGGTCAAACAGTGGGTCTAAACCTCTTATAGCAGAACCTACATGTGCAAGAACAAATTATTAAAAACATTAATATTACAATGGTTTCTGCAATTTCACAATAATGTCCTATTAGCCAAAGGACCATGGATGTGCAAACCTCGATGGTAAACTTCAGTGTCCCCCATTGTTTCCCCCTGCAACATAATTAAGAAAAATATTGATCAGGTTATAAGTGATATTTGGCATACTATCAGTGAAATATGTTAATGGAAAATAATAGACTGTGGATCCGACCGATTAGTTTGAGCCACATGGAAAATCGACTTATCTAAACCAAGTGTGCTAAGAACTAGGAAATTTAGCAATTCTATATGTCTCACATGTATTCATTACATATAAATTGGATTTATACGTCACATGCATAAGAATACAAAATTGTACCAACAAAAATCGTACATCACATTTTAGAATTGAATTAAATAGTTAAATGATCACCACAACAAATGAACGAAACAGTTAACTAAGCACCAAATTACACAATTGAAGATACTAGAAGGTCAGGTTGCAGTAGCATTACATTGGACATTTCACTAGAATTTCTAAATGAAGGGCTGTAGCGGCACACACAATAGGTAAACGAAACATGTTTAACCAGCATAGCTAGGTGAACATAGGTCCCTAGTGATAAAACTAAGAAAAACAAGCTATTCCCCATCGTTGGAGATATCGATGATGATGGGCTTCTTCAACTTGGAAGAGGGCGAGGCCTCCACATCGTGGGTGCACCCCTCGTGGTGGTGAGTGGCCTGATCCTGCCCCGGCACCAACATGTCGGCTCTGGAGTTGAGGTAAGCACAGGCACGCTGAGAAAACACGTCGAAGTCTTCGTCGAACGCACAAGCAGTGCCCTCGAGAAAAGACCACAAGTTGTAGTTTATAGAAGCCAACCGTGTGGCGGCATCAGCGAGTGAGGCGTCGACAGTGGCCTCACGATGAGGCGCTCCTCCAAGATCTAGAGGTTAGCACACATGGAAGCCATAGCTACCTCATCTACATGTGCAACCACGATTTGCTTCTCCACAACCAAATGCTCTTTGAGCCTGGCTATACATCATGCACCATGGCTTTTTGCAGTGATTATTTGGAGGATGGGGTGGTGATTTGGGTGTAATGTGTCACGCCAGTCGGCCCATGTGGGATGGAGGACGAGGGGTTGAGGGGGTATTGGGGACATTTGGGTTACATAAATAGATGGTGGAGCCCGAGATGCAACAAGGAGCGTCACCGGTGAGGAGGCGATGATGCAAGAAAATAGTGAAGGTTTGAACTAGGAAAGGTAGAGGAAAAGGGGGAAGTGTGGCTTTTGATTTGTACCGGGGGGGCGAGGGAGGTAGATATTTCCGTGGCAGCCCAAAATTTTCATTTGGTGCATAAAGTTCTCGATATCAACACATCACAAAGTAAGCATGTGTTATACCCCGTGTGTGATGACCTCAAACGTACAAATGTTTGTCCCCAAGATTCGGAAGTAAGATTGGGTAGTACATTGCACACAGTTCATTCCAAAAAAGTGTGTGTGATAAACTTCAATTTCATTTTCAATTGGAAGATGGAATGGGGTTATGGCAACAAATTTTTGGTTTGAATTTCATTGGTTAGAGTGGTCATCCACGTTGTCACATAATTTAACATTAATTGCTAATTTGGGTACTGCACAAAAGAGCCTACACCACAGCCCGCACTTCCTTAATCGAGTAATTAAACAGACTTGGTTGACCTAAACATTACTCTAACAAAAGACCAGCGTTCTAAGCAAAGACCAATGTTTCGCCTCATGCTCGTCGGTCTCCACCGTATCCTCCATGACCAGCTCGCGCTCCACAACCTTTAGGGGAAGGGGCTCCATGGCATCCATCGCCACATACTCTGCAAGCATCTCGATGTCGGGGTCCTCCATGTCTTTGGAAAAGGTGATACGTCTCACTCATATCCACTTTTCCAGCTCTTTTGCCCTTGGTTTGGACTCTAATTTGCATGATTTGAATGGAACTAACCCGGAATAATGTTGTTTTCAGCAGAATTGCTTTGGTGTTATTTTTGTGCAAAAATAAAAGTTCTCGGATCATCCTGAAAATTTACGAAGAATATTTTTGGATTTAATAAAAATACTGGCACAAGAATCAACCAGAGGGGGCCCACCTGCAGGCCACAAGCCTGCTAGGCACGGCCACCCCCTGGCCACGCCTACCAGGCTTGTGGGGCCCTCGTGGCTCCTCCGACCTCATCTCCAACTCCATATAACCCTATTCACAGAGAGAAAAATCAGAGAGAAGAGTTCATCGCATTTCACAATACGGAGCCGCTGCAACCTCCTATTCTTCCTCGGGAGACCAGATCTGGAGTCCGTTTTGGGCTCCTGAGAGGGGAAATCGACGACATCGTCATCACCAACCATCCTTCATCACCAATTCCATGATGCTCTACGTCGTTCGTGAGTAATCCCATCATAGGCTTGGACGGTGATGGGTTGGGTGAGATTTATCATGTAATCGAGTTAGTTTGGTTAGGGTTTGATCCCTAGTATCCACTATGTTCCGAGATTGATGTTGCTATGACTTTGCTATGCTTAATGCTTGTCACTAGGTCCCGAGTGCCATGATTTCAGATCTGAACCTATTATGTTTTCATGAATATATATGTGTTCTTGATCCTATCTTGCAAGTTGTAGACACCTATTACGAGTTATGATCTGCATCCCCCAGGGTGACAATAACTGAGATTCTTTCTGGTGACTATCGTAGTTTGAGGAGTTCATGTATTCACTAAGTGCTAATGCTTTGGTCCGGTTCTCTATTAAAAGGAGGCCTTAATGTCCCTGAGTTTCCATTATGACCCCGCTGCCATGGGAGGGTAGGACAAAAGATGTCATGCAAGTTCTTTTCCATAAGCATGTATGACTATATATGGAATAGATGCCTACATTACATTGATGAATTAGACCTAGTTCTGTGTCACCCTATGTTAGAATTGTTGCATGATGAATGCTATCCAACATAATTATCCATCACCGATCCATCGCCTACGAGCTTTCCACATATTGATCCTTGCTAAGTTACTTCTCCGCTGCTACTGTTACAATCACTACAAAACTGCTACTGTTACTCTTGCTACCATTACCATTACTTCCATACTACTTTGCTACTAAATACTTTGCTGTACATATTAGTCTTACTGGTGTTCTTGAATTTATAACTTAGCTTTGAATAATCGAGAATATTCTTTGGCTCCCCTTCTGTTGAATCAATAAATATGAGTTGAATACTCTACCCTCAAAAATTGTTGCGATCCCCTATACTTGTGGGTTATCAAGACCTTTTTCTTGCACCATTGCCGGGCAGCATAGCTCTACTCTCTAAGTCACTTGGGATTTATATTTGTTGATCACTATGAAGAATCTTAAAGATCCAAAAACCAAGATCTATCCCTCTACTACGAGGGGAGGTAAGGAACTGCCATCTAGCTCTACACCTTATTCACCTTCTATTATGAGTAAGTTTGCAACACCACCACCTGCTAGTAATTCTGATATGTCACAAGTAATTGATGCTTCCACTTCTACTATGCATGATGCTTATGATGATACTTTGCTTGATAATACTGTGCCAGTTGGTGAATTTCTTGATGAACAAATTTCTAGAGTCAATGCTGAAAATTATGATACTTCTGAAACTGATGAAATTGTTGAAACTAAACACTTTGAGACACCTACTAGACCTAGCTCTCCTAGATATGAATTGCCTAATATTTCTAAGGGTTATGTTATGGAAGGAGAGGTAGCTAGGGATTTTCTTGCTTGTAATGATATAGATGATCTTAAGAAATTACTATTCAAGTGGAAAGAAAAATCTTTGATTGCTAGAATGAAATATGATCCTAAGTTTGCTACTTCACCTATCTTTGTTACAGATAAGGATTATGAATTCTCTGTCGATCCTGAGTTACTCACTTTGGTTGAATCTAATCCATTCCATGGCTATGAATCTGAAACTGTTGTGGCGCATCTCACTCAATTGAATGATATGGCCACCCTATTTACTCATGAGGAAAAAATCGTTATTACTATATCCTTAAGTTGTTTCCTTTCTCGCTAAAGGGTAATGCTAAGATATGGTTTAATTCTCTTGCTCCTGGTTGTGTGCGGAGCCCCCAGGATATGATTTATCACTTCTGTGGAAAATATTTTCCTGCCCATAAGGAACAAGCTGCGTTGCAGGAAATATTTAACTTTGTGCAGATTGAAGAAGAGAGTCTCCCACAAGCTTGGGGGAGGCTTCTTGTAAGGGCATATTTCTCCCTAAGTGGTTTTGATGATTGATGACAATGCCTTTGCGGACTAATCGTGTGCATTGAGCATTTCAGATATCTCAGGTCTAGGCACAAGACGATTCAGTGCCCCTCGGAAGCTCTCAAAGACGGTTGTTCTATGCATTTCTTTTTGGTGGATTTGATTCGTAGGAAAGCCGTACTATCAAGAGGGGGTCCGCATCGGAAAGGTCTGGGTGGAATCAACACGTGCACATCTATTCCCTTGCACCACCTTTCCCTCACTTCAATGGAGCCCCAACCTGTTTTCCTTCTCTGTGCAAAAGGAACGCCTGCAAAGTGTTAGGGTTCAATGGCCTGCGGTAGTACCGCTCTAGGGAGCGGTAGTATCGTAGGTGCCAACGGTAGTACCGCTCCGTGGAGCGGTCGTACCGCTGTCTCCTGCCCTGGCCTCTACACCTGCAGTAGTAGGCCCGGATGCAATTTTTTACCTCTGCCCTACTACGGTAGTGCCGGGATTCTCGTCCGGTACTACCGTGCGGACTTTTTTCGCATAGTTTCCCTCTACGGAGGTTGGCACGGAAGTAAGTTTTTACTTCCGTGCACCTCTAGTGGCTGCCTCTACCAACCGTGCGGTAGTACCACACGGGCTCGCGGTAGTACCGCTCCGACGGTTCTACCGCTTGCTAACAGGCAGGGCCAGCTACTCCCGTGCTAGCGGTAGTACCGCACAAGGCTGCGGTAGTACCACAAGCCATCGCGGTAGTACCGTGACTTTTGCGATAGTACCGTGATGCGTGGGGCTGAGTGAGTGGATAACGGTTGGATCTTGTCCCCTACTATAAAAGGGAGGTCTTCTTCTCCAATAAGCTTACCTCTTCTTTCCAAAAACTCCATTGTTGCTCCAAGCTCCATTTTTGCCTGATCTCTCTCCCTATCCAATCAATCTTGTTGATTTCCTAGGGATAGGTTGAGAAGGCCCCGATCTACACTTCCACCAAGAGAAATTTGATTCCCCCCACTAATCCCTTATGGATCTTGTTACTCTTGGGTGTTTGAGCACCCTAGATGGTTGAGGTCACCTCGGAGCCACATTCCATTGTGGTGAAGCTTCATGGTATCGTTGGGAGCCTCCAATTCACTTGTGGAGATTTCCCCAACCTTGTTTGTAAAGGTTTGATTGCCGCCTTCAAGGGAACCAATAGTGGAATCACGACATCTCGCATTGTGTGAGGGCGTGAGGAGAATACGGTGGCCCTAGTGGCTTCTTGGGGAGCATTGTGCCTCCACACCGCTCCAACGGAGACGTACTTCCCCACAAGGGAAGGAACTTCGGTAACACATCCTCGTCTCCACTGGCTCCACTTTTGGTTAGCTCTCATCTTTACTTATTGCAAGCGTTTACTATGTCATATCCTCTGCTTGCTTGTGTGCTAGTAGTGGTTAGCATCATATAGGTTGTTCACCTAGTTGCACATCTACTAATTTATTTGATGCTAAACCTGAATTGTTAAACAAAACTAAAAAAGCATTAGTTGCCTATTCACCCCCCCCTCTAGTCAACCATATCGATCCTTTGACTTCTCCAGTTACTTAATGCTTTGCCTGATCATCCTCTCAAGAAAAACGAAATACTTGATATCTTTTATAATGGACTAATCGATGCTTCTAGGGACCACCTAGATAGTTGTGTTGGTTGCGTTTTCAAGGAACAAACTTTTGAACAAGCTGAAATACTATTGAATAATATATTGAGCAATGATAATGATTGGACTATTCCCGAACCACCTCCGAAGCCAACTCCGATGAAAAGAGGCATTCTATGAAAGATAAAGGTATTAAAGCAGAAGATGTTAAGAATCTACCACCTATTAAAGAAATACATGGTCTTGATAACCCGACACAGGTAGTAGAGGTAAATTCTCTTCGTAGATTTCATGAAAGCGATATTCCTTATAATAAGTCTGCTAGCCAATGCTTGGATGAAGTTGATAATTTTTTTGTTAAGCAAGAAAATTTTAGCGCTTATGTTAGTAGACAATTGAAACATAATGCTTTCATGCTTGATCGCTTAGGTGATTATATGAGTAGAACTATTAATGATCTTAAAGTGATTAGTAAGCGAGCTTCCATGGTTACTACTCAAGTAGAACAAGTACATAAATCTCAGAATGACTTGCTTAATGAGATGAATAATAAGAACAATGATCATTCTGTTAAAGTTGTGACTAGAGGTGGAAGAATGACTTAGGAACCTTTGTAATCCAAGGGCCACCCTAAGATAATTGAACAAGATTCTCAAAGGGGTAATATTGATGTACCTAGTCGCTCCAGTTATAAGAGGAACAAGGATGATGATAGAACTTTGCGTGCTGCTAGTGAACCTGTTATAGATACTCCTGAAAACCCAAATGATATTTCTATTTCTGATGCTGAGATGGTGATGAACATGAGCCTAGTGATAATATAAATGATGATGTTCATGTTGATACTCAACCTAGTAATGATAATGATGTGGAGATTGAATCTACTGTTGATCTTGATAACCCACATCCTAAGAATAAAAGATATGACAAAACGGACTTTATTGCTAGGAAACATGGTAAAGAAATAGAACCATGGGTACAGAAACCCATGCCCTTTCCTCCTAAACGATGCAAGAGAAAGGATGATGAGTATTTTGAGCGCTTTGTTGAAATGCTTAGACCTGTCTTTTTGCGTATGCGCTTGACCGATATTTTGAAAATGTCTCATTATGCTAAGTATATGAAAGTGACTAATAAAAGAAAGATACCGGAATATGAGATTTCCACCATGCTTGATAATTATACTTTTAAGGGTGGAGTACCAAAGAAATTAGGTGATCGATGAATACCAACTATACAATGCTCTATTTAGGGGAATCATGTTAAAACTTCTTTATGTTATTTGGGAGCTGGTGTTAGTGTTATGCCTTTCTCTTTATATGGTAGACTTGATTTGAATAAGTTGACACCTACTGGAATCTCTTTGCAAATGGCTGATACATCAACTGCTCTACCTATCGGTATTTGTGAGGTTGTACCTGTTGTAGTTGCAAATGCTACTGTCTTAACGGACTTTGTTATTCTCGATATTCCCGAGGACAACACTATGTCGATCATCCTTGGTAGACCCTTTTTGAATTCTGTAGGGGCTGTTATTGATTGCAACAAGGGCAATGTCACTTCTCATATTAATGGTAATGAACATACGGTACATTTTCCGAAGAAACAACCTCAAGTTCATAGTATCAACTCCATTGAAACAATTCCAACGATTATTATTGGAGACTTTGAATTCCCTCTTCCTACTGTCAAGAAGAAATATGATATACTTATTGTTGGGGACATGCATATCCCCATTAAGGTAACTTAGTGTTATTCAAAAATTCTTCGGTTTCATGTTATTCGAAAGAAGTTTGTTAATAAGACTTGATCAACATTATTGATGGATTCCTTTTGATGAGCATGAGATGGATGAATTTAGAAAGCACAACTCCCTGTACCCAACTTTTACTTTCTTTTAGCTAGATGAAATTAAGTAAGAATGCTATTATTTCCTGTTTTCTGAGTTTCCCGTGCAATAAAAAAGGTGACCTGAAAATAAAAGTTCTTCAAGTGCCCTGAAAATGGAGTGTGATTTTTTCTGGAGTATCTAAATTTTTTGGCACTAAACACATCACAGGGGGCTAGCACCAGTGGGCCACAATCCCACAAGGCACGGGCACCCTTCCTGGTCGCGCCTAGCAGGCTTGTGGGTCCCACGTGGCCCCTTCACCTATTCTAGCACCCATGCATTTCATCTTCCTCCAGAAAAAATCCCACCATTGCTCAAATCCGTGTTCTAGCTCATTTTGCTGCCATTTTAGATCTCCTTGTGTAAAGCTTCAATTGTAAAACTGTTTTGGGAAATTGTTCTTCGGTATGTGACTCCTCCAATGGTCCAATCAGTTTTTGTTCTAGTGCTTTATATATTGCAAATTTTTGCTATTGTGGCAACCTTGTTCTTGAGCTTGCATGTCAAATTTGTATGGTCCCAAGTAGTTTTGGTGCATGATATAGCCTCTAGGCACTTGAGGGAGTAGTTGCTATGAGTTTTGTTCACCTTTATTTTGAGTCACTAAAAATTTCAGAATTTCTCAGGAAAAAAATGTCGAGGAAGGTGTTTCAATTGGGTTCATCGAGCAAGAAGGCCCCGAGACTAGCGATACATGAGCCCGACCTTGAACCACTGACGGAAGCACAAGTACGACCTTGTGAATGGCCATGAGAACAATTCATGAGTGATGCCGGTTTCAAGGAAGAATTTTACGCGTACACAAGAAATGTCGGCCTTGAGGAATTCGTGTTGGACAAATGAAAGCAATACTATCAATTCATGGATTCTTTCGTGTGGAGTAATGGGCGAAAGGCTATATAACTTAGGGGCCATTATTGCTAGAAGGTTGCATAACAATGCTAAGTATGGATATTTCTTTGGTGGTATTTATGCCACTCGATTAGCTAATTATCTTGTGCTACCCATACGTGGAAATGATATTGAGGTACCACCTGCTTTTCTTGATTATGAAGCTTTGGTACGTTTTCAGTTTCTCGAAAGGAACGAACAATCTCTCTAGCACCGACTAATTTTTGACAAACAACATGATGTCCATGTTACCCTTCCTGCTCCTGCCTACTTTAACTTTCAAGAAAACAGAGACACCTTATAACAAGAGAGAAGGCAGACCAGTATGAGAGGAGCGCGGAATCAGCTCGCCTTCACATTGTAGTCATTCAGGCGGTAGCCGCCGCAGCCCAGTACAACCCCAACTTTGACTTTGGATATTATCAGGGCCAGCCATGGCCATAGACCCACTTAGGACAAAAGCCTAAGCTTGGGGGAGTACATATTTCTCACCGACTTTACATTCATGTTCACACACTCATCTAAGTAGTCGGTGTTCATACTCTTTCATTGTACCATCCATGGTAGTTTATTTTCTTGTTTCGCTTTCTTCTTGTGTGTTTATTTAACTTTGAGAAAAATACAAAAAAATAGTTCTAGGTTTATTTCTAGTTGCTTAGTTTTAGCATTAAAAAGAATACCCCAAAAGATTTTGCGTTCTTGTTTTACTTGTTGGGAGCTTTCCCGTGTAAATAGTTTTCTCGTTCTTGTTTTGATTTTTCCTTCTTTGCGTCATAAGGAGAAGACCACAATGAAAATGTCGCGTGGCACTCATATGCATTATTGTTTACCTATTACAGAATCCATGTTACCTTGTCTTCTCCTTTGAGTTATTGTTTGCATATTCCAGCTTAGTCCAATGCATGTGCACTCTTATTATTATCCACACCATTCAGTTGTGCAAGTGAAAAGCAATAATTACAATATTTGATGAAAATATTGAGATGGAGAAAAGTTGGTATGAACTCGACCTATCTTGCTTTTGTAAATATGATTAGCTCATTGTTCCGAATTCAGTTCATCATGGGTGAAACATATTTGCAATGACAATTAGAGATTATAGTTACTCATGCCATGCTTAATTAGCTAAGAGTGGATAATGGTTTGTTTTGGGTGCCAACATGAATATTAAAATGGCTGTGATGTAGTATGATGGGATGGTATCCTCCTCTGAACGATTCAAGTGGCTCTACTTGGCACATGTTCATGCATGTAGTTGAAACAAAATCAACATATCCTCCATGATATTTATGTTCATAGTGATTTATATCCTAATCATGCTTGCACTCAATGTTGGTTAATCTCAAAGCATGTTGATGACTGTGTCGCTCTCTAGTTGGTCGCTCCCCAGTCTTTTGCTAGCCTTCACTTGTACTAAGCGGGAATACTGCATGTGCATCCAATCCCTCATACCCAAAGTTGTTTCATATGAGTCCACCACACCTACCTATATGCGGTATTTACCTCCCGTTCCAAGTAAATTTGCATGTGCCAAACTCTAAACCGTCAAATAAACTTTCTGTCTTGTATGCCCAAATCGCTCATGTGGCGACTAAGGGCTGTCAGTATCTTCCATGCTAGGTGAGTTATTCTCACGATATGTGTTGATTCACTATCATTCACGAGAAAGTGGCTGGTAATCGGGATGCCCAGTTCCATGCTCGAACTAAAAGAAAAATCTAATTAAACAAAACTCCCCCAGATATGTGTTTGTATGGACGGTACTCGTGGATTCGGCTCGCTATGGAGTGTGACTGATTAGTGGAGGGGGGCTAAAAACTTTATCATTCCGTTTGGGAACCGCCTATAATGTATCGAGCATGGAAGATGTTGAAAACCTCGTGCTCATTATGTGAGAAATGAAAGCATACCGCTCAAAAATCATTACTTGTCTCTGTTTTAAAAACTCGAGCTCTGGTACTTCTGCAAATCAATGCTTCCCTCTATGAAGGGCCTTTCCATTTACTTTATTGTTGAGTCATCATCTTGTTATAAAAGGCACCAGTTAGAGAGCACCATCGTCATTTGTATGCTTTGCTGTTAATTGATATTGAGTATGAGCATGACTGGATCTCTTTCACCGTGAATTACAATGTCTAATCAGTCCTTGTTCTTTAGAGGTGCTCTGGATTTATGGTTTGCGGTCTCAGAAAGGGCTAGCGAGATACCATTTTGTCATATTGTATCATCATTGTTTTGAAAAAGTGTTTTCATCCGAGAGTTATTATTATTGCTTGCTAGTTGATTATGTCATAGGTATGAGTAAATGTGAGACCTAAATGTTATTATGAACATGGTTAATCCATGTTCTTTGCTGAAATCGGAACATTACTTAGACATATTTAGAACAACAAGATCAAACTGAGTTTGTAAAAGTATTCGTTTATCACTTTCAAATTATCAACTGAATTGCTTGAGGAGAAGCAATGGGTTAAGCTTGGTGGAATTGATACGTCTCCATCGTATCCACTTTTCCAAATTCTTTTGCCCTTGTTTTGGACTCTAATTTGCATGATTTGAATGAAACTAACCCGGACTAACATTGTTTTTAGCAGAATTGCTTTGGCGTTATTTTTGTCCAGAAATAAAAGTTCCCGGATCGTCCTAAAAATTTACGGACAATATTTTCGGATCGTCCGTTTTGGGCTTCAGAGAGGGGAAATCGATGCCATCGTCATCACCAACCATCCTTCATCACCAATTCCATGATGCTCTACGTCGTTCGTGAGTAATGCCATCGTAGGCTTGCTAGACGATGATGGGTTGGATGAGATTTATCATGTAATCGAGTTAGTTTGGTTAGGGTTTGATCCCTAGTATCCACTATGTTCTGAGATTAATGTTGCTCTGACTTTGTTATGCTTAATGCTTGTCCCTAGGGCCCGAGTGCCATGATTACAGATCTGAACCTATTATGTTTTCATGAATATATATGTGTTCTTGATCCTATCTTGCAAGTTGTAGACACCTATTACGAGTTATGATCCGCATCCCCCAGGGCGAGAGTAACTGGGATTCTTTCCGGTGATTACCATAGTTTGAGGAGTTCATGTATTCACTAAGTGCTAATGCTTTGGTCCGGTTCTCTATTAAAAGGAGGCCTTAATATCCCTTAGTTTCCATTAGGACCCGCTGCCACGGGAGGGTAGGACAAAATATGTCATGCAAGTTCTTTTCCATAAGCACGTATCACTATATATGGAATACATGCCTACATTACATTGATGAATTGGAGCTAGTTTTGTGTCACCCTATGTTATAACTGTTGCATGATGAATGCTATCCAACATAATTATCCATCACCAATCCATTGCCTACGAGCTTTCCACATATTGATCCTTGCTAAGTTACTTCTCCGTTGCTACTGTTACAATCACTACAAAACTGCTACTGTTACTTTTGCTACTGTTACCATTACTTCCATACTACTTTGATACTGAATACTTTGCTGCACATATTAAGTCTTACAGGTGTGGTTGAATTGACAACTCAGCTGCGAATACTCGAGAATATTCTTTGGCTCCCTTTGTGTCAAATCAATAAATTTGGGTTGAATACTCTACCCTCAAAAACTGTTGTGATCCCCTATACTTGTGGGTTATCAAAAGGCCACCACGAGTTTGGTGTGGGCGGTCGTGGTCCGGGCATTGAAGGCCTCCATCTTGGCAAGGGAGGCTGATGATGAATGAAGGGTTTCTCGAGCGCTCTCAGTGATTGCCAACTCTTCTGACGTAGATTTTCGATCGTAGACGGAGAAGGGCGCTCCTATTTGTGCGATGACCGACATGAGCTGGGCGTAGTCAGAAAGGCTGTTTGTGTCAAAACCAGCAGATCTCGAGTAGGGGGTCCCGAGCTGTGAGACTAGGATCGATGGTAACAGGGGATGAAGGATACGATGTTTACCAAGGTTCGGGCCCTCCTATCGAGGTAAAAACCTATGTCACGTTTGATTATATTGATGATATAAAGGTTACAGAGTTGATCTACCTCGAGATTGAATAGCTAAACCCTAGACGAGTTTTTTTTGTCCTACAACCTAAAACCCTACCAGTTTATATATACACCGGGGAGTACTAGGGTTTACACATGGTAAGTCTCCTGGCGAGGATGGAGATGTCGATTTCCTCATCTTGACTTGGAGTGCATGACGCAACTTTGGGACTTCCTTCTGGAATGTGGGCTCTCTATGTATCTGGCCCTTCCTGTGACAATCAGAGAATGGCCCGCCAAGCCGACCCATTAAGAGATTGGTCGGCGGCCCGAGGACCCCTTAGTTGAGGACTCCGTCAGTGGCCCCCAAACTAGCCCCCAATGCGAAGGGTCTTAGCTTCGGCTTCTCCATGTGACTAGAGTCTTCGGCTTGCGAGGTGAGTTCTTCTTCCCTTTTCATGACCGGCCGAGATTAGTTCGACTTTCGATGACGCATAACATTTCCAATCATAAGATCGTCCGAACACCGTGAGTCGCTTAGTCCCGAAGGCCAAACGTCAAAGTGTAAATAGTGTATACTGACAACCTTTCTGATGAAGGGTCATGGGTCACCACGACCACTGAACCAGTTACGAAAAATCGATTCGCGGTTCGAGGCCGTTTTTACCTTAACACGATTCATCAATGCATAAATCGTGCTTCATTTCACATGGAATATGATTAATCATATCAAGTTTCTTCACACGCGTATAACGGCACACACGTCTTGGGAAGCGGAGGGATTTGCGGTGCAGTAAATGGGAGGCTACTCATCGTCACGCCTCATAAAAGGGAAAAATCCTCAAGACATGTTCACGCTCCCCATTCACATCCTCTGCTTCCTCAATCTCCCTAATCTCCGAGAGCCTAGATCCAGTTCTTCCTCAACTTGTCCTCCGAGCTTTAGCCATGGAAGGTTCAGGTTCCAACAGCAAGTGGGAGGCCTCCACAGTCACTAACCAAGACATCCAGGACCTGAAGGAAGTTGGTTACCTCCCCGCCAACGTCTACCACTGCGCCCAAGAGAAGAACTAGGTGGTTCCCACCCCCAAGCCAGGTGAGAGGGTGGTATTCGTCCCCCACTTCATCCGGGGACTAAGCTTTCCACTCCATCCCTTTGTCCGGGGTCTCATGTTCTTCTACGAACTAGACTTCTGTGACCTCCCCCCGAACTCCTTTAAGCACATATAAGCATTTATTATTGTCTGCGAGGCCTTTCTGTGGGTTGAACCGCACTTCGTCCTGTGGTTGAAGGTCTTCAACGTCAAGCCGAAGACCGTCGCGAGCGAGCACGCGGTCTGCGGAGGGGCGGTGATCAACAAGCTCCCCCGTGTTGGATGGCCGACTAGCACCTTCATTGACACTATCAAGATCTAGCAAAAGGAGTGGTTTTATATCACTGAGCAAAGGGAAGAAGGTCGGGTTGCTCCAGCCGAGTTCAGATCCGGCCCCCCACAAGATTGACCGCATGGCTCCAAAAGGGCCTCTAGTGGGGGTTCGATGAGGAGGTAAACATGCTGCAGAAGCACATCACCTTGATGATCAAGGCCAAGATCGAGCTGGTTAACGTGATCCAATTCATGCTTCGACGTTACGTCCTTCCATACCAGCGCCAGAACTCCCCCATGTGGTCTTATCAGCTTGATGATGAGCCTACCACTCGTCATCTCTTCCGCACCACTCTAGAGAAACTGTGGAAGACGCTGTTCAAGCCTCGGGAGAGCTGGCCAGCGGAGTTGGAGAATCGGGGCCTTCACGCCGATAACCCTCCTACCAAGGTATAATATAATTTTTATTGATCGGCTTTGTTTTCCGACAAAAGATCTAAACACCTTCCCCCTCATCTTTGTAGAAATTCTTGAGCAAAGCCACGGGAATCAACTGTCCGACACCACAGCCCGAAGACCTTTATCTCCCGAGAAAAGATCTAAACACCTTCCACTCATCGTGGCGCCTTACAAGGCGCCAAAAAAAGAAAGAGAAGAAGAAGGGCCGAAGAGGCCTCCGCATAAAGGACGAGCCGGACGCTACGTCCGAGGAAACCCATGCCTCCTGCAACCATGAGGAAGAACATGAGGACGAGGAGGAGAGGGATTCCCCCTCGCAAGAAAGAGGGTGGTGTGATCAGACACCACGGAGGAGGTACCTCCTCCTACCCCAAAAAGGGCACGTCGGGCGATGTTGGTCCTTCCCGATGACAGTTCGGACTCAGATACCGAGTCCGAGGACTTCGAAACGGTTCCTCAATGGAACCTAAGGGTCAAGCCCCCAACTCGAAGGTAAGAATCCGAAGATCCCCTAAGCTATTTATGCCAAGTTTTAAATGTTATTAATGTGTGAGCGCCTTTTGATCCGCAGCCCGCCACGCGTTCTCCCTACCGACCTGGTTTCGGACAGGGAGACTCCACACGCTAAGCTAGCAAAGAGTGGGACCGCATCGCATCCCACACCTCTGGGCGCCGCGAAGGATGCCATGGAGGTGTCATCCCACCAAGCTCCTTTGAAGCCAAACTCCAACGGTGGGGGTGATGATGTCATGGTCAAGGTTAACGCCTCGGCCGTCGAAGACCGGGAGGAGGAACCCCTCCCGGACACTGTGGAAATCGTACGAAGGGATGTCCAGTCCCCTCCGAGGTTATCTCCGGAGCGCACCATGCCTCCGGAGCCACCGGTTCAATCCCCTATTGGAGATCAGGCTAACCGATCACAACCGGCGCCACCGATGACTGGGTGGCCGGTCATGGAGGAGGCTCTGTCAAGTGCCTTGGTTTTGCAAAGCATTCAATCTGTTGATAGCAGACTAAAGGAGGCCTTCAATAGTCTCTTGACGGGCTTCCAGGTGAGCCACGTAATATTTTTTCTGAAATATTAATTTATTAGGTTTGTGCTATCGTTATATATAGCAGCCCTCGAGCCCTGTGCGAGTTTAGAAAAACTCACCCGATGGTCAAATACAAATAAATGACCATACAATGTATAAGACATTATTCATCCTAGAATGTTCTAACAGTCCTTAAGAGGACCAAACATTGGGTCATGGTATTTGATAGTTTGGGTGTTTGAACTCATATAAACTGATAAATATATGCTATTTTCAGGCTTCGTCATCAGTGGCGGCCGTTAATTCTGCCGAGCTTGATGAGCCTAATCGGAAGCTCAAGATCTCTGAAGATGAGCTTGACGCTCTAAACAAGAGATTCGATGAGGCGCAAGGTAAGTCGGATTTTAATATCCGAATTTTTCATCATTAGTGATTCGCACTGTCAACTCAGTATGGTTATATGTTTATTTCTTACACAACCTCGGTGTAGGTAATTGAGAAGCTCAAGGCCGAGCTGCAGAAGATGAAGCAAGAGTCCGCATACGAGAAGGCAGTGGCCAAACGAGCGGTTATCGCGTTGTACGCCTTGAAAACCACAAGTGCCAAGCATGAGGCTCTAGTGGAGGAGGTTCAGCATGAGATCAAGGATTCCATCCTGAAGTGCGAGGGCCTTGAGCAGAAGGGCAAGGAGCAAGACACCTAGTTATCCACTCTAAAATCCGATCTCGAAAAGGAGCGGGTGGATAGGCGGTTCTTTCAAGAACATATCCACCAAGTCAAGGTTGTCACAGATGGTAAGCCGTATTTACTGCAGTGTGCCTTCGGTGATAGCAGGTTCGTGTTGCTCACCCAGGTGTGGCATTCCTCAAGCGCCTGTTCGGACCTCCAGAAGAGCGTAGTGGATGCAAACCAGTTCTAAGTTTCGCGAGAAGAAGGATATGAGGCTCGGCTCTTTTGGGCGATGTTTGAAGCCCCCGAGCGCTCTTGTCTTCTCATCGAGCAAATGAAGCAGCTAATGGAGCTACACAGGATGGCTGAGTCAGCCATGAAGGATCTCTGTATCTGGCTATGTCCCAATGGGCCATTGCTGAGAAGCTACTTTGTCCTGGTGCGGAAGTTGAGTGGTGCCTCACCCTGGATCGACACGCTAAGGCGTTCTTCCTGTATCGATGGAGATCAGATGGCCTTTGCAAGGGCCAAGGTGCACTAGCTGAGGCTTGAACCGATGAAGATAGCCACCGCTCCTCCACCCCTAGAAAGGAGCATAGGTGGCCTAAGCGATACTTCTCCATAATGATGGAGGGTGCTCGGACAATAGAAGCTCAATCCTCGAAAGATAACATATATGAGTAGACGCGTTTTAATAGATACTACGCAAGGTGTCTTTGCATCCGCACTGTGACCCTTGGCCGAGCTATCGGTACCCGAAGGTGTTAGTGTGAGGGGGACAAGGCAATCATACCATAATGCTTTACTACTTTCACTTAGCCGTAGGAGCGTGAAAAAGGAATGTGGGGGCTGATGACTAGCCCCCAGTGGTTTGTGATGTTCGGATGAACCGCGGCTAAAGCCGGCATCACATGGTTTGTACGAATACCAAACCCAACGTATGACACGGAACAACCTCTAACGAAGTTTTTTAGTATAACACTTAAGCTCGGATTCACGGACCGGTTCTCACATACTATGACGGTAAGTTTTCGGCTTTCTCCCCTAAGGTGCTTGACCAGGCTAGCTGGAAACACAATCGAGTGGTTCTCCCTTTGTCCATTTAGCTGAACGAGCGGAACGTAAATGGGCAAGCACATGAGCCGGGCAACCCAACTATTGACCCAAGACATAGTTCGGAACCAATTCATATAAAGCAAACGCTGAGACACCGAACACATGATTGATTGTGCTTAGGGCGATATTTTAAATTCGAGACCCAGTATATTAACCGGTTGCATTGTGAAGTGTACCGAACAGTTTCGCAAGAAGCAACGAGGAGGGAGGAAATAGAGTATGTACCAAAAAAGACAGCGAAGTGGCCATGCATAATGGTCTTATATTTTGCTTCATAACTCTTATAGCTCAAATTTCCGAAGCAACTATTTACAGGTACTTGAAGATGAAATATAAAGTTTACAGGAGGGGCTGTAACAGGGGTCTTCGATGGGTGGCCTCACGTCCTCGATATGCCCTGTCGCCTGTCCACTCCTGTGCCTCCTAGGGGGTTGCATTCCTTTATGATTGATGTTGTCGGTGAGCGGACCTTGGAAATAGGACCTTGAGAAATCACCAAAGTATTGATGGGCTTTACGCTTTAGCAGGTCCTTGATAGTACCTGTTGTATGTCTGAAGACTTATGTTGCTAGTAGTTCGGTCCAGCCGAACACTTGTGCTTTGATAGTTGTTCCCCACTGCTGCCCATGGAGTCCTAAGTGCGGAGTTGTGCCTTCTTGGCACGTGTTTTGCTGGCACTAGGGTTGCGCAATGGGGAGCGAGTCCCTATTTCTAGGGAGAAGAAGGTTCTGGGAGTTCGTGCTGAAACCAAGCTCGCTTCCCAACCTTACGTGCCTTTACGGCAGATGTCGACATTTGCCGATCATCATTGTAATGGAATTCGGCCACCAAGGCCAATGCATGTTCCTTAGTTCGGAGGGACCGCTCTGTGTTGTTCTTGACAGTAATGACCCCCTTGGGGCCGGGCAGCTTGAGCTTGAGGTATGCATAGTGTGGGACGACGTTAAAGTGAGCGAACGTTGTACGGCCTAGTAGGGCATGATAGCCATTGCGGAAAGGTACAATGTTGAAGATCAAGTCGTCGCTTCGAAAGTTATCGAGCGAACCGAACACTACTTCCAGGCTTACAAAGCCCGTGCACCGGGCTTCGACGCCTGGGATCACTCCTTTAAATGTAGTGTTGCTGGGTTTGATCCTTCACGGATCTATTCCCATGTTTTTCACCGTGTCTGGGTAAATCAGATTAAGGCTACTTCCTCCATCCATTAGGACTTTAGTGAGGTGATACCCATCTATGATGGGGTCTAGGACGAGGGCGGCTAAACCCCCATGATGGATACTGGTGGGTGGTCGCGTCGATCGAAGGTGATCAGGTATGCCGACCATGGGTTGTACTTCGAGGCTACAGGCTCTACGGTGTAGACCTCTAAAAGGGCACGCTTCCTCTCCTTTTTGGGTATATGAGTGACATATATCATATTCACAGTTTTAACCTTTGGGGGGAATTGCTTTTGTCTGCCACCGATCGGACCACGGGGCTCGTCATCATCCTTGCTGCGTGGGCCCTTGCCTTGATCTTCGGCTATGAGTTTGCCGGCCTATTTGAACACCCAACCGTCACGGTTGGTGTGGTTGGCGGGCTTCTCCTGAGTGACATGGATCTGGCAAGCCCTCTCCATGATTTTGTCCAGCGGGGTGGGTCCCTCGCGATTGCCTTTAGGAGGCTTCTTTCGCGGCCCGGGTCGGGAATTGCGGAAGCCGGCATTGATGGTCGTGTCATCGGCATCACTATTGCTGTGCCGGCACTTATTCTTGTTGTGTTTTGGTTTCCCATTACCGTCCCAAACTTTGGAGGTTCCGAGGACTTCAGGGCTGTGGCTCCGTCTTTCTAGTCAATTATCCTCGCTCGCGCAAAAGTGAGTCATGAGTGATGTAAGGGCCGGCATTGTCCTAGGTTTATCCTGACCGAGATGGCGAGCTATCCATTCATCCCGAATATTGTGCACGAAGGAGGCTATTGCCTCAGCGTCCAGGCAATCAACGATCTGGTTTTTCTTGGTCAAGAACCAATTCTAGAATTTTGGAGCGGACTCTCCTGGCTTCTGGATGATGTTGCTTAGGTCGGAGGAGTCCAACGGCCGAACATAGGTGCCTCGGAAGTTAGATCAGAATGCATCCTCTACATCCTCCTAGCACCCGATGGAATTTTTGGGGAGGCTGTTTAACCAGTGCCGAGCTGGACGCTTAAGTTTTAGGGGTAGATACTGGATGGCATGGAGATCATCTCCTCACGCCATGTGGATGTGTAGGAGGAAATCCTCGATCCATACTATTGGATCAGTTGTCCCATCGTATTGCTCTATGTTCACAAGTTTAAACCCCTCTGAGAACTGGTGTTGCATTGCCTCGTCCGTGAAGCAGAGTGGGTGGGCAGCGCCTCTGACCCGAGCTATGTCGCACCGGTAATCAGCGTCTATTCTTGCCCAATTTCTTTACCGACCTCTGTTGTTGCGGTCGAGACAAGGCCGGTAGCCCTCTCGTCTATCGTTTGAGTACCCTCTAGATCCGTAGATGGATCTCGTACGACCTGCTTTATAGTCCAGGTCATGTCACAGGTCAAACCTTTCATCGGTCTCTATTGGCTCTTTTCCCCTTATTTGGGGTATCATCGGCCTATAACTAGTGTCATCAGCCATCCTGTCTCATCCTTGAGGTGGGTGGTCTGGCTTGTCTTATGGAGTATGTTTGGGAGACGACGTATCCGTAAGCTCATCATCGAATTGTGACAGTAGCCTTTGGCATGGATAGCTTTTGGGTTGGTCCAATAGACCTGTACCGTATCCTTCCTCGACTGATAGGACCCTCGTCCATCTATTGTTGAGGTTCTCCCATTCAGCCTTAAGCTACAGTTCGTTTACCTTTAGGCTGCGGGTCGTGGCTATAAGCTATTGCCTGAACTGTTCCTGATTCAAGGTTTTCGGAGATGGCGAAGTCATCGGCTTCCGTGATGTCCTCCTCCTCGACAAGGGGGGAGGTAGTTATCGTCCTTAGAATCGTTTAGACCATCAGGATTGCGCTGATCCTCCAGCCTCTCCTGACCCTCTAGCGGGTGTTCGGGGATATCACGATCGCCAAGATCTTCCAGGGTATCTTCGTCCCCGATGCCAGCGATAGCTTTTCTTCCCTTTTTTGCCTTTGATCGTTTATGCGGTTTCTGGTGCCTTGACACAGCTTCACCCAATTTGTCACCATCGTTAATAGGTGTGTGTTCGCCGTTATTGGCTGGCATGTCCACCATGTAGACATCATAGGTGGAGGTCACGGCCCATCTCCCGATGTTAACGGGGGGTGGGAGCGCAATCTTCCTCATCCATGTCTTCTGCATCCTCGGAGGCGTATTCCAACATGTCGGTTAAGTCCTCGACAGTGGCTATCAAGTGGGTGGTGGGTGGGATGAAAAATTCTTCTTAACCCGCCTTGAGACCGATCTGAGGATGGATCGGGGTTGGGTCATTGGTAATTTTCATCGACAAGATCCGATCTAGGGCCTCGTTGAGTGTCAAGCGCTCGATCGGGTCAACCTGCTTAGAGCTTTCAGAGTTAACCTACGATGCATGCGTGCGAGGGGAGGGTTAGGTAGGAACATGTATCCGGGCGTCTAGAGCTATGACTGGATCCGTACTAAAAGTTAGGTCATCGCCGGGGTGGATCCCGTAGGCGAGACCGAAAGCGGAATTCGAGGTTAAAGCCTTGGAGTCTTCGTGCATGGCAGGTGAGACTGTGAGCCCGGTTAGAAAAAGATCGCCCCAAGATTCTACGGAGAACTCTAGGTTCCCGAATCTGACCTCTTGATCAGGGGCGAAACTCCCAACCCGGCCAAGACGGCCGGTCGGGTCAGCGTGCAGCACAATGCTGTCGAAAGTGAAGGTCTATCTAGGGACAAAAGTGTTCATGTTGTGGACTTCTTAGTTGATGACAACACGAGCCATCGACTCCTTTCGCGATCATAGTGGAACTCTTAATGAAAGAACCAATGTCGGTGTCAAAACCGGTGGATCTAGGGTAGGGGGTCCCGAGCTGTGAGACTAGGATCGATGGTAACAAGGGACGAAGGAGACAATGTTTACCCCGGTTTAGGCCCTCCTATGGAGGTAAAACCGTATGTCCTGCTTGAATATATTGATGATATGAAGGTTACAGAGTTGATCTACCTCGAGATCGAATAGCTAAACCCTAGACTAGTTTTTTTCTCCTACAACCTAAAACCCTCCCGATTTATATCGACACCGAGGAGTAGTAGGGTTTACACATGGTAAGTCTCATTCCAAGGATGGAGATGTCGATTTCCTCATCTTGACTTGGAGTGCATGACGCGCCTTCGGGACTTCCTTCTGGAATATGGGCTCTCAATGTATCTGGCCCTTCCTGTGACAATCAAAGAATGGCCCACCAAGCCGACCCATTAAGAGATAGGCTGGCGGCCTGAGGACCCCTTAGTCCAGGACTCCCTCAGCGGCATCGGCATAGGCGTGGGCAACCGCCACCAGGCTTACGGCAGCCACTGAGGAACGGACAACTATTGTGTCGTTCTCTCCATTTTCTATCCCGGTCGTGGATGTTTCTGCCGCCATCTCAGATGCAGCAACTGCCCTTTCTGCGGCTGCAGCTGCCCTGTCGAAGAGTGCGGCCGTGCTCAAGGATGTTGTGAGCATGTTCATGGCTGATGCAGCCGCGCTCAAGGATGTTGTGAGCGTGTTCATGGCTGATGCAGCCACGCTCGAGTCGGAGTGGGTCGCCAAAGTTTCCCTCACGACTCGGATCCCCATCCCCATCTTTCACTGGTGACGTTTGAACAATACAGTGGTCTTGGGGAACAAGTGTGACTATGTGGTTGACTATGTGGTGGACCGAAGCTTACGGCCTAAGCCACATATGAGTATTGGCCCAACATATTTTTATACCATAAGGCTCCTTATTGCGTTTTTCTATTGCAGATGGTTTCTCACACAACACCGTAGGTGATGATCTCAACAAATGCACATGGTTTCTAGAAAGTTGGCATGTTGGATCAGTGAAGAATCATGCACGACTTTGGGCCATGAACTGTGTGCGTTACGCCACCTATCACAAACGTTTTCACATAAAAGTGTGTGTTATGGATATCCCTATGCCAAACAACTTCTTCTAGGCATCGTGCGTGATGTATTGAGTAGCACAATCAATGGAATTATAACAACCACGTGTGATGGCCACGCGTATCACAGATGGTGTTTTATGTACCATGCGAATAGAAAAGTATCTTTTGGATTCGCAGTGTGACATGCACCACACTAATTCTACCATATGCCTCATTGTGATGGGCTTCCCAATCGCACACGAGCTCTTATTACACAATGTGCGTGACCGGAGGAGGCATCTATGTCGTGTGGGATATGCCCTGTGATATGTCTCCACCGTATCTATAAATTTTTATTGTCGCGTGCTAGTATATTATCAATATAGAATACTTTATATGCAATTATATACTATTTCATATCATATTTTGGGAACTAACCTATTAACTCAGTGCCTAGTGTTACTTGCTATTTTTTTTGCCTAATTTTGGTTTTCTAGGAAATCTGTAGCAAACGAAGTCCAAACGCTACTAAACTTTTGATGATTTTTTCTGGACAAAAGAGACCCTAGAAGCTTGGGGAGGGGTATGGAAGTGAAGCGAAGAGATGACAAGGCAACAAGGCACACATAGGGGGTCGGCACGCCATATTACCTTGTGGGCCCCTTGTGGCTCCGTCTGACCTAATTGCACCTCTGAAAATTCTATAAAATCGAGAAACCAATAGAGAGCCACCCGAAACACTTTTTCCATTGGCGCAAGTCTCTGTTCTGACGGGAGCCCATCTGGAGACCTTTTTCAGTACTCTGCCGGAGGGCGAATCGATCACAGAGGCCTTCTTCATCAACCTTGCTGCCTTCGTGATAATGTGTGAGTAGTCCACCATAGACCTACGGGTCCGTAGCTAGTACCTAGATTGCTCTCTCTCGCTCTCTCTCTCTCTTTAATCTTTGATACCATGTTCATCACGATCCTTGTGGTGATCTATCCGATGTAATCCTCTTTTGCGGTGTGTTTGTTAGGATCCGATGAATTATGGGTTTATGATCAGATTATTCATTGAAAGTAATTGATTCTTTTCTGAATTCTATTATGCATGATTGTTATAGCTTCGTATTCCTCTCCGATCTATCGGTTTGGTTTGGCCAACTAGATTGATTTATCTTCGACGGGAGTGGTGTGTTGTGATGGGTTCAATCTTGCGGTGCTCTAAATCCCAGTGATAGAAAGGGACAAGACACATATTTGAATTGTTTTCACTAAGGATAAAACGATAGGGTCTGGACATGTTGCTTGTCTAACTTTTTTACATCATGTCATCTTCCTCCAAGTATTACTCTGTTTGTCATCAACTTAATACCATAGATGCAGACATGAGTCGCGGTCGATTGGTGGAGTAACAGCAGTAGATGCAGGATTGTTTTCATCTACTTGTTTATGGATGTGATGCCTATATATATGATCATTGCCGTGAATAACATGTCATAACTATGCGCAATTCTATCAATTATCCAACAATAATTTGTCTACCCATTGTATGCTATGTTCAAGAGAGAAGCCTCTAGCGAAAACTTTGGCCCCGGGGTCTAATCAAACATAAATACTAAAAGCCTAAAAATACTTTGTTGCAAATTGTTTACTTTTATTATATTTTTCATTTATATTATCTATCTCTATCAAGATTTAATCCTTGCAAGTAACGAGTTAAAGGGGCTTGGCAACCCTCTTGCTTGCGTTGGGTTCAAGTGTTTGGTTTTGTGTGTGTAGGTGTTGTCGAAGGGAGTTTCCTTGGTTCTCCTATTGGTTCAATAACCTCTTTCTCACTAAGGGAAATACTTATATCTATTGTCAGACATCTCCTCTCCTCTTTGGAAAAATCCCAACACAACTCACAAGTAGCACCCCCTATCAGAGACACATGCAAAGTGACGGTTTAAAACTACGTCGTGGAAAGGGGGTAAAAACTTTTTGTATAGGAGCTGCATGTGCAACTGTTCTCTTTGCAGTATCTATGTTTGTCTTCTGTCAAAACGACCTCCACATATGTAAGTTGAAGATCTAGTGGTGGCGTACGCGTGCGATACGACCGCAGTATGAACGTGCAAGCTCATACCAATGGCCAGCTATTGTTCTAGTAAGACAGAACATTGTTCTTATTCTTGTGGCCTGATGTACAATTTTTTAATTTGCCCCCAAACACAACTACATAGACAAACCACACACAGCGGCCAAAGACCAAATATCAGAGATCGGGCTCGTAACTAACGGGTGAGACAAAGATTTTCAGTGATAAAACGTTGGAGGATCGACTTGAAGATATTGACATACCTAAATTAGGTTGGTGAGTGATGACTTTTTTGTGCCACTCTTAAAGCTCAAAATTGTGTTATTTTTATCACTAAGCCTTGGCCATCATTGATGTAGTGTTAATATTCATTGGCCTATTTTATGAGCCGATGTGGGTTATCTTTGAAGTAGCTCTTTAGATTCTTGCCTACTACATGTTTCTAACTCTACCCATGCCCTAGTGATACCCCATATGTATTCGACACCACTCCTACATGGCCTTCATTGTCCCTGGTTGTCCTCCACCTTAGAGCATCTCCAACAGCCGTGCTAAACAAGCGTTGTGCCGCAAATTTGTCCTTTTTAGCGTGCGCGCAATCGATATGGAGGCTCCAACGGATGCGCAATAAGCGCATGCACGACATATAGAGTTGGGCACACAGTCTGAATCGTCATCGCGCACTGTGTATTTGGTGCGCCCGCTTCTGCACGCCGCACACTTGAGTGCTCGCGCCGCACTCTCTCCACTACGCCACCTTCGCCCGCCCGTGCCGTCGCCGATGAATCGACCTGATGGACGCCAGCTCCTGCACCCCCCTCACCCCTTCCTACTCTCCAGACCCCTTGGTCGCTGCCGCCACCGCCGTCGCCGCAAACCCTAGCACGGGGAGCTTTGGCTTCGCCTCCGTTGGAGCTCCTCCAAGCATCGGCATCGCGCGCGGACTTTTCATGCCACCACGGATGACCTCGGTGGCGGGTGGCGTCATGCCGGCGCCCGCCGTGAAGCCATGTGACCCCGTATCGAAGCTCCCAAATGCGGCACGGTCGAAGAAGGGCAAGGTATCGGTGAAAAGGAAGAAGGCGGCAGACGGATCCGGCTCCTCGAAGACGTCGAGGAAGAAGGTTGCAGGGCGTGCGACGGGAGCGAGGGCTACCGAAGCGCCAGCGAGCTCACTTGTTGAGCCGGTGGCCAATGCGCACAACATGTTCGAGGGAATGCCCCAAAGGTATAAAATTTCGCCAACTTTTTGTTGTTGTATTTTTTGAATGCATACATATAGATAGCTTATTTGCTTCGTTGTATATACTTTGTAGTTTCAACGATGAGGCATATATGTCAACTATGGGTGTTAGCTCCAACAATTCGCATTGGTCTCAAACCAATGACACGCATTTCGATGACCATGAGTTTGAGGTGGAGGAGGATGGTGAGGGCATTGCCAACGCACCAAAAGGAAGAGGAGGCAACTACACAAATGATGAAGACGTCTTGACATGCAATACTTGGTTGCAAGTGTCGAGGGATCCATCCTTTGGAGGTGATTAAAGTAGAGATGCTTATTGGAACCAGATGAAGGAGCATTTTGATCTACACAACAAGAGTGGAATTGACCGCCTGGAATGATCTCTTCGCTCTCGGTGGTCGACAATCAACCAAGATTTTCAAAAGTGGGCAGCCGCACAAAAGGCGGTTGACAAGTTGAACCCAAGTGGCACTAATGAAGAAGATAGGGTAAGTGCCATTTCGTCCATGTTCATCATGCTTGTTGTTTGTGTTTGTAGTGCTAACTTGTTTTTTTATGCAGTTCAACATTGCACAAAACTTCTTCAAAGGAGAGGAGAAGAAGAACAATAAAGGGAAGATCAAGAAAGGGAGACCGTTTAACTTGCCTCATAGCTATGAAGTATTGAAGGATGATGAGAAATGGTAGAAGCATCAAGATATGGATGATTTTGATATGAGCAACAAACGCAAGCGAACAATTGAGTTGGATGATGATGATGAGGAGGCATCAAGTGATGACGGCAATAGAAGCCCTACACCAAACTCGGTTTCATACTTGAAGCCAAAACGACCGGATGGTACCAAGAAAGACGCAAAAGCAAATAAGAAGAGGAGAGGAGATGATGAGCTCAAAAATGCTATGGAAGCTATTGTGAAGGTAAGAAAGGAAGCGAATGAGGCGAGGAAGATGACAAGGAACAAAGATGCCGCGATCGAGGAGAGGAGGTTGGAGGCCGAGGAGAGGAGGGTGCCGGCCGAGGAGAGGAAGGTGGCATTGGAGGAGCGATCTAAATTGTTGGATTGGAAGAAGTCTTGATCCAAAAAAGAGACATGATTCGCGGCATGGGTGGCGGTGGCCTTGGCAGCATGGGAGTCGTCGGTGGCTTCGGAGCTACCATGGAGACCATGGGAGGCATGGATGGCTTCGGAGCACCTCCGGGCAGCATGGGAGCACCCCCGGGCGGCATGGGAGCACCCCCGGGCGGCATGGGAGCACTTCTGGGTGGCATGGGCGGAATGCCTTCCGGTGTGCCTCAAGCACCTTCGCATGAAGATGTCGTTGAAGATCTTGCCAACCCCTTCCGAGCTTCACATGATGATGTGGCGCGCGACAATGAAGAGAAGGAGGAAGAATCGTCTTCGAATGATGAATCGAAGGAAGACAAAGATGAAGACAAGGACAAGGCTTGATTGTTGATGGGCCATTCGTTGGTGTGAACTTTTGTGTCATGAACTTGGTTCGGATTTTGAACTTGGTTGTATGCTGTTGTGGGCATGAATTTGAACTTGTGGGCATGAACTTTTTATGTCATCATGAACTTGTTTGTGTGATTTAAATTATGCCATGTCTTTGTTTTGATGTTGGAAATTCATTTCACGTCCAAAATGCAACATATGGCAAGCTGTGGCTGCTTGCGCGCGTTGCATTTTAGCGCGCCTACTGGAGCAATGCACGCGGGCTAAAGTTTACATCATCCACTGGAGCCAGCACTCCCTGTCGCGCCAAAATAGGCGATCGGCACGCCGCAAAAGCTTTTTTAGCGTGCCACGCGTTGGGCGGCTGTTGGAGATGCTCTTAGATCTCCATCCTATTCTGAACCTTTAATCCTTCATATTCTACCTCCCCTCCCTCCCAGCATTGATTTGTCACTCAGAGAGAGTCAAATGCCATGGACAGCACATGCATGACGGCGACAAATATCGACATTCATCATGTGTCACACGTTCTATCATGGGAGCCCATGTCTCCCCACACGATCGCTACCACCCGACAATACCGTTACTTTCACTCCATCATCGTTGTAACCATTCTTTTGTTGCGTAGGCTCTATCCATCCATCAGACGTCTCGTCTCCCACTCCAACTTACTGGTTGTATTCCCGACACGGCATTCCTTGTTTTCTGGTCTACAATAGTCACAATGGTGAGATCTGTTTCTTTCTATTCATGATGCAATTTCAAGTTTGTTATGTATCTTACGAATGATCCATTATTATTATGGTGTATATCTTTTAGGTAATTTTGATGTGCATGTTAGAATTCTACGCGAGCAATGAGGACTAGATTTTGAAGTTTATGGCTTGACTATGTAAGTTTTATTTTTATCATTGATAATGAAAATGTTTAAAATATATATGTCCTACTAGCACTGTAGTTATGTCCACATAGTTTCCTAGATAATAACTTAGACAGACTTTTTAGTTCCTATCAAACATATTATCCTTTCAAACACTAGATTATGTAGGCATATCAATTGTGTTAGTAAAAACCCTTTGTGAATAAAGAATATGTTTGGAGATGGAGTGTCTAACATTAATGGGAAAGGAGTAGTCGGTTAGAATGAGAAAACTAAGGTATGCTATTTTGTGGATAATATATGAGACAAGTAATACCTAAATTGTGGTCTCTATGTGAACATTATGACTCAATATTTAGGCTTAAGGTGTGACTATACATGTTTAATTATTGTTGCCCATGATGAAAAAGCACAAATTTTATATGTCCTAGTACTTTGTCTACATGGTTTCCAAGATAGCACTTAGATAGAATGTCAAGATCATATCATTCTTATAGTCGTTTCAATTGCGTAAGGACATGGTCTTTGTGGAGAGTCTGTTTGGAGAAACAGTGTGCATTGTCTGTGGGTAAGGAGTAGTCAGTTTGATTCATTCTCTAGCAAAATATGTAGGATGAAACAACTAATATATTCTATTGTTTGGATGATATCTACTACAAGTAATAATTACTTTGCATTGTATTTATTTTGTATCTCCACATCGGTACTAGACTATTGAAAGCTTGATCAATGATGGAATTTGTGTCCTTCTTACCAACTAAGTATGTGCCTGCCATTCGATGCAAGTGTTCATGAGTAACTTCAATTCTTTAATCATGGATTTGAATGTAGGCATATAGTTTGCCTACTTCACAATATCCAATATATTTTACAAGATCAAATACTTATCATTTTCTATTACTATATGTGCATGGCCATTAAGTATAGCAAATGAATGTGTTATGTATATTGAGAGAACAAGGTTATGGGCACACATCTTGTTGTTGTGACCTTTTAGTGTACTGAACAAATCAGTTAGCTTGCAAGAATGTTTTGTGTGGTGCCTATAATGTTGCATAGGGGACTTTACTCTATTTTTCGGTGAACTACAAAACATATTTGAACGAAATCCCATAATGACTATGACTTGAGTTGGGTCTACTTGGCTACTTTACGAAGCAGGTGTAAGTTTGCCACTTAATCAAATTTCTTCACATTTATAGAATTGTTATTGACTATGCATTTTGCATCCTCTTAGACACAATCTATATGTATTATAATTCTTGAAAATTTGCCACCTTTCCATTCCAAGTGAATTAGTTGACATTACCATCCATTATGTCAAACCCAAATGGGAGAAGTGGAAGTTATTTTCAAGGAGTCCCTTGGAGAGCTAAATTTGTTGACTCGAATTGGAATGTGATGAGCGTCAACTCCAAGACTTTCCCCTTATGTCACTGGACAATTTGAGATACAATTGTAATTATCAAATGCAATGCTTTTATCAGAGGGGTGTCGATTTGCTTGCGTATTTTGCAAGTGTATAAGTGTCTTGTGCATTGCAGACTCAAGTTGCAAAACAAAACATTAGTCATCCTTGATCGGCTGAATTAGCATGGTCCGTTAGTGATCAACATACTATGGTCAATGGTATAAGTGCATCACTGACCGGACAACTGGCCCATCAGTGATGAGAAAAGTTATCATTGGCCGGGAACCACTGGTTGAGCACAAGCGCGTCAGTGATGACATGTTTTGACCGGTCAATATTGACTGGCCTTGATGTTGTGAAAACACATGCCTTTGCATATGAGACAAAATAACCATGCCTGTTTTTGTGATTGGAGGGAGTACTTAAGGGAATACAAAGAAATTTTCCTTCATTTTCGTATAAATTATCAACTATTTACGTACCAATGTTAATTGAAAATGAAAACATCATATTGTGCGTATGGTTACCTCCCCTACTTGTATTGCACTCAAATCTTGAAATTAGAGATGATGTATGCAATATGCTATCTCAGGAGAGGGCTTATGGCGGTCGCGCCATAGATATAAAACATCATCATGATGCCTATTTCATATGGAGAAACGAGCGAGGATAGAACTTTGGTGGTATTCAATACCCATACAACTTCGTCAACTGAATGTATCTACGGGCTTGTTTGGTCAGGCTTACTAGAGGTGGATTTTTATTTACAATCAAAAACCAAACCCAACATGTTTTGGTGTTCGGCTTTGTCTGATGACTTAAATCATAATTAAATAATATACAACCAAGTGCATGAATTAACTCACCTTAACAACGGGTTTACTAAACGACCTATAATTTTACACAACAAGCAGTCTTCAACCACTTCTCCACAACAAATATCCAACTCTCACAAGCCGCTTTCCCATAACCAAACCAAACACCCCTTTTAATATCATTGGAGAATTAAAATAAATTTTGTACCATTCCAAAAATTTATTATTAACTGTATGGATAATAAGCTTAGAAGCCCCCCTTGTTAACCAAGTTGCTTTTGAGAGGTTCTGCAACTAAGGCATTGAACTGAGGTTAACTAAAAATAAATACATTTGAACTCTATCAATTTACCTATTTGCACAAAACAACTATGTTAGGTCTTAGAGTACAAAGATTTGTAAACAAACATTATGCATCTTTTCAATTACTCTTGTTAAATGCTTGAGTACAACCCCGCATTCTAATATTCGGTCGAATGGGTAGGCTCACATTGCACTGCTCTATTGTCGTTATTTATTCACATGGAAGTAAATAAAATAAAAATTTTGCATACTTTACACTCTCTCATTCTTAGACTCAAATTATGAATTTCCAAAAAACAAATAATAGGAATTTCTTGTCACTAACAAAGATTCCTAATCTTCGCCTTCACTTTTGGATGCTTCTCATATGATATAACAAAATCATTCACAAATTCCTAACTTGAAGTATTAGTTAGAGTGTCTTCCACATTGAAGTAATAAAAATATGCAATAAATTAGATATCAACCAGACTATTTCACAAAGTAGAAAAAATCGTAGACGTTTTCACCCTGCAATTGTCGTTTGGAACATGCCTACTTTCAATTTTCTCCAAGTTCTCATAGATGGTAACTTGGAGAAAATATCATAATGATTTTAGTTATATTTTAGGTTTAAAGAATATTATCTAAGATATGTTTATATTCTTAAAATAAAACGATAACTAGTGAAGATACCTACCTTCGACAGCAAGAAAGGAAAATTGATTTTGCACATGCATGTTTTTAAGAGCAAAAACCGGGGGTGGAATTGCTAGTTTATCCATTGGACAAAACCATTTTATCTCACACCACAAAAGCACAAACAATATTAATTTAACGATAAGCCTACGATAGACACATTACACATCGATATTCAAAAAGGAAATCAGAAATCAGAAAAATGTACTCGTTATCAAAAGGTAATAAAAGGCCTTTTTAGGGGTTCAAATACTTTTTTTAAAACAAAATTATTAGTGAAAATAACCACCTTATTTGATTATTTGATTATTGTTCATATTGATAAAAATATAAACAATGCAAGATTTTCTCTTGCATACCTCTGAAGTTGTCACAAGATCAATGTTGTTTTTCAATATTTAGTATACATCAACAACTCTAGAGTCCTTTACTTGAATCAACTAAAGTAGAGGTTTTGTACAAACAAAGGAAACAAAAAAGTACAAGAAAAGAAAAAGGAAGGGGAGTTACAACTGTACATACCTACCCAGAATTATGGAAGGTTATGAATCCAAGCAAAGATGTTTGTCCTAACTGTTGTCCTAAATCTATATGTTAGCGGAGTTATAACATGTAAACATTTACATCTCCGCGCATTGAAGGTAGCACATTCTCCCCTGAAAGTATTCATGTTCCTCAAGATCCATATTTCCAGCTTGTAGTGAGCATAACCTCAAAAAAGAAAGGTTTGACAAAACTCTTCGTCGCTTGAGCAACACATTCCTGGATGCCATAACAACCTCTCCAATCAATTTTTAAATAGTTTCTAATATGGTAGTTGAAAGTGTTTGAGGAAAAAAAATGGACTCTATCCTCATACACATGTTGACAACACAAGACACAACGATTATCCTCTTGTGTTGATCTCCCATGCCTCCTAACTAGCATGTCTTTGGTATTTGACCTGTCAAAGAAAAGTAGCCAGGCAAAGTCTTTGATTATCATTGTACACTTGGTGCTCCAAAGCCACCTCGAGGTCTGTGCGGTTAGCAATGAGTGGGCATGATGTTGTAGTAGCTCTTAGTTGTATATTTAAAGGAGGTAGTAGGCCATGCCCAGACATCATGTACATTTTGATTTTTGTGAATTGCATGCAACCATTATTCGAAAGCTTTCAACTCATAAGCTGCTTCAATTGAAATTAGCAAATGCAACCATGAAGCTCTATCTTGAAACTGTAGAAACTCAAGAACAGGGATTTTATTATCTTTCACGGAGGGAAAAACATCCCAAACTCTATCTCAAGGGCATGTGAGATCCTCCCATGTATCAAGCATCAGACCAAAATAGCACAGAGTCTCCTCTTCACATGTGCAGATGCAACAACTCTGAAATGGTCATTACCTTAAAAACATCCCTCCATTAGAAAGATCGACACTGAACAGTTGCTTGGGGGACACCACCTTCATAATCAGTTTTCCGGATCAAAGACACCCAAGGAATGTCCGCTTTTTTATCAAATTTATAAAGGTGCTTGATTAGAAAGCCCTGATTTTGTAGTCCTAGGTTAATTATCCCAAGACCATCTTTCTCCTTGGGTCTACACACCAGGTCCCAGGCACCGAGAGGCTGTATCGATGTTTCCTGTCCATAAACTTTATATTTCACTCCTCTTAGTTATTTGATAATTCCAAGTGGTATATGCAGGGTGCATAGGAAATAGATTGGCAATGAAGGGATGATAGAGGTTAACAATTTTTATCTAGATCCTTGATTAAGCATTGTTGAACTGGCAAACATTGTCCTTTCCATTCCATCTACTAGTGATATCAGACCCTCAATCATGGGTCTAGTTGTTCCAAGGGGTAATCCCAAATAAGTGAAAGGCAATTGACCCAAGGAGCATTTAAAAATGCCAACTAATCTGATAGCCTCACTCTAGGGACCATTCAAAGACACCATTAAGGATTTAGAGACGTTAACATTGAGCCTAGTTGATTCAACAATGACATGGGGCATATTTTTCAGAGCTAGAAGTTGATTTTCCTAAGCAGGCAACATCAGTATGGCAATATCATCCGCATACTAAATTATTGAGAGTTAGTGTCATGAGATGCAATTAGCAAAGGAACAACAACATTTTGGAGCATATTTTTTCACAGCTCGGAGTTGATTTTCCTCAACAGGCAACACGAGTATGGCAATATCATCTGCATACTAAATTATTGAGAGTTAGTGTCATGAGATGCAATTAGCAAAGGAAGAACACCATTTTGGAGCATTTTTAACAGTAAACTGCAAAGTTCAGTAACTAAGACAAAAAAGCATTGGGGAAGGGAATAGCCCCGGTGAGTGATACATCTCCAACGTATCTATAATTTTTGGTTGTTCCATGCTATTATATTATCTGTTTTGGATGTTTTATATGCATTAATATGCTATTTTATATTATGTTTGGGACTAACCTCTTAATCTAGAGCCAAGTGTAAGTTTCTGTTTTTTCCTTGTTTTTGAGATTTGCAGATAAGGAATATTAAACGGAGTCCAAATGGAATAAAACCTTCAGAATGATTTTTTCTGGAACGAAAGGAAACCAGGAGAATTGAGAACCAAGGCAGAAGAGCCACCGTGGCGCCACAAGCCCTAGGGCACGCCCAGGGGGGTACGGCACGCCGGGTAGGCTTGTGGGCCCACGGCAGCTCTCCCAACCCTAATCTTTGGCCTATAAATTCCCAAATATTCCATCATTATCAGAACAAGCCACGAAAACACTTTTTCGCTGCCAAAAGCCTTCGTTCCTGAGAGATCCAATCTTGGAGCCTTTTCCGATAATCTACCGGAGGGGGATTCGATCACGGAGGGCGTCTACACCAACTCCATTGCCATCGGATGATGCGTGAGTAGTTCACCACAGACCTTCGGGTCCATAGCTAGTAGCTATATGGATTCCTCTCTCTCTTTTCTCTTCAATACCATGTTCTTCATGATCTGCATGGAGATCTATCCGACGTAATATTCTTTTGCGGTGTGTTTGTCAAGATCCGATGTATTGTGGGTTTATGTTAAGATTATCCATGAATATTATTTGAGTCGTTCCTAAATTCTTATATGCATGATTTCATATCTTTGCAAGTCTCTTCGAGTTATTGTTTTGGTTTCGCCAACTAGATTGGTAATTCTTGCAATGGGAGAACTGCTTAGTTTTGGGTTCAATCTTGCGGTGTCCTCATCCAGTGACAAAGTAGGGGTAGCGAGGCACGTATTGTATTGTTGCCATCAAGGATAACAAGATGGGGTTTTCATCATATTGCTTGAGTTTATCCCTCTACATCATGTCATCTTACCTAACGCGTTACTCTGTTCTTCGTGAACGTAGTAGTCTAGATGCAGGCAGGAGTCGGTAGATGTGTGGAGTAATAGTAGTAGATGCAGAATCGTTTCGGTCTACATGACACGGACGTGATGCTTATATGCATAATAATTACCTTGGATATTCTCATAATTATTCGCTTTTCTACCAATTGCTTGACATTAATTTGTTCACCCATCGTAATACTTGCTATCAAGAGAGAAGCCTCTAGTGAAACCTATGGCCCCCGGGTCTATTTTCCATCTTATACTTTCAGATCTGAAACCAAAAATACCAAAAATACTTTGCTATATTGATTTTACCTTTTGTTTTACTTTCCGTTCAAGCAATCTATCTCTATCAGATCCCATCCTTGCAAGTAAACTTAAAGGGATTGACAACCACTTTATAGCGTTGGGTGCAAGAGTTTGATTCCTTCTATAGGTACACCTATTGGGGACTTTCTTGTATCTCTTACTGGATTGGTACCTTGGTTCTCACCAACTGAGGGAAATACTTATCAACTTTGCTGCATCACCTGTTCCTCTTCACGGAAACCAATGCATGCTCGAGAAGTAGCAAGAAGGATTTCTGGCGCCGTTGCCGAGGAGATCTACATCAAGCCTACCAAGTACCCATCACAAAATCGTCTCTTGCATTTACATTATTTTCCATTTGCCTCTCGTTTTCCTCTCCCCCACTTCTAAAATGATTTTCAAAAAATTCCAAAAAGATTTGCCTTTCTATTCGCCCTTTTTTCGTTCGTCTTTTCGTTTGCTTGCTTACGTGTTAAATTGGTTGGTTGTCTTTATGGCTCAACCCACCGGCTTTGATCCTTATCTTAGAAAGTTGGACGATATTGAGGATAGCGTTAAAAGTTTCATGTCGCTTCAATATGATCACAATAGTTTCTTCAAGAATGAACTTAAAGAACAAAAATATATGTGGGACTACATGAATAAGGAACTTGATGATATGTCTAAATAGTTCTATGGTTTGAAATCTCAGTTTACTCACCTTGAAAGCTTAGTGGGTCAAATTTCCAATAAACAAGCTACTTTAGTCAATAAAATGGCCGTGAAGCCAGAATCTCTGAATATTGATGAAGATCTTAAAGTGATTAATGTGACCCCTATTGAATCTTTGTTTTCCAATGTTAATCTTGATAAGGATGGGACTGGATATGAGTCAACTTTAGTTAAAAGGCGTCTCAATGATTCGGAGTTTATAGATCCTACTTCTAAGATTGATAAAAGTGGGATTGAAGAGGTCAGAACTTTAAATAGCAATCAACCTGCTCTTTTGGATTTCAAGGAATTTAATAATGATAGCTGCTCCTTAATTGATTGTATTTCCTTGTTGCAATCCATGTTGAACTCTCCTCATGCTTTTAATCAAAACAAAGCTTTTACTAAACATATTGCTGATGCTATGATGAAAGCTTTTGAAGAAAAACTTGAGTTGGAAGTTTCTATACCTAGAAATCTATATGATTAGTGGGAACCTACAATTAAGATTAAGATTAAAGATTATGAGTGCCATGCTTTGTGTGATTTGGGTGCTAGCGTTTCCACGATTCCAACAACTTTATGTGATGTGTTAGGTTTCCGTGAATTTGATGATTGTTCCTTAAATTTGCATCTTGCAGATTCCACTATAAAGAAACCTATGGGAAGGATTAATGATGTTCTTATTGTTTCAAATCGGAATTATGTGCCCATAGATTTCATTGTTCTTGATATAGATTGCAATCCTACATGTCCTATTATTCTTGGTAGACCTTTCCTTAGAACGATTAGTGCAATTATTGATATGAAGGAAGGGAATATTAGATTCCAATTTCCATTAAGGAAAGGCACGGAACTATTTCCTAGGAATAAAATAAAATTACCTTATGAATCTATCATGAGAGCTACTTATGGATTCCATACCAAAGATGACAATACCTAGATCTATTGCGTTTTGCCTAGCTAGGGGCGTTAAACAATAGCGCTTGTTGGGAGGCAACCCAATTTTATTTTTATTTCTGCCTTTTGATTCTGTTTTGGTCAGTTTTGCACATTATTACTTCTGTAGTAATTTTGTTTTTGTGTTTTAGTTAGTGTTTGAGCCAAGTAAAATATTTGGGGTGATCTATGGTAGTTGTTGATTTGATCTTGCTGAAAAACACAAACTTTTGCGCTCAGTACAGGAATTTTCTAAGTTTTCAGAGCGTCGTATTGATCTGAAATTTCTAAAAAAGATTTATATAGAAATTTCCCTGATTTTCTCAAATTTTCAGAATTTTTACAGTTCCAGAAGTATTCGAAGATTACAGATTGCTACAGACTGTTTTGTTTTTGATAGATTCTGTTTTCTTTGTGTTGTTTGCTTATTTTGATGTATCTATGGTCGTATCAGGGGGTATGAGTCATGGAAAAGTTAGAATATAGTAGTTATTACACAAATATAAATAAAGAATGAGTTAACAACAGTACCTAAAGTGGTGATTTATTTTTCTTATACTAACGGATCTCATGAGTTTTCTATTGAGTTTTGTGTTGTGAAGTCTTCAAGTTTTGGGTGAAGATTTGATGGACTATGGAATAAAGAGTGGGAAGAGCCTAAGATTGTGGATACCCAAGTCACCCCTAGTCATATTAACGGATACCAAAAATCCTAAGCTTGGGGATGCCCCGGAAGTCATCCCCTCTTTCGTCTTCAATCCATCAGTAAATTTACTTGAGGCTATATTTTATTCACCACATGATATGTGTTTTGCTTGGAGCTTCTTGTATGATATGAGTCTTTGATTTTAGTTTGCCACAATAATCCTTGATTCACACACCTTTTTAGATAGACACGCTGAATCATAAATTTATTAGAATACTCTATGTGCTTCACTTATATCTTTTGAGCTAGGCAATGTTGCTCTAGTGCTTCACTTATATCTTTATAGAGCATGGTGGTGTTATATTTTATAGAAATTATTGAACTCTCGTTCCTCACTTATATTATTTTGAGAGTTTCTTAAAACAGCATGGTAATTGTTTAGGTTATGAATTTAGTCCTAATATAATGGGCATCCAAGAGGGATATAATAAAAACTTTCATATTAAGTGCATTAAAAACTATGAGAAGTGTGATTCCTTGCATATAGTTTTGAGATAATAGAGATGGTAATATGAGAGTCATGCTAGTGAGTAGTTGTGAATTGGAAGATATACTTGTGTTAAAGCTTATGATTCCCGTAGCATGCACGTATGGTGAACCGTTATGTAACGAAGTCGGAGCATGATTTGTTGAATGATTGTAGACCTTTGTGTGAGGGTCAGGAACGCGCGATGGTTAACTCCTGCCAACTCTCCCCTAGGAGCATGCGTCTAATGCTTTGTTTGATTACTAATAGACTTTTGCAATAAGTATGTGAGTTCTTTATGACTAATGTTGAGTCCATGGATTATACGGACTGTCACTCTTCCATCTTTGCTAGCCTCTCTAGTACCGCGCAACTTTCGCCGGTACATCAAACCCTCCTTCCTCAAAACAGCCACCATATACTACTCAAAACAGCCACCATACCTACCTATTATGGCATTTCCATAGCCATTCCTAGATATATTGCCATGCAACGTCCACCATGTAGTTTTTTTTATGACTTGCATCATCACTTCATATTGCATATAGAGTCATATTTTGTCATAGGAATCGAGTTGTAATTTATTTTTCTTTGAGTTATAAGTAAATAAAAGTGTGATGATTTTTCATTAATAGAGCATTGTCCCGTGAGAGAAAAGGATGATGGAGGCTATGACTCCCTCACAAGTTGTGATGAGTATCCGGACTTTACAAAAAAAATAAAAGAGGCCAGCGAAGCCCAAACAAAAAAATAAAAGAGGTCAAAGAAGACCACCAAAATAAAAAATAAAAGAGAAAAAAATGAGAGAAAGAGAGAAGGGACAATTTCTACTACCTCTTTCCACACTTTTGCTTCAAAGTAGCACCATGATCTTCATGATAGAGAGTCTCCTATTTTGTCACTTCCATATAACTAGTGGATATTCATTTTGCACGACCACTTAGTTTTATTTTGAGCTTTCATACACTTATAACTTTAAGTGCATTTGTTGCATGGCAATCCCTACTCACTCACATAGATATCTATTGATGGGCATCTCCATAGCCCGTTGATATGCCTAGTTGATGTGAGACTATCTTCTCGTTTTTCACCTTGCACCTCCTCCATATTCTATTCCACCTATAATGTTATATCCATGGCGCATGCTCATGTATTGCATGAGAGTTGAAAAGGTTTGAGAACACAAAAAGTGTGAACTAATTGCTTGACTTCTTCATTGGGGTTATGCATGATTTAGATACTTTGTGTGGGGAAGATGGAGCATAGCCAGACCATATGACGTTGTAGGGACAACTTTCTAAGGCCATGTTATTTCGAAAGGACACGACTACCTTGTTAGTGTGCTCGAAGTATTACTATTTTTATGTCAATATTAGACTATTGTTTTGAATCTTGCGGATCTAAATATTAACGCCACAATAAAGAATACTACATGGATAAATATGTTAGGTAGCATTCCACATGAAAAATTCTGTTTTTATCATTTACCTACTCGAGGACGATTAGGAATAAAGCTTGGGGATGTTGATACGTCTCCAACATATCTATAATTTTTGATTGTTCCATGTTATTATATTATCTGTTTTGGATGTTTTATATGCATTGATATGCTATTTTATATTATTTTTGGGACTAAGCTATTAATCTAGAGCCTAGTGCCAGTTTCTGTTTTTCCTTGTTTTTGAGATTTGCAGATAAGGAATATTAAACGGAGTCCAAACGGAATAAAACCTTCTAAATGATTTTTTCTGGAATGAAAGGAAACCATGAGACTTGAGAACCAAGGCAGGAGAGCCACCGTGAGGCCACAAGCCCTAGGGCGCGCCCAAGGGGTAGGGCGTGCCGGGCAGGCTTGTGGGCCCACGAGAACTCTCCCAACCCTAATCTTTGGCCTATAAATTCCCAATTATTCCATCATTATTAGAACAAGCCATGAAAACACTTTTCCACCTCTAGAAGCCTTCGTTCCCGAGAGATCCAATCTTGGAGCCTTTTCCGGTAATCTGTCGGAGGGGGATTCGATCACGAAGGATATCTGCATCAACTCCATTGCCCCTCCGATGATGCATGAGTAGTTCACCACAGACCTTTGGGTCCATAGCTAGTAGCTAGATGTCTTCTTCTCTCTCTTTGCTCTTCAATACCATGTTCTTCATGATCTTCATGGATATCTATCCGATGTAATACTCTTTTGCGGTGTGTTTGTCGAGATCCGATGAATTGTGGGTTTATGTTTAGATTATGCATGAATATTATTTGAGCCTTTCCTGAATTCTTATATGCATGATTTCATATCTTTGCAAGTCTCTTCGAGTTATTGGTTTGGTTTAGCCAACTAGATTGGCAATTCTTGCAATGGGAGAAGTGCTTGGTTTTGGGTTCAATCTTGCGGTGCCCTCACACAGTGACAATGTAGGGGTAGCGAGGCACGTATTGTATTGTTGCCATCAAGGATAACAAAATGGGGTTTTCATCATATTGCTTGAGTTTATCCCTCTACATCATGTCATCTTACCTAATGCGTTACTCTGTTCTTCATGAACTTAATACTCTAGATGCAGGCAGGAGTCGGTCGATGTGTGGAGTAATAGTAGTAGATGTAGAATCGTTTCAGTCTACTTGACACGGATGTGTTGCCTATATGCATAATTATTGCCTTGGATATCCTCATAATTATTCGCTTTTGTATCAATTGCTCGACAGTAATTTGTTCACCCATCGTAATACTTGCTATCAAGAGAGAAGCCTCTAGTGAAACCTATGGCCCCCGGTGTTGGGGATAAGACGCGCCCCGGAGGCTCCGGGTCCTGTTGCTGGCTCGTGAGCCGGCCCAAAGGTGAGCCATAAAGATTGGTGGCCCAGGGAGATAGGTGGCTCAAGGTGTGGGTCGTACAACGGCCCGGACGAAGAAGACCCGCGCGTGCAAGCCGACTCACACACGGCTTAGACAAGAAGATAGAGAGGGACTCAGATAGCAATTGTAATAAACCGGTGGTCCTCACCTCTTATATAAAGGCAGACCCGGGGCGATTTAGAGGACGGGCAATCGAGAACTAGGTCAAGCTTTTAGCTCCTTGTAATCGATACGCAAGCAATACAAACACAAGCAGGACGTAGGCTATTACCTCGATTCGGGGGGCCGAACCTGGGTAAATCCGTGTCTTTCGTTCCGACTAACCCGTTTGAGTCGGCCCCGTTAGCGATGGCCTCGAACCTAAGTCCGTTCACCCCGGACATCTGCCGTGATAAAACCACAACGGTTGGCGCCCACCGTGGGGCTAGCGCTTGGTGGTGTTGAGTTCTCAAAGGGCTCTCTCCTAGGGCTCGAAGGATACGTGGTTGGAAGGATGAGAAAGAGTCGCTGCGGGCGGCTCTACATCGACGACGCCGGCTGGGGGCTTGATGCTGGTTCTGTGGAGTATGGATTCCGGGTTCCGTTCGGCAGGATCCAGGTTTTCATAGGAAAGGTTGATGGATCTACACCCGGGCCGGACGTCTGCACCAACATCGTCGAGCCGGCTTGGTGTCTCCAATCTACGCGTGTTATGCAGCCTGCCCGTGCCCGTCCGGGTCAAAATCACATTCTCGTGGGCTTCACTCAAGGCATGGACCTAGAAGCGTCCGGGTCACAAGGAACTCTCATTTGCTCGGAAGATGAGTCCTCCAGTGGGGAGACAGAATCAGTATATCGGCTCAGCAACGGTGGCCTTGGGGGCTACTACAACAACTATTCTGAGGTAGAGGGCGTTGAGACGGACGCTCTGAGCCCCCCGGTTCACGCGGCGGTGTTCATGGCAGGATCGGCTTCAGCCGCCGGTGACACGGCTGCGGGAGCCGCCGCAGTGGGTGATAGCCCGCCGCCGCCAGCTCAGGTTCTACTGGAATTGATGGACGAACTCACAGCTCTCATGGCCACAGAGGTAACACCGGATAATCAAGCAGCCAAGAATCTAGAGGTGGCACGGATCAAGGGCCAGATGGCAGAGGAACGACAAAGGATGGCCGAGCTGAAAGCCCAGATGGAGGAAGAAGCGGAACGTATCAAGGCAGACGCTTTCCGACTGGAGCTGGAGCAGAGGTCAGCGGCCGCGGTGCATCAGAGGAGGCATCAATCCCGTCTACCAAAACGTTATGAAGCAAGGAACCTTTTTAACACCCCTGGTGCGGGGCGGGTTACGGGCGCACCGGAGAGCCGCCCGATGGAGCGCCCGGCGACTCATCCACCCCAGCATAACCAAATCTCACCTAGGGCTTTTCCAACACCGACGGGTCATTACTCTAACCCGACCGAGAACATGGTGGCAGCGGCCGCCCGGCTTGAGACGATTCCCATCCCAGATGAGGCACCCTTTGCGGAGGATGTGCGGAACTCCATTGGATATTTACAGACGACCATGGCCCAGCAAGAGAAGTATGCTCACAGCCGGAGTCGGGTTCACTCCACCCCCTTCCCCAGTCGAAGTTTCAACTGACGTTACGAGTCGCCGGCGTGTTCCAGCAGTCACCCACGTCGCGGACCACCGGAGGACAATAGGGCGGCTCTAGATACACAGGCCCTCATGGACCAGGCGAGAGACAGGCGAGAGGCGGAGATAGCGGCAGCCCGTCCAGAGCCGGCGCTTTTCGTGTCAATGGGAGTAGTTAGTACCAAAGTCGTAGGGTTGCCATGTTTAACTCCAGCTCTGAGATGTGAACGGATACCGAAATACTTTAAGGGGCCTCGAAAGGTTCCGAATTACACAGCTGATCTACCCCCGGAGGCGTGGGTTGAAAGTTATGAACTGGCCATGGAGATGCTGGATGTCAGTGAGGCGGTATGCGCAAAATACTTCATCATGATGCTTGAGGGTCCGGCCCGTACATGGCTGAAAGGTCTGCCGCCTAACACGATAAGCTCATGGGCGGAGCTGAGAGCAAAGTTTATTAAGAATTTCCAGGGGACCTGTAAGCAGCTTATGACTATTGTCGATCTGGACCACTGTGTTCAACAGGAGAATGAGTCGGCCCATCATTGGGTCCGGCGGGTGTCGACCATTATTCACTCTTCAGAGCAGATCACAGCTGCTCAAGCGGTGCTCATTTTAGAGAAGAACTATCATTTCGTTCCATTAAAGCAGAAGCTCGGTTGGTTCAAGCGCACGTGTCAGGATATGGGAGAGCTCATGACGTCCTTGACGAAGTATGCCGACTCAGATAACACCAAGGATCCGGGCTCGGATGATGAGAAAGCCAATCAAGGGATGCAAAACAATCAAGGAAAAGGTTTTGTGAACAATGGGAATCAAAATAAGCGGAAGAGCGCTGATAGCGGATCCGAGCTAGTGGGAAATACCAACACAGGACAGAATCATCCCAAGGGGGGTGGAAAATTCAGGCCAAGGAACAGAGGCCCTTTTAATTTAGAGGAGGCGCTTAGGAAGCCTTGTCCGAAGCACAGCATGCCTGACAAGCCGGTATTGCATGCGTGGGGTGATTGCTTTATCATGCAGAGATTCAAAAACCAGCATTCCCAACCGCGTAATAACCAGGGCGGTGGCCTGCCTGGCGGCTCAGGGCACGGCGGGTTAGGGGCTGGATTCGGCGCCGACGGTTTAGGAAACGGGCATCCGGATCAGAATAACCAAGGGGGCACCAACAGCATCCTGGCAACAACGGCAATAACAACAATCAGCAGCAGCGCAATCAGTCCGGGTTTCAGAGTAACCCGAAGCAGCTCAGTTCTGGAACGTATCATGTATTCACTACCGGTCACAATAAACGAGACGAAAAGTTGCAGAGGTGAGCGGTTAATATGGTTGCTCCGGCTCTCCCGTGCTATTTGCCATGGTCTGAATATGACATAATATGGAGCCGGGAGGATCACCCGCCGCGGGTAGATGACCCGGGCCGGCTGGCTCTAGTTGTGGCCCCTCAGGTGAATGGCTATATGGTGAATAAAGTACTTATGGATGGAGGTAGCTGCATCAACATCCTTTACTATGACACTTTCCGGCGGATGAAGTTGCTTGACAAGGATCTTAAACCCTCCTCCACCGTCTTTCATGGTGTGGTCCCGGGTAAATCAGCATACCCGATGGGCCGGATCTCATTGCAAGTAGCTTTTGGCGATAAGCATAATTACAGGGTGGAGTCTTTGTGGTTCGAAGTGGTCAAAATCAAAAGTCCCTATAATGCGCTATTTGGGAGGCCGGCTTATGCTACATTTATGGATAGGCCTTGCTATGTTTATTTGCAACACAAAATGCCCGGCTTAAATGGCACAATTACCGGTCACGGTAACAAGAAAACGGCTCTTGAGTGTGAGGAAGGAGATGCGGCTTATGCAGAGTCTAGTTGTGCTCAGGAGGAGCTGAAATTTTACAAAGAGAACGTTGATCCGGAGGATATGACCCCGCTAAAGAAGCCTACGACAGAAGTGGAGCCGCCACTCAAGTTTTCAGCAGATGATACCAAGGCAGTGGATTTCAATCCGGGTGACTCATCCAAGCAGTTCATCATTGGGGCTCACATGGATCCCAAATAGGAAAGCGCGCTCATCGATTCATCCGTGAGAATCGGGACATCTTTGCATGGAAGCCTTTTGACATGCCAGGTGCACCGAGAGAGTTCGCTGAGCACAATCTTAATGTGGATCGAAATTTTAAGCCGATCAAACAGTTTCTACGATGGTTCAACGAAGAGAGACATAAAGCTATTGGGGAGGAAGTTGCTCGGCTCTTGGCCGCAGGCTTTATAGTGGAAGTTTTTCACCTGAAGTGGTTGGCTAACCCGGTGCTAGTGCTAAAAAAGAACGGCACGTGGCGTATGTGCATAGATTACACGGACCTTAACAAGGCTTGCCCGGCTGACCCTTTTGCACTCCCTCGTATCGATCAAATTATTGATGCAACAGCCGGATGTGAAAGTTTATGCTTCCTGGATGCATATTCAGGATATCATCAGATTAAGATGGCAACGAAAGATCAGGAGAATACGGCGTTCATTACACCTTTTGGGGCGTTCTGCTACGTCTCCATGCCTTTCGGGGTCAAGAGTGCCCAGGCGACTTACCAACGTTGTGTGCAGAATTGCCTCCACAGTCAGATTGGCCGAAATGTTCATGCTTACGTAGACGACATCGTGGTTAAATTCAGAAAGAAGGAAACTCTTTTAGAGGATTTGAAAGAAACCTTTGACAATCTCCGGATCTACAAGATGATGCTTAACCCGACGAAGTGTGTCTTTGGTGTTCCAGCAGGAAAGCTTTTGGGTTTCTTGGTCTCTGAGCGGGGCATCGAGGCTAACCCGGATAAGATTAAGGCTATCACTTCTTTGGGGGAGCCAACGTGCATTAATGACGTTCAGTACCTTGCAGAACGGATTGCTGCGTTGAGCCGCTTCATAAGCTGGCTTGGGGAGAAATCCATTCCCTTATACCAGATGATGAAGAAGACAAACAAGTTTAAGTGGAGCGCAGCAGCAGCCGAAGCACTTGAAGCTCTTAAAAAGCAGTTGACTGAGCCGCCAGTGTTAGTTGCTCCGGTTGAGAAAGAGCCATTGCTCCTTTATGTGGCGGCTAACAATAGAGCGGTCAGTGTAACAATTGTGGTTGAGCGCAAGGAGACAGGGAAGGAGTATCCTGTGCTAAGGCCGGTTTATTACATTAGTGAAGTTTTGGCAGAGTCTAAGCAGAGGTATCCGCATTGGAAGAAGTTAGTATACGGAGTTTTCATGGCCAATCGCAAGTTAAAACATTACTTTTTGGGGCACCAAATAACAATGGTCAGTTCTGCCCCGTTGGGGGATATCATTCAAAATAGAGAGGCTACAGGGAGGATTGCCAAGTGGGCCTTAGAGCTGAGTCCTCTTAGCATCAGGTATGTTCCTCGTATAGCAATTAAGTCTCAAGCTTTGGTGGATTTCATAAATGATTGGACTGAATGTCAAGCCCTCGAAGAGAAGACGGATAACACGTATTGGACTATACACTTTGATGGATCCAAGCAGCTAGAAGGGTCCGGGGCAGGAGTTGTTCTCACCTCCCCCAAGGGTGACAAGTTTTGTTATGTGCTCAGGTTAATGTTCCCTTGTAGTAATAATGCAGCTGAGTATGAAGCACTATTCCATGGTCTCAAAGTCGCTAAAGAAATGAATTTAAGCCGGGTCAGGTGTTTAGGTGACTCAGATCTGGTGGCTCAGCAAGTTTCAGGTACTTGGGACTTCAAGGATCTGCGAATGGCGGCTTATCGACAGGCGGTTGATATCATTGTCGTTCACTTCAAGGGGTACCGGGTGGATCACATTGATCATCACATGACTGAGGCGTCTGATGCCTTGTCATGGTTAGGCTCTCAACAAAAGCCGGTACCACCTAATGTTTTCTGGATGTATTGCATCATCCGACTGTCAAGATACCTTCTGAGGAGGATCTGGCTATTCCTGACCCGGAGGCGGAACCGGTGGCGGCTCTGCATGCTACCCCAAACTGGACTATTCCTTATTGGGCGTATCTGACACGCGGCGAGTTACCTCAAGAGGAGGATCTAGCCAGGAAGATCACTCGGCATTCTAAGTCTATGACGATTATCAATGGTGAGTTACATAAGTGTAGTGTGATGAGTGTCTTTCAGCGCTGCATCTCACCAGAGGAGGGCCGGCAAATATTGAGTGAAATTCATGCTGGTGACTATGGACATCATGCCGGGTCAAAATCTTTGGTGGCTAAAGCTTTTCGACATGGGTTTTTCTGGTTGACGTCTCACAAGGATGCAGAAGACTTAGTTCGTAAGTGTGATGGCTATCAGAAGTTTGGCCGGCGTGCTCACATTCCGGCTCAAGAGTTGAGGATGATACCAATCACTTGGCCGTTTGCGGTCTGGGGGATCGATATGGTAGGACCTTTCAAGCGATCTAAGGATAAGAAAACACACCTTCTGGTGGCGGTTGATAAATTTACTAAGTGGGTAGAGGCAGAGCCGGTCAGCAAATGTGACGCGGCTACAGCGGTTCAATTTATTAAGAAGCTGATCTATCGCTTTGGTTACCCGCACAGTATCATTACGGACAATGGAACAAATCTATCCAAAGGAGCTATGAAAGCGTTCTGTGAGAAGGAGCATATCCTTCTTGACGTTTCAGCCGTGGCACATCCATAGTCTAATGGTCAGGCGAAACGAGCCAATCAGGAAATCTTAAGAGGAGTCAAACCACGGCTCATGGTCCCTTTTAAGCGGACACGCGGATGTTGGGTTGAGGAGTTACCCTCCGTCTTATGGAGCATCAGAACTACCCCTAACAGGTCTACATGTTTCACGCCTTTCTTCATGGTGTATGGTGCTGAGGCGGTTCTACCCAGCGATATCCGACATGACTCACCAAGGGTGGCGGCTTATGTTGAGACGGACAATGAGGTAGCACGCCAAGATGTGTTGGATGCCTTGGATGAAGCACGAGAGTTAGCAGCAGCCAGGTCGGCAATTTATCAACAAGACCTGCGACGCTATCATAATCGCAGGGTAAAGACCCGAACGTTCCAGGAAGGTGACCTGGTGCTCCGGTTGATTCAAGACCAATCTGGAATGCATAAGTTATCTCCACCATGGGAGGGGCCTTTTGTGATCAGCAGGAACCTTAACAATGGGTCATATTATCTCATTGATGTCAGAGATGAGTCGGAAAACGCGGGTCAAGAGACGTTGCGGCCATGGAATATCGCACATCTGCGACCATACTTTACTTAGCAGGCGTTAGAAGTCGCTATCATATATCATGCTTACATGAGTAAAAGCTAGCATCCCTGCAAAAGACTGGGGCCTCTGCTCTTATGTATACCTTTGTACAATCAAGATAAAATTTTATGGCTCAAAAATTTGAGTTGAAGTGGTTTGTTCGCCATCAAAACGGCCGGTCTACCCTTCGGCTTTATGACCTATCAAGCGTTGTGGCAAGGAGGCTTCTTGCCTTCGGGTATAGCTTACTTCTCCCTTGCATAGCTGGCGATATGCCCAATTAAGCACTATTGCAAAGAGGCTTCTTGCCTTCGGGTATAGCTTACTTCTCCTTTGCACAGCCAGCTCTCATTAAACTGTTGCAAGGAGGCTTCTTGCCTCTGGGTACAGCTCACTTCTCCCTTGCACAGTTGGCTTTATGCCTAGTTTGGTTACATTAAGAGTTGTTGTTGATGGAGGCTTCTTACCTTTGGTATAGCTTACAGGACCCTAAGACAACAGCGTGTACACCAAATTCCAGTTGCTTATCAAGTGCGGCCATCGAAGGGGGCTTCTTACCGACGGGTATCGCTTATCTCACCCTAATGGCCGGCTTTATGCCACTTCTGGTTACTTATTAACCGCGGTTGTCGAAGGGTGCTTCTTACCGACGGGTTCGCTTATCTCACCCTAACAACCGGCATTTACGCCAAAATTCAGTTGCTTATCAACTGTAGCTGTTGAAAGAGGCTTCTTGCCTTCGGGTATAGCTTAGTTCTTCTTTCAAACAGCCGGCTTTATGCCGTCTCAAGCTAATTACTAGCCACGGTTGTCAATGGAGGCTTCTTACCTTAGGGTATAGCTTACATCTCCCATCGATAGCCAGCATTCACTTTACTCTTACCAGCCAATCTTGCTTAGAGACCCTGAGTCGGTTCAAGAAATTGATGGCCAATCTCTCCTAGAGACCCTGAGCCGGTTCAAATAATTGACGGCCAATCTCGACAGAGACCCTGAGCTGGTACGAGTTTAACCATTCGAATCCACGCAGAAGATCCGTCATATGAGTTTTTTGAGGAAGGAAAGATCATCATCACGTATTGTATCATGCCGGCTTATCAAGACGGGTCAGAGCAAGGCAATTATAAGTCCCAGGTTGCTACAGGCAGAACTACCCGGCACTTGGGGGCTACACAGCCGCAATTCTCCTCAAAAGTTCCGGTTCATCAATAGGCGCAGTTGTCGATAGAGGCTTCTTACCATTAGGTATAGCTTACATTATCCTAAAGACAACCGGCTTCTTAATGACTTAGTCCGACAAGAGCCGGAGCCATGTTGCTCCGGTCGACAAAATTCAATGTTTCAAAGAAATTATCCGGCTCTAATATTCTGGAGAAAGGAATGGCGTCTTCAAAGACAGACACCTCTCATCAGAAAATCTCAAGGTATATCCCTGAAGAGCCGGCAACACATTAAAACACAGAGAGAAGGAAAGTACACACAGAGAGGTGCAAATATATACAGTTGCCAAATGGCAGATGTCATGTTTACTCTATTACAAAAAACTACTCTCCGAAGGAGCAAAAGCATTGTCAACCGCCCACGACGGGTCATTACATAAGTCTATTTTCCATCTTATACTTTCAGATCTAAAACCAAAAATACCAAAAATACTTTGTGGCATTACTTTTACCTTTTGTTTTACTTTCCGTTCAAGCAATCTATCTCTATCATATCTCATCCTTGCGAGTAACTATAAAGGGATTGACAACCCCTTTATAGCGTTGGGTGCAAGAGTTTGATTCCTTGTGTACGTACACCTATTGGGAACTTGCTTGTATCTCCTACTAGATTGATACCTTGGTTCTTAACAACTGAGGGAAATACTTATCTACTTTGCTGCATCACCCGTTCCTCTTCACAGAAACCAACGCATGCTCGAGAAGTGGCAGTGAGCTAGATGTTTGCACATAAACTTTTTAGCTATGATACCATTCAACAAGATAGAGGAATTACCAATGCATAAGATTTCTTTAACACATGCAATTGACTTGCTATCAAAACCTTTATATTTTAAAATTTGTAAAATGACTTCATGCTCTACAGTATCACAGGCCTTGGTGAAATCTAGCTTGATAATGAGGATGGGCTTCTTTGACTATTTACCTTGATGAATCTATACAAAAGCCCATGCCAAATAGTCTTGGATATAACGACATTTGAGAAAACCATATCGATTTTTGTGGATGCAACGGAGGATACCCTTTTGCAACCTGTTTCCCATGAGCTTGGTGAGAAACTTGAGACATGTTAGACAGGTATATTGGTTTCTAGTCATTGGCCCCTATGGAGCCAACATCTTTGGCATTAAAGGGATCAGAGAGCCATTGATATTTTCTAAACTTATATTGCCATCATAAAAATCATGTATTAGCTACAAGAATTCTTTCTCAATAATGGGCAAACACCTTGTAACAAACATGCCATTAAACTCATTTGGGCTTGGAGATCTATCAATCAGGAGGTCTTAGAGAACATCATTTGTTTCATTATCACAGAAAGGCGGAGATAAATCATGAAGGCCATCAATGAGCTAGATTAGCTGGGCCAGATTGAAGCCCATATGCATACATTAGGATTGGATTCCTACCATTTGTCCATGATTAGTTACAATGTTGTTATCACCCCTTTCAAACTTGCAACTGAATTCCTTGTCAACCGTTTAGATGCCATCGCACAAAGAACTTTGAATTCTCCTCACGAACCTTGATATATATGACCATGCAACGTTGCTTCAAATAAATATACTAAGTTTTAACAACCCTTCATGATGGATCTTGACTATTTTCTTGAAGTTGAATCCAGGTATAGTCAGAGGCCACAACTTCTCCAAAGCGACAAAACCAAGGATTGCCTCGGAGCATGACATGACAAGATTTTTCAGAGAGGCCATCTAAGTTCTCCATCTCTTAAAATCATATCTCGATCTTTTGAATTTCTTGGATAGAACTATAGAAGCTGACGTAGATGCAGATATCGGAGCATTCCAAGAAGCTTTGGCACAATACATGAAACTCGGTATCTCAACCAGAAGTTTTCAAAGAGAAAATCATTTGACCTCGGGATATCTGTGTCAATTGGAACTATGCACGGCACATGATCTGAAGAGGTCCTAGTGAGAGGAAGAACCGGGATATTTGGATAAAAGCTAATCCACTCACTTCATGGAAACCAGTCTAGTTGCTCCAACAATGGAGTTTTCTGGATATTTCACCAAGTGTATGCTCTACCCTTCAATGGAAAGTCCAGGAGGCTTAGGTGCCCAATAATTTAATTAAAAATGAATTTATCATTTGCATCTCTTCCTGGCAAATTTCTGTTATCAAGAGATATGATAAAATTGAAGTCACCTAGAAGCATCCAATGTTCATCCGTAGGTATCTGAAGGTGATATAGACAGTATATAAACTCATCCCATAAATACCCCTAACAAGGACCATCAATAGTTACCTAAGTCCATTTTTCAGTATTATGAATTGAAGTGAAGTTAACTACCACCCATACTGTTGAACCTGAACAAGATGACCAGTGAAGAATGTAGAGTTCCATATAACCAAAATACCTACTGAGGACCCCATTGATGGGGCTAAGGAAAAGTTATCAAAACTTCATGGACAAAACTTGCCTATAGATCTAATATCAAAGTCCTCGTACTTAGTTTCCTGAAGACAAACTATCGAACACTAACTCTCTTCAAGTTTTCCCTCACATCTCTTTGTCGAATCAGAATTTAAACCACGCACATTCCAACAGAGTACTTGTCAGTTAAAAAAATTAGATGTACTATCCATAGCAAACATGTCTGCATAACCAAACAGGGGATGAAGCAGAGCAAGGTTCACACAAACAGGTCCAGATGCTGACAACAAATGACACAAAACTAAAGAAGTCTAAGCATAAAGTAACTATGTCACACACATGATAGTTGTTGATCATTCATATTTTCACTACTACAGGATGGTCCAAAGACGACACATCAATCAGAGACCCTTCGACAAAATTGTGTGCTATACATGAATCGCAAACGGTATAGTTCAAGCTCCGTCACCAATGACACAAACTATGTGCGATGGTGGATCCATCAAATACGATTCTGAAAATAGTTGCGTGTGTGATATACACGAGATAGTTGACTTTTATGAACTGTTTGTGATGAGGCGAAATGGCACAAACGGTTAATCAAACATAGATGTCTGTGATGTACGACATACAGTTCAAAGTGTAGAACTATTTGCGAAGACACAATATAACACAAACGGTTAAGCAGATTCGGATATGTGTGTTGTAGAAGGTATATAGGCCCCTCGGATGAACTGTTTGTGATGATACGAAACAACACAAATAGTTCGGTGTAACAAGGTGTGTCTGATACACTGCAAATAGTTCGATAATAATAGTTGTATGATATAATTATGGACAACACATATGATTTATTGTTCCGAATTGTGTGCTTGACAGGGCACATAATTCAAGAAACCAACAGTGTGCGATATTCTGAGTGATCACTGTCGAATCTCTATGCTAAACCGTTTGTGATGAGATCGACAGGGTAGAAAAAGTTAAGGAATAAATATGAGCAAACAACAACAAAATCAAGGAGTACAGTCCATTTTACTTCTTCTTGTTGTTGTTGGATGGCCCCGTGCCATCGTCTTGACATGACGGTTCATTCTGCTCACCGTTGGATTTTCATCATCATCGCCGTCACCATCGTCGTTGATGTCCTCGTCATCGTACTCCTTGTTCGACCATTCCTCCTCCTTCTCATCATTGTTGTCTTCTTCGTCCTTTGGCGTCTCCTCGTCGTTGTCCTCTTTGTTCGATCATTCCTCCCCCTCATCATCGTCGTCATCTTCTTCGTCCTTAGCTGGCTCCTCTTCGTCCTCCTCCTTCTTTGACCACTCCTTCTCCTCCTCATTGGTGTCGTGTTCTTCGTCCTTGGGTGGCTCCTCGTCTGTCTGGTCGTTGTCTGATGACTCTGGTGGCGTCCCTCCCATGAACCGGATAAAATGGAGGTCTGGGATCGATATCAAACTCATGGAAGACGAGCGCGATGATTCTGAGGTAGACCCCAGATCGGGCGCCAGACTAGCGGAACTATCATCCTCACTATCGCTCAACATTGTTGTGCTACGTAATTAAACAACCAGTTAGAAGGTGAGATTGCAAAGTGTGTGGAAGTGTAGAGTGGTCGACCGGGACGATGAAGATGGTGGACGACCGGGATTATATTGGTGCTTTGTCAGACGGTTAGAATTCCGATATAATCAATCGGAACTGTGTGTATCCGTCTCGTCGCTCTAAATTCCCGCTATTGTGCAATTCTCTATGTGATAATTACGCGCAAGCGTTGGAGCGTCGAAATGTGTGCAATATGCCAGCAGTTTCACATGAGTAAATTTTATCAGTTCACACAGTTTGCTAGATGCATTGTTTAACTACCCACATTCTTATATGGAACACAAGGGGTGTGAAACAAGAATTTAACATAGGACAGTTGGTAAGCAATAGATGAGCTCTGCTTATTGATGTAGCCATTAATAGTCAAACGAAACCCCTAATGAAAATTGCAAACATCGCATAGAAGATGGATAATGTGGAAACTACAACCACGCTTGCTAGTTCCTTCTTGTCTCTTGCTTTCATCTATTGCATGTGATTGATTCTTTCTTGCTTCATCATAGTGATTGTACACTCCAGATCAATCAGTTTCTTCTTCAGCTTTACGTTATCTTCTGCAAGCTTGGTAATAATGCTCCGAGCCCTGCCATGACATTCATCATCCTACCAGTTAACAAAGGCACAAGCCTCATATCCCTGCGAATGTTAAATAATCAGGATGAGTGGGGGCATTAACTGAACTTAAGGGATGAACTTATCACTAACCTCTAAGGGGCAACCGAGGAACCGTCTACCAATGTCGAATCCCTCCATGCATACACGTCGAGCGGGAGTGTGTCCGTGCACACAACTCAGCTTTTGTACTTCTCGGTGGCACAACACTGGGAATCAAACTAATGTTGCGGGAATCTACTAGAGTCATACTCTCGATCTAGCAATTGATCACTTTCCTAAGAGAGATGGGTGTCCAATTCTGGACGGATTGAGTGATCTGCTTGCTTTTGGACATGCTGAAAAGATGAGGAATGATTGGGACCTCACAAGATGATTCAGATTTAGTACACCAGCCTCCTTATGGCATTTGGCAAGTGCTCGGCGGTAACTACCGTCATGGTGGCGCCGTCAATGGTGCTACCAAGAGCGACTGTACGAACTAGAGCATCCACACAAAAACCATCAGCACCACTCGTCCGCATTCCCCCAATATCAGAGCCACGTTGGGGAATTTGGGGCATAATTGGAGGCTATTTACGTATTTGGGGAAGACGAGGAAACTATGTGGATATGATAACGGTCGGGGGAACTATTTATCGCACTTTGTAGTACACGGCACACGGTTTCCCAAACCAAATCGTGTGAGATGGAACATGACCATTTGTGATGTGCTACCGGTACATATGGGGCAATAAACAAGCTAAGCTCTGCTCCTCAACCTTGTTGTCTCGTCGTGTTGTTGTTAATTAAGGTATTCTTTTTGTTGAGTGGCCTAATTAAGGTATTAAATTTATATAAGAGTACTACTGATAACGCATGTAAATTGAGTGGTCATTGATTAGTGTCATCGCACAGCTGGATAACATTATGTAGCGCCCTCTATAAATTTTGAAAATAGAATATTGTGATTTATTCACGCATCTTTTTGCATCCATCATCCATATATTAATGTTTTATTGAATTACCCATCGCATGTGCAGATGAAACGATATGACTGCATGGGCGATTGGACAAGCTCAATGTATGTGGATGGCATGCAGGAATTCATGGCTTTCGCTAAACGTACAAAGAAGAGAGTTGGCGAAGAAGATTATGTCTTGTGTCCATGCAAGGATTGAACCAATACGGTGTCACTTCCAATTGATGTTGTCGAAAAAGAGGGGATTCATGGGTGGATACCAGGACAGGGCTCTCCCCCTTTTTCCTGTTTCTTTTTTTGTTTTTTTGTTTATTCTAATAGATGTTTATTAGTTACTTTATTTAATAGATGTTTTTAGTTAGTTTAAGTCGATAGTTAGTTTTTTAATAGATGTTTATTAGTTAGTTTATTTAATAGATATTTTTCTATTTTATTTTAAATTAGATAGTTAATTTATTAGGTAGAAAAAACTTAGATAGAAAAGAAAAAGCATAGAAGAATAAAAGAAAAGAAAAAAAAGAAAAAAGAAGAAAATAAGAAGGAAAAAAGGAAAATAAGAAGAAGAAGAATGATAAGATGAAGGAAAATAAGAAGCATGAAAAGAAGAAGAAGGAAAACAAGAAGGAAAATAAGGTAAAGAAGAAGAATAAGAGGAGGAGAAAAGAAGAAGAAGAAGAAAAGGAAGTAGAGGAGGAAGTAGAAAAGGAAGAGAAGGAAGAAGAAGAAGATGGCACCATGACACCCCAACGCCATCAACCACCGACCCTCGACGCCATCTACCCGCGACCCCTGACCCCTGACCCCACCAACCCACTACCCCTGATGCCATCACCCCCCGATGCCACCAACCCCCGACCCCCGATGTCACCGGCCCCTGACCCCTGACGCCACTGACTCCCGACGCCACCGATCCCCGACCCCCAACGGGGTCATAGTTTTGTAGATTATGAGTTAGGTCACATATTTTCCCATTTTGTTATAAAAACATCATATTTGTGTTGATCGGGTGGATTTCAATGTGCAGTTGTTCGAAGCCCACCCCGTGTGTTGGACGAGCTCCGCCCCTGCATTCATTGGTGAGCACAAATGACATCTCCTCCCCCAGCCCCCTTAATTTGCTCTGTTCCAGTCTGTGTGCCGATGAAACTTGCTAGCTATAGGTGTCTTCAATCATCAGTATGTGTGATCAGTATGCGTCTCCCGTTCGAAAGGGCGGCATCTATAAATATGCATGTCTTTGCATATTTATAACCGTCATACCTTCGAATTGTCCAACGTTATCCATGGAGATCCCGAGTATGTGTAGATTGGGTTCTTTTTCCCGTATGCTTCGCTCCGGATCCAATGTGGAATTTTGTCAGTGCCTCCCTGTTGTTCTCTAGGTACACATCCTGTCTTCTTATTGTTGAGATGTGTATCAGGAGAACATCGGGGAGGTGCTACCAAAATTTTGCGTCAGATCCGGAGTAGAGCATGGGAAAACGAACCCACTCGGGTGGGATTAGGACCTATCTCTACCTATTAGCGTGTAGGTTGTATGGACGTAATAAAACTGACAAACTTGATTAACGGATGAATGTAGATGATAAATTATATATATATACATCTTGTGTGTTTCGTAGGTAGCCAAGGTGAGTGATCGTGCTTGGATGTACATTGGTTACCCTAGTCAGAAAGACATGACCAATGAATGGTTAACAAAAACAAGGGGGTCTGTGAGAGCCGCATTTGCAAATGGCCAGCAAAAAAACGGTGCCCCTTTCCCAAATGCGACAACTTTGAAAAGCGGGCAGAGTTTGAAATGGGTAAACACCTGCAGAAGTGGGGTTTTACGCCTAATTATACGGTGTGGACTTTTCATGGTGAGTCTGACCAACGAGCCAAAGCTGAGGTGGTTTGTCGTTGCACCGATGAGCATGGTACCAGGATCGAAGACATGGTGCAAGACTTTGATGATGCTCGGGATTCGGACGATGAGATGGAGGAATCTGCAAAGGCCTTCTATGAAATCTTGGAGTTTTCAAAACCTTCTCTCCATGAGCACACTGAGCTTTGTCAGCTGGATGCCATTGCGCATGTGATGTCTCTCAAGGCTCAATTCAACCTAGGCAAAGAATGCTACGATGCGATGATGACGATATTTGGATGCTTTCTACCCAAAGGCCATGTACTGCCAGCAAACCTATACCAGTCAGAAAAAATCCTCCGTGTACTTAAGATGCCCTATGAGAAGATACATGCCTGTGAGAATGGATGTGCCTTATTTAGGCTTGAGTATGCGGCCTTGAACTATTGCCACATTTGCAATTCTTTCAGGTATATTATGGTAGACAACGGTATGGGTGAGAAGATTCAGACCAAAATCCCCATTAATGTTATTTGGTATGTCCCAATCGTACCAAGACTTCAACATATTTTCATGGTCAAAGAGACGGCCAGACAGATGACATGGTACAAATTGGGCAAAAGAACCGAACTAGATGCGGATGGGAACAAGATGTTGGTACACACTTCACATGCTTTTGTGTGGAAGCACTTCGATGCATTACATAAGGATAAATCGGCAGATCCAAGGCATCCTCGAGTTGCCATCAGCATAGATGAAATGGAAGAGTTGGCGTCAGAGTTGATCTGCAAATTAGAAAGTATCTTTCCACCGGGCTTCTTTAATCCTATGCAACATTTGATTTTGCATCTCCCAACCGAGGCAAGATTAGGGGGGGCGCTCAAAATCGATGGTGCTTCTCAACTCAGAGGATGCAGAAGATGCTTCGAGCTAAATGTAAAAATAAACGTAGAGTAGAAGCATCGATGGCTGAGGCATTCATTACTGAGGAGGCAGCAAACTTCGTGACAGCACATTACGAAGCCAAAACTCATCATTTGCATAACCCGAAGCCTTGGTACAATGATGGAAATCCTAAAAAAGGTCGATCCAACCTTAGCCTATTCAAAGGGAAGCTTGCACCAGCCGGTGCTTCAAAAGATAAATCATTGGATGTCGAAGAATGGCTGACCATTTCATTGTATATCTTCAACAACCTAACAGAAGCACGGACGCACATCGGGTAAGTTCTTAGTAAATTATTGTTACGCAACTTATAATTCCTTTGGACTGCTCTTATTCCCGGATATTTGATATAGTCGACACATCGCCGAATTCTCGTATGGAGCGGTCATCGAAAAGGATTCCGTCGAAGAGTATGAGCTTCTGGCAAAGCATGGAGGCGACTATCCCGGTTTCATCTCTTGGTTCAAACAAAGGGTAATTAATTACCATTAATGGACCATTTGATTTCTTGGTCTAATTTGCGGCTAATGCATCCATTCTTCTGTATTAAACTTGTAGGCTGATGTAGAGTCTATGGACGCCGAGTTGAGACAAGTCGCTAATGGTTTTGACTATAAGGTCCGTTCATTTGACAAATATGACATCAATGGGTATCGCTTTCGTACCTTTGGCAAAGAGCTATCTATGCCCGACCTAAAGACTACAAATTGTTCTGTCTCTGCTATTGGAGAAGGAGGTACTGAGTATTATGGAAGAGTTGAAGCAATTTATGAACTTCTATTCTATGGTGAAAACCCATAGACCGTCGTAGTCTTCAAATGTAATTGGTTTGAGCCGAAGGAGACTAGAAGGACTCATGAACATATAGGGCTAGTCGAAATGAACCAAATCACCTATTTAGATGTTCCCGATGTCTATATTATGGCTCAACACGTGACACAAGTTTTCTATCTACCGTGGGCCTGCCAAACTGATCCAAATCTGAAAGGTTGGGATGTCGTTTATGAAGTGCCGCCAAGTTTTAGACCACCTACCCTCAATGAAGAGGACTATGAACCTCACATTAACCCAGACACATATGAAGGAGAATTCTTCCAAGAAACACGTATGTCCAAAAAATGTTTGAAAAACCACTCTACTTCACCCGAGAACATTGAAGTAGACAGTGATAGTGAATCCGTCTTAACCCCTGAGCCGGAACAGGAAGAGCCAGAAGAAGAAGAGGTTACTGCTTCGGATGACCTGTCACTTCTTGACTGATTACATAATGGAGGCCTTCCACATGTTCTTCCAAATAGTGATGATGCTGCTGCATTTATTGATGATAGTGATGATCATGATGCATTTATTGATCCCGAAGCATATATAGACAATCAAGATTATTATTAGTTCATGTCAGGTATTCAACTATTATTATATACATATATAAAATTTTAGTTCATGTTAGGTATTCAATTTTTATTACTCATGTTGGTATTTATGATGATAATACACTTAAATTATATACATTTTATTACTCATGTTTGTATTTATGTTGTACTAATTTCATTTACTCTTTGTCATAGCAGATGTTTAAAGATGGTGGGAAAGGATTGAGAGAACTCCGAGGCTCCCTCTTCGTCGGCGGGTGGTGGGATGGGTAATCCCATTCCTTCCCCGTCTCTCCGGAGAGCGTTGCTCTCTACTTTGCATGGAGTGGCCGCCTCTTCGACGACTGCGGCCCCCGTGAGAGGAGGTTGACCCTCCGCGAAGAAGAGAGCTACTAAAGGTACACGTCGCCGCGGGAGAGGTAGGGTGGATGCCACGCCTTCCTCGCCGTCACCCCCAGCTGATTCATCTGAGCACGGGACTGCTAGGGTGGACCCATCTAAGTTGGAGGCTACATGGACTCCGGTTCATGAGCCTCAGGTCAACGAGCCTCAGGTGGACGAGCCTCAGGTCGATGAGCCTTCAACCCACAAGACTCGTGTCCCAGAGGCTTCATTCCAGGAGACTCCGGAGCAAAGAAGGGACGAGGGTACGTCCCAAGACACCCAGTGGGATACCTGGCTTGATTTGGGTCAGCCGGAGCCAAGTGGCCATGCTGATAGCAACGAGGAGCTGGGTAAGGGGTCCACCATCTACTAGTGTGGTAGTACGGGGCTCCCGCCGGTGCCGGCGACCCGCGAGCATAGGTGGTCCATTCAGCCAAATGGGGAGAAGTAAGTTCATTTAGTCTTATTTAACCTTTTGCCTTCACGTTTTCTCAAATATCTAATGTGTTGGCTTTAATTTGTCATAACGCAAGGGTTGGATTGTTGCCAAGGGTGTCCGCAAGCCCAATAGCGTCCTTTGTGTGCTTTGCCAGCAAAACTTACCGAGGTTTGTTACGTTGGCCGGTCGGGGGCAAGATGTAGGAATGACCTGGGAGCACTACTTTGGTGCCCTGACCCCGCTGAAGGTGGAGATCGACAGTGTTTTGTGCCACACGAGGGCCGACATGGTGATCACACACTTCTGGGTAATTTCTCCTTTACACAACTAAAAATCAACAATAGGTAGTTATTGTACTAATTAGTGTTGTCTCGTTTGCAGACCTTCTACATGTGTGAGGAGGGATACAAGGAGGCCACGATACAAGTTATCGAAACCGAATGCTGCCGCCTACTTCAAAACTGGCAGCACGAGGCTCGGGTGTAGGCTGTTCGAGACTACTATGCCTCACAGCATATTAGGAAGGAAAAGGCAAAGTGCCACGATTCTAAGATGGAGAAGGAGCATTACATGAAAGTAATTACATATTATTAAGGCCTTGTAGTTAGTTTCCTTGATTTGATTCTTATGCGTAGCGCTCAAATTTCTCTTTATTAACTTAGGTGCCCCCGAGATGGTGTGTGGATAAGATGGATTGTTGGGAGGCCTTGGTGGATCAATGGTGCTCCAAAAAGTGAGAGGCCAGCCACAATACTGCCAAGGAGAGGCGTGGCAAAATGGTTGGTGTGCCAAACCATCAAGGGAGCGCCAACTTAAATGGATTTGGTGAGAACTGGGTATGTGGTTTGCTTCATGACTCATGCAATTCATTCTTAATGCTAGCTTGAGACCTTTACTAATACTTTTTTCCTCTCTCTCTTTTAGGCACGTCAAAATAAGATGGAGGTGCGAGAGATGTATGACCTCTATGCGATATACTACTACAAAATAGGCTGTTAGTGGCGCACCCGTTTTTAATATTAATGGCGCACTATGGGTGCGCCACTATTAACACGCCACTAGTAACAAATAGTAATGGTGCACCTCTGGTGTGCCATTAGTATCCCAGATAATAGTGGCGCACCACAGAGTGCGCCATTACTATGTCCAACAATGCGTCATTAATATGCCTCCTAGGGGGCCATATTTGCCTCCACCTATGCCCCCAAGTGCGCCATTACTATGCCCCATAATGTGCCGCTGGTATTTGGCCTTGGTGCGCCACTAATGCTCAATATGGTGCGCCACTACTATGAATATTAGGAATTGTTATTTTTTGCTTTTCTGGTATTTGCACAGGTTACAAAATACATTACAGCATAGAATATAAACATCACACAATAGAATTCATCATATTAGTCTCCAAATTCGAAATAGCGAACAAAGTTCAAACATTAGCCAAGTTTAGGTCTCGAGACATTAGAAAAGTTCATCGTATTAGCCGAGTTTATCGTCACATTACAAAGTCGATATCGATCATCTAAACTACCATCACATAGAAGAGAGTTGCGGTCACGATGAGCATCATCGCGATGAAACTGGTCTTCATCCGGTTCCTCCACCGCTCCCTCCTCTCTCCCGCTAGATAGCGCGCGTATCTATCTTCCGCCTCTGCCCTAGTGGTGTACCCTTTGTAACTGTTACCGCTGAAACGGTAAACCTGTCTCCGACACTCCTCCCAGTCGTCGTAGACTCCGGGAACCTTACCCTTGTACACGACATACGACGACATCTCTATGCACTAGACAAACAAAACATTAGTAGCAATTCACAGATAGTATATAAGCAATATATAAGTATGCAACAAAAGGATCGGAAGAGAAAAGCAACACATTAATAGCACGATTCATGGTCCTACTAATAAATAGCATCGATTGCATATAAGTTGAACGACTGTCCAAACTAAAGAGACATACAAGTTCATTAAAGTTTAATTACAACATGAGCTAAACTCTTCTTCCAAAACTACATAGCATCAATACTTTCGACTCGGCTCAGGGACCGGAGCGTGGATGAAGCCGCCGTCTTTCGTGATGGTCATGAATGTGCGGTCGTTGTCAGCCTGCATTTGTAGCGTTGTTTCTATTTCACTATTGGATGGTCGATATTTGAGGTAGAACTGCCCCGAGGTACAAAGGACATCTTGATAGATGATTTCCGCAATATCCGACTGGATGCGAAAGAATTCTTGTCTGATGTCCGCGTCCTTTATTTCCGACAAGCGTGCGGCCCAATCTTTGAGATTACTTGGTAGCATAAGGTGATGAAGGTCCCGTACGATCGCCCGCATGTGATGGAGGGCGTAGTAGGCATCCTTCTGACTGCCAGGCAGCTGCTTGACGCAAGGGAACATCGTTACGTGGGTGAACACGTGCTTGCTGTACCTATAAATTGGCCTCCTAAAGGTGCCTCCAGATTTGGCGTAGCCGGGGAGAGCATCATCAAGAACTTTCTTGATATTTGTGTAGTCTTTCTTCGACTGACGGTCCGAGTCGAAATACGTGGCCATGGAATATTTTGGGCTTAAGAGGATGAGTGTGCAATGTGTGTCACTGCACAAAACACGGAATGTTAGAAAAAAAAGAACGATCAAAATCTAAGAAATCATATGTTACGAGGCGGTGAGGGGATGACTTACTCGGGAAAGTAAGGCACGAGGAAGTTATCCTTATCTGGGTTCGCCAGAATGACACCTTCGAGGTATGAACTCGTGACTTGCCGATCCCTAGCGCTGCCCAAGATCTTGGCACGCATGTAGAAGGGGTTGACTATCACGATGTCCGGTGTCTTGTCTCTAATGATCCGCATCTCCATACTGAGCGAAAATAGCCGAACGAAGGCCTAGTGTAGCGGATAAAGGCTAAACATAGCGAAGATGTCATCAAACCGTAGGACGATCATACACCCGACGGTGCTCTCGACAAATCCCTTGCCCTCTGGCACCTTGGCCATGAAAACCGGGTATGCCACATCATTCTTGGTGAGACGCCGCTTCTCCATAGTAAGAACACCGTCATGCAGACTCCGCATAGCACTAGATGCGGCATTGAGCAGATTAGTTGGTAGCATCGGCCTACCCGCCACATGCACCCTCCTCGACATATCCCTAGGTATTGGTGGCCCGTCCTGAGCACGGATCGTACTCGGTGTCGGCTGGCTCGCACCCTTGTTATTTTTTCTTTTCCATGCCTTCTGCTTCTTCTGCTGTTATGGGATCGAGTTCTGCTCAGACACCACCTTCTTGAGTGTGTTGGGGCTGATAATATTTCGCACCTTGGCTGTTTGAGTCTCGGTGAAGGTGGCAGCTGGAGGGGTCTCCTGAGAACTGAACAGATGATGCCTGTTGCAATTGGGTTTCTCTGCGGTACCAGCTAGATCTCGATCGTCTTTTGCAGGGTTGAGTTCTTGAGAAGGAGGCCCCAAGAATTCGTCACCGTACCCATCTTCGTTGATGTACTTATCGACATTGGAAAATGTACTGTCGTCGTCGTCCGAATCTTGTGCCATATGCATGTCTGGATCAGCTAATGGCGGTAGCGTTGCGGCGGTCTTGCCATGGCTTGGCGCCGGCACGACTGGCAGTGTTGTCTGTGGGGTGGTGTCCCCCGCCCCTAAACGAATCTGGCTCTTCGGCCAAAGCATGGACCAGTTTAAGCAGGCGCTGAGGGTCATCACATCATCTTCATCGGCCCCAGGGGGTCAATACGGAGGTCACAAGTCGTCGCAGCCCCGCAGCACCCAAACCAGTTGAAACCTATACATGATGGGTGGCATCGGATTACCGTGAAACACGCGGTTGTCTGGTTCAACAATTTTGGCATTGGCGACATCGATCAACTCGCCGTCCACGAAGTGCAGGAGAGTGCATGGAACGTTGGCGGTGCCCTGCGAAAACATGTAGGGCGTCAAGGATGCCCAGTCAAAGGCAAGGAGATGAAGTAGTCATCGGCCGAGGCTTAGTTACCGTGATGGCGTCGAGCTCGGCTAATGTCGAGGCACCGCCAACAGTGGGCATGCAAGTGACAGAGGGGCCGCTTGCTGCCGAGGTGTCGGTCGGCGTATTCTTCCCACACCTGGGTGCATTAAGTTCCAATACCGGCACCGACGCCGGAGACACCAATGCCGCCTCCGCCGGAGACACCATTGCCGGCGCGTTGTGCGAGTTGCTACCCGTGAAGCTGGGAAACGAGGGCGGCCCCTGTTGGCCGGCCGCAATCCACCCCCGTAGCCCCTCAAGCAAGGAAGGCATAATGGCGGTGATCGTCGCTCCCAGTTGGTCTCGCACTTGCTCTTGTACTATCTCCGAAATCCGCGCCACTTGTGCCTTGAGTTCTTTAACCTCGCGCTCCTGGCTTTCCGAGCTAGTCTTTCTCTCCTTTTGCCCAGCCTTATAGTATTCCGACCATTTCGTGGACAAGCCTTCGCCGGCCACACGACCAGCTGACGATGGCTTACTGAACTTATCCTTTTGTTTCAGAACGTTCAACACCCTATTTAAAGAGGTGTCCCAAGGGGCAGCAGGCGGGGAGCTCTGAGACCCTACTCTACTACTTTCACTTTCCTGTGAAAGGAACATGAACCATTTAGAAATTTGGCTTCATTAATTAGAATGCAACCATATGGAGGTAATTACGTGGGGGTGTATTCCTTACCAGAACACGCTCAAGCTCCTTCACCTTCGGATCCGTGGTAAGCTCCCCTGTTACCGGGTCCACCTTGTACCGGGCCTTGACATAGTTCCTGGTATGCTTTCATGGTATTTATCGAAGAGGGGCGGTAGGCCTTGCGTGGCACGCTCCGCGTCCTCCTTGTCCCATTTAGATTCCGCCACTCTGTAACCGCCGGGACCGAGTTTGTGGACCCCTAAGTTCAAGTCCCGCATATCTTTCCCCCACTGACTTGATTCCACGGATGCGTTGCTCTAGCACTTGATCTTGAACTCCAGGTAGTCCTCTTTGCTGATCGAAGTATTTGTCGCCTTGATCTTCTCATAACTATCACCACTTAGAATCCTTCTCTTCATCGCGGCTCTCCAAGTAGCCAGGGCCATGCCCATCTTCGTGAGGGCGGCACTGTTCACTTTATTCCCTGAGAGGCGTGTGTTTGCGAAGTCACTGGGGAACTTGTATCGTTCGTGCAGCTTCGTGAAGAGGAGGTTGCGCAAATTCCCTCGGTCAGGATGCCTTAGGTTCTCGGTGTTGATCGAGACGGTGCTCCGGAGAATGCACCCGAGTTGTCCCGCATACCCACGGACTAATTCTTTGGGCGTCATTGGATGCCCACTGGAGGACACTTCAGTAAATTCCTCCTTGATGGTGCCGAGCATGTTCGGGCGCCGGTCCTTCCGTTGCCTCTTCAGTTGGCTACCATCTGTGCGTTCGCTGCCATCATCAGTGGTGGCATCCCTAGTGGCACCATCAGTGGTGTCATCCCCGACGCCACTAGGGGTTGTGTAGTCGGGATCGGTGTCTTCCGCGGTGTCCTCATAGTGGTGAGGTTCTTCCTCCATCTCCTGGGACAGCTCACAGAATGGCTTGCCCGAACCGCCGGCCTCATCGTTGTCGGCCATGTTCACTCTAAATAGGAAAAAAGGCTACTAGAGTTATTGGATGAGATCAGAGTAGTATCTATTCTTCTCAGATTTAGAGGAAAACTGAGAATAAAACATGCAAAATGTTGATTAATTTTTGTTTCGGTTGAGAATCGAGCACCTTCTAGGTCAAGAAAATTGGACCTTTGCCAATTTTCTTGACCTAGGAGTGCCCCATTCTCAACCGAAACGGAAATTAATCAACATTTCAGGAGAAAGGGGTAACTATTTGTCCCTGCACAAAAAAAGGCCTACATATAGGCACAACCAACATATAGGCCCAAACTGGAGCATTCCAGAAATTTTCTTCAAATAGAGGCCCTTGAGGTTTGGTAGCTTCCCAAAAGGTGGGAGGTCATGTAGTGAGATTATTGATATTATGTCTGTTCTTCTTCCTATTACAACAGTTTGCAAATAACATTACAAACAATAATTAAATTTGGACAAAAATGACCATAATGCTTAAATTTGGACAAAAACAACCACAATGTAATTATATTTCTAGTCTTCTACTACAAACTCACGACCACAGTGCTGGTTCTTAAGAAAGGTCAAGGGTATATAGAGAATTCTTGTTATGTTATGTGCAATTTGAACATAAATCCCCTCCCTATCAAACTAAATCTTCCGATGCTTTGCAAACCCTTGGATTGGCAACCAGCAGAGAGGGGGTCTGATCCTGATACATTATCGGATCTGATAGGAGGTTACTTATGCAAACCCACGGGGGATATCTAGAATCACTTTCGGCTATTAACTTCCCATGACTTAAACCACTTCTATATAAAGTTACATAAAAAAGAATACAAGCAGATGTGTGATATTTTGAATGGGCTTCAGTATCAAGAAGCTATCAGCAGCCCCATGTGCTTAGGAATAGCAAGACTATTTTAATCAGCAACTATCAGCACCTCCGAGAAAATGTTCACAACAGGAAGAAATTATAATCATCTTCGGACAAGACTTGTAACTTTGTAAGCAACTATCAATTAGCCTAATGATGATACCTAACGAGTGAGGATTGACAACAAGAATACTACTAAATCCAAATTAGATCATGCCCTAGTTAGTTAACGATTGCATTTAAAAATTACAGCCTATATAATTCCAGACTCACAGGCTAATGGGATACTGTCATACGAAGACCAAAAACTTAATGCCTGAAATTAATGGATGGTTCATGTATCCTTTTCAGTTTTCTGTGTGTAAATACTTTCTAGTTCTATGATGATTATAATTTTATAATCAGTGTGAGATTTTTTAACATGATTTTGTCTAGCTGGCTCTTTTGAAAAGAAAAGAGGGGAGGAAAATGAAAGGCAGCTTTGATCATCAAAAGGGCAAAGATGTCAACTCTACTTTCTCTTGTTAAAATCAAAAGATTAAAGGCAAAAGGATGGCAGTAGTCCTTTATCCCTCTACATGCTCAATGTTTACTTACACCTTAAGGTCGCCAATGATTAAATACCATGAACTCCTCAAGAAACCTTTCCCAGCCTTTTTCATTCTGCCCAAAAGCATATATTGGCAGGAGTACCAGATATCCTTGTGAGCTTTCCCTTTTCTACCTTTATTACCTAGAGATACCCCCTTTACTTTGATGAATGTTATTGGCAATGCATTATATGTGCCAGTCTAATATCTAGTGGAATTGTAGAACCTGAACCATTATGATTTGTCACATCTTGTCTTGCAAGAGGCTCTTCATGGTATCCTTTACAAATTTAGGTTCATGTGGCCATGGCAAAGTAGGCACAAAACGATCAGAGAAATTCAAACCCGATAGGCGAGTTGTTCTGCAGAATGGAAGTGGCAATGACATGTAGTTTTCATCGTCCTAAAGAAAAGGCAGCTACTAGTTGGTACTTGGGACAAGGACATAAAGCGCTTAAACGACAACAATAACACAAAGCATATACACACTCATGTGAACTCCAAATGAAAATTTATAGTAGAATGCAAGCAATTTATAGTAACTTTCTAAAGTAATTATGGTCTCTCTTCCAATTACTGTTGGCCAAGGTGTTGGGCAAGTCTGGAGATATTGGCTTTTAGACAAGTGATAGCTTTTCCGTAGTTACAGTCGCGTGCAAAAACGGAGTCTGGATTTTTTTTGGACTAGTAAACCTACAGAAAGAAAGCGTATCCTATACTCACACGCTGCTTAATACAAACTATTTCTTATCGGTACATTGAAGTAGGCCTCACTGAATAAACATCTATATATACCGCATGAGATCTTGACATGAGTTTTCATACCAAAACAATATGTTTTTGTTATCTCTATCGTTATAATTGATATGCTAGGATTCAAAAGTCTGCAGAACCAGAGGAATAGCAGGTTCTTGTGCTGGCTTGGCAGTTGGCACAGGAGAAACAAGCTCCTGCCTCGACCAGTATAAGGAAGAGGCAGGGGCAGGACCTCACTTGTTAGAGCACATCGCCATCATGGATGCGGATCTATCATCGATGGTCGCGATGGCGGAGCCGGACGGGATGAGCACGCTGGAAGGGGGGAGGGAGCAGGTAGAGAGGCGCTTACCGCAGGGGGAGGGAGCAGGTAGGTAGGCGGCGAGGCAGGCTCCGGTGGGCGGTGGCGGGGGATCCGGCGACGGATACGCAGTCGATGGCGGCGAGGGCGGGGGTGGGAGGTGATGGCGGAGTGGGGGTGGGAGGGCCGGCCTATTGTGAAACAGTGATAGGAAGGGGAGGGAGGGAGGGAAAAGGCCGTAGTGGGGGGAGGGTTAGTAATGGCGCACCTTTCAGGGGTGCGCCATAAAAACAGTGATAGCAATGGTGCACCTCCTCCTGGTGCGCCATTACTAACATTTTTTTATTGGTATATCAATGGCGCACCTTTTAGGGGTGCGCCATAGAAACAGTGATAGCAATGGCGCACCTTCTCTTGGTGCGCCATTACTAACTTTTTTTATTTTTTTGGATTTTAGTTTGCATGTAATAATTTAGAATTATATGACATGGTATGATACAAAGTGTGTATGTTGGTGGTTGTTGTGTAGTTGGTTCACTATGATACAAAGTTATCTATTGCGTAGGAACCACATGTAGAATCCTTATGGTCAGATGCTACTTAGTTAAAAAGAGTAGGGTTTTTTGCACACATGCAAAAGAATTGTGATTCGATCTTCGCTATATTTTCACAATCTTCTTGCCCTTCTTTCTCGTGGTTGAATAATTTAGCCCCGGAGCCCCTTGAGTTCTTCTCTTGAACGGACGTCCTTTAGGTAGGGTGGTACTGCTTCTTCTTGTGGTGTATGGTACTTCATCGTCGTCGTCATCTTCCATCTTCGGGTCGCCGTACTTGTCGAAGTCTTGCTCATTGGCGACTCCATCCATTCTGATGATGTTCCTTTTGCCTCTCCTCATGACAACACGACTGGGCTTTGATGGGTCGGTAATGAAGAAGCATTGGTCCACTTGGCAAGCCAGTACCCATGGCTCATTTTTCGCGGTGACGTTTGCGCCCGCGGTCTTGGATTTGGCTTCGGGTATAACCATGGTGGTGAAATACCGGTCTTCTTTTAGGATGCTCTTGGCCCATCTGACATGGAACATCGGGACCTTCTCTCCAGCGTAGTTCAGCTCCCAGATCTCCTCGATCCTTCCGTAGTATCTGTCCTTGTCGTTACTGGTGTAGGATTCCATCGTTACCCCGGAGTTCTGATAATCGCTCTTCATGTCCTTTTCCTTGGTGTAGAATGTGTAGCCGTTGATATCGTATGCCTCATAGGTCATCAAGTTATGCTCGGCGCCCTGTGACAAGGCGAATATGAGTTTTTCTTCCCCGGAAGAATCCTCATGTAAAGGGTACGACAGAAGCATGTCCTTGAACCAACGCGTGAAACATGAGTTGTGCTCTTTGATTATATCTCCGTCCGTCCTCTGTTGGCCTCGGTCATTGTACGTCTTCTCAATAAAGGTTTTGTGCTCTACCACCCAAGGATCGACCACGTCTATGTGTTGTAGTGCGACTAGGTTTGCTCTTTCAAAGTCGGCGAGTTGACCCTTGAAGTCGACATGCATTTCGCGGCAACCCTCGCGGTGACCCCATCTAGCGAGCCTTCCGAGGTGCATGTTGATGGGCAGACTAACGGGGTTCTCGATGCCTAGATAATTCGTGCAAAAGGAGATGCACTCTTCGGTCAAAAAGCCCTTGGTTATGCTTCCATCTGGACATGCCCTGTTGCGAACGTATCCTTTGATGACACCATTCATCTTTTTGAATGACATCATGATGTGCAGGAATGTCAGCCCGAGTTGGATGATATCCTCCACGATATGGACCAGCATATGCACCATAACGTCGAAGAATGCGGGCATGAAGTACATCTCAAGCTCGCATAGTATCACCACGATCTCTTCCTGTAGCCTTCTGAGTTGCTTCACGCCAACTGACTTCCGAGAGATGACGTCGAAAAAGTTGCATAGGCTAAATAGCATTTCACGGACGTGCGCGTCCATGATCCCACGGATTGCAACTGGAAGTATCTGCGTCATCAGCACGTGACAGTCGTGAGACTTCATCCTGCTGAACTTCTGCTTCACTGAGTCTAGGTATCTGCTTATCTTCCCCGCGTAACCGTAAGGAAGTTTTACTCCTACGAGGCAGGTGAAAAACTACTCGATCTCCTTTTGACTTAGAGTGAAGCACGCGGGAGGGCATTCATATTCGATCTTCTTGGCCTTTTTGCCTTTGTTGCGACAAATTTCCGTGTCCTTCGCCTCATCATCATCATCATCATCATCATCATCATCATCATCATCATTAGGGCGTTTTGTGTGAAGCTCCTCCATGATGCCCATTGATTGCAAGTCTGCCCTTGCTTTCGGCCCATCTTTGGTCCTCTCTGGCATGTTGAGCAGGGTACCAAGCAGACTCTCGCACACGTTCTTCGTGATATGCATGACATCAAGGCTGTGAGGTACACGGAGGATCTTCCAGTATGGAAAGTCCCAGAAAACAGACCTCGGTTTCCATACCTTCAGCAGTGGCTCTGGCGCCTTTCGCTTCTTTCTCGGCGGTGGGCACTCTTTCCAATTTTTCAACAACTCGTCTATTTCCTCGCCGCTCCTCGTACGTGGGGGTCTTCGGGGTTCAGTGTCACCATCGAACAGATCCTTGCGTTTTCTCCGTGCGTCATCATCGCGAAGCCACCTTCGATGTCCCATGAACACCGTTTTTGAAGACCCGGGATCTCTATCTAGCTGGCGATACGTCGTGTCATCCATGCACCTGACGCATGCACTAAATCCGTGGACCACCTGCCCCGCGACATATCCGTAACCGAGAAAGTCGTGCACCGTCATGAGTAGTGCGGCTCTCATAGGGAAATATTGTTTCGCTGCGGCATCCCACGTATTGGCTGGCGTTTTCCATAGAGTGTCTAGCTCCTCTTTCAACAGCCCCAGATACAGCTTGATGTCGTTCCCTGGTTGTTTTGGCCCTTCAATTAGCATACTCATGTGAATGTACTTCCTCTTCATGCACATCCAGGGGGGAAGGTTGTACATCCACACAAACACAGGCCAGGTGCTATGTGTGCTTCTCTGGCTGCCAAACGGATTGACTCCATCGGTTCTCGTGCCCAGCACGATGTTCCTTGGATCGTCCCCAAATTCTTGGTGTTCGAAGTTCAACGCTTTCCACTGGCTCGCATCCTTAGGGTGAATCAGCATCTTGTCTTTTCTATTTATCTCCGGATCATTTCCGTCATCTTCTCGCTTCTTCTCCTCCCTATCCGCGTGCCAATGCAGGAGCTTTGCTAGCTTAGGGTCCGCGAAATACCGTTGCAGACGAGGAGTTATTGGAAAGTACCACACCACTTTTCGAGGAGCTTTCTTCCTCTTCTTGTATTGAGTGATGCCGCACACCGGACATATGGTAGACTCCGCGTGCTCGTCCCGATAAATGATGCAATCGTTCATGCACACATGGTATTTCACGTGCGGTAAATCCAGAGGACACATGATTTTCTTCGCCTCCTCCAAACTGGTCGGGCACTTGTTCCCCTTGGGAAGATGTTCGTGCCAGAATGACATGTTCTCGTCGAAGCATGCATCGGTCATTTTGTGTTTTACCTTCATCTCCAAAGCCATGAGCGTTACTTTCAGGCGGGTATCCTCGGTCCTGCATCCTTCATACAATGGAGTAACCGCGTCTATCTCTAGTTGATCCAGCTTGGCTTTCTCTCGGGCGGCAGCTCTTGCGTTACCCGTCTGCTTGATATGAGGGTCCTGCACCCAGCCCATCGATGGTCCATCATCGTCTGCTCCGGCATCTTCATCTTCATGATCATGCCCTTCGTCTTGATCTTCCTCATCATCATGTCCGGCACCTTCTACATGATGACTGTGTCCTGCATCTACTTCGTGATCATGTCCTGGAGATTCTTCGTCTTCTCGCCCGCCCTTGCCGCTATTGTCTTGCTGCCCTTCCTTATTTCTTGCCCGGCCCCCATGGACGACTTCATAATCATCTTCATCACCTTGCCATCGATAGCCATCCATGAAACCACGCACGAGCAGGTGGTCCTGCACCTGTCTGGAATCTGGGTCCATAAGGCTCTTCAGCTTGCATCTTTGACACGGACATCTTATCTCCGTCTCGTTCTTTTGAAGCATCTCGGCCTTCGCGGAGCTCAAAAACCTATTCACGATGCCTTCGGTCATCGTGTAGACCATGGTCTCCTGCAAGGTAGAGCAAAACGATATTTTAGAACAAACAAAATTTGGCATGACTTTGCCTAAAAATAGGACAAAAAAGAATGCATAGTGCCAAATTCTCGCCGAAACGGAAATGAATCAACATTCCGGCAAAATATTGGAAACATTTAGGGGAGGGTCATCACCACAAACAATGGCGCACCACAAACATACGTAGATCTAGGCCATAAAAAGTGTGTACGTTGGAGGGAGAAAAAGGTAGATCTAGAACATAAAGAAAGCCTTCCCCTTACTTACCTATCAAAAAAAGGAAATTTAACCACTTAATTTGGGTGAATCTATGGTGCAAATAAGGTGAGGAGGAGGAGGCAGCCGAGACCAAGCTTGGTAGCTAGAGGTGGAGAGAATGAAGTGGGGAAAGTGAGTGTGGTAGGTGGCTGTAAAAAATTAAATATCTAGCTGCTCTTAGGTTACCAATGGCACACCTCCTAAGAATGCGCCATTGGTAACCAGGGTTACTAATGGCGCACCTGGTGCATGGTGCGCCATTACTAGTTTTGAAAAAAAATTGAAAAAAAATTGTTAGTAGTGGCGCACCGTGGGTGTGCTGTGCCATTAATAGTTAAAACTAGTAATGGCGCACTTCCACCTGGTGCGCCACTGCTAAGCCTGGGGAGGGGTGTGGGGCCAGGACATAACTAGTAATGGCGCACCACACACCAGGTGCGCCATTAGTAATATGGCCATTAATAGCGCACCAGTATCTGGTGCGCCACTGCTATATAGCAGTGGTGCACCACATACATAGTGCGCCACTAATGTCTATATTAGCTATAGCCCTTTTCCTAGTAGTATATGGACCATACTTCCTCGTAAAAGAAGGTCAAGGCATTCTCTGAGTCTGACCTCGATCATCCCGAAAACTTCACCAACATCTCCTCCCACCACAAGCTCGTGAAGTATAGAGATCACGGGAAGGCGAGGAAAGGGGAGGACTTTAACCCAAGCCATGGGCCTATTGGTCCAGAGCTGGTGATGATAGCTGGCAACGGGAGGCCCCATGGCTCGATCGCCATTGGAGACGGCCTTATACGTTTTCCTAGCACTCTCTGGTAGATAAAGGCACACCAAATGAGCTCCTGTTGTAAGATAACACCTCGTCCATGGCCAGTTGAGCTCGCCATCGAGGTTAGTTTAATGGACTCAACTATCTTTCCACATTACGTTGTGTGTGCGAGCCAATATGATTATAATGCTAACAATGAGTTGTGTTGCAGGTTGCTATTCTGAAAGAGAGAGAGGCAATGCAGACGCTTTTGGAGGCAAAGGATAAGGAGATGAAGGAGATTGAGGAGAGGACGGCTACGTTTATGGAGGCGGAGAGGGCACGGAATGATGCTTCTAATAGGGCCATGTACGAGCTCTTCATGGTAAGTTTCTTCTTCATATTTGTCAAATCTTACATTTTAATGTTCATTTCATTAATAACTAAATGTATGTGCGAGAAGACCGACCACGTCCCTCCGGCGATGCCAGTCATTAACATGGCGGGGACGGTGAGTTTCATTTCAATGCAGTGATATTTCGAGTTTCATCTTGCTAACGACACATTGCAAATGATGTTTGGTGCAGAATATCTCACGAAACGCATCGCACGACCCTTCTACAGGCCAGCCTTCTCCACGTGAAACAAGCCAGAGCCACCGTGCTTCACCTTCGTGCTGACGAGAATGGTATGTTTTTTCTAGTGTTTTGCTTAAGAACCGCATAATGATGGTTACTTACCTTACCTTACCTCCAAAATGACATATTTTACCCAAGTTAGCTCTAGAATGACCTATATTTAGCTTAGTATCCACCTAAATGACACAGTAAGCTAAATTAGCTCCAAAATGGCCTATTTTATCAGAAATGTCCTATACTTAGCTTAGTTTCCTCCTAAATGACATAGTAAGCTAAATTAGCTCCAAAATGGCCTATTTTATCAAAAATGACCTATACTTATCTTAGTTCTATCCTAAATGACATAATAAGCTTACCTAGCTACAAAATGACCTATTGTACCAGCTTAGTTATTAAATGACCTATACTTAGCTTAGTTAGCTCCAAAATGGCATAATAAGCATAGTTAGCTCCTAAATGACCTATTTTTACCTAAGTTAGCTCTAAAATGACATATAGTTCGCTTAGTTTCCTCCTAAATGACGTAGTAAGCTAAATTAGCTCCAAAATGGCCTATTTTATCAAAAATGACCTATACTTCGCTTAGTTAGCTCCAAAATGGCATAATAAGCTTAGCTAGCTCCAAAATGACCTATTTTACCCAAGTTAGCTATTAAATGACCTATAATTAGCTTAGTTAGCTTCAAAATGGCATAATAAGCATAGTTAGCTCCTAAATGGCCTATTTTTACCTAAGTTAGCTCCAAAATGACATATATTTAGCTTAGTTTCCTCCTAAATGACATAGTAAGCTAAGTTAGTTCCAAAATGGCCTATTTTATCCAAAATTACCTATACTTCGCTTAGTTAGCTCCAAAATGGCATAATAAGCTTAGCTAGCTCCAAAATGGCCTATTTTACCCAAGTTAGTTGTTAAATGACCTATAATTAGTATAGTTAGCTTCAAAATGGCATAATAAGCATAGTTAGCTCCTAAATGACCTATTTTTACCTAAGTTAGCTCCAAAATGGCATATATTTAGCTTAGTTTCCTCCTAAATGACATAGTAAGCTAAATTAGCTCCAAAATGACCTATTTATCAAAAATGTCCTATACTTAGCTTAGTTCACTCCTAAATGACATAATAAGCTTACCTAGCTCCAAAATGACCTATTTTACCCAAGTTAGCTATTAAATGACCTATAATTAGCTTAGTTAGCTCCAAAATGGCATAATAAGCATAGTTAACTCCAAAATGACCTATTTTTACCCAAGTTTGCTCTAAAATGACGTATAGTTAGCTTAGTTTCTTCCTAATGTCGTAGTAAGCTAAATTAGCTCCAAAATGGCCTATTTTATCAAAAATGACCTATACTTAGCAAAGTTCTATCATAAATGACATAATAAGCTTACTTAGTTCTCTTCTTCATCTAGTCTTCTTCTTCTAATTTTGGAGCTTCCCATTTTGCAGATTACATTCACTTCACGGAAGTTTCCATTGATGGAGTGCTTGGGTTACTTGTATTTTTTTATTTTGTATCGATGATAAATGTGACACTTGCTACATATGGATTTTAAACTATATATGTATGGATGAAACTATTGCAATATGGTTTTGTACGGATGAAACTTGCATAATATGTATGTATGGATGGATGAAACTTATTTTAATATGGTTACCAGTATGGCAACATATTTATTTCTATGAAATGTATATATATATATATATCATATATTGTTGTGAATATTGTTATAATAAAAAATAAAAGAAAAAGGAAATTTTGCTTACTCTTTGTCGTATGCCCACAGACGGCAAAGGGGGCCTGGGCAGACGACAAAGGGGGGACCCCAAACGACACAGAGCCTTACTCTTTGCCGTCTGTCCACAGACGACAAAGGGTGGCCTAAGGTAGACGGGAAAGGGGGACCCCAGGCAGAAAAGGGCCTTAAACCCCTGCTGCCTAAGGCTTCTTTACCGTCAGCCTACGGACGGCAAAGGTTGGCCTAAGGCAGACAACAAAGGGTGGACCCCAGGCGGATGGCAAAGACTGCCATTAACACTTAACCGCCCTAACCCGTGGGTCTGTCATCCATGCACTTTGCCATCTGCTCCCCCATGGCAAAGATTATTTGTCGTCCCATGGTCCCAAGGCGGATGGCAATGGACCTCTTTACCAGATTTTTCTTTGTCATAATGTTTGTCGTCTGCTGATGGACGGCAAAGGCCTTTGTCGTCCGGGGTCCTACCCTTTGTTGTCATCCATGGCAGATGGCAAATTCCCTGATTCCTGTAGTGGGTGTTTAATTTAACCTCGGGTCTCAGCCGTCAAGCTACAGATAGAATACTAACATGCCAAAACCCTCAGAGAAAAACCAAGAGTGTGAAGCAGATTACATCGACCTTGATGATATGCCAGATTTTGCTGCTATGATTGCAGATTTTGAGGGCCCAGAAGCATATATAGCTGAGTACAAGAAGGTGCCAACCATTGATGCAGCCTCCAAGAAATATTTGTATCCAGGTTACAAAAAGAAATATTCCAAGTTGAGTATCACACTGTCGCTTCTCATATTTAAAGCGGGAAGCGGTCTATCAAACACAACTTTCATAGTTGTTGAGTCTTTTTGAAAGACATTCTTCCAGAAGATAATGTGCTCCCCAAAAGCATGAATGAAGCGAAGAAAGTCATTTGTCAATTGGAACTTAAAGTTCAAAAGAGACACGCTTGTGTAAATGGTTGTATGTTGTACCGTGGTGCCTAGAAAGATTTGTGTTCTTGTCACATATGCAAGCATGCACGATACAAGCACAGGAGAGCAAAGGACAAGTACAAAATGGACGAAGAGATCAAGACAAGAATCCCATTCAAGGTTTTTTGGTACTTTCCTATAATTCCAAGGTTGAAGCATTTGTTTGCAAATCCTAGAGAGGCAAATAGGTTGTGGTGACATCATGATGACGAACTGCGGATAAATATATGAGGCACCCGAAAGATGGAGCTCGGTGGGAACAAATCATGGAGGTGATTAAAGATTTGCACATGATCCTTGAAATATATGGCTAGGGGAGTGTACTCAGATTTAATCCATTTGGCGATATGAGCACCTAACACGGCACTTGGCCGGTGCTTCTGTGCATATATAACCTTCCTCCTTGGTTGTGTACGAAGAAAAAAATACATCATGATGTAGATGAATATCCAACGCCTAAAGCAACCTGGAGCGACATTTACCTTCAGCTACTGGTAGAAGAACTGCTAACATTGTGGAAGCCTCGTGTGAACTTTTATGATGCCTATGGAAAGGAGTTTTCTGGCTACATGCATTGCTACTGCACACTATTCAAGATATGTCGGCATTAGGCAATACTTCGGGTAGAAAATAAAGGGACCAGTAGGATGTGTCACATGCATGGATAGGACAGCGAGTAGATTTCTTTCCAACTCGCGCAATACCGTGTATTGGCGTCATCGTATGTTATTAAGGAGAGATCACTCCTACCAAAAAATAACAGTTGAATTTGATGGTATGCTAGAGAAAGGAACGAGCCCAAGACCCCGTTATGGGAAAGTAATCCACATCATGGTTAAAAATGTGAAAGTTGTGCTTGCCAAGGGATCTGGTTCGACATAAAAAAAACACCCAAGTACCAAGTGTTTAAGAATAAATCGATGTTTTGGGAATTACCTTACTGGGAGTTCCTAAGTGTACGTCACTACATTGATGTCATGCACGTAGATAAGAACGTTTGTGAAAGCATCCTTGGTACTCTGCCCAAGATTAAAGGCAAAAGAAAGGATAGTGGCGGTGCACGACTCAATATGCTTGGTGATCAATTAGAACACATGAATGAAGGAGGAGATGATGACAAATTTCTCCACCTACACCAGAGTTACAATTTCACTGCAGCAAAACTAAAAGGGTTATTCAATTTTTTTTCCATCAAATCAGACACCCTCCTCCTCCTCCGCAAACATCAGAAGTCTTGTCGATGATAACTTTCCTAAAAAGAAGTTGTCTCACATGAAAACGCATGATTGTCACATATTATTGACACAAATCCTCCCGGTGGCCACAAGGAATATGATGGACACAAACATAAGAAACACAATGATTGATCTATGTGATTTCTTCAAAAAACTATGGCATAAGGTGGTGGATATTGAAGAGTTTTGTGTTGGATCGTATGCAAGCTGATATTGCAAGAATATTTTCAAACTTAGATATGTTCTTCTCACCATCATTATTTGATGCCATGGTCCATATCATCGTGCACCTTATCGATGAGATAAAGTATTGTGGTCCTATGTTTCTTTGCAACATGTATCCCTTCGAGAGGTACATGGGGATATTGAAGCGCTATTGTCGAAACCGATGTCATCCAGAAGCAAGCATCCTATAAGGTTATACCATGGAGGAGGTGGCTGAGTTTTGCACCGAATACATGAAACTTAGACCTATTAGTGTGCCCCTCTCTTGCCAGGAGGGAAGGCTGGCTAGTAAGTCGGTCCTTGCTGGAATGCGGATTTGTACATCTGGAGAAATGGCCATCAAGCCCATTTGATGGCACTGCTTAACAGCCCAATACTCGATGTTTATTTTGCAGAACACGTGAAGGGGATACGACAAAGCAATTTACCCAATGTGCTTTCAACAGCTGCCAAGACAAATGCACACAATAAGGTCTATGTAAGATGGTTGAAGGATCGTTTGGCACGCGGATCCCGTCATGACCTTGCTACGTGGTTAGCACAAAAACCATCAACGACAATTATGAATTACCAAGCATACGACATAGCTGGCAACACATTGTGCACTGATGAACGTGATGGTAAGACCTCATATCATAACAACTATGTTTGAATAGAATGCCTAACTATAGATGATGATGATGATAAACAAGTGTACTATGGAACCATCGAAGAGATTTGGGAGCTTAACTATGTGGAATTGAAGGTGGCATTATTCAAGTGCAGATGGGTCCCCCTTGGTAGCATAAAGGTTGATGCTTATAGGAAGACATATGTTGACTACAGAAATATGGCATATCACAAGGACCCATTTATTCTTGTCAGCGATGCTACGCAAATTTTCTATGCGTGAGACACCTTGCATAAGCACTGCCATGTCGTGATGTATGGCAAGAGGAGGATACTAGGCATCGAGAATGTTGGTGATGCAGAGGAGTACAATCAATATGTTGAGTTGCCACCTGAGAGGCCACACGATATAAAAGAGGAGAGGCATAAAATCATCAAAAACCCTAAGTTCATTAGGGGTCAACCTAATGGTCGCCATCACCCCATGTACATGGGAATTAATTCAAAAAACTAATTAGTATGTCTATTGTACTAAGTTGTTGCATGTACTGAATCGTGACCGATGTGTACTAAGTTCGTTTTATTAGAAGTTTCGCATGTATGGTATTGCGAGGTATGCATGGCCTTATGTTGATTTGGATTAATATGTTGTCAACCCTACCAGTGAATTTGCACTATTTATGATAATTCACCCTACAGCTAGAATTCTCACTTGATCTCACTCCAGTATGTGTGAATTGAACATGTGTAGTGTGGTTTACCAATCGCACACAGTTCATTCATTCAATCCGTGTGCCTCCCAAACCGTGGCTAATGACCCCTAATGCACGCAACGTGAGTCATGCATTATGATTGGCCAAAACCCAAGCCACATGGATCATATGTCTGCATCGTAGTATGCACCCTGATCGAACGACAATCCTTATCCCTCTCGTCAACACACGTAGTTGCAATTAGGATTTGATTTATATGCACTAAATGCCCCGTAAATTATAAAAATGACTTAAATATAGAAAAAGAGCCCATAAATGCGCTAGTAAATCAAATCTGGCATGTAATGATGATTGACTAGCATGGGGAAAATGGAAGAGAGAAGACGAACACACCATCGATCGGAGTTCGATTTGTCACTTCTCCCTTTGGAACTATTATCCTTCTACTGAGATTCTATGTTTTCCAAGGAGCGATCGTCATAACTTCTGCCAAAATTTACCAAAAATTTCCATGCTGTCTAGAGATCATGCCACGATGACACACCAATTTTTGTGCTTTTCTGAGTCCATTTGCATTTCCTATAATTAAATTACCAACATTTATTGTGTAGGTGGACGCATCACCCATCTAAAATGTTTGAAAATTCTTCTCCTTTCTTGGAAAATGACGAAAATCACGCAAAGTGACACACAAATGATTTGTAAGAGATTCTTTGCCAGCATCCACACGCAATTCATGTTGGGAATTTATTTATATGCACTAATGCATGGTAAGCGCAACAAATGCCTTAGATATAGCAAACGAGCCATGTAATCCACCAGAAGATCCATATTAGGAGTATAATGACATTTGCATATCATGGGAAAAATCGATTCGAAACGATGAGGCTGACATGATTGGAGTCCGAAATGCCAACTCTAGTTTTGGAAACTATGATCCTTCTTGTGAGGTGCCTTGGTTTCCAAAGGGGCGGTCATCACAACATCCGCCAGACATTGCCAATTTTTCCATGGGGTATTCACATCATGCCACGGTAACACACCCATTTTCATGATTTTCGGAATACATATGCATTTCCTCCAATTAAATTACTAACAATCCCTATGTTGGTAAGGAAATGCCTTAAAATTAGCAAACAAGTCAGGAAATGCAGCCAAAATTCAATATAGCGGTTAAAAGGTGATTGTGTGCCGATGAAAATAATTCGAGGAGAAATGATGAAGTCACAAATTCATTTGAAATAAAAATATGATTGTTGTGCATAAACAAATAGCACACGGTTCATACATTAAAGCCGCGTGCTTCCCAAACCGTGGCCGATGACAACTAATCTGTGCATCTGCATCGTAGGATTGGCCAAAACACAAACCACACGGATCGTACGTCTAAATCGTAGGATGCACCCAGATCGAACGGCAGTCCTTATCCCTCTCATCAACACACGTAGTTGTAGTTGGGGCTTGATTTATATGCACTAAATGCCCCGTAAATGATAAAAATGACTTAAACATAGCAAACGAGCCCATAAATGCACGATTAAATCAAATCTGGCGTGTAATGACGATTGCCTATAGTGTGTAAAATTGGAGGAGAGGCGATGAAGACAACATCAATTGGAGTTCAATTTGCCACTTCTCCCTTTGAAACTATGATCCTTCTACCGAGATTCTATGGTTTCCAAGAAGCGATCATCCTCTTCTGTCAAAGTTTACCAAAAACTTTCCACGCTTGCTCGAGATCAAGCCATGATGACACACCTATTTCCGTGATTTTCTAAGTCCATCTACATTTCCTATAATTAAATTACCAGCGTGCATTACGTAGGTGGACGTATCTCACAGCCGAAATTTTTCAAAATTCTTTTCATTCCTTGGACAACAAATGAAAACACACAAAGTGACACAGAAATGATTTTTAATGCCTTCTTTGCCACCACCCACATGTAGTTACGATTGGGATTTGATTTGTATGCACTAATAATGCATGGTAAATGCAAAAAAATGCCTTAGATATGGCAAACGAGCTCTGTAATCCACCATAAGATCAATAACAGGAGTATAATGATATTTGTGTATCATGGGAAAAATCAATGCGAAACGATGAGGTTGACACCGATTGGAGACCGAAATGCCAGCTCTACTTTTGGGAACATTGATCCTTCTTGTAAGATGCCTTGGTTTCCAAAGGGGCAGTCATCGCAACTTCCACGAGACATTACCATTTTTTCCATGGTGTATTCACATCATACCCCAGAGACACATCCATTTTCGTAATTTTTGGAATACATTTGCATTTCCTCCAACAAAATTACTAACAAACCCTATGTTGGTAAGAAAAATGTCTTAAAATTAGTAAACAATTCATGAAATGCAGCTGAAAACCAATACATGGGTTAAAAGGGTATTGTGTGCTGATGAAAATAATTTCAGGCGAAATGATGAAGTCACAAATTCATTTGAAATGAAAATATGATTATTGTGCATAAACAAATAGCACACGGTTCATACATTAAAGTGTGTGCTTCCCAAACTGTGGCCGATGACACCTAATGCGCACATAGTGAGTCGTGCATTCTGATGGGCCGAAATAGAAACCACATGGATCATACGTCTGCATTGTAGGATTCACCCAGATCGAACGACAGTCCTTATCCCTCTCATCAACACACATAGATGCAGTTGGGATTTGATTTATATGCACTAAATGCCCCATAAATGATAAAAATGACTTAAATATAGCAAACGAGGCCATAAATGTGCCAATAAATCAAATCTGGCGTGTAATGATGAGTGCCTACAGTGTGTAAAATTGGAGGGGAGGCGATGAAGACACCGTCTATTGGAGTTTGATTTGCCACTTCTCCCTTTGAAGCTATGATACTGCTACTGAGATGCTATGGTTTCCAAGGAGCGATCATCCTAACTTCTGTGAAAGTTTACCAAAAAAATTCAACGCTATCTCAACATCACGCCATGATGACACACCGATTTCTGTGATTTTCTGGGTCCATCTACATTTCCTGTAATTAAATTACCAACATGCCTTATGTAGGTGGACGTATCTTGCAACCGAAATATTTGAAAATTATTTTCATTCCTTGGACCATGAATGAAAACACACAAAGTGACATAGAAATGATGTTTAATGCCTTGTTTGCCAGCACCCACATGTAGTTGCAGTTGGGATTTGATTTGTATGCAGTAAACGCCCGGTAAATAAAAAAATGGCTGAAAAACATCAGATGATACATGAAATGCGACACAAAATCAATACGAGGGTATAATGATTGCTACATACCGTGGGAAAAATTCGAGACAAAATGATGAGGGCATGCCTACATTTCAAAGTTCTCAAGTTTTCATTTCAAACGAATTTATGTTGCTTGTGTACATGGGTTACTATACAAAACCGTATGCATATTCTACCCAAACTCCATCTCGACAGCTCCCTCCCAACCCCCAGATCCACATAACAACCCTTTCTGGCGCTGTCGTGCTCAACTCGGCCATGTACCCGCTTCTCGACGTCAACCCTACCCTTCAATGCTACTCCAAACACACGGCTTCCCGTGACTCGCGTCTTTATTTGATCGCCAGCCGCCCTCGAGCTTATCGATCTTGTACCCTCACCTCTCTAGCCAGATTTTCACAAGAAAACATGTCAGCTGTTGCCCTCCATCGCGGTGAGGTCTATTATCTCGTGATCCCTTTTCCTATTTGGTTCGATTTGTCCCCAAATTGGTTATAAAACAATGGAGAGCGTATTTATTTTCATCATCTACCTTCTAACTACATATAAGTTGTATTTGTTCCAATTAGTTATTGTCGAGTTACATATGATGTGCACATGAGTCACACAAAATGAAAAGAATAGTTGTACATTTCAAAATTATCCATTCCATGATTGGACAGCTTGTTGCCAAGTTGTTACCTTTAATTTATACTTCTCCCCATTTTATGAATTTCGCATGTGTCCTCTATAGATGACTACTAGCAGTGATGGCAGTGATACTTCTGTCGATGTATCTTTATCTCATTCCGAAGCCAACATGTCTGCAACAGCTGATCGTGTATCAAGAAATGATGAACGGGATAGAGCTTCCACAATCACCCTTCCGGTCAAGAGACGAAAGAACGCTCCAAGAAGGCCCACACACTAGCCTAAAGGTGTATACCAAGTAACTGGCATCAATTTCAAGTCTTGGGCTCCAACTAAACAAGATAAATAACGCACGAGGTTCAGGAGTGTTTGTGACTTTGTTGGCAGGGCAAGGCTCTACATTAATCTGCCGGGGTTTCAAAATGCTGATACAGAAACACGGTAGAGGATAGTCCAGGATATCATGGCACACTTCAACGTTCCTGAGGAGTGGAGAGATTAGGTAGAACACTCTGCACTGAAGAAGGCCAGGGATGCTTGGAGAAACTGGAAGCATGTGTTGTACAAGAAGTACTCGGGTCAAGGCAAGGACCCAATCCCCTCATACCCCCAAATTACAAAGGAAGACTGGACAAAATTCAGAAGGGTCAGGGACAGTGAAGAGTTTATTAAGAAGAGTGTCATGCAATCGTAACTTTAGAAGAAGAACACACAGAGAGACCGTATGGGTGTGGCAGGATACTATGGCATGAAACTGATATGGGAACAGGAGGACAAAGAAGCAGTAGCTGTGGGTGGCAAACCGGCCTTTAGAGAACTTAGGGGCACTCGTGCTAGGGACTACTTGCGGTCACGTGCAAAGAGGCATGGAGACGTTTCTTATTAGTTTGAAATCTCAGCAGACCAAGAACTATATCATGTGATGGCAAATGCTTCTAAAAACACTAGAAGGTCCTATAGGAACTCCGGGCCATGTGACATTCTGTTTGAGGCTCTGACTACCAAAAAGCCCCCTGGTCGTGCAACGGGTATTGGGGTCAATGTCCCACACAAGAGGGCTTTCTCACTAAGCAAAGAAGAGAGGCTCAACATGAAAAAAATCTAGGAGTGATGGTAATTGGAGAGACTTGTACGAAAATATTAAGAGGGTCATGTATTCTGGAATTCAAAAGGAAGTTGAGGAGTGATATATGCAGCAGAAGACACTAATGTTGAGAGATAGCGAGGAGATGGAAGAGGATGTCGGCATGGATGATGCCACTTATTGTATGGCGACACCGCACAAGAGTAGATGTGCATCAGCTGACCCCAGCGGTAATGATGTTGCTATATCTGATCTATATGGACATGGGGGATATTGAAGGTCGTGCTTACACATTATGAAGGTACTTTAAAATGTTCAAGAGCGTGGGTTTACAACCCCAACTTGGACGGGGGACTCTTTTTGGACAATGTGCCATTGAAGTCGGGTTGTGTGAAGTGCTACGCTACTGAAATAAAGCCTCGATTCAGTAATTTTGCCCTAAAGAATGTCCTTGGGGATCCTGATGAGGAGAGGACCTTGGAAGAAACATGGTTAAATCATATCTAGTGGCCACCGAAAGAAATAGACTTCTTGAATGACATCCCTCCACCCCCACCCCCACCCCCAAAAAAGCAACCAATGTCGCCCTCGAACCGATGACTCTCTTGTCACCATACAAGATCTTGTGTGACTCCCCCGATGAACATACTCTTGGGAATTTGATGCCCGAGGCATCAACCTGTGATCAGCCCGCCCGACTGCATGTCGTACAGGCCAAGTCATCTGCTCCTAAGAAGCCTGTGTCAAGGCCTACAACTGCTAAAATACGTATCATCGGTTCATATGCTGGCCACTAAAGCAGAAAGTGCAGACACATTGGGACTGCATGCTCTGCAGACAAACCTGGTCAAACTGCCTGCTAAGCAGTATGAAAGTCCGAAGCCGCCTCCTAAGCAGTCCAAAAGTCCGAAATTGCATGCTAAGCAGTCCGAAAGTCAGGAACCACCTACTCACCAGTCTAGCAATTCGTAGAAGCCTAATAAGCATATCGATGTCTCAGCACTTCTTGCTTAGCAAACCAACATGTTTTCATAGCCACGTCAACACACCGACACATTGGCACCAGCTGCTCAAAATCCAGACATAGCTTCAATGGCTAGTCAGCTGTCTCTTGCCTCTGGTACTATAACTCAGTAGTCCATCACAGCGGCATCATATGTTCAACAGTCTATCATACCATCACATGCTTCTCAGCAACACGTCGTTCATGAAACCGGACATCAAACAGAAAGTGCTTCAGCTAAGAAGATGAAAGCGAACACAGTTGCACATAGGAAATGCCCCCCCCCCCAAAACGAGGAGGGATGGGACCATGAGCCTCCTGCTAAAAAGAGTCATCGCACATAACCAAATTAACAACAACTTTTTTGAAGGGCCGGATAATCCCAGTTTTGAGGACATGTCTGAAGCAGAAGTTGAAAAGCAACTTTCTAGTAAGAAAGTAGACCCATTTGAAGCACGCAAGTACAAGCATGGCCAACCATTCCTTGTTGGCGAATACGTTAAGGAGTGCAGTTCCAGTTATTGCAGGTTACATGAATATTTCATGGACATAATATTTGAAGGATAAGATCATAACATTCTGGAAGTGCACTGCGACAATTGGCATTTCTCTCAAGATACAGGTACCATTAATGTGCAATTCAAGGACTTTCATCTCTTCTTCAACTTCGATGAGCTTGCTGCCACTCTTGTCAAATGCTTGATGTTGTAAGTACTTCACAAACTCCGATCAACTTCTCCATACAAGGTTGTAAATGAAAAAAAGCTAAATGTATTGTATTCCTCTTAGGGGATTGGCACACAGATATCATTAAGCGTGCATGCATATTTCATAGATCATGATTTAGAAAATGGCATTTTTGTTAGGAAATAATGACACACGCAAGGCTTCCATTGATCATGTCACCAAGATCTTGTTGGACTTACAGATAGGAGAATTCTTCATGTGGCCATATCATGAACAGTGAGTTAAATATACAACCATGCATACATTGATCGTCTTTCAGTTTTCGACATGGTTCATAAGTTCAAGGTTTTCTTAAACTATAGACGTCACTGGATCTTGGTGGTTAATGTTCCAATACGCAGCATAGTTTACTACATGGATTCTCTCAGAGAGTCAAATAAGCCTTAGGATCTGAATGATCTTCAGGATTTCATGGATAGGTATTGAATTCTTTGCTGTTAATATGTTGTGTTCATATCTGGTTCAATAATTGAGTATGTGAAAATTCATCTTCATTTGCAGTGTATTGTCAAAGAACATATCTTTAGGAGGGTTACGGTTTGACCACCAACTACCTCTCAAGCACGTGATCATTTCTCCGGTAAGGCGACAAAATTCGTTATTTTTAGAAAATGCTAGTCAGATGTTTAAGTTTCTAAGTAAACCTCTTTATATTCTCTCCAAAGAAAAAAGAAGAAATAACTTACACCGGTTAGGTTGTTCCTAACAAGGAAAATACATGACTAATATTGTACAACAAAATTTAGTGTCATGAACAACAACAAGGGACTAGCCTCTGCGGATACTATGTTTCCATACACATGATGAACCCATGCAGACATGTGGAATGTGGTACCGATGCTGCCAAGATAGAGCTAGTAACTTTGTTTCTTAATTACTATCTTCTACTCCACGGTATGCCACATTTTGATATAAAAGTATCGGAGTTGATCTTTGGACCAATGAACTCTGAACCGCTTGTCGTAGATGAATTATTGTCTTTTAGGAAATTTATCAGGACCTTCTTTGTGATACACTATATCAAGCCCACTAAGGACGTCGAAGATGAAATAAGAGGGCCCGAGCGTGGGTAAACACCGTCTCCCTTGTCTCCTGTTACCCGTCGATCCAAGACCCATAGTTCGGGACCCCCTACCCAAGATCTGCCAGTTTTGACACTGACAATGGTAGAGGCAGATTTGAATCCATTTAATTTGGCACAACTTTGAGTCATCTGGGGCGTGAAGAAATATGGTGTTGGCGCCACAACTTGCAAAGAAGGCTTTTCGGAACGTCCACACGATCGCTTCCCCAAGAGACATGGTGTTTGGGCGACGAACTAAAAATATGGAGCCTCCAAATCATACTCACTGGAGGAGCAGTCTCCTAATAACAACTAACTATTTTGAGGCTGCAACCATGTGAGATAGATCATCCTCATGTGTAGAGAACATACTGTGAGCAAATTCAAAGAGTAGAGACACAAACTTTAGCTGGAGATTATTTGACGAATGACACATTGAAAGATCATTTGGCTTCAACAGAGGCAATGACAGTGAATTAGGGACACTGTGCTGCATGATCTTTGGCATTAGGGACTTGAAAGATGTGGACCAGATCATCTCTGGCGAGAGAACTGACCAAAAATCACTATGGTGATGTTGAGCTAAATTGGGTACATCTAAACATGTTGGGGAACTATATCTAGCTACTGCATAGGCAGAACTTGTTTAACTTTGATATGATCCGAATTCTATTGTTGGGTATTACAATCATTTGAGCCTAGAGATGGATTGAGTACAATAGAGTTCTAATCTTGAGATGGAATGTCTTGTTGCTCCTCATGTTGCATATCATCCTCATTGTTAACAACCCCATCCTAGGCGCTCCATCCGTCCTGCTGCTATTGTTGGGCATTTCCCTAGCCCCTTTAGTTTCCTTGTGAGGGTTGATGATCAGGTAGAACAATGTTCCAACCCAGCGCTGGATATGGAGGCATGGCCCAAAATGGTTGTGGGATTTTTTTCACCAGGCATCTGGTGGGGGTTTCCATAGAATGGCATTGGTTCCTCATCCATGCCAGTCATAACTTCAAAAAGTTCCCCAAATAGAGGATATCATGTAGCTGTTTAGGAAACACCAATACCTCCCTAGTTTGCAAACTCCCAAAAGACCACATCGCAAGGAACTAGGATGTTCTCCGGGAAACAAGCACATACCAAGGACCGTACTCAATGATGATTAGTGTGGTTCCAGTAGTCGAACTGATCAAAAGTGCCCACAACATCAACAAGGCATTGGGTATTCTTATAGTCCAAGGGTACACTAATGAACATCGGCCGACCTATCATGTGGCCATTAATAGCCCTGAAACCATCTCCTTGATTGTGTGAAACAAATCAAACAAACAACTCATCTCTGTTCTCATCTAAACCAAGCGGAAACGATGGTGCAGGGTAAACGAACCTCTTACAACTGGATCTTCCATCTCAAAAAGGCCAACCCTTGAAACCAAGTCTGAGCAGATTGGACAGGAACTGGCAATGTTCGAGTAAGGAAGTGGAGCACCTATTCCTGACGAAGAGCAACCTAGTGAGCAGGTGGGATTGGATCGACAATAGAAACCATGAATTTCTCATGCGCACGAGGCAGGACAACCGCCGACGTGAAGGAGGTGCACGGGATCTGGTCCGCTCCACCGTCAATGATATTTTGGCATGTCGGGAGGAAGCGTCTAGGGTCCAGCGGGTATGTAGACATTGGAGGCGGCGAGGAAGCTTCGGTTACCGAAGGAGAACCTGGAGATGGGGAGGTGGATTTAGAAGGCGATGGGTCTAGGTTTTTTTTCTAAGGTGAGGCAAATTTCAATTGAGAAGAAACTAAAAAGGCAAGGGGAGAGGACACTGCTATGGCGCGTGCCTCGAAATCGTTCAATGAGACTTTAGGTACCCAGATGGATGAATCAAGAGGTCGCTCATGCATGGTTTTTAATGTGACTTGATTGAAAACACGTCCCACACCTAAACTTGTTTGTGCATGTCTCTGTTTGGTGGCCCATGCTCAAGAAGCTCTCACTTCCTGCACCTAACCTTGTTCATGCATTCCTTTGTTTGGTGTCCCATGCCCAAGGACTTCTCGCAATCTCAGAACTTGGCCGCAAGATCCTCAATCATTTCATGAAAGCTTTGCAAATTCTTGAATATATCTTGTGGAAAAGGAAAGCTATCCCGAGGTTGAACGAAATCTAATTCATCATCAAAAATCTGAATTGGGGCCGAGGCAGAGCCCATGGGCTCAATAGAAGCCAGAGAGGATGGGCTAATGATTGGCAATAAAGGGGATCCCAAAAAAGCCGACCCAGATATGTTTTCCAAACTCCCTCAAGATATGAGGCTGCTGCCAACAGAAATGACCATTTCTGGAGAAGCGGGCAAAGACCCAAATTGGATCACCAAAGATTTCACCAACGTCTGCACTGTCAGCGACGAGGACGCCATGACCTGTTCAAGATCATCAAGATCACAACCAACCTTTGTACCAGTTTGAATTTCACTCGCCACCGCAAGATAACGATAGCCTTTGCAAGCGGATATTTCATGAAAGTGGCAAAACACAACTTTTTCTTCAAACCATGATCAACAATACATTTAAGGGGGGGACTTGGGTGGGGCTTTTCGCTTAGCGTTCAAGCCTAATCTAGCCCTATGCTTAGATGGACTAACTAGAGTCCATTCCTCTTGGCATTCGGTTTGCCACAGTTTAAATCCCTTCTCTCAATTAGGACCACCTTGGCCCCAAAGATGGAAGGAACACTTGAATGGCACACAAATAAAGCTCCTTTGATGAAGGATGAAAAAACCCACTTCCTTGCATGAAACATTGACAAAAAAAATGACCATGTAAACGTGATACCTTGAGAGAAAAACAATATCCACCAACCACAAATTCCAAAGCCAATCCAACATTATCCTCGTCCAAACGAAAGGAGTGTCTAGCAAAAGACACCACCATAATGAAATGACCATATCTATCTAATGTGTGAACCTTGCAGTGGCATGTACGCCGAATCTCTTGAGCGAGACCCATCCCCAGAGAAAAAACCAAGCCGAGGAAGATTGAAGCATGTACCTCCATTGAGATGACAACCGAATGAGACAGGAAGAAAAGGAATTACCCTCCCCCAATAGCTGTTTTTGCAATCAATAGAATGCCAAAAGAATTGTAAGAAAAATGGGCAAAAGAAAAGTTTTCACTAAACTATTTGAACTTAGATTTTAGACTTTAGGTCATGGATTGTGAAAAGATTAATGATAAATAAATTCTTACAATATCTTTTGAGAAAATAAATTTTAGAACAACAATCATGAAAAGAAACAGGAATTTAAATAAATGCGAACACAAAAGCCAAAAATGTCCGTGGCCTCTCCTAATGGTCACCGTACCAAGATCATGTGCACGAGCACAACTTGCTCGGAGTACGTCAATGTACTTTACGACGCTGACGTGTGTCGCCATGCAAGATCATGTGCACGAGCGTAGATTTTCTAGCCTACGTGAGGTGACTTCGGGTCGCTGGCATGTGTCGCCATGCAAGATCATGTGCACGGGCGTAGATTGTCTGACCTACATTAGCTGACTCTGGGTTGCTGACGTGTGGGCTAGCTCGTAACTTGACGTGTGTTAGACAATCCACAAACCATTTGCGCACATACAAGAAAACATGACAAGTAGCCATTTATTTGATAACATTGAGATGATGTTCCCCAATTCTATAAATCATTGCGTGTCTGTAAAGTCATGTATTACAAACAATGATACATTACATTACATATCACTCGTACAATAACCTGTCCATTCATACTTTATTTTAATTAAAGCGGACTATGAATATAGTTTAAAGACTGTATACATAAACAACAAAATCACTATGTATAAGGTTTCTGTTAAAATCCTACAGACTCTTTGTAAATTTCCAAAAAAGTGTAGTATTATTTTTTATTCATTTATCTTTTCTCCATATCACTAAAATCTCTATGTGGCAACCATCACTTGACGGTCGACTAGACAATGTTCTACGTGTCCTTACATATGCATCCTTCTTATTTTGGGTAGAGCCTCATGAGTGTGAAATCGTTACAGGAGAAAAAAGATCACAATTGACAAGTTGATTGCTTTCACACCAATACACATGTTTCTACAACGAACTTTTATGTTTTCTTTGGACATACAGTAGAGTTATTGTGGATGTGGATTTGTTATGTTTTCAATCAACCAAACACATGTCTTTTCTTTTGAAATAGGCCTTCTCCCTGCTTTCAACCAAATACCGTTTCGCCCTTGTGCTTCTAAATTTGGCACAAAATCAGTAATGTCCTTAACAAATCATATTGCCAAAAAAAGTATTTACATCCAAATAAAAATGTTTGCTTATACGTGCATTTCCTTTACCAAATTTAGTGTATCAAGATTGTGAGATCGCCGCGTTTCCCATTAAATTTTCTACAAAGATACAATCATATCACCAACGAGTACTCCAAAACAAACACCAAGTAATAACTGTATATTAACTGTACAATCGCATCTTTCAGAAACATGGGGAGCAAAATAAGGGTTCTAGGAAAGAAAAAAAAAGGAAAGAAATGGGGCGCAAAAATCTCAATCTCCAGTTCCCAACTATAAATGCACACCCCCACGACGCCTCGGAGCCGCCTCCTCCCTCCCTCCCCGCTCTCCCGGCCCCCATTCGCCCACTCCCAAGCCCGCGTGCTAGTCCCGCCTCCTCCCATGGCCGACTGCTACGCGCTGGACATGGAGCTCCACAGGCGCTGGCTGCCGCGGGAGATTTTCGCCGATATTGGCATCGTCGACGCCGCCCCGCCATCCGCCGCCGCCGTCAAGGACGTCGCAGTGCACCTCACCGGCATCGTCGGCAGCAAGGAGGGGCTTCCGCGCCCGCCTCGGTCACTGGCACCGGCCCCTTACCCCCGCCCCCACGCGTCGCAGGTTCGTAGCCGCTTTCTCGGAGGACAGCAAACATTCGGGGTTTTTGGTTAGTCATATATGCTTTGTTAACTGATCGAGATGGCGTTTGTGCGTGCTTGTTTGCAGGTCTCGGCACCGGGAGGGACGGCTCCTGTGGTGTACGGCGGCGGGAGTAATGGTATCGGCGTGCCGGCGCCGGCGCCGGCGCCGTGGCCGGTCTTGCCCTACTCGCCGCCGCAGTGGCAGGTGAGCGGAAGCGGCCTCTGTCGCTGCTCCTCCCTTCTTTCAATCCCTACCTTTTTGTTTTTTCGTTTTCCCCTTGTTGGCTTGTGAGTTCGATTTGTGCACCCTTTTTTTGACGCTGATTGCTTTCCTTCCAGGTCCCAACCAATGTCGCCAACGGCGGCAGCAGCGCCCGTTTCCTGCCCTCCCACGCCCATCCGCCGGCCAAGCGGCGCTTCGGCGGTACCGGTGGTACCGGCGTGTTCCTCCCTCGCGCCCAGGCGTACCAGTACCAGCACAAGGCTGCGACAAAATCTCCGGCGAAAGGTGATACCCGCCGTCTCTTGTTTTCTTGTGCTCCGTGCTGCGTTACTACTGCCGCGGTCTGGGTTTTGCATGGATCTCGTGTTGGGCTTTGGGCTGCCTGGGCGCATGGTTGGCAATACCAAATCTTCGCTGCATTCGCGCGAGCGTCCTGCGCATGCGTTCATCAGTTATTGATGTTTTTCTTGGCATGAAGTAGGAGTACTGCACTACTTTTCGAGGAGTGCGAGGCATTAATTCGTGGAATTGAACACGCTGATTACCCCATGGATATGCTACAATACTACCCATGAATGAATGATAAATTGCCCGTTACCACCTGATGATAGATAGAGCCCACATGCGACTCGACTGTTCCATCGGATGCCATGCCATGCCATGGAGAACGGAAATGGATCTCTGTAATGCAGAATGCAGGAACCCTGCGTTTTGAGCAGCGCGCTCTGCCCCGTGCAGGAGTAAATCTGTTGCCATAAATGTGCCCAGCCGGGCCCTGGCCTCTGGGAACCCTGACACTTGCATCGATCTTTACCTGTTCGATTTCCGTTTATTTTCACAGCCACAAAATATTGCTTATGGCCATTTTATTTGTTGTTATGTACGCACGCAGGCAGGAGTCCACCAAAGGAGTTGCTCCAGGGGCAGCACCAGCCAGTGCAGCAGCACCAAGGCGGAGACGAAGAGGAGGCAACGGAGACGACGCAGAGGCAAAAGGAAAGCGCAGCATTGCTGGCGCTGCCCCAGGAGTGGACTTACTGAGCGAGACGAGATGATGCGAACAAACGAGTGCAGTACTAGCTAGCAGCAGATCATGTTTTGTGTTGTTTTGTCGCGTCATGCAGGCAGCAATAATAAGGAATAAGATATGACTAGTACTAGTAATAAGGAGTGCAGTCTTGGTGTAGTAGAGTGGGATTACAGTCTTATAATAAGTAGTACCATTAGCTGAGAAAACTATGGCGGATCCCTTGGTGTAGGAGTATCATCTTGTACTAGTACTACCAGCAGTAATAAAGTCCATTCGATACCAGCAGTCTTGGTGTAGGAATAAGATACCATTTGATGGTCGTTTAGTTCATAGGATTGACATCCTTATGAATTTTTTCATAAGATCCATTTATACTACATTTTGAAGAAAATGTTTCATCCACTCGAACTTCTTTGTACAATCTCTTTGTTTTTCCAGCGCTATCAAACATTTTTCAAAATTTATAGGGTATTATAAAACATGCCATTCCATTCCTGCATTTTTACTATTTTTGTTTTGCGAATCCTGCTAATCAAAAAGGCCCAAAAGGTTGTGCCATCTCCAAAGGATTGTTATCCTTCTGTCGTGTTCGTTGATGCAATGCAATTTGGTGGTTCTGCTAGTAACTTTCTTTTACTCCGTTGGCCATATCTGGCTCGCAGTACAGCATGGGGGCGCACGCGACAGAAGGCGATGCCCAAATTGCAGCCCTGGAATGGAAAGTGAACAGTGGTGCGTGCAGGACACACACAGTAGACAGAGCAGGCGCAGCAGCACGGTGGCTTTTCTCAGCCTCCCTCCCTCCTCCTGCCTGCTCACGGACAAGGTGGCTACTGCTGCTGGCCCAATAAACCGGTCAAAGGTATCCTAGACCGGGGTATTGTTTAGCTTATTTCTGTGCTGTTTCTCCGAGACAAGATAGGACAAGCATCAACGGTGGGAGGAGGCACTGATCCGACCGTGGATCCTCCGCGGCATGTCCCGTGTTCCCAGAATTTGTAGTGCTTCTTTAAAGCATCTCCGCCATCGGCCCCGAGCCGATTTTAAACCAATTTTAATGTGCGATTCTATCGTGTCCGTCCGGACACACCAGACGACCCAACGCGCGGGCGTAAACAAACTTTTATCCGTTTTCTGTCCGCTTTTGACCCATTTCCGGTTCAAGTTTGGACCGTCTTTGAGGTGAAACAGACAACACGGGACAGACCGGACGCGCACGCTTGTCCTCCCTTGGCCCGCCCGTCGGTGGGACATGCCTTTCCTTTTTTATCCCCCACCCCCACCTCCCCACCCACCGAGTTCTCCAGTCGCACCCCTCGCCGTTCTTGTCCCTCGCCGCTGCCGTCGCCACCGCTACCATTTGGCGTTGTGCAGCTCGGACGCGCTCTCGGCCCAAACCTTGTCGCCGCTTCCTCGACGCCCCCGAGCTACCCAACCATGACCACTTGCACTCCCGTCGGTAGGATTTGGAGCAGATCCGGCTGGACTTAGGCTCGCCCGGCTGCGGGGAGGCCACGCCGTGCCCTGAACTGGCCGGGCACCGGACCAGGACCTCCCGACAAGGCCGCAATGCCGCATGCAGGTATCGACTCCTCCTCTAGCCGTTTGGATCTACGCCGTCGATGGTTCTCAAACAGATACAAGAACGACGGGAGGCCGGGGTCGGTGCTGGCCCAAAGGCTCGTTGGCGTGCCATTCCACTTATTAAGTGCAACGATTGCCCAAGGAAGGTCCAGCGCCGCATGTCTACAACGTCGAACATCCCGGATGGGTATTCATCAAGTGACCAAACGATACAGAGGTATGTGCTACTTGATTAGCATCGTTTGTGCTCTCGGATTTGACTACTTGTGCTAACTTAATTTTGTTGTTGTGTAGAATGGATGCGACTTTTGGTATTGGGAAGAAGAATACACCGATATTTTGATAGAACGCAAATTAGTAGATGTTCATGCACTTTTAGCTACAATAGACGCTAGAAATAAGACTAGTGCACTTGTTGCTACAACAGATGCTAGAGATAAAAGTAGATGCGAGAAAGCAACGTCTAATTCTTTAGACTCAAAGAAGATAGAAGAACGCAAGCTCGAGCCTCAACATATCAACAATGAATGCATCGAGAAGGCACTAATCCAACTTACGGGAGCCTCAACAGACTAGCGCACTTGTTAAAATGTCTTCTTGTGGTTCTTGTTTTCTTTGGTCTTACTATTGTAGTCAAGATTCGATGATGTGCTACCATGTATAAAAATTCAATGATAAAAATTAAAAATATGTGCTTGAAAATGTACATGCCGACGGGATTCGGTCGAAATGTGGTGGTGCGTTGGGCGCACCACCGACGCATCCAAAAAAAGCCCCGGACACGACCCTATCGCCCGCCCCAAACGGACAAAATCCGGACAAAACGGACGTCCGGATGGGGTCGCGCGTTGGAGTTGGCCTTAGCGTCGTCTGGGACCAAGCAGGCGCTAAAATCGGTCTGGGAGGTTCGGCTTCCCAGCCGGTGCCCCATGGGCGCCCTCCAACCGTCGCTTTTGGTCCATTATGGACGCATATTCGGCCCAAATTCGGTCCATATTCGGCGCTATCTCGTCGCTCTTTCGGCTTAAAGTCAACAAAAAGGACGCAAATTCAACAAAAAACTGAATGTTCATCATAGAAATTAATACAAAACCAAATAGTACAATGAAGAAAGTTTCAACATAAATTAAATCAAATCGAGCTAGGCGTTGCCCTTGAGTCTCCATAGGTGCTCCACCAGATCATCCTGCAGTTCTTGGTGCACTTGTGGGTCTCGGATCTCCTGGCGCACATTGAGGTAGGCAGCCTATGTTGCTGGTACCTGGTGATCAACAAATCCAAGAGGTCCCATCCTGTGATATGGTTGAGTGTCAAACACTGGCTTTTCCTGCTCGATCTCAATGATCATGTTGTGCAAGCAGACACAACAATTCATGATCTCCCACATCTGCGTTTTCGGCCAGGTCATAGCGGGGTACCGGACAACAGCAAATCGCGCTTGGAGCATACCAAATGCCCGCTCGACATATTTCCTGAAAGCTCCTGCAACTTAGCAAAGTGTACCTTCTTTGGCGCCACAGGTTTTGAGATAGTCTTCACAAATGTGGACCATTTCGGATAGATACCATCTGCTAGATAGTATCCCTTGTTCTAGTGGCGCCCATTGACCTCAAAGTTCACTGGAGGAGCATGACCTTCAACAAGCTTGGCAAAGACATTCGAGCACTACAAGACGTTGATATCATTGTGAGTTCCTGGCATACCAAAGAAGGAGTGCCAAATCCATAGGTCATGTGTGGCTACTGCCTCAAGTACCACACTGCAACCACCTTTGGCGCATTTTTACATCCCCTGCCAAGCAAATGGGCAGTTTTTCCATGACCAATTCATCCAGTCAATGCTTCCAAGCATCCTAGCAAATCCTCTTGTTGTATTTTGTTCTAGGATCCGAGCAGTGTCTTCGGCATTGGGTGATCACAAATACCGTGGTCCAAACACTGCCACCACTACCCTGCAAAACTTGTATAGACACTCAATGGTGGTGGACTTGGCCATTCGTCCATAGTCTTCTTGTATGTCCGCGGGAGCTCCGTATGCAAGCATCCTCATAGCTTGGGTGCATTCGTGGAGTGAGGAGAATCCAGCTGTGCTGGTGCAATCCTTTTTGCAAACGAAATAGCTATCGAACTCCCGGACGGAATGAACAATCCCGAGGAAGAGCTTCCGGCTCATCCGATAGCGACACTGAAATACTTTCTCACCGTGCAATGGAGAGTCGGTGAAGTAGTCAGCGTAGAGCATGCAATGCCCCTCCATCCGATGCCTCTGCTTGCTCTTGCGGCGGCCCGGTGCGGAGCCACCTCGCCGGGGCTTGTCATTGTTAACGAACAGGCCGACCAGCGAGGCGAGTATCATGAGGTGCTCCTCGTCGACGGTTTCGGCCTCGGCTTCTTCCTCCAACAGGGCCGTGAATGCCTCCTCGTCATATGAGTCCATGGTCGGGCAGGCAAAACGACGAACACCTTGTCGGCGTGATGGGGGAGGAGCCGCCGACGCCCTTCCAGCGTAGTTTGGGCCGAAGGACGTCGATGGGTGAGGGTCAGGGGAAGAGAAATCCGGCAAGGGGGGGGTGAAGGGGGGCCTTCTAGCGGCGGCGTAGTGCCTGTGAATAGTGTTGGGGAACGTTGCATGGGAAACAAAAAATTTCCTATGCACACGCAGATCTATCCATGGTGATGAGCATCTATGAGAGGGAGAGTGGATCTACGTACCCTTGTAGATCGCTAAGCGGGAAGCGTTAAGAAACGCGGTTGGTGTAGTCGAACGTCTTCGCGATCCAAATCGCCGAGCGTCCCGCGATCTCATCACGATCCGTCCCGCGATCCAATCACGATCTCATCAAATGGTATCTCATCAAGATCCGTCCCGCGAACTCATCATGATCCGTCCCGCGATCTCATCATGATTCGTCCCGCGATCTCATCATGATCCGTCCTGCGATCTCGTCACGAATCGTCTCGTGGTCTTGATCACGGTCCTTCCGATCTAGTACCGAACGGATGGCACCTCCGCATTCAGCACACGTGCAGGTTGATGATGATCTCCACCGTGTTGATCCAGTAAGAGGAAGTGGAGAGGAGGAAGAGTTCATCGGCAGCATGACGGCGCTCCGGCGATGGTGGTGAAGCAATTCCGGCAGGGCTTTGCCTAAGCACCGCTGAAATCCAATCTAGAGGAGCACCGTTGGAACGGGTAGCACGTGGCCGTAAAATCAGGCGCAAATCACCCAAGTCCACCAATATATGTAGGAGGGAGGGAGGAGGAGGGCTGGTGCAAGGCCAAGGCCCCATAGGAGTCGGCCGAACCTATTAGGATTGGAGGACTCTCCTCCAATCCTGGTAGGACTAGGATTCCTCCCTTTTTTTCCTTTTCCACCTTTTCCTATTGGGTTTTCTTCTCCAGCCACATGGGCCTTGTGTGGGAGTTTCCACCAGCCCACTAAGGGCTGATATTCACTCTGCCACAGCCCATGAAGCCTCTTGGGTCGAAATACCCCTCCTGGAGGTCTCTCGGTACACTACCGGCACTCCCGGTACACTACCGATGAGTCCGAAACTTTTTCGGCGACCAAAACAGGACTTCCTATATATGAATCTTTACCTCCGGACCATTCCGGAGCTCCTCGTGACGTCCGGGATCTCATCTGGGACTCCAAACAACCTTCGGTCACCACCATACATAACTCTATACTATCGAAACGTCACCAAACCTTAAGTGTCCAGACCCTACGGGTTCGAGAACTATGTAGACATGACCGAGACACCTCTACGGTCAATAACCAACAGCAAGCCCTAGATGACCATATTGGTTCCTACATATTCTACGAAGATCCTTATCGTCGAACCTCTATGTCAAGGATTCAATCAATCCCGTATAACGTTCCCTTTGTTCTTCGGTATGTTACTTGCCCGAGATTCGATTGTCGGTATCTCCATACCAAGTTCAACCTTGTTACCGGCAAGTCTCTTTACTCGTTTCGTAATACAAGATCCCGTGGCTAACACTTAGTCACATTGCTTGCAAGGCTTGTTGTGATGTTGTATTACCGAGTGGGCCCTGAGATACCTCTCCGTCAAACAGAGTAACTAATTCCAGTCTTGATCCATGAAAACCCAATAGACACCCTCGAAGATACTTGTAGAGCACCTTTATAGTCACCCAGTTACGTTGCGACGTTTGATACACACAAGGCACTCCTCCGATGTCCGTGAGTTGCATGATCTCATGGTCATAGGAACATATACTTGACATGCAGAAAACAGTAGCAATAAACTGACACGATCATATGCTACGTTTGTAGTTTGGGTCTTGTCCATCACATCATTCTCCTAATGATGTGATCCCGTTATCAAATGACATGACATGTCAATGGCTAGGAAACCTTGATCATCTTTGATCTACGAGCTAGTTCACTATAGGCATACTAGGGACAGAGTGTTGTCTATTTACCCACACATGTAATGTGTTTCCATTCAATACAATTATAGCATGGATAATAAACGATTATCATGAACAAGGAAATATGATAATAACCAATTTATTATTGCCTCTAGGGCATATTTCCAACAGTCTCCCACTTGCACTAGAGTCAATAATCTAGTTCACATCACCATGTGATTCACATTGTTATGAATCTAACACCCAATGAGTTCTGGGCTCGATCATGCTTTGCATGTGTGAGAGGTCTTATAATCAATGGGTCTGCGACATTCAGATCCGTGTGTACTTTGCAAATCTCTATGTCAAACTGTAAACACTGCTACCACACTCCACTTGGTACTATTCCAAATGGCTGCTCCACTATACGTATCCAGATTGCTACTACGAGTTATCTAGAGTGGTGTTAAAGCTTGCATCGACATAACTCTTTACGACGAACTCTTTATCACCTCCATAATCGAGAAACATCTCCTTAGTCCTTTAGTTACTAAGGATATTCTTGACCGCTGTCCAATGATTCACTTCTGGATCACTCTTGTACCCCTTGACGGACTCATGGCAAGGCACACACAGGTGCGGTAGACAACATGGCATACTATACAGAGCCTATGGATAAGGCATAGGGGACAACGTTCGTCCTTTCTCTTTCTTTTGCCATGGTCGAGCTTTGAGTCTCACTCAACTTCATACCTTACAAAGCAGGCGAGAACACTTCTCTCTGACTGATCCATTTTGAACTCTTTCAAAATCTTGTCAAGGTATGTACTCATTGAAAGTCTCATCAAGCATTTTGATCTATCTCTATAGATCTTGATGCTCAACAATTAGGTAGCTTTATCCAGGTCTTCCTTTGAAAATCACTTTTCAAACAACCATTTAAGCTTTCCAGAAATTCTATATTATTTCCGATCAACTATATGTCAACCACATATACTTATCAGAAATTCTATAGTGCTCCCACTCATTTTATTGTAAATACAAGTTTCTCGTAAACTTTGTATAAACTACAAACTTTGATCACCTCATCAAAGTGTATATTCCAACTCCGAGATGGTTGCTTCAGTCTATAGAAGGATCACTGAAGCTTGACACCTTTTAGCATCCTTAGGACTAACAAAACCTTCTGGTTGTATCACATACAACCTTTCCTCAAGTAAACCGTTAAGGAAACGATGTTTTGACATCCATCTGCGAGATTTCATAATTGAAAAATGCAGCAACTGCTAACATAATTCCAACAGACTTTAGCATCGCTACGAGTGAGAAAGTCTCATCGCAGTCAACTGCTTGAACTTGTGACAAACATCTTTGCAACAAGTCGAGCTTTACAAATGGTGACATTTACCATCAGCGTCTGTCTTCATTTTAAAGATCCATTTGTACTCGACGACCTGCCTTCCAACGAGCAAGTCTACCAAGGTCTACACTTGGTTTTCATACATGGATACTTTCTCGGATTTCATGGCCTCTAACCATTTGTCGGAATCCGGGCCCATCATCGCTTCTCCATAGCTCGTAGGTTCATCGTTGTCCAACAACATGACCTTCAAGACAAGATTGTCGTACCACTTAGGAGCAGTACGCATCTTTGTCGACCTACGAGGTTCGATAGTAACTTGATCCGAAGCTTCATGATCATCATCATTAACTTCCTCTTTAACTAATGTAGGCTTCACAGAAACATCTTTCTGTGCTGCGCTACTCTCTCGTTGAAACAAAGGTTCAGTAACCTCATAGAGTCCTATCTTCCTCCCACTCAATTCTTTCGAGAGAAACTTTTTCTCGAGAAACGACCCGTTTTTAACAACAAACACTTTGCACTTGGATCTAAGATAGAAGGTATACCCAATTGTTCTTAGGGTATTCTATGAAGATGCATTTGTCTGCTTTGGGTTTGAGCTTATTAGGTGAAAACATTTTCCACACAAGCGTCGCAGCCCCAAAAATTAAGAAATGACAACTTAGGTTTCTATCAAACCATAATTCACACGGTGTCATCTCAACGGATTTAGATGGTGCCCTATTTAAAGTGAATGTAGTTGTCTCTAATGCATAACCCCAAAATTATAGTAGTAAAACGGTAAGAGACATCATAGCACGCACCATATCCAATAGAGCATGATTATGACGTTCAGACACACCATCACACTATGGTGTTCCAGGTGGTGTTAGTTGTGAAACAACTTTCACATTGTTTAAAGTTGTATACCAAACTCGTAACTCAGATATTCACCTCCACGATCATATCGTAGATATCTTATCTTCTCGTCACGATGATCTTAAACTTCACTCTGAATTTGCTTGAACTTTTCAAACGATTCAGACTTGTGTTTTATTAAGTAAATATACACTATTATCTACTCAAATCATCAGTGAAGGTAAGAAAATAATGATATCCACCGCACGGTACAAGACTCATTGGTTTCCATACATCAACATGTATCATTTCCAATAAATCACTTGCCCGCTCCATCAAACCGGAAAACGGGGTCCTTAGTCATCTTGCCCATGAGGCATGGTTCGCAGTCTCAACCGATTCGAAATCGAATGAGTCCAAAGATCCATCAGCATGGAGTTTCTTCATGCGATTTATACCAATATGACATTTAGCGGCAGTGCCACAAGTATGTGGTACTATCATTACTAACTTTGTATCTTTTGGCATCAATGTTATGAACATGTGTATTACTACGATCAAGATTCAACAAACCATTCTCACTGGGTGCATGACCATTGAAGGTATTATTCATGTAAACAGAATAACCATTATTCTCTAACTTAAATGAATAACCGTGTTGCAATAAACATGATCTAATCACGTTCATGCTCAACGCAAAAACACCAAATAACATTTATTTAGGTTTTTCACTAATCCCAAAGGTAGAGAGAGCGTGTGATGTTGATCACATCAACCTTGGAAACATTTTCAGCACACATCGTCACCTCACCCTTAGCTAGTTCTCCATTTATTCCGTAGCTTTTATTTCGAGTTACTAACGTTTAGCAATCGAACCGGTATCCAATACCCAAGTGCTACTAGGAGTACTCGCAAGGTACACATCATTAAAACGTATATCAAATATACTTCTGTCGACGTTGCCAGCCTTCTTATCTACCAAATATCTAGGGTTGTTCCGCTTCAACGACTGCTCTCCTCGTTATCGAAGCACTTAGTCTCGGGTTTGAGTTCAACTTTGGGTTGCTTCACTACAGCAGCAACTGACTTGCTATCCATGAAGTTTCCATTCTTGCTCTTGCCCTTCTCGAAACTAGTGGTTTGACTAACCATCAACACTTGACGCTCCTTCTTGATTTCTACCTTCGCGGTGTCAAACATCGCGAACAGCTCAGGGATCATTATTTCTATCCCTGGCATTTTATAGTTCATCACCAAGTTCTAGTAGCTTTAGTGACAGTGACTTGGAGAACTATATCAATCACTATCTTATCCAGAAGATCAACTCCCACTCGATTCAAGCGATTGTAGCACCCAGACATTCTGAGCACATGCTCAACGATTGAGATATTCTCCTTCACCTTGCAGGCAAAGAATCTTGTTGGAGATCTCATATCTCGCAACACGGGCACAAGCCTGAGATCCAAATTTCATCTCTTAGAACATCTCATATGTCCCGTGACGTTCAAAACGTCTCGGAGCCTCAATTCTAAGTCGTAACGCATGACACACTAAACTATCAAGTAGTCATCAGAACGTGACTGTTAGATGTTCACAACATCTACAAACGGTGCTAGAGGGGTTGGCGCATCGAGCGGTGCATTAAGGACATAAGCCTTCTGTGCAGCAATGAGGACAATCCTCAGATCACGGAGCCAGTCCGCAATATTGCTACCATCATTTTTCAACTCTATTTCTCTAGGAACATATAAAAATTCAAGGGAGCTACAGCGTGAGCTAGTAATCTACAACATAATTTTGCAAAGACACTACTGACTATGTTCATGATAATGAGTTCAATTAATCATATTACTTAAGAACTCCCACTCAAATTGACATCCCTGCGGTCATCCGAGCGATACATGATCCACATTCACCAACTCAAGTCCGATCATCACGTGAGTTGAGGTGGTTACAATGGTGAACATCATCACGTTGATCATATCTACTATATGATTCATGTTCGACCTTTCGGTCTCTTGTGTTCCGAGGCCATGTATGTACATGCTAGGCTCGTCAAGTTTAACCCGAGTGTTCTGCATGTGCAACACTGGCTTGCACCCGTTGTATGTGAACGTAGAGTCTATCACACCCGATCATCATGTGGTGTCTCGACACGAAGAACTGTTGCAACAGTGCACACTCGGGGAGAACACAATTTATCTTGAAATTAAGTGAGGGATCACCTTATAATGCTACCGTCGTCCTAAGCAAAACAAGGTGCATAAAAGGATTAACATCACATGCAAATCATAAGTGACATGATATGGCCATGAACTTGTGCTTTTGATCACCATCATGAAAGCACTGGCATAATCTCCATCGTCACCGGCACGGCACCATGATCTCCATCATCTTGATCTCCATCAACGTCTCGCCATCGAGGTTGTCGCGCCCAACATGCTTCTACTACTGTTGCTACCGTAGCGAGAAAGTAAAGCATTACATAGCGCTTAATGATTGACACGCAGGTCATACAACAATTAAAGACAGCCCTATGGCTCCTACCGGTTGCCGTACTCATCGACATGCAAGTCGTGATAATCTTTACATCACATGATCATCTCATACATCACATATATCACATCATGTAATTGGCCATATCACATCACAACATACCCTGCAAAAACAAGTTAGACGTCCTCTAATTGTTGTTGCATGTTTTACGTGGCTGCTATGGGTATCTAGCAAGAACAATTCACACCTACGCATAAACCACAATGGTGATACACTAGTTGCTTTTCAACCTTCTCAAGGACCGCCTTTGTCGAATCCTATCCAACTAACGTGAGAGAAACTGGCACCTGCAAGCCATCTATGCAACAAGTTGCGATCGAGGGAACCGGTCTCTCGTAAGCGTACGAGTAATGTTGGTCCGGGCCGCTTCATCTCACAATACCGCTGAACCAAAATCCGACCAAGGGAGGAAGCAATCTAAGCATGAACGCCCACAAACCTTTTGTGTTCTACTCGAGATCTCATCTACACATAGACCTAGCTCATGATGCCACTGTTGGGGAACGTTGCATGGGAAACAAATTTTTTCCTACGCACACGCAGATCTATCCATGGTGATGAGCATCTACGAGAGGTAGAGTGGATCTACCTACCCTTGTAGATCACTAAGCGGGAAGCATTAAGAAACGCGGTTGGTGTAGTCGAACGTCTTCGCGATCCAAATCGCCGAGCGTCCCGCGATCTCATCACGATCCGTCCCGCGATCCAATCACGATCCGTCCCGTGATCTCATCACGATCCGTCCCGCGAACTCATCACGATCCGTCCCGTGATCTCATCACGATCCGTCTCGCGATCTCATCACGATCCGTCTCGCGATCTCGTCACGAATCGTCTCGTGGTCTTGATCACGGTCCTTCCGATCTAGTACCGAACGAATGACACCTCCGCGTTCAGCACACATGCAGCTTGATGACGATCTCCACCGTCTTGATCCAGCAAGAGGAAGTGGAATGGAGGAAGAGTTCACCGGCAGCGTGACGGCGCTCCGGCGATGGTGGTGGAGCAATTCCGACAGGGCTTCGCCTAAGCACCGCGAAAATCCAATCTAGAGGAGCACCGGTGGAACGGGTAGCACGTGGCCATAAAATTTGGCGCAAATCACCCAGGTCCACCAATATATGTAGGAGGGAGGGAGGAGGAGGGCTGGCGCAAGGCCAAGGCCCCATAGGAGTCAGCCGAACCAATTAGGATTGGAGGACTCTCCTCCAATCTTAGTAGGACTAGGATTCGTCCCTTTTTTTTTCCTTTTTCCACCTTTTCCTATTGGGTTTTCTTCTCCAAACACATGGGCCTTGTGTGGGAGTTTCCACCAGCCCACTAAGAGCTGATATTCACTCTCCCACAGCCCATGAAGCCTCTTGGGTCGAAATACCCCTCCCGGAGGTCTCCCGGTACACTACCGATGAGCCCGAAACTTTTTCGGCGACCAAAACAGGACTTCCTATATATGAATATTTACCTCCGGACCATTCCGGAGCTACTCGTGATGTCTGGGATCTCATCCGGGACTCCGAACAACCTTCGGTCACCACCATACATAACTCTATACTACCGAAACGTCACCAAACCTTAAGTGTGCAGACCCTGCGGGTTCGAGAACTATGTAGACATGACCGAGACACCTCTATGGTCAATAACCAATAGCGGGCCCTGGATGACCATATTGGTTCCTACATATTCTACGAAGATCTTTATCGGTCAAACCTCTATGTCAAGGATTCAATCAATCCCGTATAACGTTCCCTTTGTTCTTCGGTATGTTACTTGCCCGAGATTCGATCGTCGGTATCTCCATACCTAGTTCAACCTCGTTACCGGCAAGTCTCTTTACTCGTTCTGTAATACAAGATCCCGTGGCTAACACTTAGTCACATTGCTTGCAATGCTTGTTGTGATGTTGTATTACCGAGTGGGCCCTGAGATACCTCTCCGTCAAACGGAGTAACAAATTCCAGTCTTGATCCATGCCAACCCAACAGACACCCTCGGAGATACCTGTACAACACCTTTTGTAACATTCCAAATTTTGGAATGTTATAATTAATATTAGAACAAATGTTTGTTTGCTTGAGTGATTGAAATTGAGTGAAAATTTGAAACTTTTGAAAACTTTTGAATGAGAGGGAATAAAATGACTTTCCCCTTTGAGTTTGAATTCAAATTCCTACATTTCAAATCCGTGAGAGAAGATGACATGACTTCTTCATTATAAAAGGATTTGAAAAGTGAATTTTGAAAACTATTTGAATTTTTTTTGATATGGAGATCACCTTCAAATCTGATTTTCCTATTGGAAATTTGTAAGCATTCAAACCCCTTACAATTTTTGAGAGGAGTAATATGACACTCCAAACCAGGGGTAATTTTGTGAAGTATTTGAACCATAAAACCCAAGGGGTTATTTGAAAAATATTTGCAAAAATAAATAAAGCCATTTAGGCAATTTTTGAAAATAATTTTTTTAAAGTATTTATTTTGGCCGTGGAAAAATGTTCATTAAATGGAATTTATTTCCCTGATCATTTTGGTATGTAAACCTTTATTTTTTGGACAGGTTTTGAATGTGTTAATGATATTTATTACTCTGAGAATTAATAATAGGAAACTATTAAACGTGTGTTAAAGCCCACCGGCCCACCTGCCCCTGATCCCTCTCCCGAAAACCCTCCGCAACGGTCAACGACGCGCTGATCCTGCTCTCCCTCTCACTGACCGCGCGACCCCACCATCCGATCCCACTAACACCGCGGTCAACCCCCTCCTCTCGCCCCGAACCTCGCCGACGAGATCACCGGAGGCGCAATCTCCTCTCTCTTCCTTCCCTAACCCTCCTGACCTCTCCTATAAATGGAGGAGCTCGGCCTCGTTCTGTTCTTGCCCGAAGCCCCAACTCTCACGCCCTCGTGCTTGCCAAAACGCTCGCCGGAGTTCGACCGAGCCGCCGCGCCATTGCCGCACCACCTCTCGCTCCCGGATTCCCCAACCACCACCGCCACCACCAACCACTTCGCCTTGCCTGTCTGCACCTCCCTGTGCACTTGCCCTTTCTCCAAAGCTGCCGGAGCGACCTCCCCGTCGACCAACCGAACGCCATCGCCGCCCCGGAGCTCGTCGCCAACGCCTCCGACCACCCGCGACGACGACAGGATCACCGTCGTACTCGCCTTCCTCGCCTGCATCGACCGGTGCCATCACCAACGTCTGAGGACCACCGAAACGCCGTCCCCACCGACCTCGCCACCGTCGGACATCACGGGCGCTTCGGCGGAGACCACCCCCACCACGGTGAGCTTCTCCTTCCTCCTCCTCCGTTCGATCTCTTTCCAACGGTCAGGATTAGATCGTGTATTTTATTTTAATTCCCGAACCGTTTTCTCCTAGCGTTCGGTCGTCCGCTTGGAAACCCCGCACGTACACGGCCTCGGCCAACCACAACCCGCCACGTAGTCCCTGTCTGATAAGATCCATTTTTTTCTTTTTCTAATTCTGTTTTAGAAAACACAATGATTTCCAATTTTGTTTTTGTTATATATTTTAAAATATTTAGATTTTTTGGTTGATTCTTTTTGCATTGTATCACAAATTTTATGTAGTTTCTGTCGATATCCAGTTTGACCAAATTTGAGTAAGTTAAAATTGAATTCAAACAAATTTGATTCAAATCTTGTTTTCTGAATAACTTGAGGTTATAAATTTATTTTTGAGTGATTCTTTTTGCCACTGTTTTGTATTAGTTAGGTTTATCATCCAGCACTGTTTGAGATGTTTTTGGATAATTTAAATTAGGGCTTTTAACTAAAACAGAATCTGATTAGTACCTAATATGATTTAGTTAGTTTAATTCTTCTTTAGTTTATTTTGAAAGCTGATTTAGTTTAACTTCTGTTTTAGTTTTCTTTAGTTCTGTTGTCCAATATTAGGTGACTTATTTTCTGTTAATATTTTTTTTGCTTTGTTTTATATCCTAATGATATAGGAAACTATATTCTTCTTCATTAGGAAATGTTTTATAAAACAAACTAGTAGTAAGTCTTTCACAAATGTTTTAGAGGATTTATTTTTGTTTTTTCTAAATAAAAAAATTATTTTAGTATTCTTTTCTGTTAAGGATTGTTTTGTTACTAAAAATATATTTTTGTCTTGTTTTATATTAGTAGTAGTTTAGCCACCAAAATTTAGAGCCCATTACTTTGTTTTGTTTTCCTTGTTGTATTGCTCTAGAATTACTAGTTGATTTCTTATTTGAAAATATTTCTGTTTTTATGTTATTTTAATATTTTAATTGTTTAATTGTTTCTTGTTGTTAAGTTTATTAGGCTAAAACCTATGTTGTTTAGAGTGTTATTCTTCATAATTCTTAGTTGTTTTTCAAAAATAATTCTTCTTGCTAGAAAAATATTTACAAAAATACTTTTGTTATATTTTACTTTGTTTTGAGTTTTTACTTTTGAAAATAGGATGTACTTGCAGAGAAGACCAACTTTGGTTGTGTTGATGAAGTTCTGTTAATTTTTGTCTTAAGTATTTCCTTCATCACAAATTTGTTGCTTTTGGTTTGGTGTTACTTTTGATTGTTAGAATTGATTGCTAGTATGATTGCTTATAAGAATGCAATGTTTGATTATATAGATTTTCATCGGAGAGTGACGAATAGTCTATCAGTTATCTCTAAGAGCGATATTATTCTTCATCAACAGTACATGCAAGTCACTTTGACCATGTATACCTATGTTTTATTGCATTAATTCTACCATCTCCCCAAATGCATGCAAAGTAGGTAAATTGGAAACTTGGTTACTTGATGTAGTATCATGTGGTAGGCACCCCTCAACCCTTTGACACATTGGCCTCGGGAAACGTTGATTTAATTTTTGCTATGCTATTAGTAGACGGGGTTGGTTGTGTGATTCATGAGAGTTGTGAGTTAATAATTCCAAGACCTACAAGATGATCAAGTCTTCAAGACTCTAAGTTTTCAATATACCTCTGGGTGGATGATGGTTGAACGGCGCCCTGGAGAAACCAGTGGTTAGCCTAGGTGTTGCTGGGGAAGTGCCAGTATTCACTCAGAAAGGTCCACCCAGGCACAAAGAGATGGATGGATGCTTCAAGACCCAAGGATTACCTGCACAGCCACAAGTCATTATGGGCTCTGGCTTGGTTGGATATCGTGGTGACCCTGGATAGGCTATGCGACAAGATGTAGAAGAACGATAGGAAAGGATGGGCACCGACAAAGTCTTAGGGAAACCCTTTAGAAGACCATGTTTTGGTCATCCATTTGTCAAACACCCTAAAGTGCGAGAAATCAACTGGAGGCGATCAAATCTTGTGGGGAACGTGTGCAAAACTCTGCAGAGTAATAAAACCTAATCGATTAGCCGTGTCCACGGTCATGGACAATTTGAGCCAAAGGAACTGAAACTATCAGGAAGTCTCAACACAAAAAATTATAATGATGTGGGTATTAATGACAACTTGGGTATGAGAATTGGTTGGTGGAACCATCTCATTAATCAACCTACTTTGTAGTAATAATTTCTGCATTACCCCTCACTTGTTGTAGGAAAATTTTGCTTTGCGCAAAAACTTAAACTTATAGCCCCTCCTGCCATATATGCATATAGTGTAGATGATTATTTTTCACCCCCTCTTTTGTGACTTGCCGGCATATTGAAAATGCTGACCTACACAGTTGCAACGTCTTATGTTGCAGATAATCTTTACGACGGGTAAGAGTATGATTCAGGGTTACGGTCTACACTCAACCTGCCGTTGGTGTTATTGGGACTCCACTCCCGTTGACTGTTTCCGCTGAGATTTTAAGGTATATACCAGTTTTACGTTAATTACATGTGGTTGCACTTTGATATATACATTGATGTAGTGTGTGTGCAAGCATATTAATCCAGGGATGACACAGAACACATAGAGGCTTGACTCGTTTTGAGTCGGGTCGCTACAGAAATGGTATCAGAGCACATGTTGACTGTAGGACATGACCCTAGAAACTGGAAAGCCCTTAGGAAATGATTTCACGAAAAACTTTGTTTTCAAAAGACTCTTTACTTCTCATCTTATTTGAGCCTTAACAAATGATCTCTCTTACCTAAAAAAGTTAGAAAATACCTTTTCCCCCTTGACCACACTAAGGATCAACTGAGACCACGTCGAGAAGGACAAGATATCGAAACAACTGATGGTCACTTCAAAATAAAGAAGATTTCACCCTGCATTAGAAGAGTTGAAGCTACACGAGTTGAAGACTGTGAAGACCCGAAGAAATTGAAGACCATGAAGAATTTCCAAGATATTATGCCCTAGAAGACCAAACCTCTGTTGTATACTTACGTTAGATATGATGATTTGTGAGCTGTCATTTGTGTGTAATTTTCGACAGCCACAACTAAAATCTATTTTCAAAACTATTGTTTGTATTGTGTGTATCCCCTCCTTTCTCTCTCTTACCCATCTCATCCCCAAAACCTTGAACCCAACAGAAGATGAGTGAAGCTGGACTCATGTATTCCGGATCGATGACTCGATTAGAGACAGAAGAATGGATTCAGAACATGGAGGATCATCTAAGGAGTAACCATGTTGCAAGAAAGGAGATGGTCCAGTATGCTTTTCGGTACTTTGCAGAAGGTGCTGCAAATTGGTGGAAGATGCATGAAGATATCCATGATAGGCAAGCATCAAACACTTGGGAAGAATTCAAAATAACTCTGCAAGGATCTCATGTTGTTACCAACACTGAGAAGCCCCGTGGCAAAGATGTGAAGATGATTTGTGCATGCAGGATATGTGGAGAGATAGGACACACCCAGGAAGAACACAAGGAAGGATGCCCTCATTGTGAAGAAAATCACCAAGCAAAGGAATGCCCCACTAGGCAGGTGACATGTTTCTTGTGCGAAGGAACTACACATTACCCGGCTCAATGCCAAATGTACCCCAAGGTACAAGAAGTCATCAAGCAGCAGAAGGGATCCATGAAGGAAGCCTTCAGAGAATTTTTAGGAGAACTTGTGATGAAGGAAGATGTTGAAGACCCTAATGGAGAAGGCCTAACCAGATTTTACTCCAATGCCTGCTATACATGTGGAGAAGAAGGACATTTCTCACAGTACTGTACGAAGGAAAGAAAAGAGTATGTGGGAAACTTCCTGACAGAAGAAGTGGAGTTTGATCCACAGGAAATTGAAAGTTTGATCGGAACAAAGGAACCCAAGAAGAGAAACCGAAGACGTTCTCAGAACAACCCAAGAAGAGAAACCGAAGACGTTCTCAGAACAACCCAATTTCTGCAAAGAAGGATCTGAGTCAGATCATGTGTTCCCGGTGCAAGAAGACAGGGCATTACTCCTATACCTGCCCGGAGAAGAAGGCTAAACATGAATAGTTTGAGTTTTAAATTTTTGGAAGTAATAAATGTAATAGGTAGCACTCTTATCATTTTGAATTTATGTAATGGAAGTCTCAGAGTTTGTAATAAATTCATGAGATCAATGGAATTTATGGTGTTATGATTCTCTTGTGTTGAATTATATGAGTTTCCACTCTAAGAACAAAGATCTTTGACCAATTTTCGAGGATATGAAAAAATATGGTCTATGCAGGCATATATGCATTTCATTTGAAGTGTGGTAGCAACCATAGGGAGAAAAGAATGAAGAGAATACCATTCATATTAAGGAGTTTGGATAACTGAAATACAGGTGAAGAGAATGTGGAACCACCTCAAACTATATGGATGATAACCTTTGTGACAAAGTGATTTTGAAGTTCGAATATTGAGAAAAGGAATGATTGTGATGAAAGCATACCCAAGGTTAAACATACCAATGGAAAGGAAAATGAATTCCGCGGAGGGGAATCTAGACAAGAACAAGTGTGTGATTTGTTACCTCAAGGGTATGATGTAGTAAACTGAAGGTAATGTTGGAATATGAAATGATAGTAACCCCAAGATGTGAGATAAAGACTATTCAAGTATTCAAGTGAACCCACAAGTCGCTGGCCTCAAGATTGATAAGGATCAAGCCCCACCTTGGTGAAGGAGGAAACTTGGAAGAAGCTACGCCTCATCAGCAAACATTTTTCTTAGGAGTATACGAAAACCTGAGAGTTGTGAAGAAATGATAGATGTTTTTGCTTAGCTTGCAGAATCAATGGATTTATCCGAACCTCGTTCGTTGACAAGAGAAATTTCTGCAATGCTTGTGAGGAAGCCCAAGTGTTAGAATACGAGATTCACTAAACCTTATACAAGGTAATGATTTCAGTGCGACATGGTTTGGCCACCATGACGACTTACTCTTATCATTCTCTTGCTATCCGGATTGGTAAATCTGAGTGACCTACCCATAGTAAAGAGAAGACGTTCTTTGAAGCTTTTGTTTAAGCCTTAGAATGGTATGAAGAAAACCCCTTGTACATGGCAGTTGCTGCCACACGTAGGAATTTTACGGTGAGGAATGTAGCCAAGACCCATTTCACTTCAAGATAACCACTAATGGTAGACCACCATGATATCTTCAATAGGTTATTTAGAATGATCACGAGACCTGTCAGTTATGAAGACCCAGTATCGGAGGAAATACAATTTGTTATGAGAACACAAGATTTTTTGATTTAAACGGAAGAGCATCACCAAGGAAGTTACTATAAAGTATGTGAAGAGACAGATGCACCCAGAGGACTGCCATGATTTTGAGGCACAATTAACTCTCATTTTAAGTGTGGTAGACCCCACACCTTCTTGGTCAGTGGATTTGTTAGAAGACCCCAAACCCTAACCTTTTCTTTCTAGCCCTTTCGAATCTCGAGGACGAGATTCATTTTAAGTGTGGTAGGTTTGTAACATCCCAAATTTTGGAATGTTATAATTAATATTAGAATGAATGTTTGTTTGCTTGAGTGATTGAAATTGAGTGAAAATTTGAAACTTTTGAAATCTTTTGAATGAGAGGGAATAAAATGACTTTCCCCTTTGAGTTTGAATTCAAATTGCTACATTTCAAATCAGTGAGAGAAGATGACATGACTTCTTCATTATAAAAGGATTTAAAAAGTGAATTTTGAAAACTATTTGAAAATTTTCTGATATGGAGATCACCTTCAAATCTGATTTTCCTATTGGAAATTTGTAAGCATTCAAACCCCTTACAAGTTTTTGAGAGGAGTAATATGACACTCCAAACCAGGGGTAATTTTGTGAAGTATTTGAACCATAAAACCCAAGGGGTTATTTGAAAAATATTTGCAAAAATAAATAAAGCCATTTAGGCATTTTCTGAAAATAATTTTTTTAAAAGTATTTATTTTGGCCGTGGAAAAAAGTTCATTAAATGGGATTTATTTCTCTCATCACTTTGGTATATAAAACTTTATTTTTTGGATAGGTTCTGAACGCCTTAATGATATTTTAATACTCTGAGAATTAATAATAGGGAACTATTAAACGTGTGTTAAAGCCCACCGGCCCACCTGCCCCTGATCACTCTCCCGAAAACCCTCCGCAACGGTCACCACGTGCTGATCTTGCTCTCCCTCTCACTGACCGCAGGACCCCACCATCCGATCCCACTAGCACCGCGGTCAACCCCCTCCTCTCGCCCTGAACCTCGCCGGCGAGATCACCGGAGGCGCAATCTCCTCTCTCTTCCTTCCCTGACCCTCCTGACCTCTCCTATAAATAGAGGAGCTCGGCCTCGTTCTATTCTTGCCCGAACCCCCAACTCTCATGCCCTAGTGCTCGCGAAAATGCTCGCCGGAGTTCGACCGAGCCGCCGCGCCATTGCCGCACTACCTCTCGCTCCCGACCTTCCCAACCACCACCGCCACCACCAACCACTTCGCCTTGCCTGTACGCACCTCCGTGTGCACTCGCCCTTGCTCCAAAGCCGCCGGAGCAACCTCCCCGTCGACCAACCGAATGCCATCGCCGCCCCAGAGCTCGTCACCAACGCCTCCGACCACTCGCGACGACGCCAGGACCACCGTCGTACTCGCCGTCCTCGCGTGCATCGACCGGTGCCATCACCAACGCTAGAGGACCACCGAAACGCCGTCCCCATCGACCTCACCGCCGTCGGACATCACCGGCTCTTCGCCAGAGACCACCCCCACCGCGGTGAGCTTCTCCTTCCTCCTCCTCCGTTCGATCTCTTTCCAACGGTCAGGATTAGATTGCGTATTTTATTTTAATTCCCGAACCGTTTTCTCCTAGCGTTCGGTCGTCCGCTCGCAAACCCCACACGTACACGACCTCGGCCAACCACAACCCGCCACGTAGCCCCTGTCCGATAAGATCCATTTTTTCTTTTTCTGATTTTGTTTTAGAAAATAGAATGATTTCTAATTTTGTTTTTGTTATATCTTTTAAAATATTTAGAGTTTTTGATTGATTCTTTTTGCATTGTGTCAAAAAATTTATGCAGTTTCTGTAGATATCCAGTTTGACGAAATTTGAGTAATTTAAAATTGAATTCAAACAGATTTGATTGAAATCTTGTTTTTTGAATAACTTGAGTTTAAAAATTATTTTTTGAGTGATTCTTTTTGCCACTGTTTCGTATTAGTTAGGTTTATCATCCAGCACTGTTTGAGATTTTTTGGATAATTTAGATTAGGGTTGTTAACTAAAACATAATCTGTTTAGTACCTAATAGGATTTAGTTAGTTTAATTCTTCTTTAGTTTATTTTGAAATCTGATTTAGTTTAACTTTTGTTTTAGTTTTCTTTAGTTCTGTTGTCCAATATTAGGTGACTTATTTTCTGTTAATAATTTTTTTTCTTTGTTTTATATCCTAATGATATAGGAAACTATATTCTTCTTCATTAGGAAATGTTTTATAAAACAAACTAGTAGTAATTCTTTCACAAATGTTTTAGAGGATCAATTCTGTTTTTTCTAAATAAAAAAAATTATTTTAGTATTATTTTTTGTTAAGGATTGTTTTGTTACTAAAAATATTTTTTTGTCTTGTTTTATATTAGTAGTAGTTTAGCCACCAAAATTTAGAGCCCATTACTTTGTTTTGTTTTCCTTGTTGTATTGCTCTAGTATTACTAGTTGATTTCTTATTTGAAAATATTTCTGTTTTTCTGTTATTTTAATTGTTTTAATTGTTTCTTGTTGTTAAGTTTATTAGGCTAAAACCTATGTTGTTTAGAGTGTTGTTCTTCATGATTCTTAGTTATTTTTCAAAAATAATTCTTCTTGCTCGAAAAATATTTACAAAAATACTTTTGTTATATTTTACTTTGTTTTGAGTTTTTACTTTTGAAAATAGGATGTACTTGTAGAGAAGACCAACTTTGGTTGTGTTGATGAAGTTTTGTTAATTTTTGTCTTAAGTATTTCCTTCATCACAAATTTGGTGCTTTTGGTTTGGTGTTACTTTTGATTGTTAGAATTGATTTCTAGTATGATTGATTATAAGAATGCAATGTTTGATTATATAGATTTTCATCGGAGAGTGACGAATAGTCTATCAGTTATCTCTGAGAGCGATATTATTCTTCATCAACAGTACAGGCAGGTCACTTTGACCATGTATACCTATGTTTTATTCATTAGTTCTACCATCTCCCCAAATGCATGCAAAGTAGGTAAATTGGAAACTTGGTTACTTGATGTAGTATCATGTGGTAGGCACCCCTCAACCCTTTGACACATTGGCCCCGGGAAACATTGATTTAATTTTTGCTATGCTATTAGTAGACGGGGTTGGTTGTGTGATTCATGAGAGTTGTGAGTTAATAATTTCAAGACCTACAAGATGATCAACTCTTCAAGACTCCGAGTTTTCAACATACCTTTGGGTGGATGATGGTTGAACGGAGCCCTGGAGAAACCAGTGGTTAGCCTAGGTGTTGCTGGGGAAGTGCCAGTATTCACTCAGAAAGGTCCACCCAGGCACAAAGAGATGGATGGATGCTTCAAGACCCAAGGCTTACCTGCACAGGCACAAGTCATTATGGGCTCTGGCTTGGTTGGATATCGTGGTGACCCTGGATAGGCGGTGCTACGAGATGTAGAAGAACGGTAGGAAAGGATGGGCACCAACAAAGTCTCAGGGAAACCCTTTAGAAGACCATGTTTTGGTCATCCGTTTCTTAAACACCCTGAAGTGCGAGAAATCAAACGGAGGCGATCAAATCTTGTGGGGAACGTGTGCAAAACTCTGCAGAGTACTAAAACCTAATCGATTAGCCGTGTCCACAGTCATGGACAATTTGAGCCAAAGGAACTGAAACTATCAGGAAGTCTCAACACAAAAAATTATAATGATGTGGGTATTAATGACAACTTGGGTATGAGAATTGGTTGGTGGAACCATCTCATTAATCAACCAACTTTGTAGTAATAATTTCTGCATTACCCCTCACTTGTTGTAGGAAAAATTTGCTTTGCGCAAAAACTTAAACTTATAGCCCCTCCTGCCATGTATGCATATAGTATAGATGATTATTTTTCACCCCCTCTTTTGTGACTTGCCGGCATATTCAAAATGCTGACCTACACGGCTGCAACGTCTTATGTTGCAGATAATCTCTACGACGGGTAAGAGTGCGATTCAGGGTTACGGTCTACACTCAACCTGCCGTTGGTGTTATTGGGACTCCACTCCCATTGACTGTTTCCGCCGAGATTTTAAGGTATATACCAGTTTTATGTTAATTACATGTGGTTGCACTTTGATATATACATTGATGTACTGTGTGTGCCAGCATACTGATCCAGGAATGGCACAAAACACAGAGAGGCTTGACTCGTTTTGAGTCGGGTCGCTACACCTTTATAGTCACACAGTTACGTTGCAACGTTTGATACACACAAGGCACTCCTCTGATGTCCGTGAGTTGCATGATCTCATGGTCATAGGAACATATACTTGACATGCAGAAAATAGTAGCAATAAACTGACACGATCATATGCTACGTTTGTAGTTTGGGTCTTGTCCATCACATCATTCTCCTAATGATGTGATCCCGTTATCAAATGACATCACATGTCAATGGCTAGGAAACCTTGACCATCTTTGATCAACGAGCTAGTTCACTAGAGGCATACTAGGGACAGAGTGTTGTCTATTTACCCACACATGTAATGTGTTTCCATTCAATACAATTATAGCTTGGATAATAAACGATTATCATGAACAAGGAAATATGATAATAACCAATTTATTATTGCCTCTAGGGCATATTTCCAAGGGGGTGAAGGGTCGAGGGGAGGGGGGTCGGGGGAAGCGAAATCCGGCAAGGGGGTGAAGGGGGGCCTTCTAGTGGCGGCGTAGTGCCCATGAATAGGCATAGGGGCGTCGGTATCGACATTGGGGAGAACGTGGGTGGGAGTGGCTCGAGCAAGGAAAAGGACGAGATTCGCCTGACATTGGTGTCCCACATGCCGGTTTGTTACTGCCGGAGCTCCCCAAGAGGCCCGAGCGCGCTGGGTTCGGCCTGGGTTCGCCGACCAAAAAAGGGCTCTAAACGGCGAAAAACGGGGTCTTGAGGGCGCGACTAGGCGGATTTTTCGGCACCGACGGTAGAATCGGCCCCTGGGGAGGCCTATTGGGGGCGTGGCTGGAGATGCTCTTAGTGTGAAGAAGCATGGGCGCTGGTTCGATCTCTGGAATTAGTTTCGCATGTTAGTACGACATTTTGACATCAATTTGAGACGGCAAAGTCTCGATAGGAAGAGCTTCTGTTCAACAATGCGCAACTAAGAAAAAAACATACTTCCATCGTTCCATAATGTAGTGTGTCCACGTTTTTCAAGGGCTAAATTTGACCATACGTATAACCAACTAGACCAATTGCGGAGGAAACAAAAATTATACCAATGAATTCATATTTCAATACGACTTCAGTAGTATAATTTTTGCTCCCGTCATAGTCGGTCTCGTTGGTTAAATGTATTGTCAAATTTAAATCTCAAGAAACGGACACATCACATTGTGAAACAGAGGAAGTATCATCGATGAGCCAAGGTACATGGCAACACGTGATTGCTCCTAGCAAGAAAATGAAGTCGAGAGGCCACTCGGTTTACAAAGGGGCCACATGGCACCTACGTTTTTGTCTGATGGCCGTCATGCGCTTTTATGTTGGATAAGAGAGGTAGGGTTTTGTATTTGGCTCACGTGAAAAAGTTCTCGGCTTACATCTAATGTTCGGTATGACCTAACCCAACAAGCGTAAGTCGGGTGCAACACTCGGTTTACTAGTCGTTGAGGTTAAAAGCACATTTGCCAAGTATTTATGATACTTGTCTTATTAGAATTTTTTGTAGTGGTCATTGCTTCTTTTTGTCAGATGTGAGATTTGAAAAGAAAGAAATGCACACATTTTTTAAAACATAGCAACACTGGTAGCGGTCATAATTACCTAGATAAAGAGATGAAACGTCCTTTGGGCTAGTGCAGGGGCTAGGCATTCGAGTAAATGCCATGAGAATAATTTGTTAAGTCTCTTGGGTCGTTGTCGTGATTGTTATATTATAAACTACTCTTGTTAATCAACAAAAATGGTACTACCTCTATTTCTATTTTTTTTCCAAACGGAGGTATCTGCCCGGCCTTAACCAAGGACCCTACAAGTCCAAATGTAGTATAGCATGAAAAATAAAGTAAGAGAGTTCAATATGTGGCCATCATGACCAACAAAGGCAACGTAGTGCCCAAAAATCTCATCAACATATGAACCAATTCCATCCTAGTTTCGTGCAAGAAAAAGGGTGTCGTCCTAGTCGACAGTGTCCCTCCCTTTGTCCCACCGTAGCTCAGAGCACCTTGTTTGAAGACTTCCGCATAGCCACTCCATCGGTCTTCTATCCATTGGTCTCTCTAACAGCTTCCATAGCTGCAAGAGGATCACCCTTTTGCACATCAAATCAACGGGGCGGCAAAACAATTCCCCTTCTATCAAGGCTTTATTATGAGATGTCCGCAGTGTCCAAACCGAAGCCGCAAACCCAACCCACATTACTATACGATCACTCCATCTAGTACCATTTACCAATCAACACAACTTCACAAACCCACTCGGACTCCACGTACATCTCGTGGCCTTCACTCCACGCAAATCTCGCCACTATCCATCGGAATAGGATATGGTCACACGTTTCTTCCTCACTACACCACACACATTTGCCGTCCTCAGGAGTGTGCCTTTTCACACTTGATCACCGTTGGGTATCCTATTCGTGGGGACTTCTAGAGAAATATTTTACTTTTGTTGGGATATTGGCCTACCAGATCCCACTTATAAAGTGACCTCGTGTAAAAAATTATATTGTTCTAATCTTTGTTCGACTACGTGTTTCCTGTAGTGATCATATGCCTCGCAATGTCCCTGCATAGGCGCTACCGGTAAATAGTTTCTTGAGGCCCAATAGATCTCCGAAAGCGATGCACCCAATGGTCAATGGACCACTAGTCCACCACATTCGCCTTGGGATTATCCGAGATAGCAAAAATCGATGATAAGCCTCACTAAGGCTCCTCTCCCTACACCAAGTGTCTACCCAAAATAACGACACTCTCCCATCTTTTACTTCAAATATAGTTCAGGGTCTCAATAGTGGTTGGAATTTCCTCACCGCCTTGGCAAATTGAGACAATTTTATATTTGGACGAATGCCCTGCCCTCCTTGTGGTACGTATTTATTCTTGAAAATATGTAGCCATAGACCACCGTGTCCTATGAGGAATTTTCATGTCCACTTCGCTATAAGGAACAAATTCATAATTTTGGAGCTTATGACCCCAAGGTCCCCTTGGGAGAGAAAATGGTTTCCTACCTAACCATGTGTTATTTTTTCTTTCCCTGCTCTTTAGCCCAAAAAATCAGGATCTCACCCTATCCAGTTTCTCGTGTATCTCATCTTGTAGTAGGTAGAACCCCAGGATAAACTTGGAAATGTTAGTTAGGCAGGCATTTATGAGAATGGGCCATCGGAGGCTAGGAGTTTACCTTGCCAAGGTTTGACATGGCCTGCCATCTTCTCGGCTATGGGATCAAGGTTCATGATCGTTAATGCCCTATTGGATATTCACATCCCCATATATTCGATGGGGATGGAACCCAACTCACAGTTCATCATATGATCCGCCTATAGTGCGACTCCCAAGTCCCCACCAGTGACTAATGCCTCACTTTTGATGAACTTAATTCTGAGACCCGACATTGCCTCAAAACATGTAAGGAGAAACTTTAAATTGATAATCTCCTCCTTCAAGTTCTTGATAAAGATCAAGGTACAACCACATATTGTAGGTGAGTTAGGCCTCCTGACACCACCCTTGCTGCCACTCGAGTGATGTGTCCCACCTCCTTGGCCCTATCCAACATGGCCACCAATGCATGTGCTAAAATATTACAAAGTAACGGAGACAGCGGGTTGCCATGCCTCAACCCTCGGACATTCCAAAAAAGGACATATTTATTCGTTCCTATTAATCTCCCTTTGTCCTCCTCTGACCAATTGCATCATCCAACTTACCCATTTTGGGTCGAAACCCTTTATGTGCATGGTGTCCTCCAAAAATTTCCATCGCACCGATCATAATCCTTTTCTAATTCAATTTTTAGGATAAACACACCCTTCTTAGAGTTTTCAATCTCATGTATCACTTCATGTAGGACCATAATCCCATCCAAGATAGTTCTTTCGAGAATAAAGGCCAATTGTGTTGAATTGATAAAGTGACATGGAAGTTCTCCAGCCCTGAAGCCATGTTCATGCGCGTCACATTTAGGTTATCCATTACTTCCTTGATGGTAAATGACATTGTTAATGCCAAGTTTTCAATGGTAGACACCTTCCTCCCTTGTCCCCAAGTGTATGCAGCCAGAGATGACGTGCTTGGCTCGGTCGAGCGAAGAAACTCATAGTAAAACCCATAAATATGTAAATAGAGATCCGCCTCCTCGAAGATGATCACCTCTCCCATCCTAAGGAATCTAATAGTGCATCATTGGTTCCTACTATTGGGGAACGTTGCATGGGAAACAAAAAATTTCCTACGCACACACAGATATATCCATGGTGATGAGCATCTATGAGAGGGAGAGTGGATCTACGTACCCTTGTAGATCGCTAAGCGGGAAGCGCTAAGAAACGCGGTTGGTGTAGTCGAACGTCTTCATGATCCAAATCACTGAGCGTCCCGCGATCTCATCACGATTCGTCCCGCGATCTGATCACGATCCGTCTTGTGAACTCATCATGATCCGTCCCGCGAACTCATCACGATCCGTCTCGTGATCTGGATCACGATCCGTCCCGCGAACTCATCGATCCATCCCGCGAACTCATCACGATCCGTCCCGCGAACTCATCACGACCCGTCTCACGATCTTGATCACGGTCCTTCCGATCTAGCGCCGAATGGACGACACCTCCGCATTCAGCACACGTACAACTCGATGACGATCTCTGCCTTCTTGATCCAGCAAGAGGGAGCGGAGATGTAGAAGATTTCTACGGCAGCGTGACGGTGCTCCGGCGATGGTGGTGGATCTATTCCGGAAGGGCTTCGCCTAAGCACTGCAGAAATCCGATCTAAAGGAGAAACTATGCACTGAAGGAACGGGCAGCACGTGGCTAAAAATTCTATGCAAAAACCCTAAAACCTCTAGTATATATAAGAGGAAGAGAGGAGGAGGCTTGGCACAAGGGCCAAGCCTCCAAGGAGTCGGCCAAACCAGGTGGAGGAGGTGGCCTACACCTCCAATCCTAGTAGGACTAGGATTCACCCTATTTTTGCCTTTTTCCACCTTTTCTCTTTGGGCCTTTTTTCCCAAACCGCATGGGCCTTGTGTGGGAATTCCACCAGCCCACTAAGGTCTGGTAAACACTCTCCCACAGCCCATGGAGCCTCTTGGGTCGAAATACCCCTCCCGATGGTCTCCCGATACACTACCGGCACTCCCGGTACACAACCGATGAGCCCGAAACTTTTCCGGCAACCAAAACAGGACTTCCTATATATGAATCTTTACCTTTGGACCATTTAGGAGATCCTCGTGACGTCCGGGATATCATACGGGACTCCGAACAACCTTCGGTCACCACCATGCATAACTCTATACTACCGAAACGTCACCGAACCCTAAGTGTGCAGACCCTGCGGGTTCGAGAACTATGTAGACATGACCGAGACACCTCTACGGTCAATAACCAATAGCGGGACCTGGATGCCCATATTGGTTCCTACATATTCTACGAAGATCTTTATCATTCGAACCTCTATGTCAAGGATTCAGTTAATCCCATATGATGTTCCCTTTGTTCTTCGGTATGTTACTTGACCGATATTTGATCGTCGGTATCTCCATACCTAGTTCAACCTCGTTACTGGCAAGTCTCTTTACTCGTTCCATAATACAAGATCCCATGACTAACACTTAGTCACATTTCTTGCAAGGCTTGTTGCGATGTTGTATTACCGAGTGGGCCCTGAGATACCTCTCCGTCACACGGAGTAACAAATCCCAGTCTTGATCCATGCCAACCCAACAGACACCCTCGAAGATACCTGTAGAATACCTTTATAGTCACCCAGTTACATTGTGATGTTTGATACACACAAGGCACTCCTCCGGTGTTAGTGAGTTGTATGATCGCATGGTCATAGGAACAGATACTTGACATGCAGAAAACAGTAGCAATAAACTGACACGATCATATGCTACGTTTGTAGTTTGGGTCTTGTCCATTACATCATTCTCCTAATGATGTGATCCCGTTACCAAATGACATCTCATGTCCATGACTAGGAAACCACAACCATCTTTGATCAATGAGCTAGTCTATTAGAGGCATACTAGGGACATGGTGTTGTCTATGTATCCACACATGTAACTGAGTTTCCGATCAACACAATTATAGCATGGATAATAAACGATTATCATGAACAAGGAAATATGATAATAACCAATTTATTATTGCCTCTGGGGCATATTTCCAACAGTCTCCCACTTGCACTAGAGTCAGTAATCTAGTTCACATCACCATGTGATACGCATTGTTAAGAATCTAAGACCCAATAAGTTCTGGGGCTTGATCATGCTTTGCATGTGAGAGAGGTCTTATAGTCAACGGGTCTGCGACATTCAGATCCGAGTGTACTTTGCAAATCTCTATGTCAAACTGTAAACACTGCTACCACACTCCACTTGGTACTATTCCAAATGGCTGCTCCACTATACGTATCCAGATTGCTACTACAAGTCATACGGATTAGTGTTAAAGCTTGCATCGACGTAACTATTTACGATGAACCCTTTATCACCTCCATAATCAAGAAACGTTTCCTTAGTCTTTTAGTCACTATGGATAATATTGACCGCTGTCCAGTGATCCACTTCTGGATCACTCTTGTACCCCTTGACGGACTCATGGCACGACACACACAGGTGTGGTACACAGCATGGCATACTATACAGAGCCTATAGCTAAGGCATAGGGGATGACATTCGTCGTTTCTCTTTCTTCTGCCATTGTTGAGTTTTGAGTCTCACTCAACTTCACATCTCGCAAATCAGGCGAGAACTCTTTCTCTGACTGATCCATTTTGAACTCTTTCAAAATCTTGTCAATATATGTACTCATTGAAAGTCTCATCAAGCATCTTGATCTATCTCTATAGATCTTGATGTTCAACAATTAGGTAGCTTTATACAGGTTTTACTTTGAAAAACTCTTTTCAAACAACCATTTATGCTTTCCAGAAATTCTACATAATTTTTGATCAACAATATGTCAACCACATATGCTTATCAGAAACTCTATAGTGCTCCCACTAACTTGACTGTAAATACAAGTTTCTCATAAACTTTGTATAGACTCAAAAACTTTGATCACCTCATCAAAGTGTATATTCCAACTCCGAGATGCTTGCTTCAGTCCATAGAAGGATCACTGAAGCTTGCTCACCTTTTAGCATCCTTAGGACTGACAAAACCTTCTGGTTGTATCACATACAACTTTTCCTCAAGTAAACTGTTAAGGAAACGATGTTTTGTCATCCATCTGCGAGATTTCATAATTGAAAAATGCAGCAACTGCTAACATAATTCCAACATACTTTAGCATCGCTACGAGTGGCAAAGTCTCATCGCAGTCAACTCTTTGAACTTGTCGGAAACTTCTTTGTGACAAGTCGAGCTTTATAAATGGTGACATTTACCATCAGCGTCGGTCTTCATCTCAAACATCCATTTGTACTCGATGACCTGCTGTCCAACGAGCAAGTCTACCAAAGTCTATACTTAGTTTTCATACATGGACCCTTTCTCGGATTTCATGGCCTCTAACCACTTGTCGGAATCCGGGCCCATCATTGCTTCTCCATGTCTCGTAGGTTCATCATTGTCCAACAACATGACCTCCAAGACAGGGTTGTCGTACCACTCAGGAGCAGTACGCATCCTTGTGGACCTACGAGGTTCGATAGTAAATTGATCCGAAGCTTCATGATCATCATCATTTACTTCCTCTTCAACTGACATAGGTTCCATAGAAATATCTTTCTGCGCTGCGCTACTCTCTGGTTTAAGCAAAGGTTCAACAACCTCATCAAGTTCCATCTTCCTCCCACTCAATTCTTTCGAGAGAAACTTTTTCTCGAGAAAGGACCCAGTTTTAGCAACAAACACTTTATGCTTGGATCTTGAGATAGAAGGTTCACCCAACTGTTCTTAGGGTATTCTATGAAGATGCATTTGTCCGCTTTGGGTTCGAGCTCATGAGATCAAAACATTTTTCCACACAAGCGTCGTAGCCCCAAACATCAAGAAATGACAGCTTAGGTTTCTACGAAACCATAATTCACACGGTGTCATCTCAATGGATTTAGATGGTGCTCTATGTATAGTCAATTTAGTTGTCTCTAATGCACAACCCCAAAACTATAGTAGCAAAACGATAAGAGACATCATAGCACGCACCATATCCAATAGGGCATGACTATGACGTTCGGACACACCATCACACTATGGTGTTCCAGGTGGCGTGAGCTGTGAAACAACTTTCACATTGTCTAAAGTTGTATGCCAAACTCGTAACTCCGGTATTCACCTTCACGATCATATCGCAGATATTTTTATATTCTTGTCACGATGATCTTAAATTTCACTCTGAATTTGATTGAACTTTTCAAACGATTCAAACTTTGTGTTTCATTAAGTAAATATACACTATATCTACTCAAATCATGAGTGAAGGTAAGAAAATAACGATATCCACCGCACACTACAAGACTCATTGGATTGCATACATCAACATGTATCATTTCCAATAAATCACTTGCCCGCTCCATCTAACTGAAAACGGGGTCCTTAGTCATCTTGCCCAAGAGGCATGGTTCGCATGTCTCAACCAATTCAAAATCGAATGATTCCAAAGATCCATCAGCATGGAGTTTCTTCATGCGTTTTATACCAACATGACATTCAGCGGCAATGCCACAAGTATGTGGTACTATCACTATTAACTTTGTATGTTTTGGCATCAACGTTATGATCATGTGTATTACTACGATCAAGATTCAATAAACCATTCTCACTAGGTGCATGACAATTGAAGGTATTATTCATGTAAACAGAATAACCATTATTCTCTAACTTAAATGAATAACTGTGTTTTAATAAACACGATCTAATCACGTTCATGCTCAACGCAAAACACCAAATAACATTTATTTAGGTTCGTCACTAATCCCGAAGGTAGAGAGAGCGTGCGATGTTGATCACATCAACCTTGGAAACATTTCCAACACACATCGTCACCACACCCTTAGCTAGTTCTCCGTTTATTTCGTAGCTTTTATTTCGAGTTACTAACATTTAGCAACCGAACCGGTATCCAATACCCAGGTGCTACTAGGCTTACTAGCAAGGTACACATCAATAACACGTATATCAAATATACTTCTGTCGACATTGCCAGCCTTCTTATCTACCAAGTATCTAGGGTTGTTCTGCTTCAGCGACCGCTCTCCTCATAATCGAAGCACTTAGTCTCGGGTTTGGGTTTCTTCACTTGAGCAGCAACTGACTTGCTATCCATGAAGTTTCCCTCCTTGCCCTTTCCCTTCTCGAAACTAGTGGTTTTACTAACCATCAACACTTGATGCTCCTTCTTGATTTCTACCTTCAGGGTGTCAAACATCGCGAACAGCTCAGGGATCATTATTTCTATCCCTGGCGTTTATAGTTCATCACCATGTTCTAGTAGCTTAGTGACAGTGACTTGGAGACAATATAAATCACTATCTTATCTGGAAGATCAACTCCCATTCGATTCAAGCGTTTGTAGCACCCAGACAATCTAAGCACATGCTCAACGATTGAGCTATTCTCCTTCATCTTACAGGCAAAGAATCTTGTTGGAGATCTCATATCTCGCAACACGGGCACGAGCCTGAGATCCTAATTTCAGCTCTTAGAACATCTCATATGTTCCATGACGTTCAAAATGTTTTGGAGCCTCAATTCTAAGCTGTAATGCATGACGCACTAAACTATCAAGTAGTTATCAGAACATGCCTGTGAGATGTTCACAACATCTACAAACAATGCTAGAGGGGTTGGTGCACTGAGCGGTGCATTAAGGACATAAGCCTTCTGTGCAGCAATGAGGACAATCCTTAGATCACGGAACCAGTCCGCAATATTGCTACCATCATCTTTCAACTCTATTTCTCTAGGAACATATAAAAATTCAAGGGAGCTACAACGTGAACTAGTAATCTACAACACAGTTTGCAAAGATACTACTGAGTATGTTCATGATAATGAGTTCAATTAATCATATTACTTAAGAACTCCCACTCAAATTGATATCCCTCCAATCATTCGAGTGATACATGATCCAAATTCACCAACTCAAGTCCGATCATCACGTGAGTTGAGGTGGTTTCAATGGTGAACATCATCATGTTGATCATATCTACTATATGACTCATGTTCGACCTTTCGGTCTCTTGTGTTCCGAGGACATGTCTGTACATGCTAGGCTCGTCAAGTTTAACCTGAGTGTTCTACATGTGCAACATTGGCTTGCACCCGTTGTATGTGAACTTAGAGTCTATCACACCCGATCATCACGTGGTGTCTCAACACGATGAACTTTCGCAACAGCGCACACTCGAGGAGAACACAATTTATCTTGAAATTAAGTGAGGGATCACCTTATAATGCTACCGTCGTCCTAAGCAAAACAAGGTGCATAAAAGGATTAACATCACATGCAATTCATAAGTGACATGATATGGCCATGAACTTGTGCTTTTGATCTCCATCTAGAAAGCACCGGCATGATCTCCATCGTCACCGTCAAGACACCATGATCTCCATCATCTTGATCTCCATCAACGTGTCGCCATCAGGGGTGTCATGCCCAACATGATTCTACTACTATTGCTTATGTTTAGCGATAAAGTAAAGCATTACATAGCGCTTAATGATTGACACGCAGGTCATACAATAATTAAAGACAACCCTATGGCTCCTGCCGGTTGCCGTACTCATCGACATGCAAGTCGTGATAATCTATATATCACATGATCACCTCATATATCACATATATCACATCATGTAATTGGCCATATCACATCACAACATACCCTACAAAATGAAGTTAGACGTCCTCTAATTGTTGTTGCATGTTTTACGTGGCTGCTACGGGTATCTAGCAAGAACAATTCTCACCTACGCATAAACCACAACGGTGATACATAATTTGCTTTTCAACCTTCTCAAGGACCACCTTTGTCGAATCCGATGCAACTAAAATAGGAGAAACTGCCACCTGCCAGCCATCTTTTGCAACAAGTTGCAGTTGAGGGAACCGGTCTCTCGTAAGCGTACGAGTAATGTTGGTCCAGGCCGCTTCATCCCACAATACCGCTGAACCAAAACACGACCAAGGGAGGAAGAAATCTAAGCATCAACGCCCACAAACTCTTTGTGTTCTACTCGAGATCTCATCTACACATAGACCTAGCTCATGATGCCATTGTTGGGGAACGTTGCATGGGAAACAAAATTTTTCCTATGCACACGCAGATCTATCCATGGTGATGAGCATCTACAAGAGGGAGAGTGGATCTACATACCCTTGTAGATCGCTATGCGGGAAGTGTTAAGAAACGTGGTTGGTGTAGTCGAACGTCTTCGCGACCCAAATCACCGAGCGTCCCGTGATCTCATCACGATCCGTCCCGCGATCCGATCACGATCCGTCCCGTGAACTCAGCACGATCCATCCCACGAACTCATCACGATCCGTCTCATGATCTTGATCATGATCCGTCCCGCGAACTCATCACGATTCATCCCGCGAACTCATCGCGATCCGTCTCGCGATCTTGATCACGGTCCTTCTGATCTAGCGCCGAACAGACGACACCTTCACGTTCAGCACACGTACAGCTCGATGACGATATCTGCCTTCTTGATCCAGAAAGAGGGAGCAGAGAGGTAGAAGAGTTCTCCGGCAGTGTGACGGCGCTCCGGCGATGGTGGTGGAGCTATTCCAGCAGGGCTTCACCTAAGCACTACAGAAATCCGATCTAGAGGAGAAACTATGCACTGGAGGAACGGGCAACACGTGGATAAAAATTCTATGCAAAAACCCTAAAACCTCCAGTATATATAAGAGGAAGAGAGTAGGAGGATTGGCACAAGGTCCAAGCCTCCAAGGAGTCATCCGAACCAGGTGGAGGAGGTGGCGTCCACCTCCAATCCTAGTAGGACTAGGATTCACCCTATTTTTGCCTTTTTCCACTTTTTCTCTTTGGGCCTTTTTTCCAAAACCGCGTGGGCCTTGTGTGGGACTTCCGCCAGCCCACTAAGGGCTGGTAAAAACTCTCCCACAACCCATGGGGCCTCTTGGGTCGAAATACCCCTCCCGATAGTCTCTCGGTACACTACCGGCACTCCCGGTACACTACCGATGAGCCCGAAACTTTTCCGGCGACCAAAACAGGACTTCCTATATATGAATGTTTACCTCCGAACCATTCCGGAGCTCCTCGTGATGTCCGGGATCTCATCCGGGACTCTGGACAACCTTCGGTCACCACAATGCATAACTCTATACTACCGAAACGTCACCGAACCTTAAGTGTGGAGACCCTGCGGGTTCGAGAACTATGTAGACATGACCGAGACACCTCTACGATAAATAACCAATAGCGGGACCTGGATGCCCATATTAGTTCCTACATATTGTATGAAGATCTTTAGCGGTCGAACCTCTATGTCAAGGATTCAGTTAATCCCGTATGATGTTCCCTTTGTTCTTCGGTATGTTACTTGCCCGATATTCGATCGTCGGTATCTCCATACCTAGTTCAACCTCGTTACTGGCAAGTCTCTTTACTCGTTCCGTAATACAAGATCCCATCACTAAAACTTAGTCACATTGCTTGCAAGGCTTGTTGTGATGTTGTATTACCGAGTGGGCCCTGAGATACCTCTCCGTCACATGGAGTAACAAATCCTAGTCTTGATCCATGCCAACCCAACAGACACCCTCGGAGATACCTGTAGAGTACCTTTATAGTCACCCAGTTATGTTATGATGTTTGATACACACAAGGCACTCCTCCGGTGTCAGTGAGTTGCATGATCTCATGGTCATAAGAACAGATACTTGACATGCAGAAAATAGTAGCAATAAACTGACATGATGATATGCTACGTTTGTAGTTTGGGTCTTGTCCATCATATCATTCTCCTAATGATGTGATCCCGTTACCAAATGACATCTCATGTCCATGACTAGGAAATCACAGCCATCTTTGATCAACGAGCTAGTCTATTAGAGGCATACTAGGGACATGGTGTTGTCTATGTATCCACACATGTAACTGAGTTTCCGATCAACACAATTATAGCCTGGATCATGAACAAGGAAATATGATAATAACCAATTTATTATTGCCTCTAGGGCATATTTCGTACAGCTATTATCTTAACTGCATGAAAAATAAGGTGCTAGTTGTTGGGGAACATTGCATGGGAAACAAAAAATTTCCTACGCACATGCAAGATCTATCCATGTTGATGAGCATCTATCAGAGGGAGAGTGGATCTACATACCCTTGTAGATTGATAAGTGGAAGCATTAAGAAACATGGTTGATTTAGTCAAACGTCTTCGTGATCCAATCACGACCTGTCCTGCGATCTCATCACGAGCCGTCCCTCGATCCCATCATGGTCCTTCCGATCTAGTGCTAAACGGACAACACCTCCGCGTTCAACACACGTGCAGCTCGATGACGATATCCGCCTTCTTGATCCTGCAAGAGGGGGCGGAGAGGTAGATGAGTTCTCCGGCAGTGTGACGGCTTGACGGAGGTGGTGATGGAGCTGATCTGGCAGGGCTTCGCCAAGCACTACGGAATCAGTCTAGAAGAGAAAAGATCTAGAAGAAGAAGAGGGCATCACGTGGCAATTAGGGTTAGGGGCTGCCCTCAAAATCCCTCAATATATATAGGAGGAGGGGGAGAGGAGGCAGCCTTGGCCCCTACTCCAAGTAGGGCTTCGGCCGAAGCAACAAGGGAGGAATCCACCTCCCACAAGGGAGGTGGAATCCTATTAGGACTCCTTCCTAATTGGGCCCTTTTTGCCTTTTCCTTCACCCCAGCCACATGGGACCTTAGGGGATACTTTGGCCAGCCCACCAAGGGCTGGTATGCCTCTACTCACAGGCCATGATGCCCTTTGGGTCGAGACACCCCTCCCGATGGTCCCCAGGCACCCTCCCGGCACTCGTGGTACACTACCGATGAGCCCGAAACTTCTCCGATGGCCAAAATGGGACTTCCAATATAATATTTACCTCCGGACCATTCTAGAGCTCCACGTGACGTCCGGAATCTCATCCGAGACTCCGAACAACTTTCGGTAACCAACATACATAACTCACTATACTGAAACGTCACTGAATCTTAAGTGTGCAGACCCTGCGGGTTCGAGAACTGTATAGACATGACCGAGACACCTCTACGATCAATAAAGAATGGCGGGACCTAGATGCCCATGATGGTTCCTACATATTCTACGAAGAATTTGATCAGTCGAACCTCTTTGTCAAGGATTTAGTTAATCCTGTATGTTGTTCCCTTTGTTCTTTGGTATGTTACTTGCCCGAGATTCGATCATCGGTTTCTCTATACCTAGTTCAATCTCGTTACCGACAAGTCTCTTTACACGTTCCGTAATACAAGATCCCGTGGCTAACACTTAGTCACATTGCTTGCAAGGCTTATTATGATGTTGTATTACCGAGTGGGCCCTGAGATACCTCTCCGTCACACGGAGTAACAAATCCCAGTCTTGATCCATGCCAACTCAACGGGCACCCTCAAAGATACCTGTAGAGCACCTTTATAGTCACCCAGTTACGTTGTGATGTTTGATACACACAAGGTACTCCTCCGGTGTTAGTGAGTTGCATGATCTCATGGTCATAGGAACAGATATTTGATATGCAGAAAACTATAGCAATAAACTGACACGATCATATGATATGTTTATAGTTCGGGTCTTGTCCATCACATCATTCTCCTAATGATGTGATCCCGTTATCAAATGAAATCTCATGTCCATGGCCAGGAAACCTTGACCATCTTTGATCAATGAGCTAGTCTACTAGAGGCATACCAGGGACACAGTGTTGTCTATATACCCACACATGTATTTAGTTTCCAATAAATACAATTATAGCATGGATAATAAACGATTATCATGAACACGGAAATATGATAATAACTAATTTATTTTTGCCCCTATGGCATATTTGCAACTGTCTCCCACTTGCACTAGAGTCAATAATGTAGTTCACATCACCATGTGATTTACATTGATATGCATCTAACACCCAATGAGTTCTGGGGTTCGATCATGCCTTGCATGTGAGAGAGGTCTTTAGTCAACAAGTCTACGACATTCAGACCGTGTGAACTTTGCAAATCTCTATGTCATACTATAGACACTGCTACCACGCTCCACTTGGAGCTATTACAAATGGCTACTCCACTATATGTATCCGGATTTCTACTTGCAGTCATACGGATTGGTGTTAAAGCTTGCATCGACGTAACCCTTTACGACGAACTCTTTATCACATCCATAATCGAGAAATATTTCCTTAGTCCTCTAGTTACTAAGGAAAATTTTGATCGCTGCCCAGTGATTCACTCCTAGATCACTCTTGTACCCCTTGACAGACTTCATGGCAAGGCACACACAGGTGTGGTACACAGCATGTCATACTATACAGAGCCTATGGATAAGGCATAGGGGACAACCTTCGTCCTTTCTCTTTCTTCTGTCGTGGTCGAGCTTTGAGTCTCACTCAACTCCAGACCTTACAAATCAGGCAAGAACTCTTTCTTTGACTGATCGATTTTGAACTCTTTCAAAATCTTGTCAAGGTATGTTATCATTTGAAAGTTTTATCAAGTGTCTTGATCTATCTCTATAGATCTCGATGCTTAATATAATAGTAGCTTTATCCGGGGTTTCCTTTGAAAAAACTCCTTTCAAACAACCCTTTATGCTTTCTAGAAATTCTACATTATTTCTGATCAACAATATGTTAACCACATATACATATAAGAAATTCTATAGTTCTCCCACTCACTTTGTTGTAAATACAAGTTTCTCATAAACTTTGTATAAAATCAAAAACTTTGATCACCTCATCAAAGCGTATATTCCAACTTCGAGATGCTTGCGCCAGTCCATAGAAGGATTGCTAGAGATTGCATACCTTTTAGCATCCTTAGGATCGACAAAACTTTCTGGTCGTATCACATACAAGTTTTCCTCATGGAAACCGTTAAGGAAACTACTTTTTGACATCCATCTGCCAAATTTCATAACTGAAAAATACAGCAACTGCTAACATAATTTCAACCGACTTTTAGCAATGCCGCGGTTGAGAAAATCTCATCGTAGTCAACTCCTTGAACTTGGCGGAAACTTCTTTGCGACAAGTCGAGCTTTATAAATGGTGACATTCACCATCAGCGTTTGTCTTCATCTTAAAGGTCCATTTGTACTCAATGACCTGCCGTTCAATGGGTAAGTCTACCAAAGTCCATACTTGGTTTTCATACATGGATCCTTTCTCGGATTTCATGGCCCCTAGCCATTTGTTGGAATCCGAGCCCACCATTGCTTCTCCATAGTTTGTAGGTTCATCATTGTCCAACAACCTAACCTCCAAGACAGGGTTGCTGTACCACTCAGGAGCAGTACACGTCCTTGTCGACCTCTGAAGTTTGATAGTAACTTGATCCGAAGCTTCATGATTATCATCATTAACTTCCTCCTCAATTGACGTAGGCTCCACAGAAACATCTTTCTGTGCTACGCTACTCTCTGGTTGAAACAAAGGTTCGACAGCCTCATCAAGTTCTATCTTCCTCCCACCCAGTTCTTTCGAGAGAAACTCTTTCTCTAGAAAGGACCCATTTTTAGCAACACACACTTTTGCCCTCGGATCTGAGATAGAAGGTATACCCAACGGTTACCTTAGGGTATCCTATGAAGATGCACCTTTCCGCTTTGGGTTCGAGCCCATCAAACATAAGCGCCGCATTCCCAAATTCTGAGAAATGACAGATTAGGTTTATGCCAAACCATAATTCATACGGTGTCATCTCAACGGATTTAGATGGTTCCCTATTTCAAGTGAATGTAGTTGTGTCTAATGCATCACCTCAAAACAATAGTGGCAAGACGATAAGAGACATCATAGTACGCACCATATCCAATAGAGCACGACTATGATGTTCAAACACACCATCACACTATGGTATTCCAGGTGGCGTGAGTTGTGAAACAACTTCCACATTGTCTGAAGTTGTATACAAAACTCGTAACTCAGATATTCACCTCCATGATCATATCATAGACATTTTATCTTCTTGTCAGGATGATCTCAAACTTCACTCTGAATTTAATTGAACTTTTCAAACGATTCAGACTTGTGCTTCATTAAGTAAATATACCCATATACATCCACTCAAATCATCAGTGAAGTTAAGAAAATAACGATATCCACCGCATTCTACAACACTCATTGGACCGCATATATCAACATATATCATTTCCAATAAGTCACTTACACGCTCCATCATACGGGAAAACGGGGTCTCAGTCATCTTGCCTAAGAGGCATGGTACACATGTCATAACTGATTCGAAATCGAGTGAGCCCAAAGATCCATAAACATGGAGTTTCTTCATGCACTTTACATAATTATGACCTTTAGCGGCAGTGGCACAAGTATGTGGTACTACCATTATTAACTTTGCATCTTTTGGCATCAATGTTATGAACATGTGTATTACTACGATCGAGATTTGAATAAACCATTCTCATTGGATGCAAGACCATTGAAGGTATTATTCATGTAAACAGAATAACCATTATTCTCTAACTTAAATGAATAACCATATTGCAATAAACATGATCTAATCACGTTCATGCTCAATGCAAACACCAAATAATATTTATTTAGGTTTATCACTAATCCTGAAGGTAGAGAGATCATGCGATGGTGATCACATCAACCTTGGAAACACTTCCAACACACATCGTCACCTCACCCTTAGCTAGCCTCCATTTATTCCATAGCTTTTATTTCGAGTTAGTAACATTTAGCAACCGAACCAGTATCAAATACCCAGTTGCTACTAGGGGTACTAGCAAGGTACATATCAACAACACATATATCAAATATACTTCTATCGACGTTGCCAGCCTTCTTATCTACCAAGTATCTAGGGTTGTTCCACTTCAGCAACCGTTATCCTCATAATAGAAGCACTTAGTCTCGGCTTTGGGTTCAACCTTGGGTTTCGTCACTCGAGCAGCAACTGACTTGGCATCCTTGAAGTTTCCCTCCTAGCCCTTGCCCTTCTCGAAACTAGTGGTTTCAATAACCATCAACGCTTGATGCTCCTTCTTGATTTCTACCTTCGCGGTGTCAAACCTCGCGAATAGCTCAGGGATCATTATTTCCATCCCTGGCATTTTATAGTTCATCACGGAGCTCTAGTAGCTTAGTGATAGTGACTTGGAGAACTATATCAATCACTATCTTATATGGAAGATCAACTCCAACTCGATTCAAGCGATTGTAGTACCCAGACAATCTGAACACATGCTCACCGATTGAGCTATTCTCCTTCATCTTGCAGGCAAGGAATCTTGTTGGAGGTCTCATACCTCTCAACACGGGCACGAGCCTGAGATCCCAATTTCAGCTCTTAGAACATCTCATATGTCCCTTGACGTTCAAAACATTTTGGAGTCTCAATTCTAAGCCATAATGCATGACGCACTGAACTATCAAGTAGTCATCGGAACGTGCATGTATGATGTTCACAACATCTACAAACAATGCTTGAGGGGGTGGTGCACTAAGCAGTGCATCAAGGACATAAGCCTTCTTTGTAGTAATGAGGACAATCCTCAGATCACGGACCCAGTCTGCATTATTGCTACCATCATCTTTCAATTGACTTTTCTCTAGGAACGTATCAATAAAACAAGGGAGCTACAATGCGAGCTATCTACAACATAATTTGCAAAGACACTTTGACTATGTAAATGATAATGAGTTCAATTAATCATATTACCTAAGAACTCCCTCTCAAATTGACATCCCTTCGGTCATTTAAGTTATACATGATCCAAATTCACCAACTCAAGTCCGATCATCACATGATTTGAGGTGGTTTTAATGGTGAACATCATCATGTTGACCATATCTACTATATGACTCATGTTTGACCTTTAGGTCTCTTGTGTTCCGAGGCCATGTATGTACATGCTAGGCTTGTCAAGCTTAACCCGAGTGTTCTGCATGTGCAACACTAGCTTGCACCTGTTGTATGTGAACGTAGAGTCTATCACACCCGATCATCATGTGGTGTGTCGACACGACGAACTATCACAATGGTGCACACTCGGGAGAACACAATTTATCTTGAATTTTAAGTGAGTGATCACATTATAATGCTACTGTCGACCCAAGCAAAACAAGGTGCATAAAAGGATTAACATCACATGCAAATCATAAGTGACATGATATGGCCATGAACTTGTGCTTTTCATCTCCATCCTTAAAGCACCGGCTTGATCTCCATCGTCACCGGCATGACACCATGATCTCCATCATTGTGTCGCCATCGAGGTTGTCATGCCCACCATGCTTCTACTACTATTGCTACCGCTTAGCGATAAAGTAAAGCATTACATAGCGCTTAATGATTGACACGCAGGTCATACAATAATTAAAGACAACCCTATGGCTCCTGCCGGTTGCCATACTCATCGACATGCAAGTCGTGATATTCTATACAAAACATGATCATCTCATACATCACATATATCTCATCATGTAATTGGCCATATCATATGTCAACATACCCTGCAAAAACAAATTATACATTCTCTAATTGTTGTTGCATTTTTTACGTGGCTGCTACAGGTATCTAGCAAGAACAACTCCCACCTACGCAAAAACCACAACGGTGATACACAAATTGCTATTCAACCTTCTCAAGGACCGCCTTTGTTGAATCCAATCCAACTAGAGTAGGAGAGACACACACCCGCCAGCCACCTTTGTGCCACAGAGTTACGTCAGTCGATGGAACCAGTCTCTCATAAGCGTACGAGTAAGGTTGGTCCGGGCCGCTTCATCCCACAATACAGCTCAATCAAAACACGACCAAGGGAGGAAGCAATCTAAGAATCAACACCCACAAACTCCTTTGTGTTCTACTCGTGATCTCATCTACACATAGACCTAGCATTGATACCACTGTTGGGGAACGTTGCATGGGAAACAAAAAAATTCCTACGCACACACAAGATCTATCCATGGTGATGCGCATCTACGAGAGGGAGAGTGGACCTACATACCCTTGTAGATCGCTAAGGGGAAGCGTTAAGAAACGCGGTTGATGTAGTCAAACGTCTTCGTGATCCAATCATGATCCGTCCCGTGATCTCATCACAATCTGTCCCGTGATCCCATATTGGTCCTTCTGATCTAGTGCCGAACAAATGACACCGTCGCGTTCAAGACACGTGAAGATCGATGATGATCTCCGCCTTCTTGATCCACCAAGAGGGGGAGGAGAGGTAGATGAGTTCTCCGGCAGCGCGACGGCGCGGCGGTGGCGGTGGTGGAGCTGATCCGGCAGGGCTTCGCCAAGCACTACAGAATCAATCTACAAGAGAAACAAATCTAGAGGAAGAAGAGGGAAGCACGTGGCAATATGGGTTAGGGGCTGCCCTCAAAATCCCTCAATATATATAGGAGTAAGGGGAGAGGAGGCAGCCTTGGCCCCTACTCCAAGTAGGGCTTCGGCCGAAGCAACAAGGGAGGAATCCACCTCCCACAAGGGAGGTGGAATCCTATTAGGACTCCTTCCTAATTTGGCCCTTTTTGCCTTTTCCTTCACCCCAGCCGCATGGGACCTTAGGGGAGACTTTGTCCAGCCCACCAGGGGCTGGTCTGCCTCCTCTCATAGCCCATGAGGCCCTTTGGGTCGCGACACCCCTCCCGATGGTCCGTCGGCACCCTCCCGGCACTCCCGGTACCCTACCGATGAGCCCGAAACTTTTCCGGTGGCCAAAACGGGACTTCCTATATATCAATATTTACCTCCGTACCATTCCAGAGCTCCTCGCAATGTCCGTGATCTCATACGAGACTCCGAACAAATTTTGGTCACCAACATACATAACTCAACTATACCGAACGTCACTGAACCTTAACTGTGCAGACCCTACGGGTTCGAGAACTATGCACACATGACCGAGACACCTCTACGGTCAATAACAAATAGCCGGTCCTAGATGCCCATAATGGTTCCTACATATTCTACAAAGAACTTTATCGGTCGAACCTCTATGTCAAGGATTTAGTTAATCCCGTATACTGTTCCCTTTGTTCTTTGATATGTTACTTGCCTGAGATTCGATCGTCAGTATCTCTATACCTAGTTCAATCTCTTTACCTGCAAGTCTCTTTACTCGTTTCGTAATACAAGATCCCATGGCTAAAACTTAGTCACATTGCTTGCAAGGTTTATTGTGATGTTGTATTATCGAGTGGGCCCTAAGATACCTCTCCGCCACACGGAGTAACAAATCCCAGTCTTGATCCATGCCAACTCAATAGACACCTTCGGAGATACCTATAGAGCACCTTTATAGTCACCCAGTTATGTTGCGACGTTTGATTCACACAAGGTACTCCTCCAGTGTCAGTGAGTTGCATGATCTCATGGTCATAGGAACAGATACTTGAAATGCAGAAAACTATAGCAATAAACTGACATGATAATATGCTATGTTTATAGTTTGGGTCTTGTCCATCACATCATTCTCCTAATGATGTGATACCGTTATCAAATTACATCTCATGTCCATGCGTAGGAAACCTTGACCATCTTTGATTAACGAGCTAGTCTACTAGAGGCATACCAGGGACACAGTGTTGTCTATATACCCACACATGTATTTAGTTTCCAATCAATACAATTATAGCATGGATAATAAACGATTATCATGAACAATGAAATATGATAATAACTAATTTGTTATTGCCTCTAGGGCATATTTCCAACACTAGCGTCTCCCCCAACAATGCTATCTCCTTTTTATTGATCCGATATTGGAACAAGTAAGGGTATCCCGCGCCTATTTCCTCAGAGGTGACCCTGGGTATCGAACCCATGAGACTAAGATTCCCTTGAAGCAATGGTCTCTAGAAAACTTTTTCCAAAGTGTCAAATCCAGCTTTTGACTAGATCAATAAGCAAATAGTGATTCAAACACTTATAATAAAAACAAGGTATGAGGATGATGTCTTGATGCTTACAACCGTGTGTTTGCATAGGGATAAATGATGATATTAGTTTCTGCTCGGGAAGTCACCCATCAAGAGGTGCTTGCTTCATATCGGAATGTTGGATGTATCTGAATAACATCTTGACTTACACGAGTACGACATCAATAATAAGTTGTCCTACTGAAGGCCCTATCTGTCTCGCAGGGTTGCCTCAATAATTAAGATAATAATATCATACAAAAGAATTGGGTGTTTAATGACTACACCTCATGAATCCCCAAGGATATGATCCAGGTGACCCTTCTAAACCTTACTGTCGCCAACGTTCGGTATAGCACTTCATGGTCTGCTTGCTCCTAGCATCGCCAATGATCGATCTCCATGATCCTCGGTACCTCCAGGGATGGAGATCATGGACAATACAAGAGACACAACACGATTTTTTTATTTCACACATACAAGATGTTGTGTCAAAGACTTCCATTGATCCCTTCAACAGATAGCCTGGGTTGCAAGCCTCATGCCTCACCCCATACCTTACCAAATTACTCACACATGGAGATTAGATCAGCCAGAAGAAAACATTGAAGAACACATCTTGGGATTGATTGATTGCAACATGTCTTACGATGGATATCTTGTGAGATGAATGATTACAAATATGAACTAGCTGAGACAACACTATGGTGGTGGATATGTCTATGGGGATAAAAAAATGGTGACAACTAGGGTTTGTGGATGATGATGATGATGTAGAAGTTATGGCTGTGCTCGAAGCTCTTATGTTGACATTTTGACGGGGTCCCATTTATAAAAGTTTTTCAAGTAGATGACATTCCTCGGTTTCCACACCAAACGATCACGTGCGGTGGCATGAAATGCCATTTTTGGCTCTGGTTGCCTTATGGCGCATCCTGGTGACTGATTCCTTCCCCATTTACCTTCCTTTCCATTCTCCACATGATTTCTTCCCTTTTTAGATCATTTCGTGTGGAAAAACATTAAAGAGAGTATTTGTGGAATCCTTTGCATTCATTAGACATTATTGGCAATATAGGAGTGAACAACTCTCTTTTGATGAGACATCTCGGTTTAAACAAGGTCAAAATGAGTGTAAAAATATCACTCATCAAACCTCCAATTTTTGCTGGCCCTGATGTTGCCAAACCATTTGCACACACAGGAGGATGAAGATCATTTCATCCTCCACCATATATGTTGGCACCCACTCATCGTGTGTTAGTCCAACCGAATCAACCTTAGTATATGAAAGAGCATGGTGATCCCATGTTTTGTTTTGGTAATTGATGACAATCCCTATGGACCAACGGTGGCCTTGAGCTATATTTGAAGGGTTTGTCCATAGGCATTACTCGAAGACCATTTGTTGGTTTCAAGGTTATTAGAAGAAGATTGTGTGTTTACCAAGGTGCTATTCAAGGAGTTACCCAAAGATTAGTCATGTGAGAGTCGAGCATATTGCAAGCATAGCATGAAGAAGAAGACTATGTGAACATTCATGTTTACCTTCAAGACATCATCTGTATGAAGAGAGAAGATAAGGTACAAGGTTGATCGAGACTAAAGCAAAGAGTCATTCGAGTTGTTCAACACACAACATAGAAGATGTACGAAGTGAGATCAAGTGATTTCTTGGTATGGTAAGTATTGTCCAATACGCTTTGTGCACTAACCCATGATCTATGTGATTTCTATGTGGGGCTAGGTATATTTCTATGGGCTTGCATCAAAATTAATATCACATATAACCCAATAAATATGACATCAAGTGGTGATCGTCATCAAGGTTGCAGTGTGCAAGTTCAAGCAGAACATAACGAAGAGATCATGCTTGAATATTGTCATCCATTCTCGTGATAATGGACATGTGAAGATGTGCTTAAGAGAGGATCACCCATAATGGAGTATGGAGGAGAAATTTACTAGTATTCATCAAGCCAACACAACCAAGAAAGGTGGTCCAAATTGAGGAAGTCAAGATCGTCATCATCTAGCTGAAGTGGACTATGTGCAAGGCAAAGATGTGACCTTGATAGGTCTTATATTTTACTGGTCTCATGGTGTTAGTTTGGAGACCGTGTTGAGTTACTATCAAGGTGAGCTCTCGAGTGAGTAGCTTGATCATATCATTAGTCAAGAGCTCAAACCATTGCATCCTTAGCATAATATTTCTTGGTTCCTATTTGGTTTTATCTATGATAGATTTTAGAGTGTGTGTTCGTTTTCTTATCAAACTCAAGTTCATAAAAAACAAAGTTTGTATGCAAGGGTGTGCACTTTGGGATACATCATTGTTTTCGCGTGCCTCGTTTATCTCTTACCCGAGCCCTTTACTTATGCACTTTAATTTGTGGTAGCCTTCGTGAATGTTATACATATTACTATCACATAGTTGCTTATCTTGCTTAGCATGAGTTGTTGGTCAACATAGTTGATTCTAGTATATTCAGGTTTTGTGATTTACAAATTAAACGCTAGTTCCCTTACACAATTGGTCAAGCCTAAAATGTAACTATTTTAAAGCTCCCATTCACCCCCTCTAGGTGACATCCATGCCCTTTTAGTATCTAAATTCACGATCTTCGATAGAAGTGCCTCCTTCCTGGACTTTAGTTGGCTACCCACATTTGCACCCCATGCCCTTAGGAGATGTCTAAAGCGTCTGATACAATGTTTCCAAAAGTCCATGGAATTGCACAATAGGCCGTAGCGGTGAGGCGGGTGTGATTTGGCAATCTCCCAAAGTTCCTTCACCCGGTCCACAATCCGGGTCGCAAAACCCATTGTCTCTCGAAGAAGCGTTTGGAGGTGCATTGACGAACTCACCGGATCTCAAAATTAGAGGGCAACGATCGAATCCTAGATGAACTATAGCAGTTAGCGTATCCCTCGGGAATCTGCTATCCCAATTCGTGGAGACAAACACCCTATCAAGGACACCGCACAGGGTGGACTTGATTCTTGGTCCACGTAAACCTCACTCCAATCCTAGGGAGCTCTAAGAGCTCTTGATCGGCCAAATATAAGACGCTTTGAAGTGCAAAAACTTCTTATATTTAGTTACAAAGGTACCGAGTCTTTTACTTTGTTTATAACTAAATTAGAGTTTCATTCAGAGTCTGTTGGGTTCCTCATGTATTTTATAAATACAGAACAATTAATAGTTAAAAACAGATAATTATTTGATATATATTGTTTGGTCACGTCATAGGAAAGAATATAATATTCTATGAAATATTAGAACAAAATTACAATTACCGACGAATTTGATCATATTAACTAAACAATCTCTAACAATAAAAATAAAAATAAATAGAATCCTTTGAATTTCTATAAACTATTTTAAATTAAATAGGGTCTCAAATTTGAAATGGGTTATAAAGCACAAAGATGAGATGTTCATAATGCTAACCATTTAATTCACAAGAATCCCAATGGTGTGGCGTTTAAAGTTTGGGCCTCTATGACTTAATGGATTATGAAAAAAATTAGAAACTATTCTAATACTTTAGATTTTTTCATGCATAGGTTGTTTGCTTCAAACTGTGACTATGTTGTCTCAACATAGCCGGTCCCAATCCCAGGTTAAGGAAGAGGGTTGTGATAGGCTTGGCGATCCAACGTCAAAACTCAGCCCCTCTTATGGAGATGAAACACAAAAGATTTTCATTGGGGCATAACCCTCTCAAGGATGCGACACATTGGAACCTGGGTGTGGTGTCAAATGGGCAAGGGCTGGGCTGTCACTCCCTTGGTGGCACGTCGTACTGTGATCTAGATACGATGGAAAGTGAGAAAGGATCGGGTCATCGCGGCCTTAGTAGCGCGCTACATCGGTGCCCGAGTGTAGTGGAAAATGTATAAGGGTCTCCACATTTGACTCGATGAGTGCGAAGGGTAAGGAAGCTAGCCAAGCTAGGAGGATCCACTTAGGTAGTTGGAACGTAGGTATCTGACAGGTAAGTTTCTGGAGCTAATTGATAAAACAATGAGAAGAGGTGTTGGTTTCCTTTGCGTCCAAGTGACCAAATGGAGGCGACAAAAGGCTGATAAGGTGGACTGTACCGGCTTCAAGCTGTGGTACACAAGCACGACTACAAACAGAAATGGATTAGGCATCTTGTTCAACAAGATCCTCATGTATGGAGTGGTAGATGTCAAAAGATGTGGGGATCGGATTATCCTGGTCAAGTTGGTAGTTGGGGACTTAGTTCTCAACGTTATTAGCATGTATGCCCTGCAAGTAAGCTACAATGCAAACACCAAGAGGGAGTTATGGAAAGTCCTGGAGGACATGGTTAGGATTGTAGCAATTGGTGATAGGCTCTTAATGGAGGAGATCCCAATGGCCACGTGGCACATCTAACACAGGTTTTGAAGGGTTGCATGGGGTATTTGGCTATGGTACTAGGAATCAAGAAGGATAAGATGTCTTAAGCTTTGCGCTAGCCTATGACATGATCATAACTAACACCCTTTTAAGAAGACAAAATCACATATAGTGACTTTTAGTAGTGGTCAACACTCTAGCCAGATTGATTTCATCCTCTTGAGAAGAGAAGACATGTGTGCGTGCCTTGACTGTAAGGTGATACCTGGAGAGAGTGTTGTCCCTCAGCATAATCTTGTGGTTGCTGACTTTCATTTTTGCATTCGTGTCCAACGAAACAAGTCTGGCAAAGTCACTAGAACGAAGTGGTGGAAGCTCAAGGGGGAGGTAGCCTAGGCATTGAAGGAGAGGGTCATTAAGGAGGACCCTTGGGAGGAAGGAGGTGATGCTCACAACATGTGGATCAAGATGGCAACTTGCATTCATAAGGTGGCCTCAAATGAGTTGGAGTGTCTAGGGGAAGTAGAAGCGAAGCTAAAGATACCTTGTAGTGGAACTATGATGTCGAGAAAGCAATTAAGGAGAAGAACTATTGTTTCAGATGCCTATACCTAGATAGGAGTGCAAACACCATTGAGAAGTACAAGATGGCAAAGAAGGATGCAAAGCAAGATGTGAGTGAAGCAAGGGATCGGGTGTATGAGAACCTCTACCTGTGGTTAGACACGGAGGAAGGCGAAAGGGACATCTATAATATGGCCAAGATCCAAGAGAGGAAGACGAGGGATGTTGACCAAATCAAATGCATCAAGGACGAAGCAGATCAGCTGCTCGTGAAGGATGAGAAAATTAAGCATATATGGCGGGAGTACTTTGACAAGCTTTTGAAAGGGAGGGAGTGAAAGCTCTACCATTGAACTATACGACTCCTTTGATGATACTAGCATGCATTTTGTGCGGTGAATCCAGAAGTCAGAGGTCAAGGAGGCTTTAAAAAGTATGGAAGGAGGCAATGCGGTGGGCCCTGATTTATCCCCACGGAGGTGTGGAGAGGCCTTAGGGATATAGCGATAGTATGGCTAATCAAGCTTTTAAACCTCATTTTTCAGGCAAACAAGATGTCAGAAGAATGGAGACAGAGTATATTAGTACCAATATTTATGAACAAGGGGGATGTTGAGATTTGTACTAATTACCGTGGAATTAAGCAGATGAGCCATATAAGGAAGCTATGGGAGAGAGTCATTGATGTCCGCTTAAGAAGAATGAAGAGCTTGATCAAAAATTAGTTTGGTTCCATGCCTGGGAGGTCGACCACTGAAGCCATTTTCTTGGCACGACAACTTATGGAGTGATACATGGAGCAGAAGAAGGACCTGCATATGGTGTTCATTTACTTGGAGAAAGCCTATAATAAGATACCGTGAAATGTCATTGGTGGGCCTTGGAGAAACACAAAGTCACAACAAAGTACATTACCCTCATCAACGACATGTACAATAATGTTGTGACAAGTGTTTGAACAAGTGATGGCGAGACTCGTGACTTTCTGATTAAAATAGGACTTCACCAGGGGTCAGCTTTGAGCCCTTATCTTTTTGCCTTGGTGATGGTTGAGGTCACAAGGGGTATACAAAGAGATATCGTATGGTGTATGCTCTTTGCAGATGATGTGGTGCTAGTCGATGATAGTCGAACGGGGGTCAATAGGAAGTTAGAGCCCTGGAGATAAATGTTGGAATCGAGAGGTTTCAGACTTTGTAGAACTAAAACCAAGTACAAGAGGTGCAGTTTCAATACTACTAGGCACGAGGCAGGGGAGTAGGTTAGCCTTGATGGGCATGTGGTATCTTAGAAGGACACCTATCAATATTTGGGGTCAATATTGAAAAAGGATGGGGATATCGATGAAGATGTGAACCATCAAATTAAAGCCGGATGGATGAAGTGGCACCAAGCTTGTAGCATTCTTTGTGACAAGATGATGCAGAGCATCATACGAACATCACCATGACAAGAGTCTGTTTGGAAAGTGACACGTGCGACGTTCACTTCACATACATAAAGGCGAATCATCTCCTTTACAAGTGTTCATTTCCCCCCCTCGAGGATGGTATACTACTTGACACTCCTCTCGTGTGCATACATAGGTATTGCGGTGCTTCATGGATGATCAGGAGGAGTGCAAGCGCCAAGTAAAAACTACACCATCCGCGAGGGAAGCTTGGAAAAGAAGGAATAAGAAGAAAGGACAAGCTTCTGGAAGGCTCGGAACTTCTCACCTGCCCGGAACCTCCAGACCCCACACCTTCTGGTGAACCTAGATCTTCCGACCTGCATGCACCGGAGCAGCCCGAGAGTGTGCCAACTCTTTGGGTAACCCTACACCTACCTGGACATCGCCTACAACTTCCTGCGCCCGGAACTTCCGGCCATCCCGGAACTTTTGGCCTCCACGTATTGGAGTAGCCCAAGAGTGTGCCAACTCTCTAGGTAGCCCGTAACCTGGCCGGAACATCCAACGCGTGAACCTATCAGCCTAGCCCGGAACTTCCGGGCTACCTGTGTGTAGCCACTAGGGCCCGAGGCCCATGTACCTCTTTCCCCTACCTGGACTATAAGTACTCATCTCCCATCTCCGTTTAAGGGTTAGCAATGTTTTAGCTCATAGTTAGTTGAGCATTGATCCTTCCAGTTTCCTCCTCTATGGAGATGTCCTCTATGCGAGAAGATCCAAGTGGATGTCAAGGCCCCTCGTATAGGGAAGATCCTCTGGGATTTAAAGGCCCCATCTCCTCATGGGATTTGGGATGAACTTTACCGTGTATCCTCTTTCCTTTTGTTGTTCATGTACCTTTGTGGATATTGTGTGGTTTTGAGTCTAGTGTATGTGTGATTGGGCTTGTTCTTGAGTGCTTCCTCCTGTGCTTTCTCCATGTTCTTCCCCGTGTTTTTTTGTTCTTCATCGCCCCCCTAAAATTCATAAAAGATCGACACTAGGGCTTGACCCCGTATCATCTTGGTACCAAGAGCCACATTTCTCACGAATTTGGAGTCCCCCCTTTGTTTTCTAGACAAATTTTGTTTTTTTGTCCCAATTCGAAAATCCCCACCAAAAATAGCCTCACCATTTATTTTTTGCAATTTGTTGGTTCTTGTGAGATTTTGTTGATTTTGATCCATGGAATCCGTGTTTTGCAAGTGGATCTAGCTTCCCCTCCAGCCAATCCCCCCCTATATTTTCTTGCCCCCACCAATTTTGACCCATGAAAAGGAGTTTTTCTGCCCCCGTTCTCAGATCTAGAAATTAGGGTTTGTCCTTAAAGTAATTTCGCGACCCGCGGAACTGCCGGCCTCTCCTGGAAATTCCGACCCCTAGAACTTTTGTCCCTACCGCAGAACTTCCGGGCTAACCAAAAAGTATGCACAAAAATCCTTGGGTTTGCTAACCTTTCCCGCGACCCCCAGAACTTCCATTACCCCGAGGAACTTCCGACCTAACTAGAGACATTCCCCGAAATTTCAGAATCGCCCTTTTCACATTTTTGGCCATAACTAATTCATCCTCAGTTCTATTTTGACGTTCTTTAGCTAGTTTTGTAGCTATTGACATCCCCCATTCTATAAAAATAATTCCCAAACCAATTGACTCCATGAAAAAGTTTCATATTTGGCTTCTTTGCTTAGGCCACCACCATAACTTCCGCATACATCCTTCCCACCATATTCTTTAGCCACCATACCCAATTTTGACAAATTTTGGTTGAGATTTCAATTTGCGGTTTCCATTTCCTAAGGTGCTTAGGGTAATTAGGAACGGTTCGAAAGCAATAAATCCACCACTCGTCATCTCCTTGGCCTCGACATCGATAGCGACCACTTTTCCTTTTGGCACCCCAACCGTAAGCAAGGACGATAATCTCGAAGACATCACTGTCCATTTCCTTACCACTGCTTTGATCACCTAGAGCCTATTGCTTACCTTAGAGATTGATACTAGCGAGTTGAGAATTGTCAATCCACGTTACTTGTGCACTGCAGTGATACGTTTAAGCCGCATAGCTACTTTTAGCATGCAAACATCTTGCTGTCTACATTGTGCCATATGTTTATGCCGCTGTCACAGCCCTAGTTTCTTCTTGTTTGTCAATGCATTCATGCATGCATTTTTAATTTTCAAATGAAAATGAAATGAGGGATGATCAAGCCTCACCATTCAAAATTTTGTCAAATAAGCATTATAAAAATTTCTTCAAACATGTAGCGACCCGACTCAAAACGAGTCAAGCCTCTGTGTTTTCTGTGCCATCCCTGGATCAGTATGCTGGCACACATAGTACATCAATGTATATATCAAAGTGCAATCACATGTAAATAACGTAAAACTAATATATACCTTAAAATAGCAGCGGATACAGTCAACGGGAGTGGAGTCCCAATAACACCAACGGCAAGTTGAGTGTGGACCGTAACCCTGAATCGTACTCTTACCCGTCGTAGGAGAGTATCTGCAACATAAGACGTTGCAGCCGTCTAGGTCAGCATTTTGAATATGCCGGCAAGATCACCATAGTAGAACAGAAGAATAAAGACTATTCTATATGCAAAGGCTTTGTGGCTCTGTGTCTAAGTTTTTGCGTAAAAGCTGATTTTATTTTCCTACAACACAAGGAATATCAGGAATTTCACTATGGAGTTACCTATCATGACATGGTTCCGCCAACCAATGTCTCAATGCCCATAAGTATCATAAGTTGCCCACAATTAGTTATCGGTCCAGTGTTGAGAGTTTAGAGATAGATCCAAGTCTAGAAGCTCAAATTGTCCGTAACCGGGGACATGGCTAATCGATTAGGTTTAACTCTGCAGAGTGTTGTGTACTTTACCCACAAGATTCTTTCCTTCCTGGTAAGTCCTCGCACTGCCTGGTGTTTGAGAACAGGATGAAAGAAACATGGTCTTTCAGAGTGCTTCCCTGACTGTCCGACAGTGCCCATCCCAATCCTAACGTCGACTACATCTCGTAGCACTGCCCAGCAGAGTCACAACAAAGATCAACCAAGCCAGAACCCATAATGACTTGTGGCTACACAGGTAAGTTTCCGGGCATGAAGTATTCATCCTTCTCTTTGAGTCTGGGTGAAGCTTTCCGCAAGATGTCATGGCGCTTCTCCATGCATCCCGGCCATCCACTGGTTTCTCCAGGGATGCCCAATCAACCATCCTTCACCCAGTAGTGTGTATTGAAAACTTGTCTTATCGAGTCTTGAATTTTTGAGGTCTTGAAGATGCAGGACTTGAAGATATCTTCATGAAGTCGTCGTTTTGACGTGGAGTCCTTCACACCACTCACGAACACTCATACCAAACCCCGTCTACTTTAGCACAGCATAAAAGTAACTAACGTTCCCGGGGCTTTAGTAACAAGTGATGGGTTCCTACCTCATGCATTCTACTCAACTACAAGAATTTCAATAACACTACGGGAGGGATGTGCTGAATGATGTCACTACATGCAATAAAAACATAGGTATGAAATAGATGGTCAAGGTGAACTTGCCTGTACTGTTGATGAAGATAAAGATCGCTCTCAGAAATAACTTGATAGACTATTCGTCACTCTCCAATGAGAAATCTATATAACAAACATTGCATTCATAAGCAATCATACTAGCAATCAATTCTATAATCACAAGATAACACAAGAAACAAAACAACGAGGTTGATGAAGGCAATACTTAAGACAAAAGTTAAAATCAAGAAAGTTTTCATAAAAGCAACTAAAGTAGTTTTCCCCTAAAACAATTATTTCCAAATAGTAACAAACAATAACAAAGTAAAATACAACAAAAGCTTTTTAGTAAATATTTTACTAGCAAAAGAATTACTTTTGAAAGACAACTAAAACTATGAAAACAACATTCTAACAACATGAGCGTTTGCATAATGAATTTAACTACAAGCACAACTATAAACTAAAAGAAAACATTTTGTAAAATAACTAAGTTAACAGAAAATAATTTATAAAAACCTTTATTACAAAACATAATTAGATCATCAAAAAGTTTTGTGAAAAGAGTTTCTATTAAATTAAACTGTTTTATAACACATTACCTAATTAAAAAATATAGTTTCCTATAATAATAGGGTAAAACTAAACTATTTTTGTTTAAAACATTTGTTTACAGAAAAGAATTAGTAAAAACTTTATTTGAAAACAGAATCTAAATACTTAAAACTTTAGTAAAAGAATTGTTACTAACAAATTTGCTTTTTAAAACAACTATACCTATTTGAAAGAGGTATAGATCCCTACAACAAAATTTATAAACTAATCAAATTAACTTTTGTTAACAGCAAGTAAATTACTAAGGTTTGGAACAACAAAACTAAATGAAATCTGAAACTTAATATAAATCATATTCAGATTTTCAAAATAAAACAAAGTAAATCAATATAAATAAACTAATATGAAACTAAACAGATTCTGTTTCGTTTGAAAATACTATTTAAAACTATTATAAAAATTCTCAAACTCTACCAAATGATAGCTATGGTCACTAGTGACAAGTAGGAAAAAGAATCATTCAAAAATTCATTTTAGAACTCAAGATATTCAGAAAACAAAATTTAAATCAAATCTGTTCAAATTCAAATTTAATTGTTCAAACATAGCCAAATTCGATATCTACAGAAACTAGATGAAATTTACGATCTAATGCAAAAATAATCAATTTAAAATACTTAAAAACATAAAAGATATAAGCAAAATAAATCTGAAACTATTCTGTTTTTAAAACTGAAAACAGAATAAAATGAAAAACTTATTTAACGGATAGGGTACACGTGGCATCTTCTGATTGGTCAAAGGGGTGCGCACATGGTGTGTTACGGGCGGACGACCGATCGCTAGGGGAAAACGATTCGCGAAATAAAATTTCTAATCGTGGCCGTTCATCTGGATCCGACGGTTGAGGGGGTGGTGGAGCTCACCGTGGTGGTTGCCGCCGGCGATGAAGTTTTTTCGGCGAGGCAGGGGCGTCGAGATTGATGTGGGCGGCGCTCCGGTGGTCTTCGGCGTCGGGTAAAGGGCCCAGTCGATGTGCGCGATCGTGGCGATGACGATGGTGGCGTCGGCGAGGCTCGAGGGCGACAGGAGCGAGCGGCACGAGCTCCGGGGCGGCTCGGTGGAGGTGGGGCTCCGGCGAGGTCGTCGGGGACGGCGTTCCAGGGGCGGTGAAGCACGGGCAGGGGGATGGGGCGGTGCGCACGGGTGCGGGGAGGTCGAAGGAGGCCTCGGGAGGGCTCGGGGATGGCTGGGTGGTGCGGTGGCGCGGAAATGGCGCGGCGGCCGTGGTGAAGTCCGGCGAGAAATCCCGGCGAGGAGAGGGGGTCCGGCAATGGGGCGAAGGGTGGAATGGCCAGAGGGGACCTTGGGCTTATATAGGAGGGGTCGGGCGGTCCGGAAGGAAGGAGGGGAGAGAAATCCGGCGAGGGGAGCATCGGCGAGGTCGTCGGGGAGAAGGGGGAGGAAGGTGACCGCGCGGGAGAGTAAATCGGGCGGCAGGTCCCACACGTCAGCGAGAGGGAGGGAGAGCGTACTCAGCGGGCGACCGTTACGAAATGAATTCGGCTTTAAAGGCTGTGGGCCGGCCGGTTTTATTATAAACCGTTACCGTTTTCTATTTATGATTTTACCAGAGCCATAAAACTTGTTCAATGCATTCGAATAAATTCCAAATATAGTCAAATTTTATATCAAAGTTAACAGAATAATAAATGCCATTTAATGGACATTTTTATTCTGGCATTTGAATACATTAGAAAATCATTTTTCGGAAAATGCCTTAATTGGCGTTATTTAATTTTGCAAATATTGTTCAAATAACTTTTTTGGGTTTGATGATTCAAAAAACTTCACAAATTACCCCCTGGCTTGGAGTGTCATGTTACTCCTTTCAAATTTTTGTCAGGGGTTTGAATACTTTGAAAATTTTGAATAGGGACCAAATATGAAATGGATTTTCAAAATAATCCAGAGGTTTTCAAAAGCTCTTTCAATTCCTTCTTTTAAACTTCAAACTCATATTTCTTAAAATTTGAGGAAGTCATATTATCCTCTCTCATGAAAATCATTGAGTTGCATAAAGTTTTCTGAATTTGAAATATTTTTCAAATGAAATTCAAATTCTTTTCAAATCCCTTTTCATTTCTTTAAATGGAAGAAGTCATGTCATCTTCACTCTAGGGTTTTGTGATGAAATGAATTTGAATTCCTAGTGATCAAAATGCAGATTGAAAGTTTTGGGAAGGTCATTTCATTCCCTCTCATCAAACTTTCAAAAAGTTTCAAATTTCACTCACTTTCAATCAGTCAAACAAACAAACAAACAAACAATCATTATAAATATTTATTATAACAGACCAAAGTTTGGGATGTTACAAATCTACCACACTTAAAATGAATCTCGTCCTCGAGATTCGAAAGGGCTAGAAAGAAAAGGTTAGGGTTTGGGGTCTTCTAACAAATCCATTGACCAAGAAGGTGTGGGGTCTTCCAACAAAACTCCATTGACCTGGAAATGTGGGTCTACCACACTTGAAATGAGAGTTACTGGTCCTTCAAAATCTTGACAGTCCTATGGTGCATCTGTCTGTTCACCTTCTTCACGATAGCTTCTTTGGTGATGCTCTTCCGTTATATCAAAATCTTGTGTTCTCACAACAAGGTGTACTTCCTCCAATACTGGGTCTTCTTAGCTGGCAGGTCTCGCGTTCATTCTAAGTAACTTATCGACGATCTCATGGTGGTCTACCATTAGTGGTTATCCTGCAGTGAAATGGGTCTTGGCTTCATTCCTCACCGTAAAAATTCCTACGTGTGACAGAAACTGTCATGTACAAGGGTTTTCATCATACCATTCTAAGGCTTAAACAAAAAGCTTCAAAGAACGTCGTCTCTTTACTATGGGTAAGTCACTCAGATTTACCAATCCGAATAGCAAGAGAATGATAAGAATAAGTCTTCATGGTGGCCAAACCATGTCGCACTGAAATCATTACCTTGTATAAGGTTTAGTGAATCTCGTATTCTAACACTTGGTCTTCCTCACAAGCATTGCAGAAATTTCTCTTGTCAACGAACGAGGTTCGGATAAATCCATTGATTCTGCAAGCTAAGCAAAAACATCTATCGTTTCTTCACAACTCTCAGGTTATCGTATGCTCCTAAGAAAACGTTTGCGGATCAGTCGTAGCTTCTTCCAAGTTTCTTCCTTCACAAAGGTGGGGCTTGATCCTTATCAATCTTGAGGTCAGTGACTTGTGGATTCACTTGAATTCTTGAACAACTTCATCTCACCCGTGGGGTGACTAACGATCCATATTCCAACATTACCTTCAGTTCACTATACCATACCCTTGAGGTAACAATTTATAGACCTATTATTGTCTGGATTCCACTCCATGGAATTCATTTTCCTTTCCATTGGTCTGTTTAACCTTGGGTGTGGTTTTCACCATAATCATTCCGTTTCTCGTCATTCCAACTTCAAAATCACTTGTCACAAAGGTTATCATCCAGACAGTTTGGATATGATTCCACATTCCCTTCATCTGTATTCACTTATCCAAACTCCTTAATCCAGAAAAGGTACCTGTGGTTACTACCACACTTAAAATGAAATGCACTCATGTATGCATAGACCATATTTTCTCATATCCTCGAAAATGGTAAGAGATCTTTGTTCATAGAGTAACAACTCACATATTTCAACATAAGATAAATCATGACACCATAATTTCCATTGACTCATGAATTTATTTACAGACTCTGAGACTTCCATTACATAACTCCAAAATGGTAAGAGTGCTACCTATTACATTTGGTACACCCAGAATCCAAAACTCAGACTACTCATGCTTAGCCATTCTTCTCTGGACAGGTATAGGAGTAGTGTCCTGTCTTCTTGCACTGAAAACAAATGATTTCTAACATATCTCGGGTCTTCTTGATGTTGGTTTTTGCTCTTGGGAGTTCTGGTTCCTTTCTTGGGCACTTGTTGGTGTAGTGGCCTATATCCTTACACTTGAAACATCGAGTACGACTCAGGTCCTTCTATTCAGGGGCTTGTCTCTTCTTGAGGTTCTTTGTTCTGATCAAACTTTCAATTTCCTGTGGATCAAACTCCACTTCTTCTATCGGGAAGTTTCCCAGATACTCTTTTCTTTCCTTCGTACAGTCCTGTGAGAAATGTCCTTCTTCTCCACATGTATAGCAGGCATTTGAGTAAAACCTGGTTAGTCCTTCTCCATCAGTGTCTTCACTATATTTCTTCATCACAAATTCTCCAAATTTTTCTCTGAAGGCTTTCTTCATGGCTTTCTTCTGCTGTTTGATGACTTCTTGTACCTTGGGGTACTCCTGGCATTGAGCAGGGTAATGTGTAGTTCCTTCACACAAGAAACATGTCACTTGCCAAGTTGGGCAGTCCTCAGCAGGGTGATTTTCTTCACAATGAGGGCATCCTTTCTTGTGTTCTTCCTGGGTGTGTCCTATTTCTCCACAGATTTTGCATGCTCGGGTCTTCTTCATCGGGATAACACAATGATTCTGAATGAGACGGGATCTTAACAGAGTCTTCTTGAGTTCTTCCCAATTCTTTGCTCCATTAAATCCTTGTATGGCATGATGCATTTTCCACCAAGTTGTGGCACTTTGTGTAAAGTGCTGGAGAGCATATTGAACCTCATACTTCTGTGCTATCGAGTTGCTCCTGAAGTGATTCTCCATGTTGTGAATCCATACTTCTGTCTCCAACCGAGTCATCGATCCAGAATACATGAGTCCAGCTTCATTCATCATCTATTGGGGTCAAGGTTTTGGGATGAGATGGTAGAGAGAAAGGAGGAGATACACACAATACAAACAATGGTTTTAAAAATAGATTTTTTTGTTGTGGCTGTCGAAAATAAAACTTACACTCAAATGACAGCTCACAAATCATCGTATCTAACGTAAGTATACAACAGGGGTATGGTCTTCTAGGGCCATAATATCTTGGAAAATTCTTCATGGTCTTCAATTTCTTCGGGTCTTCACAGTCTTCAACACGTGTAGCTTCAACTCTTCTAATGCATGGTGAAATCTTCTTTATTTTCGAGTGACCATCAGTTGTTTCGATATCTTGTCCTTCTTGGAGGGCTTCAGTTGATCCTTCGTGTGGTCAAGGGGAAAAGGGTATTTTCTAACTCTTGATAAAACTCAGAAGGGATGAGAAGTAGAAGGTCTTTTGAAAACAAAGTTTTTCGAGAAATCCTTTCCTAAGGGCTTTCCAGTTTCTAGGGTCACGTCCTACAGTCAACATGTGCTCTGATACCATTTCTGTAGCGACCCGACTCAAAACGAGTCAAGCCTCTGTGTTTTCTGTGCCATCCCTGGATCAGTATGCTGGCACACACAGTACATCAATGTATATATCAAAGTGCAATCACATGTAAATAACGTAAAACTGATATATACCTTAAAATAGCAGCGGATACAGTCAACGGGAGTGGAGTCCCAATAACACCAATGGCAAGTTGAGTGCGGACCGTAACCCTGAATCGTACTCTTACCCGTCGTAGGAGAGTATCTGCAACATAAGACGTTGCAGCCGTCTAGGTCAGCATTTTGAATATGCCGGCAAGATCACCATAGTAGAACAGAAGAATAAAGACTATTCTATATGCAAAGGCTTTGTGGCTCTGTGTCTAAGTTTTTGCGTAAAAGCTGATTTTATTTTCCTACAACAAAAGGAATATCAGGAATTTCACTATGGAGTTACCTATCATGACATGGTTCCACCAACCAATGTCTCAATGCCCATAAGTATCATAAGTTGCCCACAATTAGTTATCGGTCCAGTGTTGAGAGTTTAGAGATAGATCCAAGTCTAGAAGCTCAAATTGTCCGTAACCGGGGACACGGCTAATCGATTAGGTTTAACTCTGCAGAGTGTTGTGTACTTTACCCACAAGATTCTTTCCCTCCTGGTAAGTCCTCGCACTGCCTGGTGTTTGAGAACAGGATGAAAGAAACATGGTCTTTCAGAGTGCTTCCCTGACTGTCCGACAGTGCCCATCCCAATCCTAACATCGACTACATCTCGTAGCACTGCCCAGCAGAGTCACAACAAAGATCAACGAAGCCAGAACCCATAATGACTTGTGGCTACACAGGTAAGTTTCCAGGCATGAAGTATTCATCCTTCTCTTTGAGTCTGGGTGAAGCTTTCCGCAAGATGTCATGGCGCTTCTCCATGCATCCTGGCCATCCACTGGTTTCTCCAGGGATGCCGAATCAACCATCCTTCACCCAGTAGTGTGTATTGAAAACTTGTCTTATCGAGTCTTGAAGTCTTGAGGTCTTGAAGATGCAGGACTTGAAGATATCTTCATGAAGTCGTCGTTTTGACGTGGAGTCCTTCACACCACTCACGAACACTCATACCAAACCCCGTCTACTTTAGCACAACATAAAAGTAACTAACATTCCCGGGGCTTTAGTAACCAGTGATGGGTTCCTACCTCATGCATTCTACTCAACTACAAGAATTTCAATAACACTACGGGAGGGATGTGCTGAATGATGTCACTACATGCAATAAAAACATAGGTATGAAATAGATGGTCAAGGTGAACTTGCCTGTACTGTTGATGAAGATAAAGATCGCTCTCAGAAATAACTTGATAGACTATTCGTCACTCTCCGATGAGAAATCTATATAACAAACATTGCATTCATAAGCAATGATACTAGTAATCAATTCTAACAATCACAAGATAACACAAGAAACAAAACAACAAGGTTGATGAAGGCAATACTTAAGACAAAAGTTAAAATCAAGAAAGTTTTCATAAAAGCAACTAAAGTAGTTTTCCCCTAAAACAATTATTTCCAAATAGTAACAAACAATAACAAAGTAAAATACAACAAAAGGTTTTTAGTAAATATTTTACTAGCAAAAGAATTACTTTTGAAAGACAACTAAAACTATGAAAACAACATTCTAACAACATGAGCGTTTGCATAATGAATTTAACTACAAGCACAACTATAAACTAAAAGAAAACATTTTGTAAAATAACTGAGTTAACAGAAAATAATTTATAAAAACCTTTATTACAAAACATAATTAGATCATCAAAAAGTTTTGTGAAAAGAGTTTCTATTAAATTAAACTGTTTTATAACACATTACCTAATGAAAAAAATACAGTTTCCTATAATAATAGGGTAAAACTAAACTATTTTTGTTTAAAACATTTGTTTACAGAAAAGAATTAGTAAAAACTTTATTTGAAAACAGAATCTAAATACTTAAAACTTTAGTAAAAGAATTGTTACTAACAAATTTTCTTTTTAAAACAACTATACCTATTTGAAAGAGGTATAGATCCCTACAACAAAATTTATAAACTAATCAAATTAACTTTTGTTAACAGCAAGTAAATTACTAAGGTTTGGAACAACAAAACTAAATGAAATCTGAAACTTAATATAAATCATATTCAGATTTTCAAAATAAAACAAAGTAAATCAATATAAATAAACTAATATGAAACTAAACAGATTCTGTTTCGTTTGAAAATACTATTTAAAACTATTATAAAAATTCTCAAACTCTACCAAATGATAGCTATGGTCACTAGTGACAAGTAGGAAAAAGAATCATTCAAAAATTCATTTTAGAACTCAAGATATTCAGAAAACAAAATTTAAATCAAATCTGTTCAAATTCCAATTTAATTGTTCAAACATAGCCAAATTCGATATCTACAGAAACTAGATGAAATTTATGATCTAATGCAAAAAGAATCAATTTAAAATACTTAAAAACATAAAACATATAAGCAAAACAAATCTGAAACTATTCTGTTTTTAAAACTGAAAACAGAATAAAATGAAAAACTTATTTAACGGATAGGGTACACGTGGCATCTTCTGATTGGTCAAAGGGGTGCGCACATGGTGTGTTACGGGCGGACGACCGATCGCTAGGGGAAAACGATTCGCGAAATAAAATTTCTAATCGTGGCCGTTCATCTGGATCCGACGGTTGAGGGGGTGGTGGAGCTCACCGTGGTGGTTGCCGCCGGCGATGAAGTTTTTCCGGCGAGGCAGGGGCGTCGAGGTTGATGTGGGCGGCGCTCCGGTGGTATTCGGCGTCGGGTAAAGGGCCCAGTCGATGTGCGCGATCGTGGCGATGACGATGGTGGCGTCGGCGAGGCTCGAGGGCGATAGGAGCGAGCGACATGAGCTCCGGGGCGGCTCGGTGGAGGTGGGGCTCCGGCGAGGTCGTCGGGGACGGCGTTCCAGGGGCGGTGAAGCACGGGCAGGGGGATGGGGTGGTGCGCACGGGTGCGGGGAGGTCGAAGGAGGCCTCGGGAGGGCTCGGGGATGGCTGGGTGGTGCGGTGGCGCGGAAATGGCGCGGCGGCCGTGGTGAAGTCCGGCGAGAAATCCCGGCGAGGAGAGGGGGTCCGGCAATGGGGCGAAGGGTGGAATGGCCAGAGGGGTCCTTGGGCTTATATAGGAGGGGTCGGGCGGTCCGGAAGGAAGGAGGGGAGAGAAATCCGGCGAGGGGAGCATCGGCGAGGTCGTCGGGGAGAAGGGGGAGGAAGGAGACCGCGCGGGAGAGTAAATCGGGCGGCGGGTCCCACACGTCAGTGAGAGGGAGGGATAGCGTAGTCAGCGGGCGACCGTTACGAAAGGAATTCGGCTTTAAAGGCTGTGGGCCGACCGGTTTTATTATAAGCCGTTACCGTTTTCTATTTATGATTTTACCAGAGCCATAAAACTTGTTCAATGCATTCGAATAAATTCCAAATATAGTCAAATTTTATATCAAAATTAACAGAATAATAAATGCCATTTAATGGACATTTTTATTCTAGCATTTGAATACATTAAAAAATCATTTTTCAGAAAATGCCTTAATTGGCTTTATTTAATTTTGCAAATATTGTTCAAATAACTTTTTTGGGTTTGATGATTCAAAAAACTTCACAAATTACCCCCTGGCTTGGAGTGTCATGTTACTCCTTTCAAATTTTTGTCAGGGGTTTGAATACTTTGAAAATTTTGAATAGGGACCAAATATGAAATGGATTTTCAAAATAATCCAGAGGTTTTCAGAAGCTCTTTCAATTCCTTCTTTTAAACTTCCAACTCATATTTCTTAAAATTTGAGGAAGTCATATTATCCTCTCTCATGAAAATCATTGAGTTGCATAAAGTTTTCTGAATTTGAAATATTTTTCAAATGAAATTCAAATTCTTTTCAAATCCCTTTTCATTTCTTTAAATGGAAGAACTCATGTCATATTCACTCTAGGGTTTTGTGATGAAATGAATTTGAATTCCTGGTGATCAAAATGCAGATTGAAAGTTTTGGGAAGGTCATTTCATTCCCTCTCATCAAACTTTCAAAAAGTTTCAAATTTCACTCACTTTCAATCACTCAAACAAACAAACAAACAAACAATCATTCTAAATATTTATTATAACATACCAAAGTTTGGGATGTTACAAAACAGTTCCAAGAAAATGTTCCTAGTTCTCTGATATAATATTGGTTTGTGATAAAATTGTCAACCAATATTTTGGGATCTAAGAAATATTTTGTATTGGGCAATTGGGTTAATCAAATAGTTAACTGCATTGGATTATATTTGCTATATATGAAATATAGATCCAAATAAATCTGAGAATTATTATGTGGCATAGGATATTTCCATTTAACCCACATGCATATTTTCAGCAATTGTGAAAATAGTTTGCTATTAGTTTTTCAAGTAAAAAAACAAATGTCAGAAATAAAACAAATACTAGAAAAGAGATAAGAAAAGAAAAGACAAAACCTCACCTGGCTTACCTATGCAGCCCACTAGCGAGGCCCAGTCCACAGGGGCAACCTCATCTTCTACCTCCAGCCAGTAGGCAGAGGAGAGGCGTGGTGCACCCCCGCGAGGCCCCGACCACCTCCTGCTTCCACCTGGAGGCCCGGAGCCTTCCAAGCCGCTCCAGCGCGACAGCTAGGGGGAGCTGGCCCCATTTCCCCCTCTCTCCCTGTCGTTCCTCCCTCCCGAGCGGAGCGATAATCGCCGCTGCCGTCGCTTGCAGCCACCGTGACCTCCGTGAGCCCCGTTTCATTTTCCCCTTGATCCCGTGCCCGTTTTCGAGCTCTATCTAGCTGCCCCACCGGAGCCGAAAGCTCCTTGCCGCCGGCCATGTCGCCGCCATTGATGCAAACCACCCCTTAGCCAGCTAGCGCCGCCATCCGACGCGCATGAGCGCCAACATCCCAGAGGTGCCACTAGCGCTTCGATCCGTGGCCTGTGCCGCGTTTCCGAGCCACCCCGCCGCGTCTGGCCTCGCCGGCGGCTTAACGCCGGTGGGTTTGACCCTGCTAACAGGCTATTGACCCTCCTAGGGTCACTAACAGGTGGGGCCAACGCCATGGCTTAATTAGTATTAACCCATAATTAGGTTAATTAATCTCTTTAATTATCTTAGTCAATGACATGCGGGTCCTAGTGTCAGGTTTGACCTGGACCTGTGCCTATTGACTGGCTGACTTCGCGATGACGTCATGCTGATGCAGTTAATGCATTTCTAGATTTAAATTAATTTGGAAATTCCAGAAATTCATTTAAACTTCAAAAATTCATAGAAAATAATGTGTAAGTCAAATTAAAATAATTTATATATGAAAAATGATCAGAAAAATCCAATGAATCTGTTTATGCCATGATCATGCAAGTTTGAACAAGTTAACCTCACCAATTAAGACATTTTATGATTAGGACAATATATGAAATATCATTTGGAGTAGGAATTTGAACTTGTTCGAATTCCACTTCAATTAACTTGGCTAATTATCCCTCTAGATCAATTCAGTACCTTAACATGCCATCCCATGCATTATGTTTGTTGCATCACTTTGAATGTGTTCCTTCTTTCTGTTTGCCGGTGTTTGTTCCCTTTCGGTAGATGATGTTTCTGACGGTGTGAACGTTGACACCAATGAAGAGAAATGATATCTTCAGGACTGTCAGGCAAGCAAAACCCCCTTGAGCATACTGATATGATCCTACTCTCTTGCTCCTACTCTCTTTTATTGCATTAGGACAATCACGATTCAACTGTTTCATGTTCTCGGTAGTTGAACCCATTCCTTTGCATGACCTGTCCTTGCCATTGTAAATAGTTGAAACCACTTAGCATGAGTAGCAACTGTTTGAGCCTTGTTGTGATTACTCATACATGGATGCTTACCTACTGTGCCTGCTATGCTTAGAGTTGTGTTGTGTTGGGTCCGATCCATCTGGGTGACGAATCGGAATGACAGTGCTCACGTCCTACTGTGGGAGAAGTAAGTGTGTGAACACAATTTGGTAAAGGTGGCGATGAGAGGTCATGTAGGAGTACATGGTGGGTTGTCTCATCGGGACCGTCCTTAAGAACCGAGTTCTGTGTATGTTATCCAAGACAAGATACTACCGCACATTGGGATACTTAATTAACCCTCTCGGCTTATTAATTGCCTAGACCTCTATCCAGGAGTCGCAACTAGTTTCTGGTGTTTGTAGGAAAAGTGTTGGCGGCTGTGCATAGCGTTGCCCAATGGGGTGGGCTGTGATGCGGTAGATGCACAGTGGCACGGTGTACCAAGTGGCACACGAACGGTGGGCTGGGGAACCCTGCGCACATCGTTTGAGGCCGTAGCGAAAACTTCGGCCGGACTTCCGTGCGGGTTCAATCTCAAATAGGCGATAAACCTGGACTAGGGTCTTGTGTGGTTGACGGTGGTGGCCTACGCCCACGCCAGTTCTTCCGCTTGAAGGTTGCCAAGATGCATGACGTGCATATGGTGCTAAGTGGCGAAAGCGTGTGTGAAGAAGTATACCCCTGCAGGGTGAAATAATCTGTTCGAATAGCCGCGTCCTTGGATATGGACTACTTGGAGAACTTATGTGGTTCATAGACAATTTGAGGTGGATACTATAAAATACGCAAGATAAGCATGAGTGCTATGGATGGCCTTGTCGTAGGGAGACGAGAGTGGATCCATAGTGGTGTATTGATTGGTGAATATGTGGACTCCTGTGCTCTACCCCACCTCAAAGAAAGCACTTGTAGACGTAGTATAGGTTAGCCAAGAGTCAATGCTGGCTTGCTGAAATAAACTCCACAACCCCTTTCATTGATACTGATGCATATGTAGATAGTTCTGATGTAAGTCTTGCTGAGTACTCTTGTACTCACGTTTTCCTAAATTACGTTTTTGCAGAAGAGACGTCAGTCTCATTAGTGGTATTTACGACGTGAAGTCCAATGTTGACCGGATTAGCTTGGGAATGCCAGACAGAGGTTTGGTTCCTTTGGTAGGGTCGTTGTAGCTTTTCAAGCTCCTCGAGCCACTTTTGTAGATGTTTGTACCCAGACATGTTTAACTTCCGCTTGCTTGTTTGAATGCTCTGAATGTTGGGTCATGTGACCCCTGTTTGTAACATCTTATTGTATTGGCTCTTCCGATCCTTCTAAATAAATGTTGTAATATTGTATGGTTGTGTTGTGATGCCATAGTTGTATCTATGCATATTGGGCATGTCATGCGTACGTGTGACGTGCAACAGTATGTATGGGATTTGACACCTAGTTGTGTGCCTTTAGTAGTACTCTTTACGGGGAACTGCCTCTTTGTGCTTCCACCGAGCCTTGGTAGCTTGCTACTGCTCCGGACACATTGATTGACCGACATGTATCCTTGTTTGCCGCTGTGTCTGTCACTTCGGGGAAATGTCTCGCAGTGTAATGGAGCCCCTGTAGCCTGCTACGACTCGTCTACGTGCAGTGATGACATTTATGTCCCATGGCGTAATGGAGTCCTTGTGTCTTGCTATGACTCGTCTACACATGCTAGAGATCGACACCTTCATTCCTGGGTTACCTATGCCTGTCCCTATACGGATGTGCCACTTGGGTTCTATGACTAGTCATGTCGGCCCGGGTTCTTTGTCATTTGAATACTAGCGACACATTCACATACGTGAGTCAAAAGACGCAAACGGTCCCGACCCAGGTAAGGTGGCAACCGTGGAGTTAACCGTGCGTGACCGCAAAGTGATGTGATGTGTTACAGGCCGGATTCTTATGGCTTAGAATCAGGGTCCCGACAGCTTTGGTATCAGAGCCTGACTGCCTGTAGGGTTACCAAGCCAAACTAGTCGATGTTGAGTCTAGAACTGCTTTAGTTATATAAGGGAATTGATTGTGGAAGGGAACATAAGGCTATTTTTACTCCTTTCCTTGTGTCATTCTAATTCTGAGTCACCCTCTCCTTTATTCTACGGGATTAAGAACTAGGCCTTCTCATCTATCTATTAGGAGGACGAGTTACCATGCTGGAGACCTAAATGAAAGTTGTTGTCCTCCTGGATTAGTGTCTCTATATGAATTCATTGCCATGTTGTCAGTTTTCTTGTGCAGGTTGCCTCATATTTCATGCCCGTACAACCGTTATGCTGTCCGAGTTATCCAAGGTTTCTAAATTATCTAATGCAGTTGCAAAACTCTTTCATCTTGAGTCAATGTCTTTCAGGCCAGACAAAGTACACTAATTGTTGAGTTGAGGTACTCTATTACCTCGACGTGTTTGATGAAGGTGTTTAGGAAACTTTCATTGAACCACCCAATAGTCTAGTTGTGTCTTTTGTTTCCAGTGTGCTAATTGTGGCCATCATTATCAAAAGCATGATGTGATGCTACTTAGTCAACATGTATTCTATTTTTGGGTTCCTAAACCCAAGGATCATTCTGCTTAGTTTTGTTGATAGTATTTGCTCGTTCTTTTAGTTTATTAGTAACCTTTTGATAGTCCACAAGGTTTGTGGTATATCATTCTTCCAATACCATGAATCAGTTATGGCATAAATTCTTTGTGAGTGAAATGTCACAACAAGAGAACTCGTGATGAGCCCTCCATTTCATAGTTGCGAGTCTGCCAATTCTTTCATTTCTGCATGGATTATCTGGAAGAAACATGTTAAACTTTCTTTGACATATTCAATCCATGTCTCTACAACTCAGGAAAAATCAGGTGCTCATGAGTTGCCCTCCTTCAATTGTATTCTGACCTTTATCTATCAATGGATAGTCAGGAGTATGTCATGCATTGTGTTATCAATGTCGACTATTCTTGTGGTCTGTCAAGCCATTCTATTCTAGAATGACTAGGAGAAGCAAACTCCTGTACCTCATCCATTTCTAGGATTGGGTCAAAACAGTTGTATTCCGCACACCAAAATGCCAATCCAGCTTTTGGTCTATTCTACCTTGAGGTATTACCCTCTTCATGTGAGGAATATCATGAGAACTGCACCCCCTCTTATGAAATCTTGATGTAGTGATACTTCTCGCAATCATCATTGCTTTCTCGGTCTTTGTGTTGTTTGTAACCAGAATACCGACAAGTGAATCGTGATGTGTGTAATCAATACTCCTAGCAACTTTGTCGCTTGGTAGTTAATGGACAATAATCTCACTCTTGGTGTGATGATCATTGAATTTTCATACTAAGAATGATCGTGCTACCTAGTCCATTTTCCATGATGCACTTTTCGGTCAATGAGTTAGGATTGTGTCAATCCTTTGCTCTGTTGATCATATCGTCTTGCCCTGAAAAGCAAGATTGTTCTCGAGCTTGATCACATATCGGTGGATCGTGATTTTTGAATATCTTCTCAGAAGTATTACCAAGGTGTTCCTTGACCATTATGATGAGTTCGTGATCAAGATGGTTTTTCTATAAACCATCCCTTCTCCAAGAATCTATGTTGGATACCCCGAACTAGTCAGTTAAGCTAAACAACAACTTGGAGAGTTGGAAGATAAAAGCTTTGCCTGACTTAGTTCACCCAAAGGGATATCTTGTGTGTGTAGAAGAAAGATGATATCTTCATCGATTGATCTTTGTGACCAATTGATGCACCTATCACCTTGTACAACCATTGATTTGAGTATGGGCTATCGTCAAATCAAAAATCAGAACCAGAGATTTCTCTAATGTTGTTTCACTCGTGGATGTATCCTTGAGCATACACCATTATATCTTTCGGTCTGACCAATGCTAACACCTTGTTCTCGTAAGTTGTGGAATTCCATCTATATGGGTATCTTGATGAATTGTTGTTGAGCCCATCGACATGATCTTCATCTTTTCCATGACTTATGATGAACATGAAGCTAGTGTTGGAAACTTTTGTAGGCAATATCTTCGTGTCATGTACATGAAGTATATGTTGGGGTAAGAAGTGACGTACTCAAAGTTCACGTGCAGTTGGTGCAAGTTGTCGCCGTGAATTCGAGAAAGTTCATTTTGCTTCCTTTGGAATCATCCCAAGTCAACCATGCATGTGCGAAGTATTCTATGGTTTGGTAGATTTGCAACCTCCATTCCATATGTATCTCCTAGCACACCAAGCCACTGATTGAGTTGTTCAAGGAAAAGAAGTTCTTTATTAAGAGCTAATCCGGACTTATGTAAGAACTTCGCTAATACCTAATGATGGTTCCAAACTCGAACTCGATAGTGTTTTGTTGTAAGATTTCCACGTGGTCACAATTGTTCTAGACACCGTGTTCATGTGGGTCTTGCAATCCAGCTTATGTTTGGAGTTGGCTTCCGAAGTTCATCTCCCGAGAATCTTGCAACATCATCTCTTCAGTTTGTGTTGCAACCTTACACTTTCAGACATGCTGAGTCTGGAATATCCTGACACCAACCATATCTGAATCTCAGGCAGATATGATGGTTGGAACATTTCCCAAGAATTATAATATTGGTCTCTCTATAACTCGGAAAAGGGATGTTCTGGCTAACATACCTATCCGGAAGACCTACTATTATAATATCTTGTATCAGCAACCTTAGCCACTTCCCCATGAGGTTTTTGCATGACTTATTGAGAAGTTATCTCTCATGGACCAGTTGAAATCCCGAAGTCCGACCTCTACTTGATGTTCTAGACATAACACCTAACCTATACTTGGGGTTATGCTAGTACATCAAGGAGAACATTAGAAGTGGAGTGCTAAATGTCTCTCGGTCGATCCTCCAGATTTCATTTCCTGGGCATAGCTAAGGTGAAATTTGAGAAAGTGTTGTCTTCCTTTGCATCTGCATCCTCCATCATCGTTCATCATGGTAGTATGAGGTGTTGCCAGGATCCTTGGCACGGATGTTGGTAAAACTTTGTTCAATATGGAGATGCTCAAGTTCTTGAGAGCACGCTCAGACACTGGGTTATACTCTCGGTTTTAACTGGAGAGTGCCTTCCGTTGCCGAGTTGCTCTATAACTCGAGTTTCCTTTCCAATCCGAGTATGCCATTCTTTCAATTCCTTCCATCGATCGTTGTGAATTGCCTTAGGCTGGTATGAAGAGTTTCAATGATCTCTGTATCAAAAGTAATTCTTTTTGCCACCTAAGGGATAAACCTATGAGTCATCTTCCCTAAGGTGCCCGTTATGGTATGAAGGGCAACTAACTCCTTGCTACTTTGAAACCTCGTCACCATCTGCTTTAGCATGGAATTGTTGCCTACCAATTGAACCTCCGTCATCTGCTTCATCGATTGTTCTTGACGTGTGCTTTGTGTCCCAACTTGAGAGATGTTATTACGTCTCATTCCATGAGTTGTTCATGAGTCGCTCGATCTTCTTAAGGATGGATTCTTGTAGGGATTTCTATCCATGTTGTCTTTCTGCTGGATGAAGATCCCGAAGGCAAAGGTGTCAAGATCAGCATGATGCAATGAATCAACATCTTCGAGAAGAGCAATTGGATCGTGAAGACTGTGGTAGTAGTGTCCCCTTGCCCTCTTACCCTACGCTTGAATCTCGGGGCGAGATTCTTGTTTAGTGGGGGTGAGTTGTCACAACCCTAGTTTCTTCTTGTTTGTCAATGCATTCATGTATGCATTTTTAATTTTCAAATGAAAATGAAATGAGGGATGATCAAGCCTCACCATTCAAAAATTTGTCAAATAAGCATTATAAAAATTCCTTCAAACAGTTGCAAGAAAATATTCCTGGTTCTCTGATATAATATTGGTTTGAGATAAAATTGCCAACCAATATTTTGGGATCACAAAAATATTTTATATTGGGCAATTGGGTTAATCAAACAATTAATTGCGTTGGATTATATTTGCTATATATGAAATATAGATCCAAATAAATCTGAGAATTATTATGTGGCATAGGATATTTCCATTTAACCCACATGCATATTTTCAGCAATTGTGAAAATAGTTTGCTATTAGTTTTTCATGTAAAAAACAAATGTCAGAAATAAAAGAAAAACTAGAAAAGAGATAAGAAAAGAAAAGATAGAACCTCACCTGGCTTACCTATGCAGCCCACCAGCAAGGCCCAGTCCACAGGGGCAACCTCGTCTTCTACCTCGAGCCAGTAGGCAGAGGAGAGGCGTGGCGCACCCCCGCGAGGCCCCGGCCACCTCCTGCTTCCACCTGGAGGCCCGGAGCCTTCCAAGCCGCTCCAGCGCAACGACTAGGGGGAGCTGGCTCCATTTCCCCCTCTCTCCCTGTCGTCCCTCCTCCCTCCCGAGCGGAGCGATAATCGCCGCCGCCGTCGCTCGCAGCCGCCGCGACCTCCGTGAGCCCCTGTTACATTTTCAACTTGATCCCGTGCCCGTTTTCGAGCTCTAGCTAGCTGCCCCACCGAAGCCGAAAGCTCCTTGCCGCCGGCCATGTCCCCGCCGTTGATGCAGACCACCCCTTAGCCAGCTAGCACCGCCATCCGATGCGCATGAGCGCCAGCATCCCAGAGGTGCCCCCAGCGCTTCGATCCGTGGCCTGTGCCGCGTGTCCAAGCCACCCCGCCGCGTCTGGCCTTGCCAGCAGCTTAACGCCGGCAGGTTTGACCCTTTTAACAGGATATTGACCCTCCCAGGGTCACTGACAGGTGGGGCCAACGCCATGGCTGAATTAGTATTAACCCATAATTAGGTTAATTAATCTGTTTAATTATCTTAGTCAATGACATGCGGGTCCCAGTGTCAGGTTTGACCTGGACCCGTGCCTGTTGACTGGCTGACGTTGTGATGACGTCATGCTGATGCAGTTAATGCATTTCTAGATTTAAATTAATTTGGAAATTCTAGAAATTCATCTAAACTTCAAAAATTCATAGAAAACAATGTGTAAGTCAGATTAAAATAATTTATATATGAAAAATGATCAGAAAAATCGAATGAATCTGTTTATGCCATGATCATGCATGTTTGAACAAGTTAACCTCACCAATTAAGACATTTTATGATTTGAATTCCGCTTCAATTAACTTGGCTAATTATCCCTCTAGGTCAATCCAGTACCTTAACATGCCAACCCATGCGTTATGTTTGTTGCATCACTTTGAATGTGTTCCTTCTTTCTGGTTGCCGGTGTTTGTTCCCTTTCGGTAGACGTTATTTCCGATGATGTGAACGTTGACACCAATGAAGAGAAGTGATATCTTGAGGACTATCAAGCAAGCAAAAACCCCTTGAGCATACTGATATGATCCTACTCTCTTGATCCTACTCTTGTTTATTGCATTAGGACAATCATGATTCAACTGTTACATGTTCTCGGTAGTTGAACCCATTCCTTTGCATGACCTATCCTTGCCATAGCAAATAGTTGAAACCACTTAGCATGAGTAGCAACTGTTTGAGCCTTGTTGTGCTTACTCATACATGCATGCTTACCTACTATGCCTGCTATGCTTAGAGTTGTGTCATGTTGGGTCCGATCCATCTGGGTGACGAATCGGAATGACAGTGCTCATGTCCTACTGTGGGAGAACTAAGTGTGTGAACACGATTTGGTAAAGGTGGCGATGAGAGGTCATGTAGGAGTACATGGTGGGTTGTCTCATCGGGACCGTCCTTAAGAACTGAGTTCTGTGTATGTTATCCAAGACAAGATACTACGACACATTGGGATACTTAATTGACCCTCTCGGCTTATTAATCGCCTAGACCTCTGTCTAGGACTTGCAACTAGTTTCTGGTGTTTGTAGGAAAAGTGTTGGCGGCCGTGCATAGCGCTGCCCGACGGGGTGGGCTTTGATGCGGTAGATGCACAAAGGCACGGTGTACCAAGTGGCACCCGAACGGTGGGCTTGGGAACCCTGTGCACATCGTTTGAGGCCGTAGCGGAAACTTCGGCCGGACTTCCGTGCGGGTTCAGTCTCAAATAGGCGACTAACCTGGACTAGGGTCTTGTGTGGTTGACGGTGGTGGCCGACGCCCATGCCAGTGCTTCCACTTGAAGGTTGCCGAGATGCATGACGTGCATATGGTGCTAAGTGGCGAGAGCGTGTGTGAAGAAGTATACCCCTGCAGGGTGAAATAATCTGTTCGAATAGCCGCATCCTCGGATATGGACTACTTGGAGAACTTATGTGGTTCATAGACAATTTGAAGTGGATACTCTAAAATATGCAAGATAAGTGTGAGTGCTATGGATGGCCTTGTCGTAGGGAAACGAGAGTGGATCCATAGTGGTGTATTGATTGGTGAATATGTGGACTCGTGTGCGCTACCCCACCTCAAGGAAAGCACTTGTAGACGTAGTATAGGTTAGCCAAGAGTCAAAGCTGGCTCGCTGCAATAAACTCCACAACCCCTTTCATTGATACTGATGCATATGTAGATAGTTCTGATGTAAGTCTTGCTGAGTACTCTTGTACTCACATTTGCCTAAATTATGTTTTTGCAGAAGAGACGTCACTCTCATTAGTGGTATTTACGACGTGAAGTCCGATGTTGACCAGATTAGCTTGGGAATCCCAGACAGAGGTCTGGTTCCTTTGGTAGGGTCTTTGTAGCTTTTCAAGATCCTCCAGCCACTTTTGTAAATGTCTGTACCCAGACATGTTTAAATTCCGCTTGCTTGTTTGAATGCTCTGAATGTTGGGTCATGTGACCCCTGTTTGTAACATCTTATTCTATTGGCTCTTCCAAGCCTTCTAAATAAATGTTGTAATGTTGTATGGTTGTGGTGTGATGCCATAGTTGTATCTATGCATATCGGGCATGTCGTGCGTACATGTGACATGCAATGGTATGTATGGGATTCGACACCTAGTTGTGTGCCTTTAGTAGTACTCTTTACGGGGAACTGCCTCTTTGTGCTTCCGCCTAGCCTTGGTAGCTTGCTACTGCTCCGGACACATTGATTGACCGGCATGTATCCTTCTTTGCTGCTGTGTCTGTCCCTTCGGGGGAAATGTCTCGCAGTGTAATTCAGTCCCTGTAGCCTACTACGACTCGTCTATGTGCAGTGATGACATTTATGTCCCACGGCATAATGGAGTCCTTGTGGCTTGCTATGAGTCGTCTACACACGCTAGAGATCGACACCTGCATTGCTGGGTTACGTATGCCTATCCCTGTACTGATGTGCCACTTGGGTTCTACGACTAGTCATGTCGACCCCGGTTCTTTGTCATTTGAATACTAGCGACACATTCACATACGTGAGTCAAAAGACGCAAACGGTCCCGTCCTAGGTAAGGTGGCAGCCGTGGAGTTAATCGTGTGTGAGACGCAAAGTGATTTGATGTGTTACACGCTGGATTCTTATGGCTTAGGATCGGGGTCCCGACAGCCGCATAGCTACTTTTATAAAGCATAGCCTATCGAAAAGAGAGTGAGAAAAAAAAATCAAAAGCTTTTAAGCAAAAGAGGAGATACAAAAGAGCTTATAAGCAATAGAAACAACATTGAGCGATTTTGCACAGTACATACACCTGGATCGTACATAGAATAGCATACTTGGGATTGGAAACGGTTTACTCTTTTAGGTTGGTGCACAAGTGCATATCTAGCCCATTTTAGCAATTGAGCTATTATATCTCTAGTATCCGTGCAACACGAGCTTTTCCGTTGTCTCACATTTTGTGCTCATTCCTTATTTGCGCAGATCCGACTTATCTATCCGTGTGTGTGTGTGTGTGTGTTCCTAGTGCCACCATTGCTATTGATCTCTTTGCTTTGCATTGAAATTTTATGAATCTTCCTCAACATATTTGATATCTTGACTAACATTTGCTTTAATTTTGTGCCACTTGTCCTAACCAAGCCACTCAATAACCTTTACTTTGTAGGCGTGCGTAAACAAGTCTGGTACCAATTCCACCGTTCTATTAGTTCACATTGAGTGAAATGAGATACATCCTCAACTTTGTGAATGGTATATTGGTATTGTTTATCTCATTTCCTACTTAGCTTTGCTCGAGTCTTGTGATGGGTAGGCAAAGCACACCATCTTCGGTCTACAACATGCATGTCGAGTTCAGTGTTATGGAGAACATCATTGACGCCAAGATGGATGCTCAAATGGAGGAGCTCAATGTGCCCATCAACATCAGCAAGAGGTCTTCCTCATCTTCGAGAAGATGCTCAAGTGCACATGCTTCCGAGCTATCATCTCCAACAAGATCACATCGGCATTGACACCATCAATGAAATGAATACATAATGATGCCAACATCAAGACATCCAATGACGAACAAGCGTGAAGGTCATGGGATCGATACTAACCACTGCTCCATGCCTTCACTGTGTAACTTGGCATCTTTACCAAGCAACTTCAAGGCATTTTTGCCTTTGGATATGCGACATCTTCGCCGACAAGCACCTCAAGATAAGCTACCCAAGTCAAGTCCGCGACTTCCACGAGCTACTACAACTTCGACACTGACTAAGAGATTCCATTAGGTGAGACTCATTACCATGAAGAGTACCTCAAGTGGGAGCGCAAGATGGACACTTTCCTCAAGGTACTTCAAGTCCCTTCCGAAGATCAAGTGAATTGCGCCACAAGAAACATCCACGACTACATGTCGACATGGTGGGTTCACACACCTTTGAAGAGCTTAGACATGAGTTGGTCCAAGATGAAGGAAGCGATGCGGCAAGATTTTGTGCCTTCAAAATACACGGAACATTTTCAACGCCAATTGGAGAACACCATACAAGGATCCAAGTCCATGATTGAGTACTTCATGGAGTTGAATAAAGCCTTGCGACGAGCCGCTGTGGATGGACCCATTTGGATGAAGTTCCACTTTACGGTGGGATAAAACAACAACATCGCCAAGACTATCTTCCTCAACAACTACGAGTCTCTCAACGACATCTACATTGGATTTATCAAGGCAGAACAAGAACTCACGACCAAGGCTACTCAACCCCAAGCACACTTCACAACGACCAAGATCCACGACAACAAGCATGATGATGTTTTATGACCCCCAAGCATAGGCGATCAATCGTAGTCCCTTCAATAAGTAAGAGTGTCGAACCCAACGAGGAGCAGAAGGAAATGATAAGCAGTTTTCAGCAAGGTATTGTCAGCAAGTGTTGTGAGTAACAGTGGTAGATAGTTCTGTAGCAAGATAATTCGTAACAAGTGAGAAGTAACAATAGTAACAATGGTGCAGCAAGGTACTCCAATCCTTTTTGTAGAAAATGACATGCCTGAAAGTACTCTTATATTAAGGAAGTTCTCTCAAGGACACGTGGGAATTTCTGTCTAGTCATGTTCATCATGTTGAGTTGATTCACGTTTGCTTCTTTGATAATTTGATATGTGGGTGGACCGGTGCTAAGGTTCTATTCTTACTTGAACTAACAACCTACTTATGATTAACCCCTCTCGCAAGCATCCACAACTACAAAATAAGAATTAAGATAAATCTAACCATAGCATGAAACATGTGGATCCAAATCAGTCCATTATGAAGCAACACATAAACTAGGGTTTAAGCTTCTATCACTCTCGCAACCCATCATTTACTTGTTACTCCACAATGACTTCCCTTGGGACCATATCATGGTGAAGTGTCATCTAGTCGACGTTCACATGACATCACTAAGAGAAGTAACAACATACATATCATGAAAATATCGAAAGAATACGAACTTCACAAGATTACTTATAACAAGACTTCTTCCATGTCCTCAAGAACAATAGTAATTACTCACACATCGTCAACATGTCCAAGATCAAAGGAATAGTAATGATAATTAAGGATCTAAACATAATATCTTCCACCATGTAATCCAACAAGCATCAACTATGAGATGTAATTAACACAACTAGTAACCCACATGTACCAATCTAAGGTTTTGGGACAAATATTGAATACAAGAGATGAACTAGGGTTGGATATGAGATGGTGTTGGTGAATAGGTTGATGAAGATTAGTTCGCCCACGAAGGAGGAAGCGTTGGTCATGACAATGGCTTTGGTCTCCCCCTCCCGAAGTGGTATTTCCCCGACAAAATTTGACTGCCAGAGTGCAAAAGGGACTTTCCCGAAAGGTTTCTTATGATTTTTTTCTAGGGTAAAACACACCATATAGGAGAAGAGGGGCATCGGAGGACCAGCAAGGGGCCCACAAGCCATCTAGCCGCACCCCCTTGTTGACTTGTGGCCTGCTAGCAGCCCCTCTTTGGTATATTTTTGCTCCAAAAATTCTTAAATATTCCAAAAATATTTTCCGTAAATTTTCAGTTCATTCTGAGACTGGTGATTTTTCTACCTTTTTCTCAGTTTTCTAGTCCAGAATTCCAGTTTTCAAGTATTTCCCTCCTTGTGATGTACCTTGTATATTCCGAGAGAATAAACATAAGAATTCTATGAAGATGTGGAATAATGGACAAAAATAAGGTAGATAGTGGTAAGAAATCATGATGCAAAATGGACGTATCAACTCCCCCAAGCTTAGACCTCTCTTGTCCTCAAGCGAAAGCCGAACTGTAAAATAATGACCACATATTTTGAGAGAGAGATGTCGATAAAAACAGAATACGGACATGGTAGCATCATGAATATCATCATAGCAGCAAGTTTTCAATCATATAACCTCTCATGAACAAGTAACAATCTATTCACAACTAAAGAAATATGGAGCATAATCTTTATTGAGAACCAACAAGCAATGCAATTAGTCCTTGAGATAATTATAGCTTTTGCAATGGAGAGAAGAGTCTATGTAAGAGCTTATATTTCTAGCAAGTTCACATATTCAACTATGATGTAACCTTCTATGATTGCTAACATGCATTGCATATTTTTGGAACAAGTGACTCCACGGAACACATAGGAAGATGGGTACTTTAATGTTCTTGCCACCCAACTTATTTACCTCAAGGATAATGTCAACAATAATGGAACATGATCATTTACATTCAGTTGGATATATTTGTTTGAATCTTTCCTCAACATATAATGATTTCCACTAAATAGTTTGGAGAATAAGAACAAGAGAAATATTATTGACTCTTGCATCAAAATAAAACTTCTAAGAACATAAAAGAAAGGCCCTTCGCAGAGGGAAGCAAAGATTGTCATGAGCTTTTAATTGTTTGATATGTTTAATATCTTAACATAAAGGAACATCACTTCATATTGCCCCTTCTGATAGCGAACAATATTACGTATTCCGTCGCTTTTATTACTTCACCATGACAAGATCGTAAAAAGTTTACTTTCCCTTAAAATAAAAGATCTTACATGATTAGAGGCAATTTTTATTGCCCTGTGCAACAATGAAAACTTGCTTGAAGGATCTTATTCAATCCATAGGTAGGTATGGTGGACTCTCATGGCAAGAAACTGGGTTTAAGGGCTATGGATGCACAAGTAGTATCTCTTCTTAGTGTGAATCTTTGGGCTATCAAAAGGTCCTAAGAAAGCATCACATGCTAAAGGATTCAATACCATATAAATTCTATGCAAATGTAGACAAACATGATCATTATGTTTTCTTCCATGTTCCACTTCAACACTTCATCATTGTGTAATATCTTGATGGAAGCTCACAATCATAGAAGGTGTTCATGGTAGTATATTTATATGTAAATATCCTCTTCTCTAGCACAAATTTGCATAGATCATATCAATGACTAACATTTTGTTTGTTAGTTTCCAACACTTCTTATTGCTTATACCACTTTTTCTATGTGAAGTCATTATTTCTCAAGAGATAGGCATATGATTTTTTTCCTTTTTTTTGCCTGGCTAAGATGATGGGTGCAAGTGAAGAAGGGGCACACGATCTCAACTAACTTTATTATATAACTCTCACACTCGATTAGAAGGATAGGTAGAACTCAATGCAAAAACTATAAACAAAGCAAATCTGTAATTTAACTCCCTAAATCACAAAAAATAAAGATCGAACTATGATAGATAGTGGTGTTAAAAAGTGACAGTGATACGATATCGGGCACCTCCCCCAATCTTTGAACAAGCCAAGGGTGGTGCCCATACCCATGTACTCAAGTGTTCTTCGGTGATGGTGGTGGTCTTGTAGTAATATTCTTCTTCTCCAATTTGCGCTTGAGGATGAAGTTTTCTTCCCTTAAAACATCGTTCTCTTGTTCAAGCTTCAATATCCTCTTGCATAGAGATGTCTTGCTTTCCTGCAGAAAACAAGAAGGGATAAACTGGGTATTGGGATTGTTCCCTCCATTAGGGAGGCTTGACTTCTTGAACTCCACATGCATATATCCAAGTTGAGGTAGTGGAGCTTCATCTTTATCTGAGCTAGCATCTGACTCAACATCTTATATTTCCTCCAAGTTGGTCTGTTCTTCCTCCTCTGAGGACCATAGATAGGGGTAAATATCCCCAATGATCTTTGGATTGGCAACATAATGGGATACGTAGCTCTTTCCATCCAAATCTTGTGACGACATATTTTCTGATCTGCCAAAAAAAACAGCTCGAAACAAGAGCAGAGGAAAATCTCGCGATGCGGAGGTCAAAAGATCCAGGAATATATATAATGATTTTTCCCGGTCAGAATACATGTTCCAAAAGAAATCGGAGTCCGGAGGCCACATGAGGGACCCAGAAGCCATCTGGTGGTGGGCACCGCCTGTTGGCTTGTGCCTCCCTCGTGGGTCCTTCTGACTCCATTTTATTTTTGTAATTTTCTAAAATACAATAAACAACAGAAATTATTTTTTATGGAATTTTTGGAGTTAATTTACTTACCGTACCACACTGATAGGTCTCCAACGTATAGATAATTTATGAAGTATTCATGCCATATTCACCTATGTTTACAATACTTTTATATGATTTTGATGCACTTTATTATTTAGAACTAACCCAGACTAACAATGTTTTCAACAGAATTACCATGGTGTTGTTTTTGTGCAGAAAATGAAAGTTCTGGGAATCGGCCGAAACTTTTTTGTGATTTTTTCTAGAGGAAATATTTAACATTGGAGCGAAGACCTTCCGGAGGGAGTGTGCCAGTGGGGCATCACGTATCTGGCCACCCCCTAGTGACCCGTCTAGATATGTGGTGGGCCCATCATGGCTCCATTTGGCATGATTCCAACGCTGAAAAATCCCATAAATACCAGAAAACTCAAAAATAAAGAGAGACTCCTCATTTCATCGCCGCAACTCTCTGTATCGATGAAAAACCAATCTGGAGGTGTTCCCGTACCTTGACGGAGAGGGTAGATCATCTCTGGTGGCCATCTTCATCATCCCGATGGAAGCCATGATGAGGAGGGAGTAGCTCACCCTCGGTGCTGACGGTTTGTAACAGTAGCTATGTGTTCAATCTGTCTCTCTCATGTTCTTGAGATGGCACGATCTTTATGTTTCATGGGCTTTGGTAATATAGATGGATCGTATGAGGTGTTTCTCTTGCTATCTTGTTGTGATGAATTGAACCTTTCCCTTTGAGATCTCGTTAGGTTGGATTGAATATTGGATTTGAGAACACTTGATGTACGTCTTGCGTGGGATACCCGTAGTGACACTGGGTATTCTATTGATTCACTTGAAATATGTTAAGGCATCAACTACAGATTCTGATGACCTTGGGAATCTATGCATACGTGATGATTGCACGTTTTCATACCACGTTCTCCTATAGAAATCTTGGGGTGCTCCTTGAAGTTCTTTGTGTTGGATTGAATATGATAGATCTGAAATTGTTTGATGCGTGTCGCATAATTTACCCATGGATACTTGAGGTGACAATGGAGTATGTAGGTGACATTATGGTTGATTGATATGTATCATTGGTGTTATTCTAGTAGGAACTCTAGGGCTGTTTGTAGCACTTATAGGAATAGCCCAATAGATTGATCGGAAAGAATAACTTTGAGGTGGTTCTACTACCTACACCAATTTTATCTTATTGTTATCTGCTATATAGGAACTTTGGAGTGATTCTTTGTTGCCCGTTGAAGGATGATCATATGATTGAACCACGTTAGCATTGTTGGGAGATTGCACTAGCGAAAGTATGAACCCCAGGCCTTATTTCCAAGTATTTATACACTGTTTTGCTCACTGTTTTACACTTGATACCTTGCTGTTTTTTATTTTCAGATTATAAAAACCAATATCTATCATCCATATTTCACTAGTATCACCATCTCTTCGCCGAACTAGTGCACCTATACATTTTTCCATTGTATTGGGTGTGTTGGGGACACGAGAGATTTCTTGGATTTGATTGTAGGGTTGTTTGAGAGAGGCAATCTTCATCATACAACTACAACGGATTGATAAACATTAGGTCATCCACTTGAGGGAAAATTGCTATTGTTCTACTAAACTCTGCGCTTGGAGGCCCAACACGAGTCTAAAGGAATAAAGTTGCGTAGTAGACATCAAGCTCTTTTCTAGCGCCGTTGCCGGGGAGGTGAGTGCTTGAAGTTATATCTTTAGATCTTTCAACTAAATGTTTTAGCTTCTTGTTTTTCACTAGTTTTTTTTATAAAAGAAAACTACACAAAATGGAGTTCGGGTTGCATCATTTGTTTCGTCTTTATAATGTCTTTCGTGAAAATAAGGATTCAGAAAATTGTGCCCAATTGGTAGAGGAAGAAATTATGAAAATACTTGATCAGAATTCCAAGAATGATGAGTATTGATAGAAATATTGTTAGTATGAGTTCTCTTAATAACCATGATGCTAATGATATGCAAAGCCACAAGCTTGGGATGGTATGTTTGATGAATATTATATTTTTAGTCCCCCAAGTTTTGATGAGAAAAACTATTGTGATGATGGCATTCCTCCTATATATGATGATTATTGTGATGACATGTATGATATAAAGAGTAATGACAACCATGAAACTTGTCATGATGATTTTAATATTCAAAGTGGTTATGTCAATCAAGTACCTCATGATCATTATTTCGTTGAGTTTGCTCCCACTATTATGAATGAGAAGAAGTTTCCTTATGTGGAGAGTGATAAATTTTCTAGCTTGTAGATCATTAAAATAATGATTTATGTGATAGTTATATTGTGGAACTCCTTCATGCTACTGAAAATTATTATGAGAGAGGAACATATGCTTGTAGGTGTTGCAATAACATCAAGTTTCCTCCCTATGTGTTCAAAGTTTTGAAGTTGTACTTGTTTTGCCTTCCTATGCAAGTTGATTCTTTCTACAATAAATTGTTTTCTTGAAAAATCCCTATGCATAGGAAGTGGGTTAGACTTAAAATGTTCTTGACATGTGATTAATGATGCTCTCTTGCATATTTCAATTACTATTCATGTACAAGCATCGTTGAAATCATCATGCCAAGCTAAAAGGCATTAAAGAAAATCGCTTGTCGGGAGACAACCCAACGCTTTTACTTTCTTCTTTGATATGTTCACATGATTAAGCTACTGTAGTAATCATGTTTTGTGTATTTTATTTCAATAAAGTGCCAAGTAAAGCCTTTGGGATAGTGTGGAAACTTGTTTGTTTGATTCTATGCAAAAGCAGAAAGTTTTGCGTCCAATATGTGAATTATCTGATTTTACTGGAGCGTAAAAAAGTTCTGACACTTATACACAAAGTATTTACGCAAATTATATGCATTTTCATAATTGTTTAAAAAAATTAGAGTTAGGGAAGTATGGTGTTCATTCAGATCTTCATAGATTGTTCTGTTTTTGACAAATCCTGTTTTGCATGCATAGTTTGCTTGTTTTAGTGTTTCCATAGCTTATATTGAGTTATATAAATTATGGGAATTTTATAGTAAAATAGGTATCATGTTGTAACAATTATGAATCTTTTCTTTATTTTACCTAAGTGAATGTTCTTTATTTACTATACTAACCCATCTCATGAAGTTTCGTTGAGTTTTGTGTGACTGAAGTTCCCAAGTTTTGCGTGAGATACCAATATGAGGTGAACAAGGAGAAGAAAGGACCTAATATTGGGGATGACGAAGGAACCCCCAAGGTAATATCCACGGAAGACTCAAGCATCTAAGCTTGGGGATGCCCCGAAAGGCATCCCCTCTTTCGACTCCAACATTATCGGTACATCTTACTTGCAGCTATATTTTTATTTGTCACATAATATGTGTTTTGCTTGGAGCTTAGTTTAATTTTATTGTTTTATGTTAGTTGTTATTTATAATATTTTTTAAAATAAAAATTTCCAATAAATGCCTCTTAGCATGCTTGAGTTGCATGTTTTGATGTGTGCTGTGTAAAAACATAAACTTTTCCTGCAGTGTTTCAATTTTCAAATTTTCGTGGAACGTGGAAAGTTTCTGAATTTTTGACAAAGTATTGTAATATAAATTTTTTATTGTGTCCTAAATGTTTAGAAGTTTTTACATAATTACACTGGTTTAATAGATTGCTACATATTGTTCTGTTTGGATGTTGTCATAGTTTTGTTATCTACTTATCCTATAGTTTCTATAGCCTATATTGGTAGATATAAATTGTGGAAATGATAGTAAATAGTAGATGATGTTTTAAAATTATTTTGCAACTTGTCTTGGCAGTACATGATATGTGTACTAACCTATCTCACGAGTTCTTTTTGAGTTTCGTGTGGATGGAGTTTTTGAGAATAGGTGAAACCGTGATATGAGAGAAATTAAAGAGATACAAAAGCTCAAGCTTGGGTATGACCAAGGCACCCGAAGTAAATATTTCAAGAAGTCTCAAGCATTTAAGCTTGGGGATGCTACACATCCTACCTCTCTTCATCAACAACTATCGGTTAGCCTATGTTGAGACTAAATTTTTATTTGTCCACATGGTATGTGCTATTCTTGGAGTGCCATTTTTATTTTGCTTGATACTTAAATAAAATACTCAGATATGGAAATATTTATTGAGAGAGAGCCCTCACATAGCTACTTAATTATTTGACTACTCATTGATGTTCACTTATATCTTTTGAAGAGTAGTTTCATGTTTACTCTTGTGCTTCACTTATATCCTATGAGAAAATTGTGAATCAATGAAATATAATAAATATGAAATTATCAATGTTCTTTATGCTTAGTAGTAGCTTCACTTGTGGGTTATAAAGTAAAATCTATCAAAGTTTGGAAATCATCAAATTGGCCATACAAGCAATTCATGAATGATTAGATTAAGAAAGAGAACTTTCACATATAAATATATTATCTTGGACATCTTTTATGATTGTGAATACCCATCAATTATTTTCAAACTTGATCAAATAGTTGAAGTTGGATAAGAAACAAAATGTAATGGTTATGTTTGGGTACATTTGCATAGAAGTTATATAAATATGGATCCTCCAACATGTGGTGCTTGTTTAGAACATGTTGCTAGGTAAAACTTCCTAGTAAATAGAGATAATACTTGTGCATCCAAATTCTTGAGCCAAGTTTCTTCCATGAGAGTCCACCATACCTGCCTCTATATGGTATATCACTGCCATTCGAACTAAATTTGCATGTGCCACCTCTAAACATTCAAATAAACATTCATTTTGTGTGCTCGTACCGCTCGTGGAGCGACGGGGCGGTTGAGGGAGTCCTGGTTTAAGGGGTCCTCAGATAGCCGACCTGTTTCTCATAGGCCGGACTATGTGGGCCGCTGGATGAGCATTGTATGATCAAAGGCCCCTTCGCGAGGGTGGAAGCTTCAAGGATCAATGGCGTGTCCTCCAAGTTTTCGACAGTAGATAGGCATGCTTTTCCTTCGATGTGTAACCAAGCATGTGTAAACCCTAGGTACCCTCGATGTCTATATAAGCCGTAGGTTTAGGTTGTAGGCTAGAGAACAACTCATCTAGGGTTTAGCTATTCGATCTCGAGGTAGATCAACTCTGTAACCTTCATACCATCAATATAATCAAGTAGGACGTAGGGTTTTACCTCCATAGGAGGGCCCGAACCTGGGTAAACATCGTCTCCTTTGTCCCATGTTACCATCGATCCTAGTCTCATAGCTCGGGGCCCCCTACCCGAATTCCGCCAGTTTTGACACTGACATTGGTGCTTTCATTGAGAGTTCTCCTGTGATCGCCAAATTAATCGATGGCTTGCCTTATCAGAAGCAACGAGATCCGCAGCCAGGGTATTCTCATCCCTGATCAGATCCTCAGAAGCGGCGACATCTCGTTGCACGCTGACCCAATCGGTCACCTTGGCCAGATCGGAAACTTTTCCCCCAATCAAGGAATCAGGTTCGGAACCCTAGAGTTCGTCGCTGATTCACGGGGAGAACTTGTCTTGATAGCACCCTCGGCTCTTATGGAGGAGCCCGCAGATCCCGATGCCTCGACGCTGAATACATCGGGCCCCGCTTCTGATGAAGTCATCACCCCGGGCTGTCTAGAAAGACCAATCCGACCGTTGTACCGGATCCACTATGGCTAAACAGAACCCGGATCAGCTTTCGTGCGGCTCCGGAACGGTGATGCCACATATCGACTCCACTTGCTTTAGCGACACGCGTCCTACTATCTTCTCATTTCTAAGCGAGCTATTTGATCTGATTGAGACCATGCGTATGACTGACGATCAAACCCCGATCTATGACTAACTCACGCTTAAACCCGACGACAGGGAGATTCTCATCCCCACAGTCACCAACCTAGTCACCACCGCTGAGTGTCCGGTTGGGGGCTCGTCCCCCAGCGACCAGAATTAAAAATAGTTTATACCCCAGTCTCCGATCACCGAGACCTAGCTTGCAACCTAGACACTAAAGTTTGCTTCAGAGATAGACCGGTATCGGTCCCTGATCTAGCACACAATTCAGAGCCCATGATTCCGAGCACACATCTTGATGTGGAGTCAAATATTTTCCCACCCACCACCCAAGACGATCACTCAAGCATCGCAGTAGAGCCCAAGTCTTCGGACTTACGGCACGTTAAGAAGTTACCAAGAGAGTCGGTTCATCATTATTGGGCTAGACTCCTCATTGCTAGAAACAAAATACGGGGCCTCAGTGATCAGGACATCATGGCAACTTTCAATCACAACTACCATGACGAAGGGATTCTCAACGCCCTGGATCATCAGCACATTCGTGACCTCACCGAGCTGTTAGACATGGTACAAAAATATTGTGCTATGGAAAGCGTTTGGCAAGCCGAATGGCTATTTTCGGAACCAACCTTCATCGAGTACCCTAGAGGAGATTGGAAAAAGAGGATACCTCCGAAGTGGCTAGCCAGACTCGAACCCATCGAAAAGACAAATAGGCCCCTTACAGGGGTCAATACTGTGCTTGACGGGCTATTGAACAAACCATGCCGTATACATTCCGTGTTGCTGAACACAAGCCCGACTCACTGCCTTAGATCTTGCTGGGTCATCAGGCAGGTCATAAAAAGTGGTGAAGCCATTCTTGAGGCACTATCGCCGAATAGGCACTCCACATCGCCACCCGTATACAATGTCGAAGTCCCGACGATCTACGAAATGTTCCCCTCAAGGAAAAGGCGAAAAAGAGCTCTTAAAGAACTCGAACAGGTCTATCATGTGGCAGCAACAAGTGCATGGGCAGACATAGCCATTACCTTCAGATATACTAACCGACCAGCCATTTGTCCCGGTCATACACCGGCCGCACTAGTCCTAAACCCCATCGTCGATGGCTTTAGGTTACACAAAGTTCTAATGGATGGCGGCAGTGGTTTACAAATTATTTACGAAGATACCTTGGAAAAAATGTAGTTCGACCGATCTCGCATCGAGCATAGCAACACGACACTCCGGGGAATTATTCTGGGGAATAAGGCAGGTTGTTTAGGACGTATCGTCCTGGACGTAGTGTTTGGCACTCCCGAAAATTACCGATCCGAAGAACTCCTCTTCCATATCGTGCCCTTCCCTAGCGGCTACCATGCCCTATTGGGACGTGACGCCTTCACAAAATTCTAGGCTATACCACATTACGAGTATATGAAACTCAAGATGCCAGGACCAAACGGGGTAATCACAATCGCTAGTGATCCGAATATAGCCCTTCGAGCCGAAAACAAAACAACATCGCTCGCCCTCGAGGCACAAGCAGAGACCTTTGCTGCAGAAGAGCTAATCGCACTTCAGTCAACAGTAGACAAGGATGATGTGATCCTTAGCAAAAGGCCCAAACCCATGTCCTTTAAACCTGCAGATGAAATCGTTAAATTTTAGGTGCACCAAACGAACCCCAACAAGACATCGTCCATTGGAGCTCAGCTTGATCCCATAGTGGACGAAGCACTACGAACATTCTTACGAGAAAATTGGGACATCTTCATCTGGCATCCTTCTGATATGCCTGGAATCCCATGGTGGGTAGCAGAACATAGTCTGAACATCATTGCAGGCTTCAAGCCCATTAAGCAGACTCTGCGCCGCTTTTCCGAGCCCAAAAGACAAGTTATGGGTGAAGAATTAGCTAAACTACTAGAGGGCAGATTCATTCTGGAGATTAAGCACCCTGAATGGTTGGCAAACCTACTGATGGTACCAAAGAAAGACAAATCCCGGTGGTTGTGCGTCGACTTTAAAGACCTCAAGAAGGCCTGCCCTAAGGACCCTTTCCCATTACCGTGCATAGACCAGATTATTGACGCCAGAGCCGGACATGACTCGTTGTGTTTCCTCAACGCTTAATCTGGATACTATCAGATTAAAATGAAGGAATCCGACCAAGCTGCAACCGCATTCATCACCCCTTACGGGCCATTATGCTTCAACGCGATGCCCTTTGGGCTAAAAAATGCTAAGGCTACATACCAGCGCATGATCCAGACTTCTCTTGCGAAACAAGTCGTCAAAACAGTCAAGGCATATGTGGACGACATGGTAATCAAAACTAAACACGTTAGCCAGTTGATCGATAGCCTAAGGCAAACTTTTGCCAGCCTACGTGAGTACGATATATGACTCAATCCGGAGAAATGTGTATTCAAAGTTCCTGCTGGTAAACTTCTTAGATTCATCGTCTCCCACAGAGGAATAGAAGCGAATCCAGCTGAGATGCGTGCCCTATCAGAACTTGCAATTCCCATAGAGCTAAAGCATGTCCAGAGGTTGGCTGGTTGTGTGGCGGCGTTAAGCCGCATTATCTCCCGCCTCGAGGAAAAGGCTTTACCGCTCTACATGCTGCTGAAACGGACCAACAATTTTGAATGTACCGATGCAGGAGCGGCTGCGTTAGAAGAAATTAAAACACTACTGTCAAGCAATCCCATACTCATAGCATTAGGCACTGATGAACCCATGTTATTATACATATCGTCTATCAACAAAGTCGTTAGTGTAGTGATCGTAGTCGAACGAGAGGAGGAGGGACAGAAATTCCAGATACAGAAACCCGTCTACCAAGTGTCAGAAGTACTATCACAATGCAAGTACAGATACCTGCACGACCAGAATATAGCCTATACAGTATTTATGGTATCACAGAAAATCAGTCACTACTTTCAAGAGTGCTCGGTTACGGTGGCATCCGAAGTACTATCATAGATACAGAAACCGGTCTATCACGTGTCAGAAGTACTATCACAATGCAAGTCCAGATACCTGCACGACCAGAATATAGCCTATACAGTATTTATGGCATCACAGAAAATCAGTCACTACTTTCAAGAGTGCTCGATTACGGTGGCATCCGAAGTACCCCTGAATGATACAATCAACAACAAGGACGCCACCGGCCGAATAGCCAAATGGGCTATTGAGCTCCTTCCCTTTGAAATGACCTACGAGCCAAGACAAGCTATCAAGTCTCAGGTGTTGGCAGATTTCCTCGCCGAATGAAGAGAGGCCGAGGTCCCTAGGTAATATAGTACATACTCCCATTGGACAATGTACTTCGATGGATCTAAAACTTTGGTCGGACTGGGGACTAGAGTTATCCTCACATCCCCATAGGCGGCAATGTTCGATACGTGTTGCAAATCATGTATGCTGATTCCAACAATGCAGCCGAATACGAAGCATTATTACACGGTCTTTGGATGGCAACATCAATGGGCATACACAGGTTGGAGGCACGGGGAGACTCCAACTTGGCCATCTCCCAAATCAACGGTGAATTCGATGCCAAAAACCCGAAGATGGCAGCATACAGAAACGCTGGCCTCAAGATATACGCACGGTTCGAGGGGCTGGAATTTCACCACGTCGCTAGAGAAAACAACCAAGTTGCCAACGTACTGGCCCGCATGGGGGCCAAACACAACCCTGTCCCGAAAAACACTTTCCTGGAATGGCTCTTTAAGCCATCCGTGGTTTGGCAGGACGATGATAAGGGTGCCAGTCTAACCAGTGTAGAAGAGGTTGTTCCCCTTATAAATGAACCATAGGAACAAATCATCAGTGGCTCCGTAATGGATGAAACGCCTTCGGCTCATGAGGTCAGGGCAGTAATCGTGCCATGTACCGAGCCCTTCCTCGCTTACCTTCTTTGCAAAGAACTCCTGGACGATCAGACGGAGGCGTAGCACATAACTCGGCAATCCAAAGCCTACAAAGTACACGATGGTGAGTTATACAAGAAAAGCACCACCAGAATTTTATAGCGGTGCATATATGAGGAAGAAGGACGACATCTCTTAGCCGGAGTCCATGCAGGGATGGGTGGCCATCACGCCACATCAAGATCCTTAGTTAGCAAGGCCTTCCGGGCTGGTTTTTTCTGGCCCACTGCTCGAGGGGACGCCCATTCACTTGTCAAACAGTGCATGGGGGTTTCAACTATTCGCAAATCAAAGTCACATGCCCCCAATAGCTCTTCGAACTGTTCCGATTATCCTAGCCCTTTGCGGTCTGGGGCCTGTATATGGTCGGACCACTTAAAGGGGGACCAAGAAGAATAAATACCTACTGGTCATGGTTAACAAGTTCACCAAATGGATAGAGGCAAAACCTATCAAATCAGCCAAGTCTGGACTAGTAATCGACTTTATATCCACCGTGGTACACCATTACGGCGTTCCGCACAGTATAATAATGGACAATGTATCCAACTTCACAGCCCAAGAGGTCAAAGACTGGTGCACAAAAATGGGCATCAAGCTCGATTACACATCGGTGTATCATCCGTAGACCAATGGACAGGTGGAACAAGCAGACGGCCTCATCATGAGCGACAGTAAGCCACGTTTACTCTTATCTCTTCATGAGTCCGGCTGTCATTGGGTGGAGGAGCTCCACTCTATTCCATGCGGCCTGCGCAGCACCCCGAACAGATCAACGGGATACACACAGTTCTTCATGGTCTATGGGGCAGAAGCAGTCCTCCCCTATGATATTGCTCACGATGCACCAAGGGTGCGCATGTACGAGGAAAAGGAGGCCAAGTTAGATCGGCAGGACGACCTGGATGCCCTAGAAGAAGAGCGCGACATATCTCAGGATCGATCTACTTTTTACCAATAGCAGGCCCGACATTACCAGAGTAGGGAGGTCAGGGCGAAAGCCTATAACGTGGGTGAACTCATCTTACGGCTCCCGGAGAAGCAGAAGCATAAACTCAACCCCAAAATGGGAAGGCCCCTTCATAATAGACGAAGTACTCGCGGGAGGGCCTTACCGTCTTCGAAACCAGTCGCAGAACCGCCTTGAACCAAACCCATGGAACGTATCTCACCTTCGGCGCTTCTACAGATAAACCGGTGTCATCATACTCCTTACCCATTAGTTCCATTTTCTTTCTTCTTCTTTATTTTCTCCTTTCCCTCCCACCTTTGATTTTTTCCAGGTTTGATTTTTTTCCTTTTCTTTCCGAATTTGTGTTCGGTTCAACTGATCTTTTATTAAGATTTTTGACTTACACCATTAATTGTTAAATCCGAACACATCACCTGGGTGCTTCTTCCCAAAGCCAATGTTTTTCTACTCTAAGCATATATTCACATTTATTGTGTATGCATTTTTTTCCCTTGTCGATTTTAAGCCATTATATGCATCAATTCGAACTAAGATTTTTGCCAAGCTAGGTTGCCTTGCTCCTGTGCTTACCCTCTACGTGCCCGATTGTTTGGCTAGAGGCTAAAGGGAGCACCTCTGTGATTGTTACAACCGGGTCATCCGGATACGTACCTCAGACGGGTGAAGCCAAAAGCTAGCTATCTTTAGCAGACAATTGATCGGCTATGACGGAAGCAACTAATAAAACTATGATCATTATCACCATTAGTCGGGCTTCTTTTCTCACAAAAGCCATTAGTCGCATACTAGCAGTATACGGCCTTACTACCTACTATTTACGTAGCACCCTGAAGAAAGGTATCGATAGAGGTACTATTTCTTTGGAAGATGTTTCTTACGCTAAGCAGTAATATAACATATCTCCTTGTGTGTTTTCTGTCTATTTGCACCAAATGGCCGGATTGCTTGGTTCCCCAAACATAATTCACTCTTCTCGAGTGATATTTTGTAAGGAACACTCCCAAGCTCTTAACGCGGGAGGTCAAAGCCGATGGCCGGTAAAGACAAAGTATACAACACAGACTGAGCAATATCTCGATTACTAGTACATAGTTACATATAATCATACATCTGGCTGCTGATCGAGATTGTCTATTATGGTGTCCAGGGAGCAATCTTCCTGTCAGAGACGGGCGGCGGGCATCACTTGGTCGTACACCAAGTGGAGTGGCACTTCCTGCCCATCTAACCCTACCGGCCCAACCCAAGCCATACGCTCGGGGTTAAGGCCGGTATAATGGGTCTTGATCATCGCCCATGCCTCCCGTGCTTCCTCTCGGCAAGCCAATGCCTTCCACAGCTCAAACCTACTTCGGGATCCCTTGAAATGATCAACCGGTTTGGTCATCTCCTCCAAAGGTTGCTTGGGAGGCCATAGCGCTTTTACCATGTTCTTCATGGCCTTCCGAGCCCACTCATGAAGGACGGACAGCTCTTTCAGAAGGCTTCCCCGGTAGGATCCGATCTCTTCTTTGGGCTGCCCGGACAGGAGACCTATACATGAGTCAGGGCATGCCCATTATACTTCATATATAAGCGGTACCGTCCGATGTTAGAATCACACTTACTGAACATGCCCCTATGTAATTTCTAGTTCTCTTCTTGGGACTAGGCCAATTGAGCCTTTAAGCTATCAATTTGTTCAGCCTGCCGTTTGTTTTCCGCCTGAAGGCAGTTCTTCTCCTCGAGGTTTCGTTGCAAAATATGACAGCCGACCTCATGCTCGGACTCGACGTACCACTGAGATTCTCGGGTTGCGTCTAAATCTGTTTGCAATTGCCCTATTGATTCAGCTACTACAAAGTACCCATGCGTAAGCATGGGAATATATACTAAGGACAGCAGAACAGGTATGCTCACCATGTGCCTCCCGGGTAAAGCTCTTCACTTGCTGCAATTCGGCCTTCATGGTTTCCACCTGTGTTCGGATTGTCTCCAGTTCCTTGGACAGTTGCTCGCTCTGCTGCCTTGAGGCATGCATTAGTAGTAAAACAATACGAGGACCCTTAATTTGGCCGTTCTGACCAATTTAAGGTTTGGGGGCTACTGGGTTTACACGAGTTATCGGACTCTTATAGCCGATTACTCACTTGCAGGCTGGATGATATCAGTTTCGTTGCCTCCCCAAACCCAGCTCGGGCAGCTTCGATGTGCGCATCCGCGGAGCGTAGAGCACTGAACTCTTGTTCGGAGAGTGCTAGGTGGCATAGGGCCTCTCGTTGCCGCCGATGATTCATAGCGCTCTCTGCCTCGGAGTTGGTAACTGACATCACCTCCCCAGAGTCTTCAGGGTCCTGATTGACCGTAGGGACCTCAGCAGTAGATTTGGCATGAGTTGAAGCTCTAGAATTAAGAGCAGTGTCGGACATCCTAGCAACATCCTCGCCAGAAGATGGCTGAACTCTTTGCATGAGTATTTCAACATAAGGAGTCTTATGATGCTCTATTGGTCGCAATAATAAGCTAAACAGCCGAACATAGTACCTTTGAGTTGAACGATTGGGCGGGCTTGTCCCCACGAGCGAATCATTTGACGGATCCATGTTGCTTTCCGGTCTAGGCATTGCCGCTGTAGCCAATGTATGTCATGCGCATCGACGGTGCTTGGGAGTAGGGGCCGGTGCGTTGGGGTCGTTGGAGGATACTTGCCTGTTGCGGGATGAGTTTTTCTTCTTCTTGCTTATCGTAGGGGAAGGGAATGATCCAGGGTAATCGTTTATGATAGACACCTTGGAGCGGTCAAGGCTCTCCTGGTAGAAAACCCCATCTTCAAGCTCAATTGACAGATCCGGGTCATCATGAAAGCCCGGATCATCATCACGACAATAGTCCTCGTATTGGGCGGCCGGACAGTTAACTGTCTCTATGAAGCTCCTCCATCATGTTCACATAAAGTTAAACACTTCGGTAAAAAAGGGACAAATTGAAAACCCTAATGGTGGTCACGGAGTTGAAAGGCTCACCCATTCGATGGGATTGTTACTTTAGTACCCATCCTTGGTCGACCGCCAAATAAAATATTCTTGCTCCCCTTTGCACAGGTTGGCAAGTGCAGCAACTAATGTTGTTTGATCGGCAGGGCCCGGTGTTCGCGAGCGAGTGGTGTCACTTGTCTCGTTGTAACGCCACAAAGGGTGTATCCTCTGCTGATGAGGCTGAACGCACCAGGTGATGGTGGCGGCCATGACATCTATCATGGTCAACTTGTGATGAGCTAGTACCCTCACATGGGTTGCCAAGCGTTGCACTTCAATGATGTCCTCTTGGGATGAACTCTTCGGTCACGACTTGTACCTTTTCTTGAAGGGGGTGTCGGAGTATTCGGGCAAACCCCTCCGAGTTGGATCAAATAGGGGGGCGTCCTCGATGTAGAACCATTCCGAAGACCATACTTCGGACTCCGTCTGTGTTCCCAGAGGATACCCCGTCCCTGCTATGCGGCATATTTTGGCTCCTCTGAGCTCTAAAATTGTCTTGTCCCGAGTGTGAGGGACAAGGCAAAAGTACTTCCTCCACAATTCAAAGCAGCCCAGGTACATCTCCTAAAGGGAGACGAAGCCCGAGACATGTAGAATAGACCCTGGGGTGAGGTGGTGGAGCTGGATCCCATAAAATTCCAATAACGCCCTCAGAAATGGATGAATAGGGAACCTGAGACCCCGCAGGAGGACGGGCATGAAGCATACACGCTCCCCCTTTTGTGGGTTGGGGAAATTCTCCGCAAAGGCTTCATCGTTGAATGAAGACAAACCGGCGCGAGTAACTACCAGATCCGAGGAAGGAAGGTACCCCTGGGTCTCGAGGTTGCAAGTCGAAGGAGGGATCTGAAGCAGCTTGTCCAATCCCTAGGACAGGAGCCATAAGGGCGCGAGGAAGAGCTGGGGCGCTCGCCATGTTTTTGTGGTGATCTTTCGTTGGAAGTTTTTTCCGATGGGGAGGAAGAAGAGGATGTGGCCTAGACCACAATTCAGTTTGTTTAAATGGGTGGTGCCTCCTTTGTGGGAGGGGCAGTCTTGTAAAAACCCACTCAATAGCTTGTCTCCCCACAACGCGCAAAAGAAACGCTGACGGTTGTTACAATGGACCTGGCAAGCTCGTGACACTTGGGATTTCGCCGATGACATGACGATTGCCGAACAAGAAGGGATAAAGGGACTTGCCTCGCAAGCCGAAGACTTTGACACACAAAGATTGCCTGGATATACCTCGGCATCGGAGGCTAGTCCGAGGGCTACTGAGGGAGTCCTGGTTTAAAGGGGCCTCGGATGGCCCACCTGTTTCTCATGGGCCAGACTATGTGGGCTGCTAGAGGAGCATTAGATGATCAAAGGTCCCGTCGCCAGGGTGGAAGCTTCAAGGAGATATGGCGTGCCCTCCAAGTTTTAGATAGTAGATAGGCATGTTTTTACTTTGATGTGTAACCGACCATGTGTGAACCCTAGGTACCCTTGGCGTCTATATAAGCCATAAGGTTTTAGGTTGTAGGCCAGAGAACAACTCATCTAGGGTTTAGCTATTCGATCTCGAGGTAGATCAACTCTGTAACCTTCATACCATCAATATAATGAAGCAGGACGTAGGATTTTACCTCCATACGAGGGCCCGAACCTGGGTAAATATCTTCTCCTTCGTCCCATGTTACCATCGATCCTAGTCTCACAGCTTGGGACCCCTACCCAAGATCTGTCGGTTTTGTCACTAACAACGGTCATTATATTCCATGCTAAGCGAGTTATTCTCAAGATGAGTGTTTATTCACTTGTCATTGCACGAGAGAGACTGGTAGAAAGGATTCACAATCCTACATAACAAATAAATAAATAAATAACCCCCCTAGAAAGTTGATTGTTTGGAGGGCAATTGTGGACTCGTCCATCCATGGAATGTGTTTGAATGGTGGAGGGGGAGTAAAAAATTAAATTATGTTTGGGAACCACCAATAATGTGATTAGCATGGAAGATATGTATACTCTATTGTGACATTGAAAGGAAAGGCACAGTACTCAAAAGTACATATTCATCTCTATTTTAAACAATGAGCTGTGGCACATATGGAAATCCCTACTTCCCTCCGCGAAGGGACAATCTATTTACTTTCATTTTACTTACTTTTCATGTAGAGTTGACATCCTATTCAAACCCAGTCTTTTAGTTGTCAAGCATCATGTGCTGGGGAAAGATCCAGAAATATATATAAACTCAAATATAATTGATCAAGATTCATTATTGTTGACAATTATCTCTATGATAAATATGTTGGGAGGCAAAACATTAAGCCCGTATCTTTCTATGTGTTCGATGGATATTGTTTGTTCTAAAAATATTCCTCGAGTATCAGCAATCATAAAAGACTATATGATAATTGAGTATGTGAAGCTCTTACTTAGACTTGATGATGCACTAAAATTGTGTGGTGACAAAGAACATAGATAGAATGCATTGTTTGAACCATGACATGTGAATTTATTGCTACTCCATCATGATGATTTCTATGATAAAAAGTTGTTGGTTATGATGCTACAAAAGTGACTGAAATTATCAATGATCAAAACTATTCACTATGCTAGCATTCACACATCATAAATTATTTCCCTTATCATTTCACTACTCGAGGACGAGCAGGAATTAAGCTCGGAGGTGCTGATACGTCTCCAACGTATCGATTATTTATGAAATATTCATGCCATATTCACCTATGTTTAAAATAATTTTATATTGTTTTGATGCACTTTATATGATTTATTTAGAACTAACCCAGACTAACGTTATTTTAAGCAGAATTACCGTGGTGTTGTTTTTGTGCAGAAAATGAAAGTTCTCGGAATCGCCCAAAACTTTTTTTGATTTCTTCTAGAGGAAATAAGCAACATTGGAGCGAAGACCTTCCGGAGGGGGGGTGCAGGTGGGCCACCACATATCTAGCTGCCCGGCTAGTAGCATGACCAGATATGTGGTGGGCTCCTCGTGGCTCCGTTTGGCACGATTCCAACGCCGGAAAATCCCATAATACAAGAAATCGCAGAAATAAAGAGAGACTACTCATTCCGCCGCCACAACTCTTTGTATTGATGAAAAACCAATGTGGAGGCATTCCAGTACCCTACCGAATGGGGGTAGATCATCTCAAGTGGCCATCTTCATCATCCCGGTGGAGACCATGATGAGGAGGGAGCAGTTCACCCTCGGGGATGACGGTTTGTTACGATCTTGATGTATCACATGATTTGTTAATATAGTTGGATCATATGAGGTGTTTCCCTCGCTATCTTGTTTGTGATGAATTTAGTCTTTCCCTTTGAGATATTGTTATGTTGGATTGAATATTGGATCTAAGAACACTTGATGTACGTATTGTGTGGGATGCCCGTAGTGACATTGGGGTATTCTATTTATTCACTTGATATATGTTAAGGCATCAACTTGCAAATTCCGGAGACGTTGGGAGTCTATGCATAGGGTTTGATTGCATGTTTTCATACCATGTTCTCCGATAGAAATCTTGGGGTGATCCTTGAAGTTCTTTGTGTTGGATTGAATATGACAGATCTGAAATTGTTTGATGCATGTCACATAATTTACCCATGGATACTTGAGGGGACATTGGAGTATATGGGTGACATTAGGGTTGATTGATAACTATCATTGGTGTTATTCTAGTAGGAACTCTAGGACTGTTTGTGACACTTACAGGAATAGCCCAATAGATTGATCCGAAAGAATAACTTTGATGTGGTTCTACTACCTACACCAATTTCATCTTATTGTTCTCCGCTAGATAGGAGCTTTGGAGTGATTCTTTGTTGCATGTTGAGGGATTATCATATGATTCAGCTATGTAAGCAGTCTTGGGAGATTGCACCAGTGAAAGTATGAACCCTAGGCCTTATTTCCATGAATTTATACACCATTTTGCTTGCTCTTTTACACATGATACCTTGCTGTTTCATATTTTCATATTACAAAAACTTATATCTGTCATCCATATTGCACTTGTATCACCATCTCGTTGCTAAACTAGTAAACCTATACAATTTTCCATTGTATTCGTTGTGTTGGGGACACAAGAGATTTCTTGTATTTGATTGCAGGGTTGTTTAAGAGAGACCATCTTCATCCTACATCTCCCATAGATCGCTAAACCTTAGGTCATCCACTTGAGGGAAGATTGCAACTGTCCTAGAAATCTCTGCGCTTGGAGGCCCAACACGAGTCTACCAAAATAAAGTTGCATAGTAGACATCACACATACCTACCCCTTTTTCAGGTTTTTGGAGTGTTCCAAAAGACTTCCTTGACGTGTTCTTCTAATGTGATGACCTAGATGACATTTGTTTCTTCACTAATTGGTGCACTTGAAATATAATGCTTAATTCTCTGCCTATTCACCACTCTTGGGTTCTTGGATTTGAAGTTCTTGAGTTTTATTGCACCAGAGTGATAAACCTCCTCGACAACGTATGTGCCTTCCCATTTAGAGAGGAGTTTTCCTGCAAAAAATCTAGAACAAGAATTGTATAAAAGTACCAAGTCTCCTACATTGAATTCTCATTTTTGAATCCTTTTGTCATGCCATCTTTTAACATTTTCTTCAAATAACTTAGCATTTTCATTGTGTTATCCATTAATCAAGTGAGCTAATGTCAAATAACCTCTTCTTATCGACAAGTTTAAAACCATACTTAAGCTCTTTAATTGCCCAATAAGCTTTGTGTTCTACCTCAAGAGGTAAATGAAAAGCCTTCCCATAGACCATTTTGTACGGAGACACACACATAGGATTCTTATAAGTAGTTCTATAAGCCCAAAGTGCATCATCTAGTTTCTTCGACCAATTCTTCCTAGATCTATCAGCAGTCTTTTGTAATATTAATTTTATTTCTCAATTACTCAATTCAACTTGACTACTAAACTAGGAATGATAAGGTGATGCAATCATATGGTTAACATCAAATTTATCTAGAAGTTTACGGAAAGCACCATGAATAAAACGTGAACCACCATCAGTCATTAAATATCTAGGAACTCCAAACCTCGGGAAAATAACATCTTTAAGTATTTTAATAGAGGTGTTATGATCAGCACTACTAGTTGGAATAGCTTCGACCCATTTAGTAACATAAACAATAGCAACTAGAATATGAGTACACCCATTTGAGGAACAAAAAGGTCCCATAAATTTAGATCCCTAGACATCAAATGGTTCAATAACAAGTGAATAATTCATAGGTATTTCCTAACGCTTACCGATGTTGCCAATTCTATGGCATTCATTGCATGAAAGGACATACTTACGAGCATCTTTTAAAAGAGTAGGCCAATAGAAACCAGATTGTAATATCTTGTGTATCGTTCAGTCACCGACATGGTGTCCTCCATAAGCTTTGGAATGACACTTCCGAAGAATCTGTTCATGTTAATGCTTAGGTACACATCGTCTAATAATACTGTCTACTCCCTCTTTGTAAATATGTGGGTCATCCCAAAAGTAATGGCATAGGTCATAAAAGTTTTTTTTCTTTTGTTGATATGTGAAACTGTTGGCGTTCTGGGAACGGGGATACCCAAACCTGCCTGCCTGTGGCCCAGGGCATGGCCCACTTCATCGACCAAGCACAATCGGGCGTAGATCCACTCAAGACAAGGCCCTCGCGAGGGACCTAGACTCACGAGGAGGAACAACGTCAAGACCGTTAAGGGATGGGCCTCCTCAGGCCCCCTCCGGAGCAGTAGAGATCTCTATGCAAGGCCTGGCCTCGGGAGTCAAGGGTGACGCAAGGAAGGATAGGCGGGCGCCAGCGCGCTAGACGACACAGTTTCCCCTTTGGTGCAAAGGGAGCAAGGACGTACGCAGGTTCCCAAAGTACCCCCAAAGGTTTCCATTCCGATGTAACAAGACCGCAACCCCCCCCCCCCGCAGGGCAGATGTCATCACTGATCCCGTCCCTGCACCGTCGACAGCTACTTTACAGGCGAACACCACCTTTGAGCAGGGCGAGCATGTACTCCTACCCCCCTTCAAATTCGGACGTTGTGGGATCCCTTCCAGCCATTGCGATAAGGGAAGAGTACCCAAGCCACCGCTATATATAGAGGGTAGGCCGCACCGTAGAGAGGACCCTGGATCCGTTCCACCACTCATCCATCACTGGGTGGTAGAGGGCCTCGAACACCTCAAGGGGAGCCCTCATGAGGATTTGTAACACTGTAATAGTTCATCCACTTCACCTCCTTGAGAGGCAATCTACCAAAGCAGGAGTAGGGTATTACACTTCACAGTGGCCCGAACCTGGGTAAACTGTCGGGTTCATCCTCTTCCTTATCATCGAGCGAGTTCGTTGTTGTCTTCATCAAGTAGCGAGCTAGGTTGGGCGAGGCTATAGGGTATCTTCGCACACGCCGTTGTGTTCGAATCTTAAGGGTTTTGCGGAGCCCGAAATCCGACATTTGGCATCCCAGGTAGGTGTGTGTCGAAATCTTTATCGGGCCTAGCCTTACCTTCGTTCATTGCGCTCCTGACCAAAGGACGTCGAGCCCGTGCGATAAGGCGGGCCGCCCTCGTGGCACGGCCGGCGCCGGCAGGGCCATGGCGCCCAGCGGTGCTCTGCAACGCTATCGGCGGGCGTCGCCACCGGCCAGACTCCCAACAAGCGCTGGGGGCTGTCGCCTTCACCAACCGCACGACACGCCCCAGTCGCCCCGGCCCTCCCCCACGCTCGGGCCACGCCACTACTTTTCTGAGTCTACCAAGACCCAACACACACGCACATCGCACCCCTCGTAGCGCACGAGCTACAGTGTCAACGGATCGCCCGCGACCGCCACACTGACAAGGCTAGGCGTGCCTCTCGGCGCGGCACCACCACCAACAAAGCCCAGGTGCGCCTAAGTGGGGCTCGCGCCTATGGACTCGCACGGCCGGAGGATGCGGCGCTTGGACCACACGGGTGTGCTTGGGACGTCCGCGGCGGTCCTCGCTCGCCAAGGAACTGGCTTGAGTCGTCGGGGGCACACATGCCGGTCGCACACGAGGGGCGCCACCTTGCGCCTCCCGGCATGCTCGGTGGGGCCAGAGAGGAGGACTGGAGGTTCAACTACGCCGACGCCCGGGGCTCGTGCAACTCAACAACAACCATGTTTTCGCGTGCCCAGGCCACGAAGGAAGCAGTGCCCACTACCATGGGGACAGGAGGCGCGCACGTGACCTCGCAAGCAGCCCCCGCACGGACAGGTATGTGCAACCTCACGGGGCTAGCTTGCGGGTCTGGCCTCGCGAGGGTGCCTGGCGTGAAGACCCTCGCGAAGCATGCCCACTGGCAGGGGGCTGCCTTGAGCAGGCATCTGGGTCCGGGCACCGGGGGTCACTCGCCTGGGAATGGAGGGTAGAACATGCGCCCTCATACCCGGGACTAGGGGCCCCAGCTTGGGGACAGAGGGTGGAACACACGGCCAAGTCCCTATGCCAAACGATCCCAACCTGGAGGCGAAGGGTAGAACACGCGCCCTCGAATCTGGGGCGCACGATGTCTACTTGGAGACAGAGGGTGGAACATACGCCCATGTCTCCGGGTCGGGTTTCGTTCGATCACCGACGGGCGACCATGTACTCGCCCATGTCCCTAGGCCCGGCTCGCCTGACCTGGGGGCAAGGCCCCGAGTACTAGCACAGGAACCACGGGGGCCTTAGCGAGGCGTGCTAGGGCACCGCCCAAGAGATCCAGCTCCTTCTTCTGGGGTGGACCTTCCATTCAGTGGGTACAAGGGGCTCCCCCTACGCTCGAGGGCCCGCCCAGAGCAGAACCCACTTCGTCACGACGAGCCCGGGGGCCGGGAGCGGGTTTCGTGCCTGCAAGGCATGGACCTCCCTTTACACCCTTGGGACCTACTCCGACCCATGACACTCTCACGTAATAATGAGCGGGCTGTATATGCCCGGTGCCCCCCCGAGGACGAGGAGGGGTTCCTCCCACGCAATGTGGCAGCCACAGCCCAGAGCAAGCGAAGAAGTCAACACTGCCCATCAATGGTTATGCCCATGCAACATGGATGCCCTACGCTCAACACTCGGGGAAGACGAAGGCTAGCCTTGGGGCCGTACGTGGCATTTGCTTGCTTCTTTTTGGTGTTCAAGATGCTATTTTTTGGAAAGAAGTCTGAGAACTTATAAACTTTATATAAAAAATGGGCGGGAACTTTTCTCTCTATGTTTCCTCGTTTGCCAGACTTAAATTATCTCTTTCTAAATGGTGTTTCGCAAGGAGCCAAATGCTCTGCGCTGCCTCGAGGCGCCACATAGCTGGATGTCGAGGACTTGTCTCCTCAGGGGCGCTCAACTCTTAGCCGTCGGCTCCAGCTTGGGGGCTCCGACCGCAGCATGACACCGCAGTATGGAGTCTCGTGATGCCCCAAGGCCTCCTGAGGCGGCACCCGAAGGAACGTAATGGGGATCGCTCGAGCATCAAAGGGGGCTCCTGAGAACCACGCCTTAGGAGCCTTACCAGTCATATGGCCACTTAACCCCTTGATATCGTCCTTGGTTTTCGGTTGGCATCAGGAGTGTTGGGGTCTCGTCCCATGAAGTGCGTCCTTGGTTTCCTGTCGTACCTAACGGTGGTGGGGAAATGCGTGGGACTGGGACCTACCGACGTAGAGCAGTTTGAGCGTCAAAGGGGGGCTCCTGAGCAGCACGCCTCAGGAGCCTTACCGGTCATATAGCCACTCGCCCGTCTTGATGTCTTCCTTGGTTATCTGGTCGGCATCAAGGGTGTCGGGGCTTGACACCGCGACTGCGTCCCTCCGGGTGTATGCCACGACGGTCTGGAAATGTGCGGGACTGGGACCTATAGACGCAGAGTACCGAAAGGGCCCCCAAACCGTTCAGTAGATAGGGAGGAAGTATCCCGGATGGAGTCATGGCCTGACGGAACGGCCCATCACGCCTCACGATGCGCGAGATCCCCAGCGTCGTACAAAGCTAAGTACACTACTGAACCAAGCAGGAGCCTCTCGGCCTAATAATGACTCTGAGGACGGGATAAGGATTACACACACTAATGTTAGGATGGAGGAACTACGTTCACCCCATGCAGCTGCCGAGGCCCCTAAGGAACAAAGGCGTCAAGGAAGGCAACACAAGGGGAGGAGCTCGATCACGACGAGCCACAAGGCCCAGGGCCTAAAAGTGCGTTATATCGACTAGAGGGGGGTGAATAGGTGATTTTTACAAATTCATCACTTGAGGAATTTCAACTTGAGGAATTTGAAATGTGATGAATAACTAGCAGCGGATTAAGTACTCAAGTGCACGAAAAACATAGCAACAACATAGTCATCTTGATGAAATAAAACATGCACAGTTTACAAGTAGCGTGATACAGGATAAGCAGGTGAGGAACAAGGTAACCTGAAGAATTTGAGGTGAGGAAATAGTGAAAGTCTTCAGTCAAATTCTTCATTCATTAACAATCAATTTCATCAACAAGTATACGAGGAATAGAGGGGTTGAGGAAATAGAACCAGGTAGCTCGATGAAGACAATGGTTTGATGAACTAGTTCAAACTGTTGTGATAGTCGTAGATCTGGTTTGGAGTGGCCTGGTATTTAAACAAGAGGACACACAGTCCTAGGACACACAGTCCTTATCGTATTCTCCTTGAGTTAAGGTCACAAAGTCCTCACCCAACACTCGTGGTAAGTCTTCAGGGTAGACTTCCAAAACCCTCACAAACTGGTCACCCGGCGATCCACAATTTACTGCTGGATGCTCTAGACCAAGGTCACTCCATGATCCCCAATTGACTGCAGGATGCACTAGACCATGACGCCTAACCGTCTGGAGGATACACAGTCCTCAAAGGTAACAAGTGTCGGTTCCACACAGGAATTTCTTCAGTGATGCTCAATCACTTTGGGTTTGGTGGTTTCGATTTGGGTTTTTCCTCACTGATTATTTTCTCTCAAAGTCCTCGAAGGATGGGTTGCTCTCAAATGACAAGTGTCAGTTCTCCCTCGGAGCAGCCAACCAACTAGTGGTTGTGGGGGTGGCTATTTATAGCTAGGGAGCAACCTGACATGATAAGACATAAATGCCCCCAATTATATGACCGTTATGTGGATATTATGATTGGGTACAGCTGGCGCTAAGCACACCAACGGTCGGAATTTCAAACTATTAAAGTCCTCAGACATATCATGTTCCTCACTTGTAGGCAATTCACTGGCAAAATCCTGACTCCTCAGTCAAGCCAATTTCCTCAGAGACCAGAAGAACTTCGTCTCTGTCACTGAAGAACTTGATTGAGCTGTAAGAGATTTACAAAAGGCTTCACTCGGAGGATTGGATAGGTTGAGGATTTGGAGTTGAGCATCAGTTGGAAATTTTCCTTAGTATTACCTCGACCCGCTTAGAAAAGGAAATGAAACTATGAAAACAAAAGTCTTCATGCTTCATAGTCCTCGTTCATATCTTCAAGGTCACACCAACTTCTTCATCTCAAAGTCTTCAGGGAATACCAAAGTCTTCAGCAAAGACTTCACAAAGTCTTCACCAAAGTCTTCACCAAAGTCTTCAGTTGAAGACATACATTTTTAGGGGTCGATAATCTCCGAATATATCAAACTCCTCATCGACTTATAGACCCTGTGTACACTCACAAACACATTAGTTCCTTAACTATAAGTCTTCAATACACCAAAATCACTAAGGGGCACTAGATGCACTAACAGGGCCCGACAGGAGCAACGGCTGCATGTCATCTCTCGAGGGAGAGAGCCTCGCGAGGGCCCTACCGGTGGCTGACATGGGGCAGCATCAAGGGAGACACCAACCCACGCCAGGACCAACGAGCGATCAACGATTCAAGGCAAAAAAACAAGACGACGAAGGTAACTTGCAAAAGATTAACGCCCAATAGTGCAGAGTTCTTCTTCAAACATTACAGGAACTGGGAAGGGGGAATAGAGAACACCTAGGGGGAGAAGCCGCCATCGCCGCCCATGCTGCCGGCCGGCTCGGCGTCGGAGTCATCCTCCTCACTAGAGGCGGGCACCTGGATGAACCACTCCACCATGGCCTCCACGTGTGGGCGCACCTTGTCTCGGAGGGGGCGCTGGTGCCCGTCGGGCATTGGCTCCCCAACGCGCCTGAGGTCAAGCTGCGGAGCGAGGCGACGTAGGTTAGAGAAGATGAACGTCAAGGCAGGGTCCAGAAGATCACGCGCATCGAACGTGCTGTCTGCGTCCGCGCGGGAGACGCCGGTCTCCAGCACCTCCACAACCTTCTAGAAGAACTCAAGGTAGCCCCAGTCGCCGTGCATGTTCGGAAGCACGGGAGTGTCCCCGACGAATCGTCTCACTGCATCGGCTGGCAATGCCCTGGAACTGCTTGGCATGCTAGAACTCCAGCAGACCGACGTGTGCCACCTCATCCTGGGCGGGTTGTATGGCGTCGACCGCTTCCTAGACCTAGGTCTGGAGGGACGCCAGCTCCGCCCGGGCCTCAGCCTCGCCCTGGAGGGCGGCTTGGAAGGCGGCATCGATGGTGGTCAGCCGGGCCTCTGGCGTCTCCACTTCCTCCAGAAGCTCGCCAAGTTTCCGCTTCTTGGCCGCGGGCTTCCTGGAGGGAAGAGGAGATCATGCTCGGGACGTTGGGTAGAAGAACTAGAGAAGAAGGAGGCGACATGATACTTACTCGTCGACTAGTTCCCAACACTAGAAACCTGCGCCAACCCTGAGGCCCCCCCACCGCCGCCTCCAGAGGAGGACGAGGGGGGCGGAGGGGCTCTGTGCTTCCCTGCACCCGCACCGTTTCCTCCGGACAACATGAAGGACGAGAGGATGGGAAGAACAGAGGGTTTTGTTGGCAGAGCAAAGGAAACAAGGAGAACCTCAAGACTGCAATGCCCTTCCCTGGCCATGGGCGGGGCAGTTTTATAGGCGCAACCACAACCATGAGGTGTCGTGGGGAAGCAGGCGTCGCACACCTCTCGGGCGGCGCGAGGTGGTTTGGATAATGCAGTACCGTCCATGTCGCCTCTCCTGCCATCTGAAGGGTCACATCCGTGTGGCCCGAAGCGGCAACATCATTCAATGGGAAGCAATGATGGTCGGCGCTGCACCCGGGCGTCATGTCAACTTGACTGGGAGTGGTGTCGGACGCCCTCAAGGAGCGGGGGCACCATCGCCGGGTCTGGATCGTAGGCGTTTGGGGCCCGTAGCACTTCGGGCCGACCCCGAGGCTTCGCCAGAGGCCCGCTCGAGCATGCCTTGGGCTCGGGGGCTACTGTCGGTGTTCTGGGAATGGGGGTACCCAGACCTGCCAGCTTGTGGCCCAGGGCATGGCCCACTTCATCAATCAAGCATAGCCGGGCGTAGCCCCACTCAAGCCAAGACCCTCGCAAGGGCCCTAGACTCGCGAGGAGGAACTACGTCAAGACCGGCAAGGGATGGCCCTCCTTAGACCCCCTCCAGAGCGGCGGAGATATCTATGCAAGGCCTGGCCTCGGGAGTCAAGGGTGACGCAAGGAAGGTCAGGCGGGCGCTAGCACACCAGACGTCAAAGTTTCCCCTTTGGTGAAAAGGGAGCAAGGACGTACGCGGGTTCGCGAAGCACCCCCAAAGGATTCCATTCTGGTGTAACAATACCGCAACCACCCACCCCGCAGGGCGGATGTCATCGCTGAGCCCGTCCCTGCACCGTTGTCATGGGAACGAGCACCTATGGGATCGGAGGGACCCCTTTCGGTTCGGAGAGGGAGAAGGCTCACACAAATAGAAGGTCTGATGAACGGTACGCAAGTATTTTACCCTGGTTCGGGCCGCAAGGATGCGTAAAACCCTACTCCTACTTGGTTGTATTAAGAGTGTTCTTAGGGTTCTAGTTACACGAGCGTTGTGAGTAGTTGCCACATGTGTGAGCTAGAAGGTCCCAAGTCGAAAAGCAAAAACACTAAAAGTCCAAAAGTCCTCTACAGTATCGCCCTGGGCCTCCTTTTATACTTTGAAGGGGATCCCAACAGTGGCGTACAATGCGTACATGGGGTGTACAGAGCTGCAGTGCTATCATACCTAACAGTTACGGAGTAGGACAGACGCATTTAATGCACCGTTTGGCATCTCTGTCCGTCTGCAAGACGGGACACGAGCCCGTCCCATCGGCACCGCTTAGCGCCCTCTAGCATCGACGCCATGACACGTGCCTAGGCGACACGACACCTGGCCCATGCGCTGGCGAGGCCTTGCCGGGCTTCGCCTTGTCAGGGCTTTGTCTTTGCCTGAGGGTTTGGTGGTCATCCCGGCAAGGTGTTTCCAGGAGTCTTTATTCTTCTGTGCTTGTACCTGGAATGCTCCTGTTGGGCCTCGTCGCCAGGGTTCCTACTACAGCCCGTGCACAAGTAAGGGGCACTAGAGAGCCCAAAACTCTAGTGCACCGACAGGAGCTGAAAGCACATTTTCTCCCTTGGTGGTTTTGGTAATTTATACCAACATATAAGTCACTGAACTAATGTTTCCATCAAGTATATTTTAGGAAAAGCTCAATGATGGGTTGGCAAAGAGATTGTGAAACTACCCCAAGATGCAAGGAAATGGACTGGCAAAGCTTCAAGCAAGAGGACTCTACATTTCACATTTGTGAGAAATCACCTTGAGTCCATAGGAAAGCCAATACTATTAAAAGGGGTAATGTTTTGTTGGTAAAAAAAGCTCATACGTGCACAAGTGATATTCACCAAAGACACCCACAAACTCTCCCACAAAAGTTTTCTCTAAGCCAAACACTCAAAATCAGTGCAAACAACATTCCACATTCGGTGCCACCGATTCCAAACCCTAGACAGACTCAGCCAAACCCTAACCCGTCGATACAGCCGATTCTGCTTTCGGTGCCTCCGAGTTGGGCTGCCAACTTTTTGTTGTGCAAGTTCACATTTTCGGTCCGTCCAAGAATGTTGAATCGGCGTTACTGAGAATGGGCATTCTGATCATTGGTCACCTTCTTGGTGCAACCGAGATTCGTATATCGGTTCCTCCAAGATTCAAAATTTGCCACCTTTTGGTCACTTCGGTACCACCGATATTAACACATCGGTGTCACCGAGTTGGTCACTTTGTGTGTAACGGTTGGATTTTTGGGGATTCCTATATATACCCCTTCACAAGCACCTACTCGACAAAGAAGCACTCAGAATCGTTCCATACCTATCCTATTAGTTTTCTGAGAGAGAAGCACCTATCCTTGTGTTGAGGTTAAGATCTTCCACTCCAACGATATGGATCTTGATTTGTAGCCTCCCCAAGTTGCTTTCCACCAATCCCATTTGTTCTACCAATCCATATATGTGAGAGAGTGATTGTGTGTTGAGGAGTCTATCATCTTGAAGCACAAGAGCAAGGAGTTCATCGGCATTACCGAGCCTATTACCTTTTGGAGGGTGGTGCCTCCTAGATTGGTTAATTGTCACTTGGGAGCCTCCTACTTCGTGTTGTGGAGTGAACCAAGAAGTTTGTTAGGGCAAGGAGATCACCTACTTCGTGAAGATCTACCCCGAGTAAGGCTAATCCTCCATGGATGTAGGCCGTCATGGTATAGTCAAGGTTGCTCTTCGTGGAACCCTTCGTGGGTAGAGCCCTCCATGGACTCTCGCGACAGTTACCCTCCGTGGGTTTAAGACTCCATGAACGTGGATGTACGAAAGCACCACCTATCGGAACCACGGTAAAAATCATCGTTTCACCAATTGTGTTCGCTTTCCTTACCCTCTCTTTACTTACATGTGCAATGTCTTTACTTTCTGCTGCAATACTCTTAGACATGCATGTGTAGGATGTACTATACATGCTATGAATGCTAAAACTTGCCAAGAATTAAAATTGGGAAAAAGCATAGTTTTATTTGGTCAAGTAGTCTAATCACCCCCTCTAGACCTACTTTCGATCCTGCAGGTGGTATCAGAGCTTTGGTCTCCATTGCGTTGGTTCACAACCTAGCAGAAGTATGACATCTAGTGAGGGAAACTATCACCATAGAGGTTACTTTGATGGCACAAATTTTGCTAGTTGGAAGCACAAAATGAAAATGCATTTGCTTGGTCATAATACTGCCGTTTGGGCTATTGTTCGTGTTGGCTTGCAAGGTGAATTCTTTGCAGAAGGAAAGGAGCCCGATAGCGAAGTGACTATGGATGAATTGAAGATGTTGCAAATCAATGCTCAAGCATGTGACATTCTCTTCAACTGCCTATGCCCCGAAGAATTCAACAAGATCAGCCGTCTCGAGCACGCAAAAGAGATTTGGGATACTTTGGTTGATATGGACGAAGGAACTGAGTCTGTGAGAGAATCCAAGTTAGATATTCTTCAAGGACAGCTTGACAAGTTCAAGATGAAGGATGGTGAAGGAGTCGCTGAGATGTACTCTAGGATAGCTCTCATGACCAATGAGATTGCTGTCTTAGGAAGCAAAGAAATGACTGACAAATTCATCATCAAGAATATACTTCGAGCTTTGGAGTATCGATATGACACCATTCGCACATTGATCCAAATGATGCCCAACTACAAAGATCTCACACCAACGGAAGTGATTGGTAGAATTGTTGCTCATGAGATGACACTCAAAGACAAGGAAGAACTTCATCACAAGTATAGCAGTGCTTACAAAGCCACAAGCGATGCTCCTGCTACCTCAAGCGACAACCTTGTCACAAATGAAGAGATAAGCCTCATGGTCAAGAAATTCACAAGATCTACAAGAATAGAAGACAAGATCGAAGCTCCAACTCAGGACATGAAGAGAAGCGTTTGTAAAGTCGTGACCGAAACTGCTACAATTGTGGGAAGCCCGGACACTACTCCTATGAGTGCACGGTTCCTTACAAATGAAGAGAAGAGTCACCGAGAAGACAAAGCTCAAGAGACGAGTCACCTCAAAGAGAGAGAAGGAGTAGAGATAATCGTTATGAACGAAGACCCTCAAGGAGAAGTAGGGACTCGGAGATGAAGGACAAGTACACCAAGAGCTACTCATGAAGGAAACATCAAGCTCATATTGTTGAATGGGTTTCCGTCTTTGACTCCGACAACCACTCTGAGAGAAGCTATCACTCCAACTCCAACTATAGTCAAGATGAAGGTGTTGCCAGAATTGCACTAGTGACAACCAACTCCAATGATCTATTTGATTCAGCAAATGAAGGGAGTGGAAGTTGCTTCATGGCTAAAGGCCCCAAGGTATCACACCCCGAGTATCTTGATTTCAATAGTAATGAAGATGACTTGCCATTTGACAAAGCTAGTAATGATAGTCAAAATGAACCTGCTAGTACTCACTCTAGTAAAGATAATTCATGTGATGATGATAAGATGGAAAAAGAGCAACTAACTCAAGAACTAAAAACTCTTAAGTCAGCTCACGAGTCAACTCTAGAAGATCATAGAGAGCTTGCAAGGACACACTAGAATCTACGGTTCGAGAAGCTCAATTTAGAGCAAGAGCATGAGTTGCTTAAAGCTATCAATGAGGATCTTCGAAATAAGACTTCCTCTTATCTAGCCAAATGACTTCTCTTATCAATAAAGGAAAGAAAGGTTCTTCAACTAGTAGCAATAAAAATGATAAATCCAATGATATTGCTTCTAGTAGTTCTCTTGATCCCATTAACTCTTCTCTTAGCCAAGTTACACTTGAGCAAGAAAATGAAGTCTTGAAAGGGATTATAGACAAAGATATCTACAAAAGTCTTGAAGGGTGCAAACAATTTGAGGAGATTGTACGCAAGCATGGAGGATACCAAAATAATCGTGGTGTCGGCTACTTCAACGCTAACGGAGTTGAATGGGAAGAAGGTAAATACCCCAATCCGAAGTTTGTTCCTCAAAAGGAGAAGTATGAAAATACTCTCCCAAGGAAACAAAATTGCAAGATGACCTTCCACCACAAGACACCAAGCTCAAGGGCAAGAACAAGCTTCAAGAGGACATTGACTCATATGAAGATCAATCCCAAGCTTTGGTGAAGTGAGTTCCCAAGTCTACTACAAGCTCAACTTCTACAAGTGCTACTTCAACACCAAGGATCCCCATCAACTTGATGTGGGTCCCCAAGAAGAAGAACTAGGGAGTTCTTGAGGGGTGACTCCGCCAATGAAATTCACTCATATTCATTGTTGGCAAGGACTATTTGCGATCAACATCAACTCTATGCAATAGTTCAAGGAGTCACACATTCCCTCAAAGGTAAGCAAGGGACAAGGTAATCAACAAATCAATGGACATCATCACATATGCTTTTCACTTCATGTCCATAGATATCCTTGTATTTTTCTCTTGTGTGTTGGGACTAACCCATGTAGGTGAGAAGAGTAATGAAACAACAAGGATGCTCCCAACTCTTGGTGATCTTCATCAACTTTGAGCATCCACCACTACCTCACCAACATGAAGTCTTCATCGACAAAACCCAAGGTTAGTCTATCGCTCTTATGGGGGGATGTCACATCTAGGGAGAGATTTACTCTAGAACTTGAGTTAAAGCATCTCAAAAGAATGTGATAACATTAAATGTTTTATGTGAAAGTGGTAACCCCACTTGTGCTTAAACGATGAGTATGACCTATGATCAAGTATTCTTACTTGGCTCCTAAGTCAATATACTCATATATAGATGACTCCGTTATCGCCAAAGTGCTTGTTAGATGCTATACTGTTTGTGCATGTTTGTCATGATTTCATTTGACATCTTATTGTGTGAGCATGTTGGTCTGCATTTATTTACTCATTCGAGGAAATGAAATTGTTGCTATTTGTCTTTTGATTTATCTTTTGCCAATTGGATATACAAGAATGCCTAGGACCACTTATTTAGATATCTATGCTTTCTCACCTCATACTCTGTTCATGCCGCATCACAAAATTTGAACAAGTGCTTTTCGATCCCTCTGTGTGTGGAGCACTCGGAGTTCCATATCGACAAGGACAGACCATTAAAACCTGCCAAGTGCATCTCAGTGGAACCAACACCAAAATCTCGGTCACACCGAATGCCTAGGGTTGATCTGGATTTCTTGCCTCGGTACTACCGATTCCATATTCTTGGTTACACCGAGTTTCCCTGTCAGCTGACAGTTGAGGAACTCGGTGACACCGAAAATTTAGAATCGGCGTCACCGATAGTGAAGGATATATAATCTCTAGACCCGATGGTTTGAAATTTCATTCATCAAATCGTCATGCCTGAAGCCCTAAGCTGCCATAGAAGGACCCTTTGGTCATCGCCCTTGTCTTCCCGCGCTCCTCCGCCGCTGGGAATCGCCATCGTCAACGGAATCTTGCCCCGTCGCCGAAGTAGGATCCATCACCGAGCTAGGGTACGGATTCGGCCCCCTCTTGTGCTCAAAACTCCAAATCTTGCGCATTAGGGTTTCAGTATTATCTTCCTACAGTTTGAGATTGTACTATCCATAAGATTATCTCTATAGACTAGCGAATCAAAAAAATTGAGGTTTAGTTGCCCGTAAAATTGCATCTCGGTGAGACCGAGTTGTAAAAATCAGTTCCACCAATTTCCTTTTTGTGCTATTAAGGACAGAACTCGGTGAGACCGAGTACCAGTCTTCGGTCTGACCGAAAATGTTGCCAAGTTTTGGCTAAGGCTTTTGTGAGTCTCGGCAGCACCAAAATGGTTGACTCGGTGACACCGAAATCCAGTTTTGCACTAAACTACATCTATAAATTTTCTGTTCAAACTTTCAAAAACCAGTTGAATATTTTGTGACAACTCAACCTATTCCACTCTTCTATACTCTATTCACAAGGTCAGTATGTCTGAGTCAGATAGTCAGAATTTGCCAGAGCAGGGAGTTGACATGAGTTGAGGCACAAGCCCAGAGCCTAGTTCACCTGAAGATCCAGGCACCCTAACTCTCATGGGTTGCCCAAGGCTGCCACTAGGGCCAGGAAGAAGCTGAATTCAGATGAGGAAGATTCAGACTTCGTGCCAGAGGAGTCTCTTGCCAAGAAGCAAGAGAAAGCTACCAAGAAGTCAGCAAATGAGGCCACCTCATCCAGAAGGGTGCTCAGCAAAACATATGCACCTCTTGAATCTATGAGAGCACCTGAAAGTGCTAGGGCTACAATGACCATTGATCCCCCAAGGAAGTCAATGCCTAAGAAGGCAGGGGATAAGAAAGCCAGAAAGAGGTTATCCATGTGACTGGCAGGCCTACATCTATGTATGAAGATCCAGAGGAAGTAGATGCTACTCAAGAGGAGGATGAGCCAGCTGCAAAGGCTCCTCCCAAGAAGAAGTCCAAGAAACTTCTAGCTGATGCTATGCCTAAGATAGGCACATCCAAGAGCACTAAATTTACATCCAAGAAGGATGCTACTGAAAAGCCTAAGAGGACATCCATGCAAATTCTAGCTTCTGAAAAGAACTAAGGAACTGCTTCCAGAGCTGAAGATGATGATGACTTTACAACCTTGATGAAGCTTAGACCACATCTTCCAGTACATGATGTCAACCACCTAGTTGCTGAAGATATGAAGAAGAGGAAAGACTCAGGTTTGAGGGCACGGAGAGCTGTTGATCCATATGCCAAAGGAGGAAGACTGCTGTTGATTACAGATTCTACACCAAGGAGCAGCAAGACTTCTATGAGGCAGTCCTGCTAGACAAGAGCCCAGTAGTTAGTGACATGAGATATGTAGACTGGAAATTCATTAAGGAGAACGAGGACTACTTTCCAAGTGTCCAAGACAATTTCTATTGCATTTGTTTGGATGAATATGTTGGCAGAGAATTTACTGCATGGAATGATGAAACGATCATGCAATTCTACTCCACTTCACATTTCTATGGAGATGGTAGGATTGTATGGATGACATAAGGAGTAAGATATGAGTCCACTATTGAAGAATGGGCTGCTATTCCAGGAATTCCAGAGGCACATGATGGTGATTTGGATGTATACTCAGAGTCCAAGGAGAGCCACAATTCTATTGCCAAAATGTACAAGGAGATACCTACTGCTAATGTGAAGTCTCACAATCTAGGACCCAACTACTATCTTTAGGATGGCCTCTGTACCATGAACACCATTCTGAGGCATACTTTGATGCCCAAGTCAGGATATGAAAAGATGATCCGAGGATATTCCATCAACATGTTGATCCACCTTGACAAACACACCAGGATCAGAGTCATGGATTTGATTGTTGAGACAGTTAAGAGGGTTGCTGCTGATCAGAAGCGCTCTTGCGGCTATGCACCCTACATCCAGATGCTCATCCACTCCAAGTTGGATGTAGCGACCCGACCTGAAAGGTCAAGTCTCCGGTGTTTCCGTACCATCCCGAGATCATGCTGGTACACACACAGTACATCCATGTATATATCAAAGGGAAATCACACAACATTATATTAATCGAAATCTCATATCGAGTCCTTTATTACAATAAAAATTACAATAAAGTGGCTAAAAGCCAACTCATGAGAATATCTAAATCTTGCGGAAGCGTCGAAGGTAGATGAGTCCATCTGACTCCAAGGGCATCTCACTGAGCATAGAACGTGTCCTCACTCCTGGTCGGAAAAGTACTCTACAACATGATACGTTGCAGCCGTGTAGGTCAGCATATGGAATATGCCGGCAAAGTCACAGTAGAGGTGTGAAAATAATCAGCTAGTCTATATGCATATATGGCAGGTGGGGTGGTAAGTTTTGCGTAAAGCCAATTTTTCCTACATCAAGAAAAGGGGCTAAGCAAAATATTACTAAGTTGGTTGATTAATGAGATGGTTCCACCAACCAATTCTCATTCCCAAAATTATTAATACCCACATCATCATTATTAATTGTGTTGAGAGTTCCAGAAGTTTCAATTCCTTTGGCTCAAGTCGTCCATGACCGTGGACACGGCTAATCGATTAGGTTTAAGTACTCTGCAGAGTTTTGCACACGTTCCCCACAAGATTTGGTCGCCTCCGTTTGATTTCTCGCACTTCAGGGTGTTTGAGAAACGGATGACCAAAACATGGTCTTCCAAAGGGTTTCCCTGCGACTCTGTCGGTGCCCATCCTTTCCTACCGTTCTTCTACCTCTCGTAGCACCGCCTGTCCAAGGTCACCATTATATCCAACCAAGCCAGAGCCCATAATGACTTGTGGCTGTGTAGGTAAGCCTTGGGTTTTAAAGCATCCATCCATCTCTTTGTGCCTGGGTGGACCTTTCCGCGTGAATACTGGCCATCTCCAGCATCACCTAGGCAAATCCACTGGTTTCTCCAGGGTGCCGTTCAACCATCATCCACCCAGAGGTATGTTGAAAACTCGGAGTCTTAAATCATGATCATTATGTAGGTCTTGAAATTATTAACTCTCTCAACTCTCATGAATCACACAACCAACCCCGTCTACTAAAAGCATAGCAAAAGGTAAAACAACGTTTCCCGGGGCCAATGTGTCAAGAGGTTGAGGGGGGTACCTACCACATGATACTACTACAATGTAACCAAGTTTCCAACTAACCTATCTTGCATGCAACTGGGGAGATGGTAGAACTAATGCATATAAAACATGGGTAAACATGGTCAAAGTGACTTGCCTGATTGATGATCTTCGTACGTGAGTGACTCTAAGTAACAAGCTTCGCACTCCGGATAATCTAACAAAGCAAACAAGCACTCAATAAGCATACAACAGAATATTGTAACTCACAAACATCAACCAAGAACTAGTAAACAATCAAGACAAAACAATGCACAAATCTCAAGTAAGAAAACACACAAAGTTTTGTTTTCAAAAGGTGAGGAATGAAAACACTACTGACATAATGAAACCATTTGTAATAACAAAACAATTGTTGTCAGCAAGGAAACAACAGAATATTTTATTAATAAACAGAATATAATCAATTTAAGTTTGTTGGGAAAAGTTTAGTAAAGTTTATACAAGTTTGTGATAAACACTATATGAATCAACTATAGTTATATTAACAAAAGAATGAAAAACTAAACTTATTATTTATTTGTAAAACATGTTCTTAACAGAAAATAATTTACAATTAAATCTGTCTTAGAAAACAGAATTAAAATATACAAAACTTTGTTTGAAAACAAACTATTACTAGTTAGTTGTTTTAATCAAATTATGCCTATTTGAAAAGAAGTTGTGATTCCTATGTTAAATAAAATTAAACTAAACAAATTTATATTTTTCTTATCAGTGAGTGAAAACACTAAATGTTTACTAACAGAACCTAATAAACAAATAAAACCAATTCTAAATCAAACTAATTAAAATTGAGTTTATAAAACTATATTATAATACTAAGCAGATTCTGTTTATAGCTAAAACACTACTCAAATATATCCTAAAAATCTTCAAATTAAGCATGAAGGTAGTCCTAACTAATACCAAACAGTAGCAAAAAGATTCATATCAAAATCTGTTTTCAAACTCTAGTTATTCAGATTTGAATATTTTGAGAAAATTTGATTAAATTCAAATTTTATAGGTCAAATTTGAAATTTAAAAGTACAGGGTGAAACTACATGAAAAATGTGAGCTATTGCAAAAAGAATCAATTCAAAACACTAAATAGATTAAAAGATATAAGAAAAACAAATTTTGAAAACATTCTGTTAATTAAAACAAAAACAGAAAAAGAAAAAAATGATTTGCGACGGTCAGGGGGCTACGTGGCGCTGTCGGATTGGCCAAGGGTGGTGTGCGCTCGAGGGTTCCGGGCGGGCGACCGGTTCCTAAAGGAAAACAATTCGGATTTAATACGATCTAATCTCAGCCGTGGATCTTAGATCCAAGGGGTGGGAGTGCTCACAGGGTTAAGAGGTCGCCGGCGTCGGGGTCTCCGGCGAGTCCGAAAGCGGCGAATGCGACGGCGAGGCGCTCCGGTGGTCGGGGAAGACGGGGAAGTGGTCCGAGCGACGGTGACGGTTCTCCGGAGTCGATTGGTGGCAACGGTGGGTGGAATGATGGACGGAATCGGTGGCTACGGTCGACGGCGAGGTCCGGTGATGGTGGGAGCTCCGGCGAGCAATTGCGTAGCCTTCCGGCGAGGGACAGAGGGGGTTAGGGGGGAGAATGAAGAGAGGGGCTGGCCGGTACTTATAGGGGTGCGGGGAGCGAGAGGGAGTTAAGAGAGGACAGAGATCCGGCGAGGGGAGGAAATGGCCGGCGTCGGGTCCGGCGCGCGCGGGGGGGAAGGAGATGACCGTTCGGTCATTACGAACGAACGAGGTGGGGCCCGGCGGCAGTGAGAGAGAGAGAAGTGAAAGCGCATCGGTCGGCCGGTCGGTAATGAATTCGCGAGTAACTGCCGTGGGCCGGCCCGTTTAATACCGGAAACGGTTACCGTTTCTTTTTAATAATTTTCCAGAGATTTTCAAAAGCTTTTAAAGCATTCAAATCATCTCTAAATATAGGGGTATTATATATCAAAATTAACAGAATAATAAATGATATTTAATGAACATTTCTATTCTGTCATTTGAACACTTTGAAAAAATAATATTTTCAGAAATTGCCTAATTGTTTTTAAACCCTTTTTGCAAATATTTTCAAAATAACCCCTGGTTATTATTGTTCAAATAAACCACCAATTAGTCCCTGGTGTGGAGTGTCATGTTCCTCCTCTCTTATTTGAACTTTTAACCAAAATTTCAAATGGGTGAAAGCAACTTAGGGAAAAGGAGAAAGAGCTTTCTGGAATTCAGAAGAGGCATTTCAACTAACACATACAATCAAGCAATGATGCAGATGGATGCATAACTATAAATCATAACATTCCAAAATGAAATTTTGGGATGTTACATTGGAATAGCACATTTTTTCTTTAGATCGTCCCCATTTGCTCCTATAGCCAGATCTCGAGGACAATGTTGTGGTAATGGACCCAGATCATCCCACATCAGCTGCAGCTCAGGCATAGGCTGAGGCAGTTAGAGCCACTAGTTCTCAAGTTCCTAGATCTAGAAGTGAGCAAATGGATCTGTTGATTTCATTAGTTCAGAACATGCAGAAGGACATTAAGGGGATTCTGGACAACCAGAACAGTCTTGTGAGGATCCTTGAAACAAGGATCAAGACTCTTAATGATAAGGTGGACAGGGTAACTAAGATAGTCATAGAGCTTCAGAAGGAAGTTGACTCGATGCACATACCTCATGCTTCTTCTTCTAATAATGATGATGAGGTGGAGGAGGATGGATCACCTCTCAGGACAGGCACACAACTTCCTACTTAGGCTAGATCAGCCACAATGCCAGCTCCAGACTTGAGGCCCTCTTCATTAGCTCATGCTGCTGTCACTTCAGCTTCTGCTCCATCTGCTCTAGTTCCTCCAGCTGCTACTCCAACTCCATCCAGGACATCTGCAGATATTTTTGCCAATGATGTTTTCTCGACTCCTTCATCAACAACTCAAGGAGATCAGCCCAAGAATGCTTAGATATATGCCTATGAACCTTTCTGGTAACTTGTTGCCAAGGGGGGAGAGAGTTTTGGTGTTTATTGATTTTCAAATCAAACTATTGTCTTTTGGTTTCTTGTGATACACTTTTGTGTGATGCTACTATTTCCTATCGCCTTATTACAAAGGGGGAGAAGTATGCTTCATGAAATGACCTTTCTACATTGCTTGATTGTGTTGTGCTATGATGTTCACTCCAATTATTCTCGCACACCACCAAGATGTATGTGACATGGAATAAGTGCCCCATGTACCTAATCGATTGTGCATTTTCATTCAAGCGCAAATTCAAAATAATGCACAAATTTCGGGGGAGCTCTTGCTTATCACATACTTCTCAGAGAGATGGTTATATTCATCGATTATATCATATGTCGAAGCTTTGATCTATATGTGGTCATCAATTACCAAAAAGGGCGAGATTGAAAGCACATTTGCTCCCTTGGTAGTTTTGGTAATTCATAACAACATATAAGTCGTTGAACTAATGTTTCCATCAAGTATATTTCGGGAAAGGTTCAATGATGGGTTGGCAAACAGATTGTGAAAATACTCCAAGATGCAAGTAAATGGATTGGCAAAGCTTCAAGCAAGAGGACTCTACATTTTACATTTATGAGAAATCACCGTGAGTCCATAGGAAGCCAATACTATTAAAAGGTGGTAAAGTTGCGAATCGTTGCGAAACCAACAACGGTAGGCACCCGATCACACTCGACGTGAAAGATGATAGGATTGTTGGACCACTTCAAAGGTCTCTGGGCACCGATAGAGGGCTCCGTCATGTTAACTTCACGTGCCCACTGTTTAAGTTGGCGGTGAGAGGAATGCGACGAGGTACCTCCCTCGATGCACATCATCTCTGTAGCCTTTTGGAACTCATGCTCCCTAGACTCATCATCCTCTTCAATGTAATCATCGTCACCCTCTTGCTTGTTGCGGCCATGCACGGGCCGGACTTTTTGTTGCTTGTGCTTGCCGCGACAACCTCCTCAGCCAACGCGCTTCTTTCCGGACCCCTCAGCACCATCCTGGCCTTTCTCCTTGTCTTGCCTCTCGTACTCGGCTTTTTGTTTCTCGGCAAGCTGTTCAATTGTCGACAGTGTTGGAGATCATGGCCCTTGGTGCGATGAATCTTGCAGTACTGCTTGTTGGAGCCTTCTAGCTTGTCGGCAGCCGCCATGGCATGGCAAGAGGCGCACCCAGTAACATCGTTACCGGGGTCATCAACCTTGCCCTTCTTGGTGGTGTCAGGGTTGCCGGATCCCTCGATGGCAAGTATGGCCTTGCCCTTGCGTTTCTTGTTCCGCCTCTGGCCCTTCTTTGCTGGGGTGGCGGTGTCTTCATCTTTAGAGTCGACCCCTGCCGGCGTCTTCACCGGGGAGTCTCCTCCCTTCTTCAGCCCAAGCACATTCACCGATTAATCGCTACTCTCAAGATGACCGAGCAACTACCAATTACCGATTTCCAGAACATTGAATATAGCATTGAGTTAAGCCTGCCCTAAGCTAAAGCGGTAATTTCTCTTTCATGAGGCCAAAAATTATATATATAATTCCAATCACGATGAACTATATACATAGGATAAAACTTTTTGTGGAATTCTAAGTTCAAACGATTCCAGTTCCATGATCCAATATCATCACATAGCCTATACCATGTCAATGCTTTTCCCTTCAAAGATAAAGGGAAAAACTTCTTATTAACTTCATCTCTGGATAAACCTTCAAGCTTAAATAGCCCACAAATTCCTTCTATGCCACGCCCAAGATGCAACCCTATCCTTATTTTGGCTCGAGGGCCTCGACAGGGATAGCAGCACATCTCCTCGTGTTGCAGGAATGGATATCATCACAAGTACATGTACAGAAGAGACGAGTATATCGAATTGGCTTACACTCGCCACAAGCTACATCAATATCACATCAATACAACAACATATTCAAACATCATACAGAAGAGCAGGGTGCGAATAAGGATGAAAACAAACGACAAAATGACATCCATCCTTGCTATCCTAGGCTGTCGCCTGGAACCCATCCTAGATTGATGATGAAGAACAAGAATAACTCCAAACAAACAAGAATCGCGTTCACGTCGAATCAGCGCATTACATGTACCTACAACTATTGTTGTAGTAATCTGTGAGCCACATGGACTCAGCAATCTCATTTCCAAGGGTATCAAGACTATTAAAGCTCAATGGGTGAGGTATGGTTAAGTGGTGAGGCTACAGCAAGTGGCTAGGCATTTATTTGAGTGGCTAACTTACGAATACAGAAAGTATAAGTATGGTGGTCTACGCATAACGGACATGAACTAATAATGATCACTAAGTGATCCCAAAAACCTACTTATGTCAAACATAACCCTGCTGTGTTCTCTCTCGGATAAGAACTCACGAGAAGAGACAGTCTCGGTTACGCACACAGTTGTTGTATTTTATTTGAGTTTACTTCAAGTTTGCTATGACCAGGTGTTAAACAAAGTTTCCAGCTTTGCCACATAACCGTGGGCACGACTTTCCGAAAGATTTAACCCTGCAGGGGTGCTCCAAATCATCCATAACAAATTAACCACACGCCATGGGAACAACCTCGACCACGGATCTCGTGATCATCCTAGGCAATTCCAAAGGAAATCCGACACCTCGAGATAGACCGAAGAAGATCAGAGTTCCTCACGCAAGACATTCGAGAAAGGTAAAACAAGTCCAGCAAGGCCGCCCGACGTGTCGACGAACCCAATAGGACCCGCGTATCTCGTTCTCAGGACACGACGCATAAGCGAAGCATACGGTGGCCTAATAGCCATCTCCCGAGTTGCCCCAGATTGGCCCCGCACGATGCTCTAGTTTGGACCAACACTAATGAGGAGCACTGGCCCGTGTTGTTGATTAATTATCCACGGGGTCCGGAAAGTCCCTATGCAATTTTATTACTTATTAGGCAAATGTAGTACCAATGTTGGGCCTTGCCAAACAAGCTTTATCCATAAACGAAAATCAAGGGGGTCCCCATAACAACCCCGAGCATGTTAGGAGTGCTCAATTATGGAACATAACACTAGTTCACAACTAAGTAGGGCGACAAGAGTGGAACAAAACACCGAGCAAAAGGCCAAGCCTTCTACCCTTTACCAAGTATATATGTGCATTAAATTAAATACCAATAATATAGTGATAAAAAAAGAATGTTCATATTGTCACATGGAAGCAATTGCACATGCATCTAGAAATGCTATAAGAAGGGCTAAGCAAGCGGTAACAAAGCCAAACAAAGGTTTGCTAGGAAGGTGGAGGGTTAGAGGCTTTTCATGGCAATGTTGGGAGGCTTGACAACCTAGTGGTAGGTAACGAGACATAATGATAAAAGCGGGAGAACTAGCCCAGCAATCATAGTAGTGGTATCCAGGGAAATGTGTCATCTTGCCTGAGATCTCGCTTGGAAGAAGAACGAGTCCATCAAGAAGAAGGGCCAACGTAGTCGAACGAATCCTCACTCTCCGAATGCTTTCAAAACTCTATCGAGAAGAAGCAATCCGAAACAAACAATCAGCACTCGAGAAACACCACAACATATTCATGGCATGATGCGCAACCAAATATGATGCATGTCTGGTTTAATGTGCAAGGCATGACATGGCAAGAACAACAAGCAACTACTACACGTTAAGTGAAGTTCAATATGCAACGAGTTGCATATTAACGAAACTCCACGATCGAATTATTTAGTTCACTCTCGTTTAGGTACTCATCAATATTAAATGTTATTTAACATGGCAAACAGTGAAGCATACATAACTACTTCAACTAGGCATATTAAATGAGGCTGGAAGCAACGAATAAGAATTCCGGAACGACCTCATATGCATATATTTTTGTTTGGTCCAGATCTGCACTAACCATATTTTAGAGTTATTAAACAGCAAATTAAATGTCACCATGAGATTCTACATGTTTTTCTAGTCAAGTTGCATATGTGGAACATTTTAAACGGAGCTATGGTTATTTAGTTATGAAATGAATCATTTTAGCATGGAATTGATGCAAATTGCATGAAAACAGCAACTTAATCACTTAAAACACATGGAGAGTTGGATATTGTGAATCTACACGGAATTCTTGTCACTTTACATATATAAAGTTTTTACATATGATGCATGGTTGTTTAGATGTGAGCATTTTAAAAACAGGGTTTTTTCTGAAATTCTGCAAATCGTGGATTAATTAATAAATCCGCCAGACCAGAAAGAGAACGAATCGGGCCAAAACTGACTAGCCCAACAGCGAATAGGTGAGCGTAGCATAGTATATAGCGATATGGGTGAGGGATAGCTGTAGTGCCGAAAGTAGGTCTAGAGGGGGGGTGATTAAACTACTTGACCAATTAAAAGTTTTGCCTATGCCATGTTTTAGGGTTGATAGTTTTAGTGTTTCATGTCAAGTCAAGTATACCCTACACATGCAAGTCTAAGAGTATATAGCAGCGAAAAGTAACAACAAGCACGTATATAAGGGATATGGTACGAAGATCAAACGCAATTGTAGAGACGATGTTTTTCCCGTGCTTCTCATATGTGATGCTATCGTACATCCACATTTATGGAGTCTTCAACCCACAAAGGGTAATGGTCGCGAGAGTCCACAGAGGGCTCCACCCAAAAGGGTCCACGAAGTAGCAATCTTGACTATTCCATAATGGCTTCCGTCCACGAAGGACTAGCCTCACTATGGGTAGATCTTCACGAAGTAGGCGATCTCCTTGACCTTACAAACTTCTTGGTTCACTCCACAACACGAAGTAGGAGGCTCCCAAGCGAAACCTAACCAATCTAGGAGGCACCACCCTCCAAAAGGTAATAGGCTCGATAATGACGATGAACTCCTTGCTCTTGTGCTTCAAGATGATACTCCTCAACACACAATCTCTCTCACACAGGTTTGGCTTGGTAGCAGAGATGGGATTGGTGGAAATCAACTTGGAGAGGCTAGATATCAAGATCCATATGATTGGAGTGGAAGATCTTGACCTCAACACAAGGGTAGGTGGTTCTCTCTCAGAAAATCTAATAGGATAGGTATGGAATAGTCCTGAGTGCTTCTCTGTCGAGCAAGTGGTGGTGAAGGGGTATATATAGGCATCCCCAAAAATCCAACCGTTACACAGAAAATGACCAACTCGGTGACACCGATGGGTTAATCTCGATGGTACCGAAGTGACCAAAAGGTGGCCACTTTCGAATCTCTGAGGGATCGATATACAATTCTCGGTTGCACCGATAGGGTGACCAGCGGTCAGATTTCCAATCTCGGTGACACCGATCCAACATTGTCGATGGGACCGAAAATGTGAATTTGCGTAATAGAAAGTTGGCAACCTAAACTCGGTGGCACCGGTATGGAATCAGTTGCACCGAAGTGGCTAGGGTTTGGCAGAGTCTGTCTAGGTTCTGGAATCGGTGGCACCGAAGTGTGAAAGTTGGTTGCACCAATTTTGAGTGTTGGGTATAGAACAAACTTTGGTGGGAGAGTTTGTGGATGTTTTTGGTGACTATCACTTGTGCACGTGTGAGCATATTGTTCACCAACAAAACCTTACCCCCTTTTAATAGTATTGGCTTTCCTATGACTCAAAGTGATTTCTCACAAATATAAAATGTAGAGTCCTCTTGCTTGAAGCTTGGCCAACGTATTTCCTTGCATCTTGGGGTTTGTCCACAATCTCCTTTTGCCAATCCTCTCATTGAACATTTCCTGAAATATACTTGGTGGAAACATTAGTTCAATGACTTATATGTCGTTATTAATTACCAAAACCACCAAGGCAGCAAATGTGCTTTCAATCTCCCCCTTTTTGGTAATGGATGACAACATATAGATCAAAGCTTCGACATATGATAAAATCAATGAAATTAATCGTCGATTTGAGAAGTATGTGATAAGCAAGAGCTCCCCCTAAGTTTGTGCATTATTTTGAATTTGCGTTTGAATGCAAATGCACAAACAATTAGGTATATGGGGCACTTCTTCCATGTCACATACAACTTGGTGGTGTGCGGGAATAATTAGAATGAAGAACAACGCACAACACAATCAAACAAAGGTGAATAATCATTTCACGAGCATTAGGATGATATGAAATAGTAGCATCACCCATAACATAGTAGCATAACACACATGTATCTCACATCAAACCAAAAGAACCAAATGTTTTTGAAAAGCAATAAAAACCAAATCGCTCTCTCACTCGAAGCCTAAAGATCTACATACACTTCGCCCCCTTTGGAAACAAGTTACCAAAAAGTTCAAAGGCATATATCTAAGCATTCCTGGGCATATCTCCTTCGATTGTTGATGAAGGAGTCAAGATGATAGCGTCGGCAAAGATTTCTGCAGACGTCGTGGATGGAGCTGGAGTGGTCACTGATGGAGATGAAGTTGATGGAGCTGATGGAGCTATTGGAGCTGGCACTGTGGCTGATCTGGCCTGAGTAGTGAACTGAGTGCCTGGCCCTACAGGTGAATCATCCTCATCATCCTCATCTAAAGTAGAAGAGACCCGAGGGATCTGCACGGAGTCAACTTCATGCTGAAGTTCTGTGACTATCTTCGTCAGCCCGTCCACCTTAGCAGTAAGGGTCTTGATTTTGGTCTCAAAGATCCCGACAAAACTATTCTAGTTGTCCAGAATCCCCATAATGTCCTTTTGCATGCCCTGAACTAATGATATCAATAGATCCATTTGCTCGCTCGTGGATCGAGGGGCTTGAGCACTAGTGGCTCTTGCTGACTCTCCCTCTGCCTGAGCTGTAGCTGAAGTGGGATGATCAGCATCATCACCACAACATTGTCCTCGAGATCTGGGTGTAGGGGAAAATGTGGGTGATCCAGGGCAAATATGTGCTTCTCCAGTCTTGAGTTTATGAGCTTTTGGATGTAGGGTCCATAACAGCATGAGCGCTTCTGATCAGCAGCAACCCTCTTGATTGTCTCTACAATCATGTCCATGACTCTGATCCTGGTGTGAGTGTCAAGGTGGATCAACAAGTTGATGGAGTGGCCTCGGATCATCTTGTCATCTCCGGACATGGTGAGACTTTACTTTGTCTGCAGGGATCTCCTTGTACATATTGGCCATAGCATTGTGACTAGCCTTGGATTCTGAGTAGACATCCAGGTCACCATCATGTGCTTCAGGAACTCCTAAGATCTTAGCCCATTCTTCCACTCTTGACTCGTATCTTGCACCTTCAGTCATCCACACAATTCTACCATCTCCGTAGAAGTGTGCAGTGGAGCAGAACTACATGATCATCTCGTCATTCCATGTTGTGAATTCTCTGCCAACGAACTCATCCAGACCTATGCAATGGAAGTTGTCCTGGACACTTGGAAAGTAGTCCTCATTCTCCTTGATGTACTTCCAATCAACGTATTGCATATAGCTAACAGCTGGACTCTTGTCAAAGAGCAGTCTCATAGAAATCTTGCTGCTCTTTGGTATAGAACCTGTAGTCCACAACTGTTTTCTTCCTCTAGGCATAAGGATCAATAGCTCTCCATGCCCTCAGTCCTGAGTCCTTCCTCTTCTTCATGTCCTCAGCTAGTGGGTAGCTGGCATTATGAACTGGGAGGTGTGGTCTGAGCTTCATCAGTGTTGTCAAGTCATCCACATCATCAACTCTGGAAGTAGTTCCTTTGTTCTTCTCAGAAGCTGGAATCTACCTAGTTGTCCTCTTGTTCTTCTCAGCAGCCTTCTCTTGCTTCTTAGCAAGAATCTCCTCATGCACAAAGTCTGAATCCTCTTCATCTGAGTTCAACCTCTTCCTGGTTCTGGTGGCAGCCTTGGGCAACCCATGAGAGCTGGGGGTGCCTGGATCTGAGAATGAACTGGGCTCTGGGCTTGTGCCTGAACTCATGTCTGCTCTCTGCTCTGACTTGTTCTGACTGTCTTCTGAACCTGACATGCAGACCCTGTGAATAGAGTGCAGATGAGCAGAAGGAGATGAGTCATCACAAAATGAGGCTGGATTTTGAAAATTGACCAATGAGTTTTCAAAAGTTTTGCAATCTGTCAAATACATATCGGTGCAGCCGAAAACAATTTTTTGATGAGACCGAGACTGACCAACTCGTTAACAGAAACTTGGCAGCCTTTTTGGTTGTACCGAAAAGAGCTACTCGGTTCCACCGAGTTAGTTCTCTCCCTCATAGAAACGCATATCGGTGAGACCGATATTTCTGTTTCGGTGCCACCGAGATGTATCGGCCGGACAACAAAACCCTAGAAAATCCATCTAACTCGAGATTTTGCAGTTTTCTGTCGATGAATATCTAAGGAAAGGGTTCAAAGATGATATTCTGGAATCTAATGCGTAAGAATCGGATGGGGAGCGCACTAGAGATCGAATCTGTACCCTAGCTTGGCGCGGATCCTCTATGGCAGCAACGTTGGTGTTGATTACGTCGACGACGGCGATTCCCAGCGGCGGAGGAGCTCGGGAAGTCAAGGGCTATGACCAGGGGTCTTGGGGTGGCAGCTTAGGGTTCTGGGGCATGACGTTGAAGATAGAATTTCAAAGCGTCGGGGTCCACAACATATATACCCCTCACTGTCGGTGATACCAATTTTATGTTTTCGGTGTCACCGAGTTCCACAACTGTCAGCTGACAGGGAAACTCGGTGTAACCGAGAATATGAAATCAGTGTTACCGAGATTGAAAACCAAATCAACCCTAGGCAATCGGTGAGACCGAAATTGTGGTGTTTGTTCCACCGAGTTGCACTTGGGAGGTTTTAATGATCAGTCCTTGTTGATACGGAACTCCGAGTGCTCCACACACAGAGGGATCGAAAAGCACTTGTTCAAATTTTGTGATGCAGCATGAATGGAATATGAGGTGAGAAAGCATAGATAGCTAAAGAGTGGTCCTAGGCATTCTTGTCCATCCAATTGGCAAAAGATAAATCAAAAGCCAAATAGCAACAATTGGGTGTCCTTGAATGAGAAAATAAATGCAGACCAACATGCTCACACAATAAAATGTCAAAAGAAATCATGACAAACATGCACAGACACTCTATCATCTAACAAGCACTTGGTCGATGACAAAGTCATCTATACATGAGTATTTTAATTAGGAGCCAAGTAAGAGTACTTGATCATAGGTCATACTCATCGTTTAAGCACAAGTGGGGTTACCACTTTTTCGTACAACATTTAATGTTGTCACATACTAAGAGATGCTTCGACTCAAGAATTAGAGTAAAGCTCCCCCTTAATGTGACATCCCCCCATAAGAGGGATAAACTAACCTTGGGTTTTGTCGATGAAGACTTCATGTTGGTGAGGTAGTTGTGGATGCTCAATGTTGATGAAGATCACCAAGAGTTGGGAGCATCCTTGTTGTTTCCTTACTCCTCTCACCTACATGGGTTAGTCCCAACACACAAGAGACCAATACAAGGATATCTATGGACATGGAGTGCAAAGCATGTGTTATGATGTCCATTGATTTGTTGATTACCTTGTCCCTTGCTTACCTTTGAGGGAATGTGTGACTCCTTGAACTATTGCATTGAGTTGGTGTTGAGTGCAAAAAGTTCTTGCCAATAATGAATATGAGTGAATTTCATTGGCGGAGTCACCCCTCAAGAACTGACTAGTTCTTTTTCTTGGGAACCCACATCATGTTGATCGGGATCCTTGGTGTTGAAGTAGCCTTTGTATTAGTTGAGCTTGAAGTAGCCTTGGGAATCCACTCCACCAAAGCTAGGGATTCATCTTCATATGAGTCAATGTCCTCTTGAAGCTTGTTCTTGCCCTTGAGCTTGTGGTCTTGTGGTGGAAGGTCATCTTGAGTGTTTGTCCCCTTGGGAAGAGTATTTTCATACTTCTCCTTTTGAGGAACAAACTTGGGCTTGGCATATTGATCTTCTTCCCACTCAATGCCATTAGCATTGAAGTACCCAACAGCATGATTCTTCCGGTATCCTCCGTGTTTGCGTACAATTTCCTCAAATTGCTTACATCTGGCAAGACTCTTATAGATACCCTTTTCTATAATTCCTTTCAATAAAGCATTTTCTTGCTCAAGTGCGACTTGGCTAAGAGAATCATCATTAGTTGAATCAATAAAACTACTAGAAGCACATCATTGGGTTTAGCATTTTTATTGTTGCTACTAGATGAAGAACCTTTCTTGCCTTTGTTACTAGATTTCTTAGTTTTAACTTGAGGCATGAAAGTAGACAAGAGTAGTTGTTTGGCTAGATAAGATGAGGTCTTCTTTCAGAGATCGTCATTGATGGCTTTGAGAAACTCATGCTCTTGCTCCAAGTTGAGCTTCTCGAAGCGTAGCTTCTCATGAGTTCTCACAAGCTCTCTATGATCTTTGAGAGTAGATTCATGAGCTAACTTAAGAGTGTTTAGTTATTTAGTTAGTTGTTCTATTTTCATCTTATCATCAAATGACTTATCTTGACTAGCATGAGAATTATCAAGTTCATTTTGATCAATATCACTAGTTTTATCACAAAGCAAGTCATCATCACAGAGTAAATCATCTTCATGACTATCAAAATCAAGATACTCGGGGTGTGGTATCTTGGGGCCTTTAGCCATGAAGCAACTTCCACTCCCTTCGTTTGGTGAATCTAATAGATCGTAGGAGTTGGTAGTCGCTAGAGCAATTCTGGCAACACCTTCATCTTGACTATAGTCGGAGTCAGAGTGGTAGCTTCTCTTAGAGTGGTTGTCGGAGTCATAGCCTCAAACCCATTCATCAACATGAGCTTGATGTTTTCTTCTTGTGTAGCTCTTGGTGTGCTTGTCCTTCTTCTCCGAATCTCTACTTCTCCTTGAGTGTCTTCGTTCATAACGATCATCTTTACTCCTTCTCTCTCTTTGTGGTGATTCATTCCTTGAGCTTCGTCTTCGAGGTGACTCTTCTATTCTGTTGTAGGGAGACGTGCACTCATTTGAGTAGTGTCCGGGCTTCCCACAATTGTAGCAATTTCGGTCATGACTTGACGAACACTTCTCTTCATATCTTGAGTTGGAGCTTCTTTCTTTGCTTCTATTCTTGTAGAACTTGTTGAATTTCCTGACCATGAGGCTTATCTCTTCATTGGTGACAAGGTTGTTGCTTGAATTTGCGGGAGCATCACTTGTGGCTTTGTAAGCACCACTAGACTTGTGATGAAGCTCTTCTTCATCTTTGAGTGTCATCTCATGAGGAACAATCCTTCCAATGACTTCCGTTGGCTTGAGATGTTTGTAGTTTGGCATCATTTCGATTAATGTGCACACGGTGTCATATCTCTCATCCAAAGCTCTAAGTATCTTCTTGATGATGAATTTGTCGTTCATTTCTTCGTTCCTAAGCCGGCAATCTCATTGGTGATGAGAGCTAGCCTAGAGTACATCTATGCGACTCCTTCACCATCCTTCATCTTGAACTTGTCAAGCTGACCTTGAAGAACATATAACTTGGATTCTCTCACGGACTCGGGTCCTTCGTGCATATCAACCAAAGTATCCCAAATCATTTTTGCATTCTCAAGATGGTTGATTTTGTTGAATTGTTTGGGGCATAAGCAGTTGAAGAGAATGTAGCATGCTTGAGCATTGAGTTGCAACATCTTCAATTCATCCGCGGTCGCTTCACGATCCGGTTCCCGTCCATCCGCAAAGAACTCACCTTGCAAGCCAACACGAACAACAGCCCAAACGGCAGGGTTATGACCAAGAATATGCATTTTCATTTTATGCTTCCAACTAGCAAAATTAGTACCATCAAAGTACGGACCTCTACGGTGATAACTTCCCTCACTAGATGCCATACTTCTCCTAGGTTGTGACACCTAAGCAATGGAGACCAATGCTCTGATACCACTTGTAGGACCAAAAGTAGGTCTAGAAGGGGGTGATTAGACTACTTGACCAATTAAAAGTTTTGCCTATGCCAAGTTTTAGGGTTGATAGTTTTAGTGTTTCATGGCAAGTCAAGTACACCCTACACATGCAAGTCCAAGAGTATATAGCAGCGGAAAGTAACAACAAGCATGTATAGAAGGGATAGGGTAGGAAGATCAAACGTAATTGTAGAGACCATGATTTTTCCCGTGGTTCATATAGGTCATGCTATCGTACATCCACGTTTATGGAGTCTTCAACCCACGAAGGGTAACGGTCACTAGAGTCCATGGAGGGCTCCACCCAAAAGGGTCCACGAAGTAGCAACCTTGACTATTCCATAACGGCCTCGTGGTTCCGATAGGTCGTGCTATCGTACATCCACGTTTATGGAGTCTTCAACCCACGAAGGGTAACGGTCATGAGAGTCCACGGAGGGCTCCACCCAAAAGGGTCCACGAAGTAGCAAGCTTGACAATTCCATAACGGCTTCCGTCCACGAAGGACTAGCCTCACTATGGGTAGATCTTCACGAATTAGGCGATGTGCTTGCCCTTACAAACTTCTTGGTTCACTCCACAACACGAAGTCGGAGGCTCCCAAGCGACACCTAACCAATCTAGGAGGCACCACCCTCCAAAAGGTAATAGGCTCGATAATGACGATGAACTCCTTGCTCTTGTGCTTCAAGATGATAGACTCCTCAACACACAATCTCTCTCTCTCACACAGGTTTGGCTTGGTAGAAGACATGGGATTGGTGGGAAGCAACTTGGGGAGGCTAGAAATCAAGATCCATATCATTGGAGTGGAAGACCTTGACCTCAAAACAAGGGTATGTATGGAGTAGTCCTGAGTGCTTCTCTGTCGAGCAAGTGGTGGTGAAGGGGTATATATAGGCGTCCCCAAAAATTCAACCATTACACACAAAATGCCCAACTCGGTGACACCGATGGGTTAAGCTCAGTGGTACCGAAGTGACCAAAAGGTGGCAACTTTTGAATATTGGAGGGACCGATATACAATTCTCGGTTGCACCGACAAGGTGACCAACAGTCATATTTCCAATCTCGGTGACGCCGATCCAACATCTTGGTGGGACCAAAAATGTGAATTTGCATAATAGAAAGTTGGCAACCTGAACTCGGTGGCACCGGTATGGAATCGGTTGCACCGATGTGGCTAGGGTTTGGCAGAGTTTGTCTAGGTTCTGGAATCGGTGGCACCGACGTGGGAAAGTTGGTTGCACCGATTTTGATTGTTGAGTATAGAACCGACTTCGGTGGGAGAGTTTGTGGATGTTTTTGGTGACTATCACTTGTGCACGTTTGAGCATATTGTTCACCAACAAAACCTTACCCCCTTTTAATAGTATTGGCTTTCCTATGACTCAAAGTCATTTCTCACTAATATGAAATGTAGAGTCCTCTTGCTTGAAGCTTTGCCAACCAATTTCCTTGCATATTGGGGTTTGTCCACAATTTCCTTTTGGCAATCCTCTGATTGAACATTTCCTGAAATATACTTGGTGGAAACATTAGTTCAATGGCTTATATGTTGTTATTAATTACCAAAACCAACAAGTGAGCCATTGTGCTTTCAATAGCAACGGGACGCTGGCCATGGGCTTTGCCCCGAGTCGACGGCTGGCTGGGCCTTGGCCAAGGCGTAGGGGCAAGGCGCTGGCTGAGGTGAGCAGGGCCAGTAGCTTGCGAGGCCCATGCAGGCGAGGCTGTGCCCGTCTCCCTCTACTGCCCGAGCAGAGCCAGGGCTGGCGGCTGCGGTCAATGACGGGAGCACCGGCAAGGTCTAGGGGCGACAAAGGTCGGGGATGAGGAGATCTGACCGACAGGGTGCCGGATCTGACCGACACTAGCGACCGACAGTGGCTGCGAGCCCGTGGTCGCCGGGATCCGAGCAGCAACGAGCTCGAGACCATGGCGACCGAGTGGCGGGGCTTGCAGAGAGGCGAGGCAAGGCATAGGGGCAGGGTTCGGTCGCGGCAAGGCCGGACGATGGCGAGGTTGATGCCTTCGGCGGCTCGCCGACGAGGCGGGAGGTGGTGGTGCTTAGGAGCGGAGGCGCGAGGGAGCTCGGCTCCATGGGGGGAGGCGGAGGGTGGAGCCTCGGGCTCCTCTTGGGGCAGCGGCGGCTAGTTCGGGCCCGAGCGGGCCTCCAGATGGGCTCGGCGGGCCCTAGCGGCTGGAGGTGGGAGGCAGTGGTGCTGAGGATTGGGGGGGCGGGAACCGAGGTGGGGATTAGGGTTTCTGTTTAGGGCAGACTAGGGGTGGTTAAATAGGATAGGAGGGCTAGGTTAGGGGGTTTTAGGCCGTTTTGGGACCCTCCGATCGTGATTGGACGACTCTAGTCATGGGGTAGGCTAGGTGGGTTGGTGTTGGGCTGTGTAGATGGGCTAGGTGGAGATGAGAGGGAGGTTTGCGACCCATGACACGAGGTTTTAAAACATCGAAACGATTGATAAATAAATCGATGATCGCACTGCTACGGTTGACCGTTCGGGTATCAAACGACCTCTGATTGCGACGCAATTTGGCAGGCGGCCTACCTACGCTATAACAAGAATGCACGCCAAGTTTCGACCCAATCCGAGAAAGTTTTAAACGCACTTTAAAAACAATATTTTTATCGATGTCGCGGCCGTGTTCGTGTGTGGTTGGTCTCGAAACGGTCAGCGACACGAACGGAGAGAACCGGCGACTACGAAAGGATGCATGTTTTTGAAAACGAGTGACGGTGCCATGCAGATGATATCAATGATGCAATGAAGAATGCGATGAACAAATGAATCACATGACGAGAATGGAATAAAAGGGGAATCTTCTGGAGCGTCGGTCCCGGGCTGTTACATTCCAAATGTACTAGGTGCATATCACGATGTTCAGTTCCATCTCCTGCATAAGGACTAGCTAGCAATTGTTCAAACATACCCGAAGGAATTTCATAACCAATATTTTAATTAGGTGTTGTAGGTTGAGGGGCAAATAATTGTGCTTCCGGTCGAGGTGAAGATACCCCGAACAAACCCTTCAAAGGATTACTTTCCATAGTAACAAGTGAAAGTAAATTTCAGCATGTAGTATAAGTTTTTCCTTACCGGTTTCCACTTACCAAGCATGGTTCACTCCCTGGCAACAACGCCAGAAAATATCTTGACGACCCACAATTATAGGGGATCTATCCTAGTCCCTTCGATAAGTAAAAGTGTCGAACCCAACGTAGAGCAAAAGGATATGATAAGCGGTTTTCACGAAGGTAATTTCTGCAAGCACTGAAATTGTAAGTAGCAAGTTTTTTGATAGCAAGGTAATTTGTATCGAGCAAGTAATGTTAACAATAGGTAAGGTGCAGCAAGGTAGCCCAATCCTTTTGTGGCAAAGGACAGGCCAAGACTATCTCTTATGATGAGCAAAGTGTACTTTAGGGTACACCGGAATTTCATCTAGTCACTTTCATCATGTTGGTTTGATTTATGTTTGCTACTTTGATAATTTGATATGTGGGTGGACTTGTGCTAAGGTTATGTTCTTACTTGAACTAACAACCTACTTATGATTAACCCCCTCGCAAGCATTCGCAACTAACAGAAAAGAATTAAGATAATGTCTAACCATAACATTAAACATAAACTAGGCTTTATGCTTCTCTTACACTAGCAACACATCATCTAATAACTACTCCACAATGCATTCCCTTCGTCCCAAGGATGGTGAAGTGTCATGTAGTCCACCTTCACATGACACCACTAAGGGAATCACAACATACATATGATCAAAATATCGAACACATATCAAATTCACATGATTACTTGCAACATGACTTCTCCCGTGACCTCAAGAACAAAAGGAACTACTCATAAATAATATGCATACTCAAGATCAGAGGTGTATTGAATAGCATAATGGATCTCAAAATATAATATTCAACCAAATAAACCATATAGTAATCACCTACACAAGGTAATCAACACTACTAGTCACCCACATATACCAATCTGAGGTTCCAGTACAAAGATTCAACACAAGAGATGAACTAGGGTTTGAGAGGAGATGGTGTTGTTGAAGATGTTGATGAATAATGGCCTCCCCAAGATGAGAGGGTTGTGGGTGATAATGATGGCTTCGATTTCCCCCTCTGCGAGGGAAGTTCCCCCTGCGGAATCGCTCCACCGGAGGACAAAAGTGCTCCAGACCAAGTTCCGCCTCGAGGCAGCGGCGCTTCATCCTGAAAGTCCTCCTCTTAATTCTTTAGTTTTTTGGTATTTTATACCAAAAGATGGGCTCCAAAGGTGGGACTAGGTGCCCACCCTCCACCAGGGTAAGGTTAGGGGGCCTGGCCCGCCCTTGTGGAGGGTGGCCACCTGGTGGCCCCCTCCGATAGTTTTCACCTCCAGTATTTGTTATTTAATGCATAAAAATCTTCATAAATTTCTAGCTTAATTGGAGTTGTGTATAATAAGTATCTTTGACATGCTTTTTGAGGGTGTTGAATTCCAGTTGCCGGCATTCTCCCTCTTGATGTAAACCTTGCAAATTGTGAGAGAAAAGGCATTATAATTTCTCTCCGAGGCATTATTATGCATAAAAACATTATAAATAACAATAGTAAAACATGATGCAAAATGAACGTATCACTAGTTACCATTCTTTGTGGAATAAGCTCATTCTTATCGTTAGGGACAACAGTAATACCTCCTTTTTTAGGAACACAATGAACGGGACTTACCCACCTACTATCAGCAATAGGATAGATTATACCTGCCTCTAGAAGCTTTAGTATTTCAGTTCTTAGCACTTCCTTCATCTTAGGATTCAAGCGGCATTAATAATCAACAATAGGTTTAGCATCTGGTTCCATATTAATCTTGTGCTGACATAGAGTGGGGCTTATGCCCTTTAGATCATCGAGAGTATATCCAATAGCAGCCTTGTGCTTCCTCAGAGTTTTAAGTAATCTTCTTTCTTCATGCTTTGAAAGGTTAGCAATGATAATAACATGATATATCTTCTTTTCATCAAGATATGCATATTTTAAAGTATCAGGTAATGTCTTTAATTCAAACACGGGATCTCCTTTAGGTGGAGGAGGATCCCCTAAAATATCAACTGGTAAGTTGTGTTTGAGAATAGGTGTTTGTTGGAGGAAAATCTTATCTATTTCACACCTTTCATTAATTTGCATATCATTCCCATGGTCTAACAAATATTGTTCTAGAGGATCAGTACGAGGTACGACAATACAAGAAAGACCAATCATTTCATCTTTACTAGGCAATTCCTTCTCATGTGTTTGATAAGTAAACTTGGACAAATTAAATTCATGAGACACATCACCAAATCTTAATTTAACTTTTTTGGTAGCACAATTGATTTCACAATTAATAGTGTTCAAGAAAGGCCTATCGAATATAATTGGACAAAAGTTATCTTGTTTTCAACCAAGAACTAAGAAATCAGCGGGGTACTTGACCTTTCCACATAAAACTTCAACATCTCTAACAATCCCAAGTGGCAAAATAGTGTCTCGGTTTGCAGTTTTAATAGTAAGATCAGTATCTTCACTTGTAGATGTTGGAAATATGCCCTAGAGGCAATAATAAATTGGTTATTATCATATTTCCTTGTTCATTATAATTGTTTATCATCCATGCTAGAATTGTATTGATTGGAAAGTCAAATACATGTGTGGGTACATATACAACATTGTGTCCCTAGTGAGCCTCTAATAGACTAGCTCGTTGATCAAAGATGGTCAAGGTTTCCTGGCCATAGACATGAGTTGTCATTTGATAACAAGATCACATCATTAGGAGAATTATGTGATGGACAAGACCTAAACTATGGACGTAGCATATGATCGTGTCAGTTTATTGCTGTTGTTTTATGCATGTCAAGGATCTGTTCCTATGACCATGAGATCATGCAACTAAGCGACAACGGGGGAGTACCTTGTGTGTATGAAATGCCACAACATAACTGGGTGACTATAAAGGTGCTCTACACGTATCTTTGAGGGTGTCTATTGGGTTGGCATGGATCTATACTGGGATTTTTCACTCTGTATGATGGAGAGGTATCTCTGGGCCCACTCGGTAACACAGCATCACAAGAAGCTTGCAAGCAATGTGACTAAGGAGTTAGTCACTGGATCTTGTGTTACATAACGAGTAAAGAGACTTGCCAGTAACGAGATTGAACTAGGTATGGAGATACCAATCATCGAATCTCGGGCAAGTAACATACCGATGGACAAAGGGAACTGCATACGAGATTGTCTGAATCCTTGACATCGTGGTTCAACCGATAAAGATCTTCATAGAATATGTAGGAACCATATGGGCATCCAGGTCCCGCTAGTGGTAATTGACTGTAGAGTTGTCTCGATCATGTCAACATAGTTCTCGAACCGGCAGGGTCTGCACACTTAATGTTCAATGACAATTTGGTATTGTTGAGTTATGTATGTTGGTGACGAAGGTTGTTCGGAGTCCCGAATGAGATCTCGAACGTCACGAGGAGTTCCAGAATGGTTCGGAAGTAAATATTTATATATGGTAAGTCATATTTTGGCTATGGGATAAGTTTTGACTTTTTCTAGTATTGTATTGGGAAGCTTCTAGAAGGTTCCGAAAACTTCCGGAGGAGTCTGGAAGTCCACCAAGTGTTCCACCATATCCAAGGGTTTGCATGGTGTGAGGGGAGGAGCCCTAGCCTTATTAAGCCAGGTGCACAAGTCCCTCAAGGCCCATGTGGCTTGGGAGAGGTGGAAGGTCCACCTGTTTATGGAAAGGGAGGTAATTGGACTAGGAGTCCAACTTCTTCCCCTTGGTTGTGCTCTAGGGCTTGGAGGGGCTTACCTCCATGCCCCTCCACCCCACCTATATATAGAGGGGAGGGGCGCCCCAAGAGCACACACAAAGCCCTTGGCGCCGCTCTTTCTCCCTAGATCGTTTTCTCCTTCGTTCGCTATTTCGGTAGGCTAGGCGTAGCCATACTGGGAAAGCACCACCACCACCGCCACCATGTCATCGTTTTGCTAGAGAACTCATCTACTACTACAACCTTGCTCGCTGGATCAAGTAGGCATAGACGTCATCGAGCTGTATGTGTGCTGAACGCAGAGGTGTCGTCCGTTTGGCGCTAGATCGGGATGGATCGTGATTGGATCGCGGGGCGGATTGCGATTTGGATCGTGAAGAAGTTCGACTACATCAACCACGTTTCTTAACTCTTCCCTCTTAGTGATCTATAATGGTATGTAGATACACTCTCCCTCTCGTAGTTGTTGATCTCCATAGATAGATCTTGGGCATTCGTAGGAATGTTTTTGTTTCCCATGGAATGTTCACCAAAGTGGCATCATGATCTAGGTCTATGCGTAGATAACATGCACGAGTAGAACACAAAAGAGTTTATGGGCGTTGATGTTTATATTGCTTACCACCTTAGTCTTATCTTGATTCGGCGGTATTGTGGGATGAAGCGGCTCGGACCAACCTTACTCGTCCACTTACGAGAGATTGGTTCCATCGACTGACATGCAACTTGTTCCATAAAGATGGATGGCGGGTGTATGTCTCTCCCACTTTAGTTGAATCAGATTTGATAGAGGTGGTCCTTGTAGAAGGTTAAAAGGCAACTTGGTTATCATCGTTGTGGCTTTGCGTAGGTAAGAACGATTCTTACTAGTTGCCCATAGCAGCCACGTAAAACTTGCAACAACAAAGTAGAGGATGTATAACTTGTTTGGGGCATTTTGTGATGTGATATGGTCAAGACGTTATTTGATATATGTTGATGTTTGAGATGATCATGTTTTGCGATAGTTATCATGAGTTGCATATCAATGAGCACGGCAACCGGCAGGAGCCATAGGGTTGTCTTTAATTATTGTATGACCTGCATGTCAATCATTAAGCGCTATGTAATGCTTTACCTTATTGCTAAGTGGTAGCAATAGTAGTAGAAGCATGCTGGGCGCGACAACCTAGATGGCGACACAATGATGGAGATCATGGTGTTATGTCGATGATGATGGAGATCATGCCGGTGCTTTGGAGATGGAGATCAAAAGCACAAGTTCATGGCCATATCATGTAACTTATGATTTGCATGTGATGTTAAAACTTTTATGCATCTTATATTGATTAGGACGATGGTAGAATTATAAGGTGACTGCCGGTGTCAAAACCGACGGATCTCGGGTAGGGGGTCCCGAACTATGAGACTAGAATCGATGGTAACAAGAGACAAAGGAGACGTATGTTTACCTAGGTTCGGGCCCTCCTATGGAGGTAATACCCTTCGTACTGATTGCTTGTATTTATAATATGTGGGTTACAGAGTTGATCTACCTCGAGATCGAATGGCTAAATCCTAGATGAGTCATTCTCTGTATACAACCTAAAACCCTTCGGCTTATATAGACGCCGAGGGTACCTAGGGTTTACACATGGTTGGTTACACGTCGAAGGGATAAACATGCCTATTCGCTACATCAAACACGGAGTACAAGCCACGATTCCCGAAGCTTCCTTCCCGAAGACAGAGCCTTTGATCTATCCAATGCTCGGCAAGCGGCCCATATAGTCCGGCCCATAAGAAACACGTCGGCCTCCCGAGGACCCCTTAATCCAGACTCCCTTAGTATCCCCAGAACTTGCCTCCAACGCCAAGGGTCTCAGCTTTAGTTGCTTCGTATAATCAGAGTCTTCGGCTTGCGAGGCGAGTTCTTCCCTCCGAGTTTAGTCCGGCTTCTAATGACATGTAGATTTCTGATCAGAGCGCGTCCGAACACCATGAATATCTCAGCCCTGAAGGCCAAATGTCAAGGAGTAAAATAGTATCCCTTGATGACCTTTCTGACAAAAGGTCACGGCCCACCACGACTGCCAAACCAGTTGCAAAAACTTGATTCGCAGTTTGAGGCCATTTTCATCAGCATGATCCATCAATGCACAGATCATGCCCCATTTCACACGGGATATATTTAACCATGCGCGTATAACGATATGCCCGTCTCGGGAAGCAGAGGGATTCACGGCATAGCCAAGGGAGTCTAAACAGCGACAAGCCTCATAAAAGGGAAAGAAAACCCCAAGGCCTAACCACGCTTCCCATTCGCATCCTCTGCTTCCCCAATCTTCTGAGCTTCCAGAGCACAGATCTAGGTTTTCCACAACTCCTTCTCCGAGTTCCTCCATGGCTGGTTTTGGCTCCAACGGCAAGTGGGAGGCTTCCACGGTCACCGACCGGGAGATCCGGGACCTCAAGGACACTAGCTACCTCCCCACCAACAACAACCACCGCGCAATGGAGAAGGGCTAGGTGATCCCTACTCTCAAGCAAGGCGAGAGGGTGGTCTTCATCCCCGACTTCATCCAGGGACTGAGCTTCCCGCTACACCCCTTCGTCAGGGGTCTCATATTGTTCTATGGCCCCGACTTCAAGGACCTCCCGCTGAACTCCTTCATGCACATGTCGCCTTCATCCTCATCTAGGAGGCCTTCTTGTGGGTCAAGCCACACTGTGGACTTTGTCTCAAGGTATTTATCAAGCCGAAGTGTGTCACACGGGAACACACAGACTGTGGCGGTGCTGTCATCAGCAAACTCCCTCACGTTGGATGGCCATCTGGCACCTTCATCGACACCATCAAAATATGGGAGAAAGAGTGGTTTTACATCACCGAGCCAATGTAGGAAGGTTGAGCTGCTCTAGCCGAATTCAGATCCAGTCCCCTCACTAGATTAACCTCGTGGCTCCGAAAGGGCCTCGACTGGGGGTGGGACAAGGAGGTGGACAACCTGCATAACTGCATCGCCACCATGATTCAAAATGATATCACGCTGACCAACGTGGTCCAGGTTATGCTCCGACGACGCATCCTCCCCTGCGAGCGTCGAGACTCTCCCATGTGGGATCGTCAGCTCGACGATGAGCCCACTATTTGTCAGCTCTTCAGTACTACTCAGGAGAAGCTGTGGAAAGTGCTTTTCAAGGCATAGAAGGACTGGCCAGCCGAGGAGGAGGATCGGGGTTTACACGCTGATAAGCCTCCTACCTAGGTACAAGGTAGTTTTGTTTGATCGGCTCTATTTTTCCTAAAGAAAATCTGAACACCCTTCCGATCATTTTTGCAGAAATGGTTGAGCAAGGCCATGGGCATCAACTGCCTGATGCCTCATCCCGAAGACATCAGGTCCACACTATTGTCAAGGATGCTCGTCGAGGTGCCTTATGAGGTGCCAGCAAAGAAGGAGAAGAAGAAGAAACCAGGCCGAGAAGGCCTCCGTATCAAGGACCAGCGAGAGGCTGTGTTCGAGAAAACCCATGCCTCCTCGAATCAAGAGGAGCATGAGGATGAGGACAAGGGGGAAGGCGATTCCCCCTCGCAAGAAAGAGGGCGGCATAATCGGATGCCACGGAGGATGTGCCCCCTCCTGCCTAGAAGAAAATGCGTCGGACATAGGTGATTCTGTCCGATGACTCTTCGAACTCGGATACCGAGTCCGATGACTTCGAGATGGTTCCACGAAGGAACCTGAGGGTCAAGCCCCCAGCTCGATGGTAAGGATCCAAAGACTACCTAGACTATTAACGATAAGTTTTAAAGGTTATTAACATGTCATCACTTATTGATTTTGTAGCCCACTGTGCGTTCTCCCCAGCGACCAGGTTTCAGACGGGGAAACCTCGCTCGCCGAGCTATCGGAGACGGGGACTGTGTCACGAAGGATGCCATGTTGGTGCCATCCCAACAGACTCATGTGGAGCCGGGCACCAGCAGTGGGGGTGACGACGCCATGGTCAAGGCTAACTCCTCGGCCATTGAAGACCGGGGGGAAGATCCCCGCCTGGACACCGAGGAGACCATACATGGGGACGTTCAGTCCCCTCCGAGGACATGTCGGGAGCACACCACTCCTCCAGAGGGACCGGTTCAATCCCCGGTTGGTGATCGGGTTATCCGATCACCACCAGCACCACCGACCAATGGGTGGCCGGTTATGGGGGAGGCTCTATCGAGCGCCTCCATCTCCGAGGAGCACCGCAGCCTTATGGGTGCGGTATTGCAGAGCATTCAGTCCGTCGACAAAGGACTGAAGGAGGACGTCAACGGTCTCTTGACGGGCTTTCAGGTGAGCCACGCAACACTCTATTATTAATTTCTTTGTGTTATCATTATATACATGACATCCCTCGAGCCTTAGGTGAGTTTGAAAAAACTCACCAGGGGGTCAATCATGGATCATTATCCGAACTATATACTAAACTATATGTTTCGAATGTTCTAACAACACTTAAGAGGACCAGACATAGGATCTGATTGATGACAGTTCGGAAGTTTTGAACCCATGTAACCTGAAAAGGATTTGTTTTTTACAAGCTTGGTCGTCGGCGGCGGCTGTGAATGTCGAGCTGAATCGGAAGCTCAAAAGCTACAAAGACGAGCTTGATGCTCTGAACAAGAGATTCGACGAGGCACAAGGTAAGCCTAAGTCAATATCCGGAAACTTCCATCGTCGTACTGTCGATGCAGTATTCATATTGTTGACGCTTACACAGCCTTGGCGAAGGAGGTAGAGAAGGTCAAGGCCAAGCTATAGCATGCGAAGGAGGAGGCGGCGGTTGAGAGGGCGGTGGCCGAACAAGTGGCTACCGTGCTTTCCACCTTAAGAGCCACCAGCGACAAGCATGAGGCTCGGGTGGAGGAGATCCAGTAGGAGCTCAAAGACGCCAACCAAAAGTGTGAGGACCTCGAGCAGAAAAGCAAGGAGGATAGGCGGTTCTTCGAGGAGCAAGTCTACCAAGCGAAGGTTATCATGGCTGGTAAGCCGTACTTATTGCAGTGTGTCTTCGGGGATAGCAAGTTCGATTTGCTTACCCAGGTGTGGCATTTCTCGGGCGCCTGCTCTGACCTCTAGAAGAGCGTAGCGGATGCGAATCAGTTATATGCTTCACGCGGAGAAGGAGATGAAGCTCGTCTATTCTGGGTGCAGTTTGAAGCCCCCGAGTGCTCTGCTCTCCTTATTGAACAGCTAATGGAGGTCCACCAGATGACGGAGCCGACCATGAAGGATCTCTGTATCCGGCTATGGCCCAACGAGCCACTACCGGGCAGCTACTTCGGCCTGCTGCAGAAGCTGATCGACGCCTTGCCCCGGATGGACGCACTAAGGCGCTCCTCCTGTATCGAATGAGCTAGGATGGCCTATGAAAAGGCCAAGGTGCACTGGCCGGGGCTTGATCCGATGAAGATAGCCACCGCCCCTCTACCTCCTAGAAAGGAGCATAGGCGCACCAAGCTATACTTCTCCGGAGTAATGGAGGGTGCTCGGGTGATAAAGTCACAGTGCTCGAAACAGAACATTTAAGAGTAGATTTATTGTAATTTGTCCGAAGACATTTTAACAGTTTAAGGTTATTATACATAATTTATCATTCTTTCAAAGTTTTATGTTCCTTATAACTCCTGTGTGGCTATTGAAACTGAAAGCTGCGAGTCGTCGGCTTCAGCCCTCATGTATATACTACATGGGGTGTCTCTACCAATGCACTATAACTCTTAGCCGAGCTATCAGAACCCGAAGGCGGTGGAGTGCGGTGGACTAGGCAATCAGACCATAATGCTTTATTGCTTTGACTTAGCCGTAGGGGCGTGAAAAGGACTACGGGGGGCTGATGACTAGCCCCCGGTGTTTTGTGATGTTCGGATGAACCGCGGCTAAGGCCAATATCACATGGTTTGTACGAAGAACAAACCCCTCATATGACACGGGATATCCTCTGACAAGGATTTGAGTATAACACTTTAAGCTTGGATTCACAAATCAGATCTCGCATACTATGACAGTCCGCTTTTGGCTTTGTCCCCTGAGGTGCTTGACCAGGCTAGCCGAAAACACAATCACAGAGGTTCTCCCTTTTGCCCTTTTAGCCGAACGAGCAGAACGTAAAGGGGAAGCACAGGAGCCGGGCAACCCAACTATTGAACCAAGGCACAGGAGCCGGGCAACCCAACTATTGAACCAAGACATAGTTTGGAACCAATGCGTATAAAGCGAATTCCAAGACTTCAAATGCATAATCAATTGTACATAAGGCAATTTTTATATTTAAACTCGATCCCCCGGTCTATTAGCGGATTGCATCATAATATACCGAACAGTGTCGGGAGAAGAGGGAGAACATAAAATTTGTGCCAAAAAGGACGACGAAACAAACATGTATAATGACGTTAAATTTTCTCAACAACTCTTACTGCTCGGATTGCCGAAGCAACTATTTATAGGTACTTGAAAAACAAAATTTTATAGGAGTGGTTGTACCGGGGGTCTTCCATTGGTGACCTTTCGTCCTCGATGTGCCCTATCACTTGTCTACTCCTACGCCTCCTAGGGAGTGGTGCACCTCAATGGGTGGTTGATGGAAATATGCCCTAGAGGAAATAATAAACTAGTTATTATCATATTTCCTTGTTCATGATAATCGTATATTAACCATGCTAGAATTGTATTGATCAGAAACTCAGATACATGTGTGTATAAATAGACAACACCATGTCCCTAATATGGCTCTAATAGACCAGCTCGTTGATCAAAGATGGTTAAGGTTCCCTAGCCATGAACATGAGATGTCATTTGATAACGGGATCACATCACTAGGAGAATGATGTGATGGACAAGACCCAAACTATAAACTTAGCATATGATCGTGTCAATTTATTGCTACACTTTTCTGCATGTCAAGTATATATTCCTATGACTATGAGATCATGCAACTCACTGACACCGGAGGAGTACCTTGTGTGTATCAAACGTCACAACATAATTGGGTGACTATAAAGGTTCTCTACAGGTATCTCTGAGGGTGTTTGTTGGGTTGTCATGGAACAAGACTAGGATTTGTTACTACCTGTGACAGAGAGGTATCTCGGGGCCCACTCGATAATACAACATCACAACCAGCCTTGCAAGCAAAGTGACTAGTGTGTTAGCCATAGGATCTTGTATTACGAAATGAGTAAAGAGACTTGCTGGTAACGAGATTGAACTAGGTATAGAGATACCTACGATCGAATCTCAGGCAAGTAACATACGGAAGAACAAAGGGAACATTATACGGGATTAACTCAATCCTTGACATAGTGGTTCAAACGATAAAGATCTTCGTAGAATATGTAGGAACTGATATGGACATCTAGGTCCCGCTATTGGTTATTGACCGTAGAGGTGTCTCGGTCATGTCTGCATAGTTCTTGAACCCACAGGGTCTACACACTTAACGTTTGGTGACAATATAAGTATACTTGACTTATTATGTTGGTGACCAAAAGTTGTTCGGAGTCCCGGATGAGATCCCAGACATGATGAGGAGCTTCGGAATAGTCCGGAGGTAAAGATTGATATATGGGATAATAGTTTTTTTTGCCTCTGGAAGAGTTCCGGAATTCATCAGAATAGTTTCGGATGTTTCCCGAAATGTTCGGGGTACAAGAACACTTTATTTGGGACAATGGGTAAATCCCATGAGGCTTTAGGAAGGTGCAAAAGGTGTTTTTCAAAGGCCAGGGGCCAAACACCAGGGACCCTGACGTCTGGGGCCAAACGCCGAGGACCTTGGCATCTGGTCCTAGAGTCCGAGGAGGACTCTTGCCTTGCGGGCAAACCGACCTTGATGAGGATTTTTCTCCAAGTTTTGACCCCAGGGCTCCCCATATAAATAAAGGGGTGGGTCTAGCAGCTGGAACACATCAAGAATCCTCAAGCCGTGTGCCAGCACCATCCCTATAGTTTATCCTCCGGCATAGTTTCCATGGTGCTTGGCGAAGCCCTGCAGAGGTTGTTCGTCACCACCACCATCACCATGTCGTTGTGCTACCGGAACTCATCTACCACTTCACCATCTCTCGTTGAATCGAGGAGGTGAAGGCGACATCAAGCCGCACGTGTGTTGAACGCGGAGGTGTCATCCGTTTGGCGCTAGATCGGAAGGACCGTGATCAAGATCGTGGGACGGATCGTGATGGGATCGCGAGACGGATTTGATTGGATCACGAGATGGATCATGAAGGGATCGCAGGACGCTCGGTAATTTGGATTGCAAAGACGTTCGAGTACATCAACCGCGTTTCTTAACGCTTCCTCTTAGTGATCTACAAGGGTATGTAGATCCACTCTCCCTCTCGTAGATGCTCATCACCATGGAGAGATCTTGCGTGTGCGTAGGAAATTTTTTGTTTCCCATGCAACGTTCCCCAATAGTGGCATCATGAGCTAGGTATATGTGTAGATGAGATCAGAACACAAAGGAGTTTGTGGGTGTTGAGGCTTACATTGCTTCCTCCCTTGGTCCTATTTTGATTCAACGGTATTATGGGATGAAGCGCCCTGGACCAACCTCCCTCGTACACTTACGAGGGACCGGTTCCATCGACTGACGTGTAACTTTGTTGCACAAGGATGGCTGGCAGGTGTCTGTCTCTCCTACTCTAGTTGGATCAGATTTGACAAAGGTAGTCCTTCAGAAGGTTGAATATCAATTTGTGTATCACCGTTGTGGTTTATGCGTAGGTGAGAATTGTTCTTGCTAAATACCCGTAGCAGCCACGTAAAACTTGCCACAACAATTAGAGGACGTCTAACTTGTTTTTGCGGGTATGTTGTGATATGATATGGCCAATTAGATGATGAGATATATGTGATGTATGAGATGATCATGTTTTGTATAGAATATCACGACTTGCATGTCGATGAGTACGACAACCGGCAGGAGCCATAGGGTTATCTTTAATTATTTTATGACCCACGTGTCAATCATTAAGCACCTTGTCATGCTTTACTTTATCGCTAAGCGGTAGCAATAGTACTAGAAGCATGGTGGGTGCGAGAACCCCGATGGCGACACATTGATGGAGATCATGGTGGCATGCCAGTGACAATGGAGATCATGTCAGTGCTTTAAGGATGGAGATCAGAAGCACAAGTTCATGGCCATATCATGTCACTTATGATTTGCATGTGATGTTAATCCTTTTATGCACCTTGTTTTGCTTAGGACGATGGTAGAATTATAAGGTGATCCCTCACTTAAATTTCAAGATAAACTGTGTTCTCCCCGAGTGTGCACCGTTGCGAAAGTTCATTGCGTCGAGACACCACATGATGATCGGGTGTGATAGACTCTACGTTCACATACAATGGGTGCAAGCTAGTGTTGCATGTGCAGAACACTCGGGTTAAACTTGATGAGCCCAGCATGTACATACATGGCCTCGGAACACAAGAGACTAAAATGTCGAATATGAGTCATATAGTAGATATGATCAACATGATGATGTTCACCATTGAAACCACCTCAACTCACGTGATGATCGGACCTGAGTTTGGATCATGTATCACTCGAATTACCAGAGGGATGTCAATTTGAGTGGGAGACCTTAGGTAATATGATTAATTGAACTCATTATCATGAACATAGTCAAAGTGTCTTTGTAAATTATGTTGTAGATAGCTCGCGCTGTAGCTCCCTATTTTATTGATACGTTCCTAGAGAAAAGTAAGTTGAAAGATAATGGTAGCAATTTTGCGGACTAGGTCCGTGGTTACAGGATTGTCCTCAGTTGTTGCACAGAAGGCTTATGTCCATGATGCACCGCTCGGTGCGCCACCCCCTCTAGCATCGTTTGTGGATGTTGTTTACATCTGATAGGCACGTTTTGATGACTACTTAATAGTTCAGTGTGTCTTGCATTATGGCTTAGAATTCAGCTTCAAATACGTTTTTAATGTCACACAACATACGTGATGTTCCAATGGCTGAAACTGGATTTCAGGCTCGTGCCCGGGTTAGAGGTATGAGACCTCCAACAAGATTTATTGCCTGAAAGATGAAGGAGAATAGTTCAATCGGTGAGAATGTGCTCAAATTGTCTAGGTGCTGCAATCGCTTGAATCGAGTAGGAGTTGATCTTCTAGATACGACAGTGATTGATACATTTCTCCAAGTCACTGTCACCAAGCTACTAGAGCTTCGTGATGAACTATGAACATACGAGGGATGGAAATGATGATCCCTGAGCTATTCGCGATGTTTGACACCGCCAAGGTAGAAATATGGAGCATCAAGTGTTGATGGTTAGTGAAACAACTAGTTTCGAGAAGGGCAAGGGCAAGGAGGGAAACTTCATGGATGGCAAGTCAGTTGCTGATCTAGTGAAGAAACCAAAGGTTGAACCCGAACCCGAGACCGCGTGCTTCTAGTATGAGGAGAACAGTCGCTGAAGCGGAATAACCCTAGATACTTGGTAGATAAGAAGGCTAGCAACGTCGATAGAAGTATATTTGATATACGTGTTATTGATGTGTACCTTACTAGTACTCCTAGTAGCCCCTGAGTATTGGATACCTGTTCGATTGCTAAATGTTAGTAACTCGAAATAAAAGCAACAGGAACAAACGGAGGCTGGCTAAGGGTGAGGTGACGATGAGTGTCGGAAGTGTTTCCAAGGTTCATGTGATCACCATATCACACTCTCTCTACCTTTAGGATTAGTGATGAACCTAAATAAATGTTATTTGGTGTTTGCGTTGAGCATGAACGTGATTAGATCGTGTTTATTGCAATACGGTTATTAATTTAAGTTAGAGAATAATGGTTATTCCGTTTACATGAATAATACCTTCAATGGTCATGCACCCAATGAGAATGGTTTGTTAAATCTTGATCGTAGTAATACACATGTTCATAACATATATGCCAAAGGATACAAAGTCAATAATTATAATACCACATACTTGTAGCACTGCCGCTAAATGTCATATTGGTGTAAAGCGTATGAAGAAACTCCATGCTGATGGATCTTTGGACTCATTCGATTTTGAATCGGTTGAGACATCTGGACCATGCCTCTTGGGCAAGATGTCTGAAGACCCTGTTTTCGGTATTATGGAGCGGGCTAGTAACTTATTGGAGATAATACATGTTGATGTATGCGGTCCAATGAGTGTAGTAGAGTGAAGTGGATATCGTTATTTTCTTACCTTCACTGATGATTTGAGTATATATGAGTATATTTACTTAATGAAACACAAGTCTGAATTGTTTGAAAAGTTCAAGCTAATTCAGAGTGAAGTTTAAGATCATCGTGACAACAAGATAAAAATGTCTACGATATGATCGTGGAGGTGAATATCTGAGTTATGAGTTTGGTATACAACTTAATACAATGTGAAAGTTGTTTCACAACTCACGCCACCTGGAACACCATAGTGTGATGGTGTGTCTGAACATCGTAGGCGTGCACTATTGGATATGGTGCGAACTATGATGTCTCTTATCGATTTGCCACTATCATTTTTGGGGTTATGCATTAGAGACAACTACATTCACTTTAAATAAGGCACCATATAAATCCGTTGAGATGACACCGTATGAATTATGGTTGGATAGAAACCTAAGCTACCATTTCTCAGAGTTTGTGAATGTGACACTTATGTTTGATAAGCTCGAACCCAAAGTGGAAAAGTGCAACTTCATAGGATACCCTAAGAGTAGTTGGGTATACCTTCTATCTCAGATCCGAGTGCAAAGTGTTTGTTGCTAAAAATGGGTCCTTTCAAGAGAAAAAGTTTCTCTCGAAAGAATTGAGTGGGAGGAAGATAGAACTTGATGAGGTTGTTGAACCTTTATTTCAACCAGAGAGTAGTGCGGCGTAGAAAGATGTTTGTGTGGTGCCTACGCCAGTTGAAGAGGAAGTTAATGATGATAATGAAGCTTCACATCAAGTTACAATTGAACCTCGTAGGTCGACAAGGATGTGTACTGCTCCTGAGTGGTACGACAACCCTATCTTAGAGGTCGTGTTGTTGGACAACGATGAACCTACGAACTATGAAGAAGCGATGATGGGCCCGGATTCTGAAAATGGCTAGGAGTCATGAAATCTGAGAAAGGATCCATGTGTGAAAACCAAGTATGGACTTTGGTAGACTTGCCCGTTGAACGGTAGGCCGTTGAGTACAAATGGATTTTTAAGAAGAAGACATGCAGTGATGGTGAATGTCACCATTTATAAAGCTCGACTTGTCGCAAAGATGTTTCTGACAGAGTTCAAGGAGTTGACCTCGATGAGACTTTCTCATCCGTAGTGATGCTAAAGTCTGTTGGAATTATGTTAGCAGTTGCTGCATTTTTCAAGTATGAAATCTGGCAGATGGATGTCAAAGCATCGTTTCCTTAATGGTTTACTCTAGGAAAGGTTGTATGTGATACAACCAGCAGGTTTTGTCTGTCCTAAGGATGCTAAAAGGTGTGCAAGCTCTAGCAATCCTTCTATGGGCTGGAGCAAGCATCTCGGAGTTTGAATATACACTTTTATGAGGTGATCAAAGTTTTTGTGTCTAACAAAGTTTATGAGAAGGTTGTATTTACAATAAAGTGAGTGGGAGCACTATAGAATTTCTGATAAGCATATGTGGATGATGTATTTTTGATTGGAAATGATGTAGAATTTTTGGAAAGCACAAAGGGTTGTTTGAAGTAGTTTTTCAAAGGAAAACCTGGAATGAAGCTACTTAATTGTTGGGATTTGAGATCTATAAGAGATAGATCAAGACACGTGATAAGATTTTTCAATGAGTAAATACCTTGACAAGATTTTGAAAGAGTTCAAAATGGATAAGTCAAAGAAAGAGTTCTTGCTTGATTTGTAAGGTGTGAAGTTGAGTAAGACTCAAAGCTCGACCATGGAAAAAGAAAGAGAAAGGACGAAGGTCATCCCCTATGCCTTATCCATAGGCTCTGTATTGTATGTCATGCTGTGTACTGCACCTGTGTGTGCCCTGCCATGAGTCTGTCAAGGGGTACAAGAGTGATCCAGGAGTGGATCACTAGATAGTGGTCAATATTATCCTTAGTAACTAGAGGACTAAGGAAATATTTCTCGATTATCAAGGTGATAAAGAGTTCGTTGTAAAGGGTTACGTCGATGCACACTTTAACACCAATCCGGATGACTCTGAGTAGCAATCCGGATACGTATAGTGGAGCAGCCATTTCGAATAGCTCCAAGTGGAGCGTGGTAGCAGTGTCTACAGTGTGACATAGAGATTTGCAAAGTATACACGGATCTGAATGTCGCAAACCCATTGACTAAAACCTCTTCCACATGCAAAACATGATCGAATCCCAGAACTCATTGGGTGTGAGATTCATAACAAATCACATAGTGATGTGAGCTAAATTATTGACTCTATTGCAAGTGGGAGACTGTTGTAAATATGCCCTAAAGGCAATAATTAATTAATTATTATCATATTTCCTTGTTCATGATAATCGTTTATTATCCATGCTAGAATTGTATTGATCAGTAACCCAGATACATCTGTGGATACATAGACAACACCATGACCCTAATATGCCTCTAATAGACTAGCTCGTTGATCAATGATGGTTAAGGTTTACTAGCCATGGACATGAGATGTCATTTCATAACGGGATCACATCATTAGGAGAATGATATGATGGACAAGACCCAAACTATAAACGTAGCATATGATCGTGTCAGTTTATTGCTACAGTTTTCTACATGTCAAGTATATGTTCCTATGACCATGAGATCATGCAACTCACTGGCACCGGAGGAGTACCTTGTGTGTATCAAACGTCGCAATGTAACTAGGTGGCTATAAAGGTGCTCTACAGGTATCTTCGAGGGTGTCTTTTGGGTTGGCATGGATCAAGACTAGGATTTCTTACTCCGTATGATGGAGAGGTATCTTGGGGCCCACTCGGTAATACAACATCACAACAAGCCTTGCAAGAAAAGTGACTAGTGTGTTAGCCATGAGATCTTCTATTACGAAAGGAGTAAAGAGACTTGCCGATAACGAGATTGAACTAGGTATAGAGATACCGATGATCGAATCTTGGGAAAGTAACATACCGAAGAAGCAAGGCAACATTATATGGGATTAACTCAATCCTTGACATAGAGGTTCAACCAATAAAGATCTTCATAGAATATGTAGGAACCAATATGGACATCCAGGTCCCGCTATTGGTTATTGACCGTAGACGGGTCTCGGTCATGTCTGCATAGTTCTCGAACCCATAGGGTCTACACACTTAATGTTTGGTGACAATATAAGTATAGTTGAGTTATTATGTTGGTGACCAAAAGTTTTTCGAAGTCCCGGATGAGATCCTAGACATGACGTGGAGCTCCAGAATACTCTGGAGGTAAAGATTGATATATGGGATAATAGTGTTTTGTCTTCGAAAGAGTTTTGGAATTCACCGGAATAGTTTCGGATGTTTCCCGAAATGTTTGGGGCACAAGAACACTTTATTTGGGCCATGGGGTAAATCCCATGAGGCTTTAGGAAGGTGCAAAAGGTGTTTTGCGGAGGCCAGGGGCCAGACACCAGGGACCCTGGCGTCTGAACCAGACGCCGAGGACCTTGGCGTCTGGTCCTGGAGTCCGAGGAGTACTCTTGCCTTGCAGGCAAAGCGACTTTGAGGAGGATTGTTCTCCAAGTTTCGACCCCAGGGCTCAGCATATAAATAAAGGGGCGTGGCTAGCACCTGGAACACATCAAGAATCCCCAAGTCGTGTGCCAGCAACCCCATCCCTCTAGTTTATCCTCCGTCATAGTTTCTGTGGTGCTTGGCGAATCCCTGCGGAGGTTGTTCTTCACCACCACCATCACCATGTTTTTGTGCTGCCGGAACTCATCTACTACTTCACCATCGCTTGCTGGATTGAGGAGGTGAAGGCGTCATCAAGCTGCACGTCTATTGAACGTGGAGGTACCGTCCGTTCAGTGCTAGATCGGAAGGACTGTGATCAAGATCGTGAGACGGATCGTGATGGGATCGCGGGATGGATCGTGATTGGATCGCGAGATGGATCATGATGGGATCGAGGGATGCTCGACAATTTGGATCGCAAAGACTTTCGACTACATCAACCGTGTTTCTTAACACTTCCGCTTAGCGATCTACAAGGGTATATAGATCCACTCTCCCTCTCGTAGATGCTCATCACCATGGAGAAATCTTGCGTGTGCGTAGGAATTTTTTTGTTTCCCATGCAACGTTCCCCAACAGTGGTACTGTTCGGCGAACGGATCTTGCAAACAAGGTCTTGAGAAGTTTCCGAAGTGTGGATGAGATTTACGCCTTTGGCAGTCCCTTTGATGGTACCTGCATTTTGTCCGAAGACATTTTGATGGTAGTAGTTCATTCCAGCCAAACACTTACCCTTTTTCCCCACCGCCGCCCATGTAATTTTAAGTGTGAAGTTGTGTCTCCTTGGAATGTACTTCGCTGGTCCTAGGTTTGTGCGATGGGGGGCGAGTCCCTATTTACGGGGAGAGGAGGGTTTTGAGAGCTCAGGCTGAAGCCACGCTTGCTTCCCAACCTTGCGTGCCTTTACGGTAGATGTTGGCTTTTACCGATCATCATTGTAATGGAATTCGACCGGCAGGGCCTACGCATGTTCCTCAGTTCGTAGATAGTGCTCTGTGTTGCCCTTGATAGTAGTGACCCCATTGGGGCAGGGCATGTTGAGCTTTAGGTATGCATAATGCGGGACGACGTTAAAGCGAGTGAACGTTGTTCGGCCGAGCAGGGCATGATAGCCGCTGCGGAAGGGTACAATGTCGAAGATCAAGTCTTCGCTCCGAAAGTTGTCGGGCAAGCCGAACACTACTTCCAGGCTTATGGAGCCCATGCACCGGGCCTCGACGCCTGGGATCACTCCTTTAAAGGTAGTGTTGCTGGGTTTGATCCTTGATGGATCTATACCCATCTATTTCACCGTGTCTGAGTAAATCAGGTTAAGGCTACTTCCTTCGTCCATTAGGACTTTTGTGAGGTGATACCCGTCTATAATGGGGTCTAGGACGAGGGTGGCCGAACCCCCATGACGGATACTAGTCGGGTGATCACGTCGATAAAAGGTGATCAGGTATGCCGACCATGGGATGTACTTTGGGGCTACAAGCTCTACGACAGACCTCTCGAAGGGCGCGCTTTAAGTCCTTCTTGGGTATATGGGTGGCTTATATCATATTTATTGTTTTAACCTCAGCAGGGAACTTCTTTTGACCGCCACCAATATGACCCCGAGGCTCATCCTCATCATCGTAGTGAGGGCTCTCGCCTTCATCCTCGGGCATGAGTTTGCCGGCCTGTTTGAAGACCCAACAGTTACGGTGTGTGTGATTGGCAGGCTTCTCTTGAGTGAAATGGATTTGGCAAGGCCTTTCCATGATCTTCACCAGTGGGGTGGGGCCATCGCAATTACCTTTAGGAGGCTTCTTCTGCTGCCCAGGTCAAGAATTATGGAAGCCGGCATTAACGGCTATGTCATCGGCATCACTATTGTTGTCCTAGCTATTGTTCTTGTTGCACTTTGGTTTCCCATTACCGATCCAAACTTTGGAGGTTCCAGGGTCATCGGAGTTGTGGTTGCGTCTTCCTAGCTAGTAATCCTGGCCTGTGCAAAAGCGAGTCATGAGTGATGTAAGGGCGGACATGGTCCGAGGTTTATCCTGGCCGAGCTGGCGGGTGAAAGCACAATATGCTCCCTTGGTGGTTTTGATAATTCATGACAACATACATTGTCTCTTGGACTAATACCTCTATCTAGTACATTTCAAATGATGGTCCATGAAGATCTGAATTGGCAAAAAGGTTGAGGAGATTATGGAATTACCCCAATATGCAACTAGATAGGTTGGCTAAGCTTCAAGCAAGAGGACTCTACATTTTATATTTGTGAGAAATCACTTTGAGTCTATAGGAAAGCAATACTATTAAAAGGGGGTAAAGTTTTGATGGTGAACAATATGCTCAAACATGCACAAGTGACAATCACCAAAACATCCACATACTCTCTCACCAATGTCTGTCCTAAGCCAAATATACCAAATCGGTGCAACCAACTTTACTATCCTGGTGCCATCGAGTTCCAAACCCTAGACAGACTCAGCCAAACCCTAACACTTCAGTGCAGCCGACACAGCACTCGGTGCCACCGAGTTGGATTGCCAACTTCCTGTTACCCAAATTCTTATTTTCGGTCCGACCGAGAATGGTGAATCGGCGTCACGAAATTGATAATTCTGACCGTTGGTCACCTTGTCAGTGCAACCGAATGTTATATATCAGTCCATCCGAGATTCAAATGTTGCCACCTTTTGTCACTTCGGCTCCACCGAGTTTTACACTTTGGTGTCACCGAGTCTGACTTATTGTGTGTAACGGTTGGATTTATAGGATGCCCACATATACCCCTTCACCACCACCCACTCGAAAGAGAAGCACTCAGAACTATTCCATGCCTATCCTACTCAGTTTTCAGAGAGAGAACCACCTACCCTTGTGTTGAGGTCAAGATCTTCCACTCCAACCATATGGATCTTGATTTCTAGCCTCCCCAAGTTGCTTTCCACTAGTCCCGTCTCTTCTACCAAGCCAAATCTGTTTGGGAGAGATTGTGTGTTGAGGAGTATATCATCTTGAAGCACAAGAGCAAGGAGTTCATCGTCATTACCGAGCCTATTACCTTTTGGAGGGTAGTGCCTCCTAGATTGGTTAGGTGTCGCTTGGGAGCCTCCTACTTCGTGTCGTGGAGTGAACCAAGAAGTTTGTAAGGGCAAGGAGATCGCCGACTTCGTGAAGATCTACGCATGGTGAGGCTAGTCCTTCGTCAACGGAATCCGCATGGAATAGTGAAGGTTGCTTCTTCGTGGAACTCTCCGTGGGTAGAGCCCTCTGTGGACTCTCGTGACCGTTACCCTCCGTGGGTTGAAGACTCGATGAACGTGGATGTACGATAGCACCACCTATCAGAACCACGGGAAAAATCCTTGTGGCTCCTATTGTGTTTGATCTTTCTAACCCATCTCTTCACTTACATGTGCAATGACTTTACTTTCCGCTGCCATACTTGTAGACATGCATGTGTAGGGATGTTTGACTATCTAGATTTGCTAAAATTATTAAAACCTGCCAACCAATTAACTTGGGAAAAGGTTAGGTTTTAAATTTCTTCTAGTAGTCTATTCACCCCCCCCCCCTCTAGACATGCCTCTCTCGATCCTACAAACCATTCCTCCCGAATATTATGCCAGAAGGAGGCTATCGCCTCGGCGTCCGGGAATCAACAATCTGGTTTTTCTTGGTGAATAACCGATTTCCGTATTGCCGCGCAGACTCTCCGGAATTGGTGCTTTCATAGCTTAGTTGGTTAGAGCACCTATTTCGTAAGCGGGAGGTTTTGAGTGCAACTCTCAGTGAAAGCACCAATGTCGGTGTCAAAACCGGCGGATCTTTGGTAGGGGCCCGAACTATGAGACTAGAATCGATGGTAACAGGAGACAAAGGAGACGATGTTTACCTAGGTTCGAGCCCTCCTATGGAGGTAATACCCTACGTCCTGCTTGATTGTATTGATGATATGTGGGTTACAGAGTTGATCTACCTCGAGATCTAATAGCTAAACCTTAGATGAGTCGTTCTCTGTCTACAACCTAAAACCCTCCGACTTATATAGATGCCGAGGGTACCTAGAGTTTACACATGGTCAGTTACACATCAAAGGGATAAACATGCCTATTCTCTACATCAAACGTGAAGGACAAGCCACGATTCCCGAAGCTTCCTTCCCTAAGACACGTCCTTCGATCGATCCAATGCTCGCAAGCGTCCCATACAGTTCGGCCCATAAGAAACAGGTCGGCCTCCCAAGGACCCTTTAATCCAGGACTCCCTCAGTGACCCCTCACTAAAATTTCAAGATAAAACTATGTTCTCCCCGAGTATGCACCGTTGTGAAAGTTCGTCGTTTTGAAGCACCACGTGATGATCGGGTGTGATAGACTCTACGTTCACATACAACATGTGCAAGCCAGTTTTGCACATGCAGAACACTCGGGTTAAACTTGACGAACCTAGCATGTACAGACATGGCCTCAGAACACAAGAGACCAAAAGGTCAAACACGAGTCATATAGTAGATATCATCAACATGGAGATGTTCACCATTGAAACAACCTCATCTCACATGATGATCGGACTTGGGTTGGTGGATTTGGATCATGTCACACTTAGACAACCTAAGGGATGTTGATACGAGTGGAAGTTCCTTAGTAATATGATTAATTGAACTCATTATCGTGAACATAGTCTAAGTTGTCTTTGCAAAATTATGGTGTAGATCAATAGCTCGCGTTGTAGCTCCCCTGTATTATTTTTGATACATTCCTAGAGAAAATAGAGTTGAAAGATGATGGTAACAATTATGCAGACTAGGTCCGTCATCAGAGGACTGTCCTCAGTTGCTGCACAGAAGGCTTATGTCCTTAATGTACCGCTCGGTGTGCCACCCCCTCAAACGGCGACTATGGATGTTGTGAACATCTGACAGGCACGTTCTGATGACTACCTGATAGTGTATTGCGTCATGCATTACGGCTTAGACTTCAGGCTTCAGATACGTTTTGAACGTCACAGATCATATATGATGTTCCAAGAGCTGAAATTGGATTTCAGGCTCGTGCCCGTGTTGAGAGGTATGAGACCTCCAACAGTATTGTTTTCCTACAAGATGAAGGAGAATAGTTTAATCGGTGAGCATGCGCTTTGATTGTGTGGGTGCTACTATCACTTGGATCGAGTGGGAGTTGATCTTCCAGATAAGATGGTGATTGATATAGTTCTCCAGGTCACTGTCACCAAGCTACTAGAGCTTCGTGATGAACTATAAGCAACGCGGGGATGGCAATAATCATCCCTAAGCTATTCGTGATGTTTGACACCACGAAGGTAGAAATCAAGAAGGAACATCAAATGTTAATGGTTAGTAAAACCACTAGTTTCAAGAAGGGCAAGGGCAAGAAGAGAAACTTCATGGATGGCAAGACAATTGATTCTCCAGTGAAGAAACCCCAAGTTGAACCCAAACCCGAGACTAAGTGCTTCTATTATGAGGAGAATAGTCGCTGAAGCAGAACAACCCTAGATACTTGGTATATAAGAAGGCTGGCAACATAAACATAAGTATATTTGATATACGTGTTATTGACGTGTACCTTACTAGTACTCCTAGTAGCACCTGGGTATAAGATACCGGTTCAGTTGCTAATGTTAGTAACTCGAAGTAAAAGCTATGGAATAAACGGAGACTAGCTAAGGGTGGGGTGACGATGTGTGTTGGAAGTGTTTCCAAGGTTGATGAGATCACCATGGCACGCTCCCTCTACCTTTAGGATTAGTGTTGAACCTAAATAAATATTATTTGGTGTTTGTGTTGAGCATGAACATGATTAGATCATGTTTATTGCAATATGGTTATTCATTTAAGTCAGAGAATAATAGTTATTCGGTTTACATGAATAAAACCTTCAAAGCTCATGCACCCAATGCGAATGGTTTACTGAATCTCGATCATGGAGATACACATGTTCATAATATTGATGCCAAAAGATGCAAAGTTAGTAATGATAGTACCAAATACTTGTGGCACTACCGCTAAATGTCATATTGGTATAAAGCGCATGAAGAAAACTCCATGCTGATGGATCTTTGGACTCACTCGATTTCGAATCGGTTGAGACATGCAAACCATGCCTCTTGGGAAAGATGACTAAGAAATCGTTTTCCGGTATGATGGAGCGGGCTACTAACTTGTTGGAAATGATACATGTTGATCTATTCGGTCCAATGAGTGTTGTAGTGTGCAGTGGATATCAGTATTTTCTTACCTTCAGTGATGATTTGAGTAGGTATAGGTTTATTTACTTAATGAAACACAAGTATGAAACGTTTAAAAAATTCAAGCAAATTCAGAGTGAAGTTTAAGATCATCGTGAGAAGAAGATAAAATGTCTACGATATGATTGTGGAGGTGAATATCTGAGTTACGAGTTTGGTATGCAACTTAAGACAAAGTGGAAATTGTTTCACAACTCACGCCAGCTGGAACACCATAGTGTAATGGTGTGTCCGAACATCGTAGTCGTGCTCTATTGGATAAGGTACATACTATGATCACTTTTATCGTTTTGCCAATATCGATTTGGGTTATGCATTAGAGACAACTACATTAACTTTAAATAGAACACCATCTAAATCCGTTGAGATGACACCGGATGAATTTTGGTTTGGCAGAAACCTAAGCTGTCATTTCTTAGAATTTGGGGATATGACACTTATGTCTGATAAGCTCGAACCCAAAGTGGCAAAGTGCATCTTCATATGATACCCTAAGGAAACACTTGGGTACACCTTCTATCTCAGATCCGAGGGCCAAGTGTTTGTCGCTAAAAGCCGGTCCTTTCTTGAGAAAGAGTTTCTCTCAAAAGAATTGAGTGGGAGGAAAGTAGAACATGATGAGGTTGTTGAACTGTCACTTCAGTTGGAGATTAGCACCATGTAGAAAGATGTTTCTGCGGCGCCTACACCAACTGAAGAGGAAGCAAATGATGATGGTCATGAAACTTTGGATCAAGTTACAACCTAACCTCGTAGGCCTACAAGGACTCGTACCGCGCCTGAGCGGTACATCAATCCTGTCTTGGAGGTCATGTTGTTAGACAACATTAAACCTACGATCTATGAAGAAGCAATGGTGGGACCGGATTCCAACAAACGGCTAGGAGCCATGTGATCCGAGAAAGGATCCATGTATGAAAACCAAGTATGGACTTTGGTAGACTCACGCGATGAACGGCAGGCCGTTAAGTACAAATGGACCTTTAAGAAGAAGACAAACGCTGATGGTAAATGTCACCATTTATGAAGCTTGACTTGTCGCAAAGAAGTTTCCGACAGGTTCAAGAAGTTGACTGTGATGAGACTTTCTCACCCATAGCGATGCTAATGTCTGTTGGAATTATGTTAGCAGTTGCTACAATTTTTGATTATGAAATCCGGCAGATGGATGTCAAAACATTGGTTTCTCAATCATTTCCTTGAGGAAAGGTTGTACGTGATATAACCAGAAGGTTTTGTTGATCCTAAGGATGCTAAAAGGTATGCAAGCTCCAACGATCCTTCTATGGACTAGAGCAAGCATCTTGGAGTTGGAATATACACTTTGATGAGGTGATCAAAGTTTTTGGGTTTATGCAAATTTTATAAGAAACTTGTATTTGCAAGAAAGTGACTGGGAGCACTATAGAATTTCTGATAAGTATATGTGGTTGACATATTGTTGATCGGAAATAATGTAGAATTTATGGAAAGGACAAAGGGTTGTTTTGAAGGAGTTTTTCAAAGGAAGACCTAAAATGAAGCTACTTAAATATTAGGCATCAAGATCTATAGAGATAGATCAATAAGCTTGATAAAACTTTAAATGAATACATACCTTGACAAGTTTTTGAAGGAGTTCAAAATAGATCAGTCAAAGAAGGAGTTCTTGGTTGTGTTGTAAGGTATGAATTTGATTGAGACTCAAAGCTCGACCACACCAGAAGAAACAGAAAGGACGAAGGTCATCCCCTATGCCTTAGTCGTAGGCTCTATATAGTATGCCATGTTGTGTACTGCACCTGGTGCGTGCCTTGCTATGAGTCCATCAAGGGGTACAAGAGTGGTCCAAGAGTGGATCACTGGACAGCGTTCAAAATTATCCTCAGTAACTAGAGGACTAAGGAAATGTTTCTCGATTATGGAGGTGATAAAGAGTTCGTCGTAAAGGTTTATGTTGATGCAAGCTTTGACACCAATTTGGATAAATCTGCGTAGCAATCCGGATATGTATAGTTGGGCAGTCACTTGTGATAGCTCGAAGTGGCGCATGGTAGCAGCATCTACATTAAGACATAGAGATTTGAAAAGTACACACGGATCTGAATATCGCAGACCCGTTGACTAAACCTCTTCCACGAGCAAAACATGATCAGCACCAGAATTGTATGGGTCTTAGATTCATTACAATGTAAATCACATAGTGATGTGAGCTAGATTACTGACTCTAGTGCAAGTGGGGGAATGTTGGAAATATGCCCTAGAGGCTATAATAAATTGGTTATTATCATATTTACTTGTTCATGATAATTGTTTTTTATCCATGCTAGAATTGTATTGATTCGAAACTCAAATACAAGTGTGGGTACATAGACAACACTGTGTCCCTAGTGAGCCTCTAATAGACTAGCTCATTGATAAAAGATGGTCAAGGTTTCCAAGCCATAGACATGAGATGTCATTGGATAATGTGATCACATCATTAGGAGAATGATGTGATGGACAAGACCCAAACTATGGGCGTAACATATGACCGTGCCAGTTTATTGCTATACTTTTATGCATGTCAAGTATCTATTCCTATGACCATGAGATCATGCAACTTACAAACACCAGAGGAGTACCTTGTGTGTATCAAACGTCACAACGTAATTGGGTGACTATAAAGGTGCTCTACAGGTATCTCTGAGGGTGTCTGTTGGTTTGGTATGGATCAAGATAGGGATTTGTCACTCCGTATGACGGAGAGGTATCTCTGGCCCCACTCGGTAACACAACATCATGAGAAGCTTGCAAGCAATGTGACTAAGGAGTTAATCACGGGATCTGGTGTTATGGAACAAGTCAAGAGACTTGCCAGTAATGAGATTGAACTAGGTATGGAGATATCGACGATCGAATCTCGAGCAAGTAACATCCGATGGAAAAAAGGGAACTGCATACGGGATTGTTTGAATCCTTGACATCGTGGTTCAACCGATAAAGATCTTCATAGAATATGTAGGAATCAATATGGGAATCTAGGTCCTGCTATTGTTTATTGATCGTAGAGTTGTCTCGGTCATGTCTACATAGTTCTCGAACCCGCAGGGTCTACACACATAATGTTCGGTGACGATTTGGTATTGTTAAGTTATGTATGTTGGTGACCGAAGCTTGTTCGGAGTCCTGGATGAGATCCCGGACATCACGAGGAGTTCCGGAATGATCCGTAGGTAAAGATTTATATATGGTAAGTCGTATTTTGGCTACCGGAAAAGTTTCATATTTTTCTGGTATTGTACCGAGAAGCTTCTAGAAGGCTCCAGAAACTTCCAGAGGAGTCCAGAAGTCCACCAAGGGTTCCACCAGGTCCCAAGGATTTTCATGGGGTAACGGGAGGCACCCTGGCCTTCTTGGGCCAGGTGCACAAGTCCCTCAAGGCCCATGTGGCTTGGGAGAGGTGGAAAGTCCACCTGTTTATGGAAAGCGAGGGAATTCGACTAGGAGTCCAACTCTTCCCCCCTGGCTGCTCCATATGGATTTGAGGGGCTGATATCCATGCCCCTCCACCTATATATAGAGGTAGGGGACGACCCATGATCATATACGAAACCCTTGGCGCCCCTATCTCTCCCTAGACCGTTTTCTCCTCCGTTCGCGGTTTTGGTAGCGCTAGGCGTAGCCCTACCAGGATATCACAACCACCGCTGCCACCACGCCGTCGTGTTGCTGGAGAACTCATCTACTACTCCTACCTTGCTTGCTGGATTGAGGAGGCAGAGATGTCATCGAGCCGTACGTGTGCTGAACGTGGAGGTGTCATCCGTTCGGCGCTAGATAAGGACGGATCATGATTGGATCGCGAGATGGATTGCAATTTGGATCGCGAAGTGCTACCTCTTGAGCATGCGTTGGTTTCCCTTGAAGAGGAAAGAGTGATGCAGTGGTGTAGGTAAGTATTTCCCTCAGTTGTTAAGAACCAAGGTATCAATCTAGTAGGAGGAACAAGCAAGTCACCAATAGATGCACCTATACAAATAATCAAACTCTTGCACCCAACGCTATAAAGGGGTTGTCAATCCCTTCACTATTATTTGCAAGGATTAGATCCAATAGAGATATATGTAAAGAGTGCGGAATGTAAAAGGTAAATAAATTGCAGCAAGTATATATCTGAAAATATATGATGGAAAACAGACCCGGGGGCATTGGTGTCACTAGAGGATTCTCTCTTGAAGGCAAATATCATGGTGCGTAAACAAATTACAGGCAAGCAATTGAGAGAAAAGCGAATAATAATGTACTTATCCAAGGAAATGATCATGCATATAGGCATCACGTCCGTGACAGGTAGACCAAAAGGATTCTGCATCTACTACTATTACTCCACACATCGACCAACTCCTGCCTGCATCTACAGTATTAAGTTCATGAAGAACAGAGTAATGCTTTAAGAAAGATGACATGATGTAGAGGGATAAACTCAAGCAATATGATGAAAGCCCCATCTTGTTACCTTTGATGGCAACAATACAATATGTGCCTCGCTACACCCACTTTGTCACTGGGTGAGGACACCGCAAGATTGAACCCAAAACCAAGCACTTCTCCATTGCAAGAATTACCAATCTAGTTGGACAAACCAAACCAATAACTCGAATAGACTTGCAAGGATATGAAATCATGCATATAAGAAATCCGAGGATATTCAAATAAGATTCATGGATAATCTGAACATAAACTCACAATTCATCGGATCTTGACAAACACACCACAAAAGAGGATTACATCGGATTGATCTCCATGAAGATCATGAAGAACATGGTATTAAAGATCAAAGAGAGAGACGAAGCCATCTAGCTACTAGCTATGGACCCGTAGGTCTGTGGTGGACTACTCACGCATCATCGGAGGGGCAATGGAATTGATGTAGACGCCCTACATGATCTAAACCCGTTCCGGCAGATTACCAAAAAAGGCTCCAAGAATGGATCTCTCGGGAACGGAGGCTTCCGGCGGCAGAAAAGTATTTGTGTGGCTCTTTTTGATGTTGGGGGAATATTTGGGTATTTATAGGCCAAGAATTAGGGTTAGGAGACCTGCCAGGAGGAGACAAGCCTGCTAGGCATGGCCAGGGGGCGCGCCTAGCAGGCTTGTGGCGTCGTGGCACCTTCCCTAACATGCACTCCAAGCTTGGATGACTTGTTTCCTTCCAGAAAAATTCCTTCCGCATGTTTTATTCCGTTTGGACTCCATTTAATATTCCATATCTGCAAAAATCAAAAACAAGGAAAAAAAATTGGCACGTGGCTCTAGATTAATAGCTTAGTCCCAAAAATAATATAAAATAGCATATTAATGCATATAAAACATCCAAAACAGATAATATAATAGCATGCCATCATTAAAAATTATAGATACGTTGGAGATGTATCATGAATACGTTCGACTACATCAAACGAATTTCTTAACGCTACCCTCTTAGCGATCTACAAGGGTATGTAGATCCAGTCTCCCTCTCGTAGTTGTTGATCTCCATAGGTAGAGCTTGGGTGTTTGTAGGAATATTTTTGTTTCCCATGCAACGTTCCCCAATAGTAGAGGGTGCTATGTCATTCATAATTTCTTGATATAAGGTGAACGGTATAGCATTGACACTAGCACCTAAGTCACACAAGCCAAGATAACAATGATCTCCAATTTAAACTTAGACAACAGTCATGCCAACGACTGGTTTATTCCTATCGAGCTCATCTCGCTCATTTCTAACAGGTTTTGCAATTCTAGCAGCTTCATCACATAGGTAGATAACCTGACCATCAATATTATCAACTAAGAGGTCCTTAATCATCACAAATTTAGGTTCAACATTTATTTGCTTAGGAGGTGTAGATTTCCTAACATGACTTTTATTAACCAGGGTTGTAACATTAGCATGTTTCTTAATTCTAATAGGAAAAGGAGGTTTCTCAATGTAAGCAGTAGGAACAACAGGATCATCATGACTAACAATTATCTCTTCTTTATCAATTTTAATTGGTTCCTCTAATGGTGGTTCGATGGGAGGATGGTATTTAAACCAATTTTTTTGGGAAGATTAATATGAGTAGCAAATGATTCACATAAAGTAGATACTATTTCATAGTCAATACCCTATTTGTTGTTAAACTCATGAAATGTGTTGGTTTCCATAAAAGATTTAACACAATCAAAATTAAGTTTTATACCTGACTTGTTACCTTTGTCGATCTCCCAATCTTTAGAGTTGCATTTAATTCTTTCTAGAAGATCCCATTTGAATTCAATAGTTTCATCCATATATGACCAAGAGGAATAAGAATCCAAGAATTTTTTATCGTCATGAGAAAGCCAAGCATAAAAAATGTATAATCATTTATCTTGGAAGCTCATGGTTGGGGCGAGTGTGCATCATATATTTAAGCCTCCCCCAAGCTTGACCGATTCTTTCCCCCTTGCAAGGCCAAAGGTTATATATATAATTATGATCACGGTGAACTAGATGCATTGGGTAAAACTTTTGATGAAATTCCAGCTTCAAGCGATTCCAATCCCGTGATTCAATATTATTCAATAGTATATACCACATTAATGATTTTTCCTCCAAAGATAAAGGGAAAACTTTCTTCTTAACTTCGTCCCTAGACGACCACGCAAGCTGAAATAATCCACAAACCTCATCGACGAATATCAAATGGAAATCAGGATGAGTCGCACCATCATAAGATTCACACAATAGTTTTTAAAGCATGCCCGAGGTAATCTCATAATAAATATTTTCAGTACGTGCAGTAGGTGGAGGAACAATTTCCTAATCTTCCATTTGAGGCGAACATGCCCCGAACAAGCCACTCAAAGGGTGACTGCTCATAGTGACAAGCAACAGTAAATTTCAGCATGTATAGAAAATGTTTCCTTACCAGTTTCCACTTACCAAAGGTGCTTCACTCCCTGGCAACGGCGCCGGAAAAGATTCTTGATGACCCACATGTATAGGGGATCTATCATAGTCCTTTCGATAGGTAAGAGTACCGAACCCAACGAGGAGCAGAAGGAAATGATAAGCAGTTTTCAGCAAGGTATTCTCTGCAAATGTTGTGAGTAATAGTGGTAGATAGTTTTGTAGCAAGATAATTCATAACAAGTGACAAGTAACAATAGTAACAATGGTGCAGCAAGGTAGCCCAATCCTTTTTGTAGCAAAGGACATGCCTGAAAGTACTCTTATATTAAGCAAGTGCTCCCGAGGACACATGGGAATTTCTGTCTAGTCATGTTGATCATGTTGAGATAATTCATGTTATCTACTTTGATTTTTTGATATGTGGGTGGACCGGTGCTAAGGTATTGTTCTTACTTGAACTAATAACCTACTTATGATTAACCCCTCTCACAAGCATCCGCAACTACGAAATAATAATTAAGATAAATCTAACCACAACATGAAACATGTGGATCCAAACTAGCCCCTTATGAAGCAACACATAAATTGGGTTTAAGCTTCTGTCACTCTCGCAACCCATCATCTACTTGTTACTCCACAATGACTTCCCTTAGACACATAACATGGTGAAGTGTCATGTAGTCGGCGTTCACATGACACCACTAAGAGAAGTAACAACATACATATCATCAAAATATCAAAAGCATACGAACTCCGCAAGATTACTTATAACAAGACTTCTCCCATGTCCTCAGGAACAATAGTAACTACTCACACATAATCAACATGTTCAAGATCGGTGGAGTAATAATGATAATTAAGGATCTGAACATAATCTCTTCCACCAAGTAATCCAACAAGCATCAACTACGAGATGTAATCAACACAACTAGTAACACACATGTACCAATCTGAGGTTTTGGGACAAAGATTGAATACAAGATATGGACTAGGGTTGGAGATGAGATGGTGCTGGTGAAGATTAGTCCTACCAAGAATGAGGAAGCATTGGTGATGATGATGGATTTGATCTCCCCCTCCCGGAGAGGGATTCCCCCGACAGAATCTGACTACAGGAGAGTAAAAGGGACTCTACCCAGGTTTCCACCTTGAGATAGGGGCGCCTCGTCCTGAAAGGTTGCTTATGATTTTTTCTAGGGTAAAACACACCATATAGGAGAAGAGGGGCATCACAGGACCAACAACGGCCGACAAGCCATCTGGCCGCGCTCCCAGGGAGGGCGCAACCTGTTGGCTTGTGGCCTGCTGGCAGCCCATCTCCGGTATATTTTTCTCCACAAATTCTTAAATATTCCAAAAATATTGTCCGTAAATTTTCAGGTCATTCTGAGACTGATGCTTTTTCTGCCTTTTTCTTGGTTTTTTGGTCCAGAATTCTAGTTTCCAGATATTTCCCACCTTGTGATGTACTTTGCATATTCAGAAAGAATAAAGATAAGAATTGTATGATAATGTGGAATAATGGACAAAATTGAGGTAGATGGTGGTAAGAAATCATGATGCAAAATGGACGTATCAGTGGTACCACCAAGATATCCAAGCCCGACGATCTCCAAGACGATGCTCCCAAGTTCGACTTCAGCGCCATCCCACTTTGTGGCATTGACGATGCCGAGTCTGCCAGGACTCTTTTTGAATACGGCGAGATGACGACCACGTCTATAGAGTCACTCAAGGAACATGCTTTGGAGGCGAGCAACAAGGTGACAAGCAAGCATGATGCTTCCATCTATGGAGGCGATCAACAAGGTGACGAGAAAGGATGATGCTTCCATCTTTGGAAGCGAGAGTGAGAGGATCGAGCATGGGATTTTCCCTTAGGTCATGGAGGTGAGTGATGATATGCCATCTTCGTCCTTCATTCACGACGACGGTGACGAGATGGTTGAGCATGGGGTTTTCCCTTCAACCACGGCTGCATTTGGAGATGAGTTCAGAAACTTATGCCACCATATTGAGAGTGAAAGTGAGTTCACTACTAGATTCATATATGACGTGATACCCCAATTACCATGAAAGGGGGATAACCCCCGGGTACCCCAAAGACAGCGAGTCGTACGGGGTGCACGCCCGCCCGAGCCGGCTGCTCCGACCAGCCGGCTACACCCGCCAGCCAACAGCCCGGAGCCAACTACGACGTCCCATCGAACAAGGGCGGATTAGACGGCCGTCTCAGTGGCGGCACAATATTGTCAAGTAGTAGCGCACCGTACGCGCGTCATGTAGTACTATCTACAGTGTAATCTGCCCCCTAGACACAGATTTATAAAGTGCACCTAGGGACAGACTTAACTTAGTTCGCCAGCTACATATGGCTTGACATGTAAGCTACCATGGGTAGCTTACACCTCAAGCTGCTTGGGATGTAAGCTACCCACTGCAGCTTACATTCCAAGCTACCTACTCATGCCTATATAAAGGCCTCATGCCCACCACATATGGGGGTCCGCTCTCACGTCCTCACACATACACACACATGAGGCAAGAAGCCTCATGGCTCTCCTCTCCCATACAGCTCCAGGAGCAACCATGTACTAGATATTCCACGGATATATAGATATGCAGGAGTAGGGATATTATCTCTCCGGAGAGCCTCGAGCCCGGGTAAACCACTGCATGCTATTCGCATACCCATCCCGGATCATCCATGGCAGCCTTGCTCTCACCTCGATAAGCCACCCCATGGCATTTGCCGTCTCGAGCGACCTCCCTTGAGAAAACGTCGACAGTTGGCGCCCACCGTGGGGCTCGTTTCTTCTGGAATTGCGGTCCGCGCGAGACCATTCTTCATCGCCACCACCACGGTATCGCCGCCGTCTCCTATGGCGCTCGGGGGCTTGACACTGGTACACCCCCGGCACGACTGTACGGGGCGATGCTCGTCTGCCATCGGTCCGCGTGGGTGTGCGCCACCTCAGCGCGGCTCCGCTCTGCCTCCGTCCGCGTGCGTGTGCACTATGCTGCCTCGTTCCATCCACAGCCGCTCATCCACTCCGCCCCCGTCCATGCCTGCGTGCGTGGTGCCGTCTTGCTCCGGCCAGCCGCACAGCTCCGCGCGCTGCTCCATGCTTGACATTGCCTCCACGGCTGCTCGGTCTCCCTCCCTTGCTCTTCTCTTGGGCTCTAGTACAAGAAATAAAGGCGGAGAGAAGAAAGCTCTGTTAAAGAAGAAAGACCCCACACCCCTTGCTGCTCCACCCACTGCCGGCAAGCGTGCCGCCTCCGCGGCCATGCGGCCCCGCCCTAGTGGTTCTCCGCTGCCGCCCCAGCCTGCGGCCTCATCTCCACGGCCGCATGCATGCGTGCATCGGGTCGCTGCACCCTCCTCATCTTCTCCAGCCCTCCGCCACCTCGCCCTCTGCACGCGCTAGCACAAGGGGGCCAGTCCCCTGCTCTCCGCCTGTCTATGGACCTCCCGCGCATCGGCTGATCCTCCGCCCGTCGCCGGCCGCCCCATGCCCGGCTTCGCCCCGCACTGGCTCGGCCATGCGTACCCGTGACGCTCCGCCTCCACCCGGCCACGGGGCCGTGTCGCCCGCTGTGCCAGCTGTAGCTTGCCGCCGTCTCCTCATGCCGGTGTGGCCACGCCCGTCCGCACCTCTACGGCCTCGTCTACTTCCTGCTCGCCGGCTAGTTGCGCTAGCCGGCTGCGCCGGCCTTCCTCAGACCCTGACCCTGCACGCCGGCTCCTCTCCGCCCGTCTCTAGACCTCCTGCGCGTCGGTTGTTCCTCCGCCCGTCGCCAGTTGCCCCGAGCCCGGCTCCGCCCGTCGCCGTCTGCCCCATGCCTAGCTTCGCCCCGCGCCGGCTCGGCCACGCGCGCCCACGACACTCCACCTCCACCCGGCCGTGGGGATGCGTTGCCCGTTGTGCCGGCTACAACTCCCTGTCACCTCCCCACGCCAGCGCGGCCACGCCCGTCCGTGCCGCTCAGGCCTCGTCCACGTCCTGCGTGCCGGCTGGGCGCGCTAGCCGGCTGCGCCGGCCTTCCTCGCACCCCGACCTCACGCGCTGGGTGCCCCTCCGCCCGACTCCGGAACTCCTGCGCGCTAGCCTCCTCCGGGCCGCCTCACCCAGCTGGCCTTTCGCATGCCGGCTGGTCAGCTCACTGCCCTGCCCGCTCATGGCCCCCTACATGCCTGTGCCACCTAGGGCCTACTGCCGCACGGCAGTTCCGCCCGTGACCGGCCTTCGCGTGCCCGGCCGGCTCCGTGCCTCCCGCCGGCTCCGGCCCGGCCCTTGAGCCGGCCTATGCCTTCGCGTGGCCCCGCCATCCGACTGCCTCGCCTAACCCGGCGCGCCACTACCGACTGCTCTGGCTGCGCCCCGTGGCCGGGTGCGCCCGGCGTCCGGCTGCGCCGTGCCTCTGACCACGGTCCGGCTGCAAAAAGAAACTAAAAAGAGAGCCGTCTAGAAATAGAGAGGACACACGCAAATAAGAAGGGGAGATAACACCTGCGCCCGTTTGCCCGCATTCCCACTCGGACGGCCGACCTGCATCACTGTCTGGCTGGCTAGCCTGCCCGTCAACTTGGACACCGGGCCAGCTCCAGCTTCCCACTCATTTCGACGTCCGACCGGCACACCCGCCAACCGCCTGGGGCTCGACGGCTACACCCAGCGGGTGCATCGGCGTGCGCCGCTGGCAAAAAGCCGTGCTAGCTATCTTCAACAACAACCGTCTCACCTACGCGAAAATCAACGAACCTCCTTGCCTGGAGGCGCGGAGGCTACTTCCGGCAGGGCCTCGCACTCATCAACCGTCGGACCCTTCGTCCGCCTTCGGCTGTGCCTCCTGCTCATCAGCCGGCGGACCCCACGTCTGCCTTCAACAATGCCTCGTGCTCATCAGCCGACGGACCCCGCGTCCGCCCTCGGCAGCGCCTCGCGCACACCAGCAGACGTACCACACTTCCGTGCCTGGCAGTGCCTCGCGCTCATAAGCTGGTGGACCCCGCGTCCGCCCTCAGCAGCGCCTCACACACACCAGCCGGTGGACCACACGTCCGTGCCCGGCAGGGCCTCGCGCACATCAGCCGGCAGACTCCGTGTCCACGCCCAGTAGTGCCTCGTGCTCATCAGCCGGCGGACCCCGCGTCCACGGTCGGCAGGGCTCCGCGCCCATCACGCGGTGGACCCCGCGTCCACCCCAGGCAGCGCCTCGCGCACATCAGCCGCGGCCTCCGCGTCTGTGCCCAAAAGTGCCTCGCGCCCATCAGCCGGTGGACCCCAAGTCCGTGCCCGGCAGCGCCTCGTGCGCGTCCGCAGGACCATGTCGGCTACAAACAACATTGGCCGTCATCGAACAAACTGCCTCGCCAGCACCCAAAGACAATGTAAGATCTCCACGCGCATACCCTTGCACCGTACACACAAAACAAATAACCCCGAGCGACCCTCGGGGGCCATCTCCGTATTTATTCTGCTGCCCTACTGTTCGCCCCGGTGCCAGTTAGTCTTGGCCTGCGGCTGGCCGCTTGGCCTGATACATTCGTTCCCACGAGACGGTTTAGTAGCGTGTATTGTACCGAAGGCCCACTCTTTGTCTCAGCTACAGATCGCACCACGAATGTCCGGCTAACAAGAGCACAGGCTGGAAGTCACCTCACGTGAAAAGCGTCCCGGGAGAAAAACGGCTTGGGCGACCCGGTCGTTTCATCTATGAGTGTCTGCTCGGTTGAGCCTGCTCCCAAAGTCCGAGTATTGTATGCTCCATTCCGTGACCCACTCTTCGTCTCAGCTATAGACCGGCTCCCGGCTGTCTGGCTACAAAGAGCAAAAGCCAAAGAATGGAGGCCACATGAAAAAGATTGAAGGGGCTTGGACGAAACCGAGTCGGCACCCTTTGCATAAAAGCTCATGCACTACCAAAATCAAATATTTGATATATCCGAGCCAACTTAACCTTGTCGTTTGCACGATCATTTCCATGAGGAAACTCCTCGCTCGGAAGCTCGGAGGCTACTCCTAGAAGGGCATCGCGCCCATTAGTCGGCGTACCCTCTGTCCGCGCCCGATAGTGCCTCGCTCTCAACAGCCGGCGGACCCTGCGTCCGCCTTCGGCGGGGCTCCACGCCCATCAGCTGGCGGACCCTCCGTCCGCGCCGGCAGCACCTCGCGCTCGACAGCCAGCGGACCCCGCGTCCGCCATTGGCTAGGCTCCACGCCAATCAGCCGGTGGTCTCTCTGTCCATGCCTGGGAGCGCCTCGGCGCTTGACAGCCGGTGGATCCCGCGTCCGCCTTTGGCAGGGCTCCACGCCGATCAGCCGGCGGACCCTCTGTCCTCTCCTTGCAGCATGTCGCGCTCGATAGCCGGCAGACCCCATGTTCGCCTTCGGCTAGGCTCCACGCCGATCAGTCAGCGAACCCTCCATCTGCGCCTGGCAGCGGCTCGTGCTCGATAGCCGGCGGACCTCAGTCCGCCTTCGGCTGGGCTCCACGCCCACCAGCTAGCGGACCCTCCGTCCGCGCCCGACAAGGCCTCGCACTCGACAGCCTGCAGACCCCGTGTCCGCCTTCGATAGTGCTCCACACCCACCAGCGAGCGGACCCTCCGTCCGCGCCCAACAGTGCCTCACGCTCGACAACCGGCGGACCCCGCGTTCGCCTTTGGCAGGGCTCCACGCCCATCAGCCGGTGGACCCTCCGTCCGCGTCTGGTAGTGCCTCACGCTCGACAGCCGACGGACCCCGCGTCCGCCTTCGGTAGGGCTCCATGCCCACCAGCCGACGGAACCTCCCCCCGTGCCCGGCAGTGCCTCGCGCTCGACAGCCGACGGACCCCGTGTCCGCCCTCGGCAGGGCTCCACGCCCATCAACTGGCGGACCACGCGTCCGCCTTCGGCAACACCTTGCGCCCTTCAATCGGCGGACCCCGCGTCTACGCACGACTTCTTCGACACCACCGCCTCCTTCAGGAATAGCAAAGACCCTCCGCCTGACTCCTCGAGTTGCCCGGAGGCTCGGAGGCTACACCTAGCGGGTGCGCTGGCGCGCCCCCGCTGAAAACAACGAGCCGGTGGACTCCGCGCTCGCCCCCAGCATCGCCTCCCGCCCTTCAGCCGGCGGACTCCGCACCGTGCCCGGCATCCTCGACACCACCATCTATTTCAGCAATAGCAAAGACCCTTCGCCCGACTCTTCGAGTCGCCCGGAGGCTCGGAGGCTACACCCAGCGGGTGCACGCCTGCGCCCCCGCTGGAAGCAAGCCGCGTCGTCCCCAACCCGCGATCGACCATCATCGGCAACTTTTGCAACAACAACAACAATGACTACAAAAACCCTCCGCCCGACTCTGAGAGTCGCCCGGAGGCTCGGAGGGTACTATTGGGGGGGATGACCCCCGGGTACCCTAAAGACGGCAAGTCGTACGGGGTGCACACCTACTCGGGCCGGATCCTCCGACTAGTCGTCTGCGCCCGCCAGCTGGTAGCCCGGATCCAACTATGACGTCCCATTGGACACGCGCGGACCAGATGGACGTATCCGGTGGTGGTGCACTAATGGCAGCAGTAGCGCATCGTACTCGCGTCATGCAGTACTATCTATAGTGTAATCTGCCCCCTGGTCACTAATTTATAAAGTGCACCAGGGGACAGACTTAGCTTAGTTCACAAGCTACATATAGCTTCACATGTAAGCTACCCACGGTAGCTTACAGCTCAAGCTGCTTGGGATGTAAGCTACCCACTATAGCTTACATCCCAAGCTACCCACTCATGCCTATATAAAGGCCTCATGCCCACCACATATGGGGGTCCACTCTCACGTGCTCACACATACACACACATGAGGCAAGAAGCCTCATGGATCTCCTCTCCCATACAGCTCCAGGAGGAACCATGTACCAGATATTCCACAGATATATAGATATGCAGGAGTAGGGGTATTATCTCTTAGGAGAGACCTGAACCTGGGTAAACCTCTGCGTGCTATTCGCATACCTGTCCCGGATCATCCATGATAGCCTTGATGTCACCTCGATAAGCCACCCCATGTCATCTGCCGTCTCGCGTGACCTCCCCCCCATGAGAAACGACAACATGCCATGTGAGGAGAGCCACAACCCCCACCACTTGAGTGAGATGAGTGACTCCACCATATGTTTGTTTGAGTGCACCTACCTTGAGGGAGGGAGGGAGCCACCACCACATAGAGTGAGTGAGGTAGTTGATAGGTCATGTCCGACCATTTTGATTTCTAGCAACTTCACCTCTACATCTCTTGTGTCTTCCAATTTGGTGCAAGGTCCCATCAATGACGCACTGATCCCTGAGAACCTCGTCCCTCCTTTGGACAAGACGATGGCCATGGTGAACTATGGTGCACCCCCACTTGGTTCCATCACAATGACGATGACCACGATTTGGTCCTTCCCACCTCACCTACATCACATGAATGGAGCTCTAAAGGTAACATTGGTGATGGTTCTTCCATTGTCCCACTAGTGGACTACCTTGAAATCGTTTGCTTGCATGATGTTTATCACCTTATGGACACACTGCATGCTATGTCTTCTTCATGCTTAGATGGGCCACCGATTTTTAATGAATATGATGATGAGCATGTTGAATTACTTAGTTGTGATGCTATACTCCATAGGATATCATGTGAAAATTCTATAGGTCAGATCATATTTGACAATCCGCTTGACTTGTCATATGCTATGCATGAGATATACCATATTGCATCTTTGCAATCTCATCATAGTAACTATACTTATGCCATTAAAATAAAACCAATTTGCACATATGGCATAAATGACAAGCAAATGGTTATTGGCATTTGTTTTCCTTGTGATCATATTGCCATGCTACCTTTGCATCATTTGCGCATTTGTTCACATATGCCATGCCATGATGACTTAGGTTCAAATATGCATTGCTTTGGATGTTGTCCATATTCTCCATATTATACTCATGCTATTGCACATGAGGAGACCCCCATAGTTTCCTCATACTTCTTAGGAGATTTTGATCCATCCCATCCATTGCATGGTTCATACGTCTCAAACGTATCTACCTTTCCAAACCATCTGGCTCTAGTGTTGGACTCTAATTTGCATGATTTGAATGAAAATAACCCGGACTGACGCCGTTTTTCAACAGAACCACCGTGGTCTTATTTCTGTGAAGAAATAAAAGTTATTGGAATCTAAAGAAACTTTTTGTGATTTATTTATGAAATATTGAAAGCACAACATGCTCCCTTGATGGTTTTGGTAATTGATGACAACATAAATTGTCTCTTGGACTAATACTTTTATCTAGTGTGTTTCGGATAATAGTCCATGGAGAGTTGGGTTTGGAAAGAGATTGTGGAACACCCCAAGATGCAAGGAAATGGATTGGCAAAGATTCAATCAAGAGGACTCTACATTTTATATTTGTGACAAATCACCTTGAGTCCATAGGAAAGCCAATACTATTAAAATGGGGTAATGTTTTCTTGGTGAACAAAAGCTCATACGTGCACAAGTGATATTCACCAAAGACACCCACAAACTCTCCCACCAAAGTATGATCTAACATTCCACATCCCGGTGCCATCGATACCAAACCCTAGACAAACTCAGCCAAACCCTAACCCTTTGGTACAGCCCGATACTGCTTTCGGTGCCTTCGACTTGGGCTGCCAACTTTCTATTACACAAGTACACATTTTCAGTCCGTCCGAGAATGTTGAATTGGTGTCACCGAGAATGGGCATTCTAATTATTGGTCACCTTATCGGTGCAACCGAGATTCGTATACCTTTTGGTCACTTTGGTACCACCCAGATTAACACATCGGTATCACCGAGTTGGTCATTTTGTTTGTAAAGATTGGATGTTTGGGGTGCCTATATATACCCCTTCACCACCACCTACTCGAAAGAGAAGCACTCATAACCATTCCATACCTACCCTATCAGTTTTCTATGAGAGAACCACCTACCCTTGTCTTGAGTTCATGATCTTCCACTCCAACCATATGGATCTTGACTTCTAGCCTCCCCAAGTTGGTTCCCACCAATCCCATCTCTTCTACCAAGCCATATCTGTGAGAGAGTGATTGTGTGTTGAGGAGTCTATCATCTTGAAGCACAAGAGCAAGGAGTTCATCGACATTACCGAGCCTATTACGTTTCTGAGGGGGGTGCCTCCTAGATTGGTTACGTGTCATTTGGGAGCCTCCTACTTCGTGTTGCGGAGTGAACTAAGAAGTTTGTAAGGGCAAGGAGATCGCCTACTTCGTGAAGATCTGCTCCAAGTAAGGCTAGTTCTCCATGGATGTAGGCCGTCACGGTATAGTCAAGGTTGCTTCTTCGTGGAACCCTCCGTGGGTAGAGCCCTCCGTGGACTCTCGCGACCGTTACCCTCTGTGGGTTGAAGACTCCATGAACGTGGATGTACGATAGCACCACCTATCGGAACCATGGGAAAAATCATTGCGTCTCCAATTTTGTTTGATCTCCATATCTCATCTCTCTACTTCATGTACAATGTCTTCACTTTCCGCTGCTATATTTGTTGACATGCATGTGTAGGGTATATAGACTTGTTAGCTTTGCTAAAATTGTTAAAATCTCCCAACCAATTAACATTAGAAAATGTTAGATTTTAATTTTCTGCTAGTAGTCTATTCACCCCCTTTAGACACTCCTCTAGTGATCCCTCAATTGGTATCAGAGCTTTGGTCTCCATTGCATCGGTTTAATTACCAAGGAGGAAGAAGGATGTGTCTAGTATATGGAGTTTGAGTTGTAGAGTGCCTATTCTTGATGGAGAATATTATAGTCAATGGAAAACTTTTATACTTGAACTGTTTAATCAATTTCAATTGAGCAAATATGTTATGCACCCCTATGATACTCCCATTGATGAATTGCATCCCACACATGAAGAGGAAATTAACATGCTTGGTAACCTAAGAACTATCAATCTCATTATTACAGGTTTACCAAGATCCGTGCTTTCTAAATTGAAGAACTTTGCAAGTGCCTCTACCTTATGGACTGATTTGGAGAAACAATATCCAAATATTTCTGTAGGAAATATTGATGAAATTCTTGACAAAACTGTTGCTTTCCACAAATAGAAGTCTAGTGATCCAAACTTTGACAAATGCCTATTTGAGCTTCGTGATCTCATGCGTGCTAAAGGAGATGTCACTGCTATCAACAACATTATCTTTGAAGCCATTAGCATTCATAAACTTGAACATTGTCATGATCACAAATCTAATGAATCTCTTGTTCTCTATGATGAGGATTTCCCACTTGATGATGACAATGTGGAACATGACTATCTTGGAGAAGATGAGTTGTTCGACATCGAGTATGACAAGATCATGAAGAATCTAAGTCTCATGGCAAACTTCATGGATTATATGTCCGGAGGAAAAGAGTGGATTCTCAACAGTGGATGTACGGATCATATGACTTGTGATAAAGACATGTTCCAAGAGATGAAGCCTAATCAAGGTCCTCGAAGATACATGACCTTTGGAGACAACTCTAAAGGTAAGGTACTTGGCCTTGGTAAGGTGGCCATATCCCATGATAGCTCTATTCAAAATGTTATGCTTGTTTAATCCCTTGGCTACAATCTTCTTTCCGTATCTAGACTTGCCGATTTCGGTTTCAATGTATTATTCACAAAAGTAGATTGCCAAGTTATTCGTCAAGATAATCATAAAATGGTATTTACCAGTTTCCGTAGAGGTGATCTATACATTGTTGACTTCACTAAGAGATCCAGGCCTCGTACTTGTTTAATTGCTAAATCCTCTAAAGCTTGGCTTTGGCATAGAGGACTTGGACATGTAGGCATGCACAATTTACATAAGTTAATCAAAGGTGATCATATTCTTGGTGTTAAAGATGTAATCTTTGATAAAGATAGACTTTGTAGCACTTGTCAAGCAGGAAAACAAGTAGGTGGAAGTCATCCCATTAAGAACATCATGACTACTAGGAGACCACTCGAGTTACTTCACATGGATCTTTTCGGTCCCAATGCTTACAAGAGTCTTGGTAGAAATTCCTATGGTCTAGTTATAGTTGATGATTTTTCCAGATTTACATGGGTATTTTTCCTTGATGATAAGTCGTAGGTCCAAAAGATCTTCAAGAACTTCATCCGCAAAGCGCAAAATCAGTTTGAAGTGAAGATCAAGAATGTTCGAAGCGATAATAGATCGGAGTTCAAGAACACCCATGTGGATACCTTTCTTGAAGAAGGTGTCTCACATGAGTTCTTAGCTACGTACACGCCTCAACAAAATGGAGTTGCTGAAAGGAAGAACCGGATGCTTATTGAGATGGCCAGAATGATGCTTGATGAATACAAGACGCCAAGACACTTTTGGGCAGAAGCCATGGAAACAGCATGTCATGCCACAAACCAACTTTACTTGCACAAGATTCACCGTAAAACGGCATACGAGCTACTCACCGATAACAAACCCCAAGTTGGATACTTTCGGGTATTAAGCTCCAAGTGTTATATTCTTGACAAGCATTGTCGTGCCAAATTTTCTCCTAAATCTCATAAAGGATTCCTACTTGGTTATGGATCGAACTCTCACACTTATCGTGTCTACAACAAGTTCACTCGAAAAGTTGAAGAGACGGTAGATGTGAAGTTTGATGAATCTAATGGTTCACAAGTCAAACAATTGCCAAATAATGCAGGTGATAAGGACCCTTCAGAAGCTATCCTAGATTTAGCCATTAGCAAGATTCGTCCCATGTAGGTGAAGGAAATTACTTCATCAACTCAAGTGGAAGCCCCTACTTCATGACAAGGTGAACCACAACATGACATGGAGGCTTCCACAAGCGGTACACGACAAGATGAAGAGGATGAGGGAGTACATCATGAAGATCCACCACAACCTCCTTCACCACCACCTCAAGGAGATGATCATGTTGACAACAACGAAGACGAAGGAAATGATGATGAAGAAGAAGCTCCACCATCCAACAATCGGAAGCTGACCCGAGTTTGAGCACAAGTGACCAAGAATCACCCCGTAAACCAAATCTTTGGAGATATCCAAACTGGGAGAAACACTCGCTCAAAAACTCGTCTAGCTAACTTTTGTGAGCATTATTCATTCATATCTAGCATTGAGCCTTTGAAGGTAGAACAAGCTCTTGAAGATGTGGATTGGGTGCATGCTATGCATGAAGAGCTTCACAACTTCGAGAGAAACGAAGTGTGGACACTCATGGAGAATCCCGAAGATGAGCACACCATCATCGGAACCAAATGGGTATTTTAGAACAAGCAAGACGAAGACGGTCAAGTCATACGCAACAAGGCACGTCTCGTGGGCCAATGATATACTCAAGTCGAAGGTATGGACTACGGTGAGACTTATGCCCCCGTTGCTAGACCAAAAGCTATTCGAAATCTTCTTGCCTATGCTAATCACCATGATATCATGCTTTATCAAATGGACATTAAAAGTGCCTTTTTAAATGGTGAAATTGAACAAGAGGGTTATTTAAGCAACCACCTGGTTTTGTGAATCCTAAGAAACCTAATCATTTTTACAAGCTTCGTAAAGCCCTTTATGGTCTTAAGCAAGCCCCTCGTGCTTGGTACAAATGCTTAACAGAGTTTCTCATTGAAAAGGGTTTTGAAATTGGTAAAATTGATGTAACCTTGTTTACTAAGAGAGTTAATGGTGAATTATTTGTGTGCCAAATCTATGTGGATGATATTATCTTTGGTTCCACTAACCCTCATTTAGTGAAAGATTTTGAAGGTTGGTGTTCGAGAAGTATGAGATGTCTATGATGTGTAAGCTGAAACTATTTCTTGGATTGCAAATCAAGCAATCAAGAGAAGGAACTTTCATCTCTCAAACTAAGTATACCAACGACTTGATCAAGAAATTCAACATGCAAGAGTGCAAAGGTATGAAAACTCCCATGCCAACTAGTGTACATGTTGATCTAACCAAGGAAGATGAACCGGTTGATCAAAAAGTGTATCGATCCATGATTGGTTCATTGCTACATCTATGTGCATCTCGTCCCGATATTATGCTTAGTGTTTGCATGTGTGCTAGATATCAAGCTACACCTAAGGAGTGTCATCTTTTAGCCATAAAACATATTGTGAGATACTTGATACAAACACCAAACTTTGGCATTTGGTATCCCAAGGGATCTTCTTTTAACCTTCTTGGCTATTCCGATTCGGACTATGCCAGTGACAAGGTTGATAGGAAATCCACCTCGGGTACTTGGGCAATTTTTGGGTAGATCTCTTGTGTCTTGGTCCTCCAAGAAATAAAACTTGGTATCTCTATCTACTGCAGAAGTTGAGTATATTGCTGCTGGATCTTGTTATGCGCAATTACTATGGATGACACAAACGCTTAAGGATTATGGTATCCATGTTAAAAATGTTCCATTACTTTGTGACAATGAAAGTGCTATAAAGATTGGTCATAATCCTATGCAACATTCTCGAACTAAGCACATTCAAGTTCGACATCATATCATTCGTGATCATGTTGCCAAAGGAGATATTAATCTGAAGCATGTTCGCACTAACAAGCAATTGGTCAATATCTTTACTAAGCCACTTGATGAGAAAACTTTTGGTCACTTGAGGAGTGAGTTGAACATCATTGATGCTTCAAACTTGAGCTGGACTCACTCGGATGCTTGCAAGGCATGAGCTTTGTTGATACTTCCATGAAATTGCTAATATGATATCTTATGCCATGGAAAGCTTTGCTCCCTTTGTGTTGCATCTGACCGTTTGTATGTACTTGGAGGAACTTCTGTAACCTTCCAAAATTTCATTTTGGAATGTTATGAAATATAGCTATGCATCATCATAACATTGTTTGAATGAAATGAATTGTTGAAGTTTTTCTTTTGGATTTCTGAAAGGCCACTTTAATTTTTTCTATTTACTTGTTTCACCTACTTTGGAAACCCTTGGAATTATTCATAAAAAGAGAGGAGTAACATGACACTCCACACCAGGGGCATCTTGGTGAATTATTTGAACAATAAAACCAGGGGTTTATTTGAAAGTTTATCTCTAAAGAATTTAAAATAAATTAGGCATTTTTTGAAGAAAAAAATTAAAGTATTCATTTTGACAGAGGAAAAAAATGTTCATTAAATAGCATTTATTTCCCTGATCATTTTGATATATATATTCCCTATGTTTGGAAATGATTTGAATCCATTAAAGGGTTTTAAACGCTTTGGAAAATAGAAAAGGAAACGAATTTAAACGTTTTAATTAGAAAATCGGTCGGCCCATAGCCTTTACTCCCCGATATCGCTTCGGATCGGTCATTGACACGCTGACGCCGCCCTCTCCCTCACTGACGAGTGGACCCCACCATCCGACAGTGCCATCACAGCGCTCATCTCCCTCCCTGCGCCCCTCACCTCGCCAGAGATCCATCCCGAGCCGGATCTCGCTCCCCTTTCCCTCTCTCGACCTTGCACCGCGCCTATATAAAGCTCTACCCTCGGCGCACTCCGTTCCACCCTGAACGCCCCTGCCCTCGTGCGCAAGCGCCACAGCTCCACCTCGCCGGAGTTCGTCCATCGACCAAAGCTCCCCGAGCACGAGGCCGTCGCCTCCGTTGCCCCCAGCCCCGTTCGACGCCACCATTCGACGCCGGAGCTTTGCCGCCGTCGCCTGAGAACTTCGGATGCCGCCGTCAACCACCGCACGACCACCTCCGACCTTCGGCCGCCGTCGACCTCGCCGGAAAACCTCGACCCCCTCTGTAAGCCACCGCACCCCCCTGGACCGTCAGATCTAGATCCAATGAGCTAGATTAGAACTTTTAGGACGCCGAACCGTTTTCTTCTAATAACCGGCCGTCCGCTCGCTAGCTCCCACACGCACACGGCCTCGGCCAATCACAGCATGCCACGTAGCCCCTAACCGATCGATAATATTTTTCTGTCTCTGTTTATTTTTTAGAAAACAGAATGTTTTCGGTTTTTATTTTTATTATATCTTTTAAAATATTTAGAGTTTTTGATTGATTCTTTTTGCAACATGACACAAATTTCATGTAGTTTATGTCTGCAGGCTTAGATTTCAAATTTGAACTTGTAAATTTGAATTTTGTTTAAATTGAGCAAATCACTGTAACTTGAATAACTTGAGTTTAGAAATTTATTTTTGCGTGATTCTTTTTGCCACTGTTTTCTATTAGTTAGGTCTATAATCCAGCACTGTTTGAGAATTTTTTAAGATATTTTAAATTAGGATTTTTAGAAAAAATAGATTCTGTTTAGTTCTTCTTAGTGTTTATTTCAATTTGTTATTATTTTAGTTTATTTTGACTTTGTGTTAGTTTAACTTTTTATTTTAGTTTATTTAGTTCTGTTGTTTAACACTAGCTGAACTATTTTATGATAATAAAAAATATTTTTTATTTTGTTTTCTTCTCTAATTTAAATAGGAAAACTTTGTTCCACCATTAGTAATGTTTAGAAAAATGTTTTGTAGTAACTCTTTTTGCACAAAATTTTTATAATGAAATACTTTTTGTTTTCTAATAAAAAATTTGTATTTACTTTTCTGTTATCTAAATGGCTAGTTGTTCAAAACAAATTTTTGTCTTGTTATGTCTTAGTAGAGATTTGACACCAAAAATTTTAGAGTCTTATACTTTGAGTGATTCTTCCTTTTGATTGTGCTATTGTTTTGGTGAAGTATTTGTTTACCTTGCTGTTGTGTGAATTTTATTGTGGTTATGCTTATTGTGTGCTTTGTTTGATTCGTTAGATCATCCGGAGTGCGAAGCTTGTTATCTAGAGTCACTTGAGTACGAGGATCATTAGCAAGGCAAGTCACTTTGACCATGTATACCCATGTTTTTATTGCATTAGTTCTACCATCTCCCCAATTGCATGCAAAGTAGGTAATTTGGAATTTTGGTTACTTGATGTAGTATCATGTGGTAGGATCCCCTCAACCCTTTGACAAATTGGCCTCGGGAAACATTGATTTAATTTTGCTATGCTATTAGTAGACGGGGTTGGTTGTGTGATTCATGAGAGTTGTGAGATAATAATTTCAAGACCTACAAGATGATCAAGACTTCAAGACTCCGAGTTTTCAACATATATCTAGGTGGATGATGGTTGAACGGCGCCCTGGAGAAACCAGTGGTTAGCCTAGGTGTTGCTGGAGAAGTGCCAGTATTCACGCGGAAAGGTTCACCCAGGCACAAAGAGATGGATGGATGGTTCAAGACCCAAGGCTTACCTGCACAGCCACAAGCCATTATGGGCTTTGGCTTGGTTGGATATCGTGGTGACCCTGGACAGGCGGTGCTACGAGATGTAGAAGAACGGTAGGAAAGGATGGGCACCGACAGAGTCTCAGGGAAACCCTTTAGAAGACCATGTTTTGGTCATTCATTTCTCAAACACCCTGAAGTGCGAGAAATCCAACGGAGGCGATCAAATCTTGTGGGGAACGTGTGCAAAACTCTGCAGAGTGCTAAAACCTAATCGATTAGCCGTGTCCACGGTTATGGACAACTTGAGCCAAAGGAACTAAAACTATCTAGAATTCTCAACACAAAGAATTATATTGATGTGGGTATTAATGACAACTTGGGTATGAGAATTGGTTGGTGGAACCATCTCATTCATCAACCAACATTGTAGTAATAATATTTTTTCCCTCTTGTTGTAGGAAAAATTGGGTTTATGCAAAACTTACTACCCCACCTGCCGAATATGCATATAGAATAAATAATTACTTTACACCCCCTCTTTTGTGACATTGCCGGCATATTCAATATGCTGACCTACACGGCTGCAACATATCATGTTGCAGAGTACTTTTCCGACCAGGAGTGAGGATACGCTCTATGCTCGGTGAGATGCCCTTGGAGTCGGATGGACTCAACTACCTTTGAAGCTTCCGTAAGATTAGTTATTCTCATGAGTTGGCCTTCAGCCACTTTATTGTAATTCTTATTGTAATAAAGGACTCGATATGAGTCTTCGATTTGTAAAGTTGTGTGATTTTCCCTTTGATATATACATTAATGTACCGTGTGTGTACCAGCATGATCTTGGGATGGTATGGAAACACCGGAGTTCGACCTTTCAGGTCGGGTCGCTACAACTTCATTCCACGAGATTGCAACCAACTCCAATTATAAGCAATCTTGTCTTGACCAACTATCTGCAACCCCTCTTGATGATGGAAGGAAGAAGACAACCAAAAACATTTCCTTGACATTTACTTGATCTTTATTACAAAATCTCAATTGTATCATGTCAAATGGATATACCCATTATTCTTCCTTGCATGACTAACCCTTGTAGGTAACAAGTGTATTAGAACGAGAAGGATTGCTCCCAACACTAGATGTTCTTCGTCAACCTCGAGCATCCTTAACAACTTCACCTATGAGCAAAATCATCAACATCACTCAAAGGTATGCTCTCATATCCTTGAAAAGGCTTTACTCCAAGTCATGAGCTAAAGCAACTCAAGAGATATGAAGACATTAAAATGCTTAACCAAAAAATGGTAACCCCATTTTGAGCTTAACATAGAGTATGACCTATGATCAACTATATTCTTGCTTGGCTCCTAAGTCAATATACTCTAATATAGGTGACCTCGTCACCGCCCATCATCTAGATAAGGTTCTTGTGTGGTTTGTTCTCTATTTGCATGATCTCTCAAAACAACTCAAATCTTTTCTATATGATGTCCTTTTCTTTTCCTTTGAAAATATTTCTTTTTGACATTTTGAAAAAAAAAGTAGCTTGGTTTCTTGTTCTTTTCTTTTTGTTTTTGAGCCTCAGAGCCTTCGATACAAAGGAATCAGTTCTATCGAAATTGCAGACAAGCTGCACTACAAAATCTCGATACCACTGATCTATCTGTCTCAGAGTCACCGATTTGTTTCTCTTATATTATCTGCTTTTTGTTACTTCGATGATCACTCACACAAAAAATTCAGGGTAGAAGTACAAACATCACTTCGGGGGAGAAATTCTTTTTTCAAGGATCCCTAGCTCCAAGACAAGAAGACTAATATTTGCCACAGGGAGAGAAGTTACATTCAATGATTCCCTTAGTGCTTTTCTATGAACCCTACTTTCAATGACCCTTGTTCTCAAGGATCCCTTTCTTGTCAATGATCCCTGTATCCACTCCTATCTTTGACCTTTTTGGCAATTAATGCCAAAGGGGGAGAAGAACAAAGCTTCATGCTAAAGGGAGAGTTACATGCTTATGCAAATGGGGAGATATGATTTAGGGGGAGAGGAGAATATTAAAAGTTAGATATTCCTAAACAAGAGGGAGAAGAACAAAGTAAGGGGGATAAAATCCCAAGCCCTCAATAATATTCTTTTCTATTTCAGACTTTTCTCGCCCTATCCAATCCCAATATCTACATGCTAAGATTCAGGGGGAGAGGATGAACTACCATTTTCATATCTAAGGGGAGAAAAGCTCTAATAGATTTATGCTAAAGGAGGAGACATATTAATCTCAAGTATTATAATATTTTATATGTTCTCCATATCTTGGTACCTTTTGAGTTCTGTTGCTTTTGATTAGTAGAATATTCTTGTGTTTCCTCACATTGTTTTGTCAAGTGTGTTTCTACTACTAGAATACTCAAGAACTCAAGGTAAGTATATGCATCATATTTTCGATCAAGATGATCTCTTGCTTCTTGCACATATTGTTTGCAAGAGTGAAGTCTTGAACGAGGATACTTCTCATTCATATATTTTTATGCATATATCCAAGATACACATGACTCTTTGTATCCCTTCATCCATATGTGTGTCTATGCATTCCAAAGCAATTATCCTTTAAAGGACTGCGCACATTTAGGGAGAGCAAATCTAAGTCGTGTGTCTCTCAAAGTCTTCATTATATTCATGAATATTTTTATTTGAAGCTTTGATTGTATGTTGTCATCAATTAACAAAAGGGGAAGATTGAAAGCACAACATGCTACCTTGGTGGTTTTGATAATTCATGACAACATACATTGTGTCTTGGACTAATACTTTTATCTAGTGTGTATCAGATAATAGTCCATGGAGAGTTGGGTTGGCAAAGAGATTGTGGAACACCCCAATATGCAAGGAAATGGATTGGTAAAGCTTCAAGCAAGAGGAATCTACATTTTATATTTGTGAGAAATCACCTTGAGTCCATAGGAAAGCCAATACTGTTAAAAGGGGGTAATGTTTTGTTGGTGAACAAAAGCTCATATGTGCATAAGTGATATTCACCAAAGACACCCGCAAGCCCTCCCACCAAAGTCCGCTCTAATCCATACACTCAAAATCGGTGCAACCAACATTCCAGATCCCGGTGCCACCGATCCCAAACCCTAGAAAGACTCAGCCAAACCCTAACCCTTCGGTACAGTCGATACTGCTTTCGGTGCCTCCGAATTGGGCTGCAACCTTTCTGTTACGCAAGTTCACATTTTCGGTCCGTCCGAGAATGTTGAATCGGCATCACCAAGAATGGGCATTCTGACCGTTGGTCACCTTATTTGTGCAACCGAGATTCGTTTATCGGTCCCTCCTAGATTCAAAAGTTGCCACCTTTTGGTCACTTCGGTACCACCGAGATTAACACATCAGAATCGAGTTGGTCATTTTGTGTGTACCGATTGGATTTTTGGGGATGCCTATATATACCCCATCACCACCATCTACTCGAAAGAGAAGCACTCAGAACCATTCCATACCTATCCTATGAGTTTTCTGAGAGAGAACCACCTACCCTTGTGTTGAGGTCAAGATCTTCCACTCCAACCATATGGATCTTGATTTCTAGCCTCCCAAGTCTCTTTCCACCAATCCCATCTCTTCTAGCAAGACATATCTATGAGAGAGATATTATGTGTTGAGGAGTCTATCACCTTGAAGCACAAGATCAAGGAGTTCATCGACATTACCGAGCCTATTACCTTTTGGAGGGTGGTGCCTCCTAGATTGGTTAGGTGTCGCTTGGGAGCCTCCTACCTCGTGTTGTGGGGTGAACCAAGAAGTTTGTAAGGGCAAGGAGATCGCCTACTTCGTGAAGACCTGCCTCGAGTAAGGCTAGTCCTCCATGGACGTAGGCCGTCATGGTATAGTCAAGGTTGCTTCTTTGTGGAACCCTCCATGGGTAGAGCCCTCCGTGGACTCTCGCGACCGTTAACCTCTGTGGGTTGAAGACTCCATGAATGTGGATGTACGATAGCACCACCTATCGGAACCACGAGAAAAATCCTTGCGTCTCCAATTGTGTTTGGTCTCCATATCTCATCTCTCTACTTCATGTGCAATGTCTTTACTTTCCGCTGCTATATTTGTTGAGATGCATGTGTAGGGTACATAGACTTGTTAGCCTTGCAAAAATTGTTAAAATCTGCCAACCAATTAACTTGGGAAAAGGTTAGATTTTAATTTTCTGCTAGTAGTCTATTCACCCCCACCTCTAGACACTCTTCTAGTGATCCCTCAAATATCTGAAGAATTATGGAGCAAAGACCTGCCGAAGGGGGCTGCCTGTGGGCCACAAGCCAAAAGGTTGCACCCACACCCCTAGGCGTGCCCTGTTGGCTTGTGGGGTCCACGTGCCACCCCGTAGCTAATTCGTGTCCTACAAATTCACATCTTTGGATAAAAAATATGAGAGAATATTTCATGACGTTTTTCAAGACGAGGCCTCCGCCACCTCCTGTTCTTCCTCGGTAGGGCTAATCTAGAGTCCGTTTGGGGTGCCGGGGAGGGGGATTCGTTGCCCCCATCATCATCAATGCTGCCATGATGCTCATCACTAGGAGTGAGTAGTTCCTTTGTAGGCTTGTTGGACGGACATGGGATCGGATGAGATTGATCATGTAATCGAGTTATTTTGATAGGACTTGATCCCTAGTATCCACTATGTTGTGAGACTCGTGTTGGTATGATTTTTCTATGCTTAATGCTTGTCACTAGGGCCCAAGTACCATGATTTAAGATCTGAACCTATCATGTTTTCATGAATATAAGAGTGTTTTGGATCCTATATTGCAATTTGTATGCACCTATTACGTGTCATGATCCGCATACCCCAAGGTGACAATAATTGGGATTCTTTCCGGTGATTGTCGTAGTTTGAGGAGTTCTTGTATTCACCATGTCTTAATGCTTTGTTCTGGTTCTCAATTAAAAGGATGCCTTAATATCCCTTAGTTTCCATTAGTATCCCGCTGCCACGGGAACATAGGACAAAAGATGACATACAAGTTCTTATCGCAAGCACGTATGACTATATACGAAATACATGTATACATTACATTGATGAATTGAAGCTACTTCTGTGTCACTCTAGTTTGTAATTGTTACATGATTGATGTCATCTAGTTCATTAAACATCACTGGTCCACATGCCTATGCTTTACACATACTGAATCTCGCTAAGTTACTATTGTTGCTGCTACTGTTACAATCACTACCAAACTGCTAATGTTACTGTTGCTACTACTTTTTTGTTGTATTACTAAAATATTTGATGCAGAGAGATATCCCAGGTGTGGTTGAATTGACAACTCAAGTGGTAAGACCGCTAAATATTCTTTGGCTCCCCTTGTGTTGAATCAACAAATCAGGGTGTGATACTACCCTCGAAGACTGTTGTGATCCTTTATACTTGTGGGTTATCAAGACTATTTTCCGGCACCGTTATCAGGGAGCAAAGCTATATTTATTATGTTCACTTGAGGATATACAATTGTTACTATGAAGAATCTGAAAGATACTCGAACCGAGATTGTTCCCTCTCATACGAGAGGAGGTAAGGAACTGTCATCTAGATCTGTTTTTGATTCACCTAATATTTTGAATCAACTTATGACACCACCATATTGTTGCTTGTCCTGATATGTCGCATGAACTTGATGATCCTACTTCTGAATTTAATGATGATACTACGGTTACACTTGATCAAATTGAAGTTGTGACACTAGGTGAATTGCTTGGTGCTCATATTGCTAAAACTACAGAACTTGAAAATGCTGAAACTGATGAAGATTTTGAATCACCTATTACACCTTGCTCTCCTAATATATATGAATTACCTGATGTACCTGAGGGTTATGTTATGTATGGGGAGACAACTAGAGACTTCCTTGCTTGTAATGATAGAGATGATTTGAAGAAACTGCTATGCAAACTAAAAGAAAAATCCATAATGGAGAAACTGAAACATGATCCTAAATTTGCTACTTCCCCTATGTTTGTTACTCATAAGGATTATGAATTCTTTGTTGATCCTGAGTTAAGTCCTATAGTAGAGTCTGATCCTTTTCATGACTATGAAACTAAAACTATAGTTGGACACCTCATTAAACCGAATGATATTGTCGCATTGTTTACTCATGAGGAAAAGATACGCTACTATTATATCCTTGAGGTTTTTCCATTTTCTCTAAAAGGCGATGCTAAGGAATGGTTCCTCACTCTTGCTCCTGGTTGTGTGAGTAGCCCCCAAGATATGAGATATTACTTCTCGGAAAAATATCTTCCTGCTCATACAAAACAAGCGGCCTTACCAGAAATATCTAACTTTGTGCAAATTGAAGAAGAGAATCTCCCGCAAGCTTGGGGGAGGCTGATATGTCTCCAACATATCTATAATTTTTGCGTGTTTCATGTTGTTATATTATCAATCTTGGATGTTTTACAATCATTTTATAGCAACTTTATATCATGTTTTGGGACTAACCTATTGACAAAGTGCAAAAGTGCCAATTGCTATTTTTGCTTGTTTTTTACATAACAAAAAATCAGTACCAAATGGAGACCAAACACTGTGGGGATTCTTGAAGAATTTTTATGGACCAAAAGGAACAAGAAGGGCCAAAGATCACCACAAGAGGGGGCCTAAGGTGGACACCCTCCACAAGGGCGCCAGAGGCCCCTATCACGGCCTGGTAGAGGGTGGGCACCTTGGGACTCCCCCCAACCAACTATCGAGTCTATAAATTCCCAAATATTTAGAAAACCCTAGGGGATTCAACAAAAGACAATTACAGCCGCCCCAAGTTCCAGAACCTCGAGATCCAATCTAGAACCATTACGAAGGGGTTCATCTTCTTCATTGGTGCCTCTCCGATGATGCGTTATTACTCTACCATAGACCTGCGGGTCCATAGGCGGTAGCTAGATGGCTTCCTCTCTCTCGATGATTCTCAATACAATGGTCTCTTGGAGATCTATTTGATGTAATGACTTTTGTCATGTGTTTGTTGGGATGCGATGAATTTTGAGTTCCTGATCAGTTTCTATCCATGAATATGATTTGAGTCTTCTATGATCTCTTACTTGCATGATTACTTATAGACTCGTATTTCTTCTTCGAATCTTTGGTTTAGTTTGGCCAACTGGATCGATTTTTCTTGCCATGGGAAGAGGTGCTTTGTGATGGGTTCGATCTTGCGGTGTTCTTTCCCAATGACAGAAGGGGCAGCCAGACACGCATGTATTGTTGCCATTAAGGATAACAAGATGGGGGTATATTCCTACATGAATAGATCTTATCTACATCATGTCATCGCACTTACTGTATTACGCCGTTTTCCCTTGAACTTAATACACTAGATGCATGTTGGATAGCGGTCGATGTGTGGAGTAATAGAAGTACATGCAGAATCATTTTGGTCTACTTGTCTTGGACGCGATGCCTATATAATAATCATTGCCTGGATATCGTCATGATTATTTGATCTTCTATTGCCCAATAGTAATTTGTTCACCCACCATGCGCTATGCTCATGAGAGAAGCCACTAGTGAAACCTACGCCCCCTGGGTCTACTTTTCTAACATATTGCTTTTCGGTCTACTATTTGCACTTTTTGTTTTCAGAACTATTAATCCAAAAAACAAAAATACGTTGTTGCATGATACGTCTCCGTCATATCTATAATTTTTGATTGTTTCATGCCAATATTCTAAAACTTTCATATACTTTTGGCAACTTTTTATATTATTTTTGGGACTAACATATTGATCCAATGCCCAGTGCTAGTTTTGGTTTGTTGCATGTTTTTTGTTTCACAGAAAATCCATATCAAATGAAGTCCAAATGGGATTAAACCTTACGGAGATTTTTTTGGAATATATGTGAATTTTGGGAAGTGGAATCAACAAAAGGCGGTGCCCGAGGGGCCCACAAGCCTAACAAGCGCGCCCTGGGGGGTAGGGCGCGCCCAGAAGGCTTGTGGCAACCCCTTAGGTCGATTGGACATGTACGTTGTCCACAAGGAAGCTAATTTATGGATAAAGATCCCCTCAAAATTTTAGCCCGATCGTAGTTACGGATCTCCGGATATTTAAGAAACAGTGAAAGGCCAGAATCTAGGAGCGCAGAAACAGAAGGAAATAGAGAGAGAGATCCAATCTCGGAGGGGCTCTCGCTCCTCCGCCGCCATGGAGGCCAAGTACGAGAGGGGAAACCCTCCTCCCTTCTAGGGAGGAGGTCAAGGAAAAATAAGAAGGAGGGGTCTCTCTCCCCCTCTCTCCCGGTGCCACCGGAACGCCGCCAGGGCCCTGATTGTGACGGCGTTCTACTCCAACAACTCTGTCATCTTCACCAACACCTCCATCACCTTTCCCCATTTATCTATAGTGGTCCACTCTCCTGCAACCCGCTGTACCTTCTACTTGAACATGGTGCTTTATGCTTCATATTATTATCCAATGATCTGTTGCCATCCTATGATGTCTAAGTAGATCTATTTTTTCCTATTGGTAGATTGATGATCATGATTGGCTTGTGTTGCATGTTTTATTATTGGTGCTTTCCTATGGTGTTCTTCGTGTCGCGCAAGCGTGAGGGATCCTCGTTGTAGGGTGTTGCAATGTGTTCATGATTTGCCTACGGTGGGTTGCTTGAGTGACAGAATCATAAACCCGAGTAGGTGGGTTTTTTGCATATGAGAGTAAAGAGGACTTGATACCTTATAATGCTATGGTTGGGTTTTACCTTAATGATCTTTAGTAGTTGCGGATGCTTGCTAGAGTTCCAATCATAAGTGCATATGATCCAAGTAGAGAAAGTATGTTAGCTTATGCCTCTCCCTCATATAAAATTGCAATAATGATTACCGGTCTAGTTATCGATTGCCTAGGGGCAATTCCGCAACTCCTACCACCACTTTTCCACACTCGTTAAACTAACTTAGTTGTTTCTTTATCTTAGCAGCCCCTAGTTTTTATTTCCGTGCTCTTTATTATCTTGCATACCTATCCTATCACACCTACAAAGTACTTCTAGTTTCATACTTGTTCTAGGTAAAGTAAACGTTAAGCATGCGTAGAGTTGTATCGGTGGTCGATAGAACTTGAGGGAATATTTGTTTAATTTCCCTTCGTGCTTAGCGAAGGATGAATGCTATGTTGATTGCTTTGATCCCTTGGATTCATTTGAAATATCCCTTTTTGATGAACTTGATGCTTGCTATGCTTGTGGCCATGATGCCAATATGAAAGATGCTTATGGAGATGAACTTCTTATAGTTCCTTATGTTAAGCATGAAATTGTTGCTATTGCACCCACACATGATAGTCCTATTATCTTTTTGAATTCTCCAAACTACACTATATCGGAGAAGTTTGCACTTATTAAGGATTATATAGATGGGTTGTGTTTTAACATTACACATGATGATTTTGATAGATATAATATGCATGTGCTTGATTCTCCTACTTGAAATTATTATGAGAGAGGAACTACATCTCCACCTCTATATGTTTCCAATATGATAAAACTGAAAGAAACTGCTTATGCTATCTATTGGCCTTTACTTTGTGTGCATGAATTGTTCTTTTATGACATGCCGATGCATAGGAAGAAAGTTAGACTTCGTCATTGCATGATATATATTAATTTGTGATCAATACTAAATTACAAATCATTATTAATTAAAATTGACTTTGATATACCTTGGGATCTGGGTGGATCCATTACTTGATCACTTTATGCCTAGCTTAATGGATTTAAAGAAAGCGCTGCCAGGGAGACAATCCGGGTTTTAGAGAGTCATTTTATTCTGTTGTGTGCTTTTATATAGTTTAAAAACAAAAAAATAAAGAGGGGAACCTAAAACTTTTTCAAAAAGAAAAAGTGAAAGTGAGAGAAACGAGCATTGTGAAAGTGGGAGGTAGCCTTGAACTTTGTTCATGCCCATGGAAACTTTGCAAATCTTGATTACAGAAACTTTTCAACAAAAAATATTATACCCTTGTATAAATCCATTGTATTATAAAAATAATGTTCCAAGATTTGCCTTTAGGATGATTAGATTGCTTGTTTGGTGTGTGCAAAAACAGAAACTTTGGCTGTAGTGCGTAAATTTACATTTTTTACCGGAATGTCAAAAGTTTCTGAAATTTTTACATAGTACTGCTATGAATTTTTTTTATTTTTTCCTAATTTTTCAGAATTTTTAGAGTTACAGAATTATGGTAAATGTCTAGATTACTATAGACTGTCCTGTTTATGACAGATTCTGTTTTTGATGCATTGTTTTGCTCGTTTTGAGAAACTATCGATTGTATCGGTGGTATAAGCCATGGAAAAATTATAATACAGTAGGTACAATGAAAAAACAAAATATGAATTGGTTTGTCATAGTACTTAAATTTGTGATTTGGTTTATTATACTAACGGATCTCACGAGGGTTTTGTTAAATTTTGTGTGATTGAAGTTTTCAAGTTTTGGGTGAGATCACAATGGATGAAGGAATAAGGAGTGGAAAGAGACTAAGCTTGGGGATGAGCGAGGAAACCCAAGGTAATATGCAAGGAATCCCAAGAAACTAAGATTGGGGCTGCGCCGGAAGGCGTCCCCTCTTTCTTCTAACAACCATCGGTAATTTTACTTGGAGATATATTTTTATTCGTCAGATGATATGCGTAAACCATGGAGCGTCATGTGCTTTTTATGTTTCTTTTAATAATGCACCATGCTAGTACGATAAAGTCCTTGGTTGATTTATAGATGTATATTTTCACCTCACTTATATCTTTCGAGTATGGCTTTGTAGAATGCTTCATGTGCTTCACTTATATCATTTGAAGTTTGGATTGCTTGTTTCTCTACCCATAGATAACTGCCATTTGTAGAATGCTCTTATGCTTCACTTATACGTTTTAGAGTGTGGGCATATCTTTTTTAGAAATAATTAAACTCTCATGCTTCACTTATATCTATTTAGAGAGTTAACAGGAGTTGGTCATTCACATGGTTACTCATAAAATCCTACATAAAACTTGTAGATCACTCAATATGATATGTTTGATTCCTTGCAATAGGTTTGCGATATGAAGATGGTAATATGAGAGTCATGCTAGTGAGTAGTTGTGAATTGCAGAAACACAGGTGTTGAAGTTTTTGATTCTTGTAGCATGCACGTATGGTGAACCGTTATGTAACGAAGTCGAAGCATGATTTGTTTAATGATTGTCAACCTTTGTGTGACGGTCGGGAGCGCGTGATGGTTCACTCCTACCAACCTATCCCCTAGGAGCATGCGTGTAATGCTTTGTTTGATAACTAATAGACTTTTGCAATAATTATGTGAGTTCTTTATGACTAATATTGACTCCATGGACTATACGCACTCTCACCCTTCCACCTTTGCTAGCCTCTATAGTACCGCGCAACTTTCGCCGGTGCATCAAACCCACCTTCCTCAAAACAACCACCATATATTTTCCTCAAAACATCCACAATACCTACCTATTATGATATTTCCATAGCCATTCCGAGATATATTGCCATGCAACTTCCACCGTTCCTTTAGTATGACATGCACCATCATTTTCATATTGCTTTGCATGATCATAAGGCAGCTTGCATGATGTTTTCATGGCTTGTCCATTTTTTGATGTCATTTGCTAGGCTAGATCGGTGCACATATCGGTATCCTACCGAAAGCATTCATATAGAGTCATCTTTGTGTTCTAGGTATCGAGTTGTAAGTAAATAAAAGTGTGATGATTTTCATTATCAGAGCACTGTCCCGTGTGAGAAAGGATGGTGGAAGCTATGATTTCCTCACAAGGTGGGAGGAGTCTCCGGACTTTACAAAAAAATAAAAGAGGCCAGCAAAGCCCAAATAAAAAATAGTCCAAACATGCCCACCAAAAAGAGATAAATAAATAAATAAAATTGAGACAAAGAGAGAAGGAACAATTGCTACTATCTTTTTCCACACTTGTGCTTCAAAGTAGCACCACAATCTTCATGATAGAGAGTCTCCTATTTTGTGACTTGCATATAACTAGTGGAATTTTTTGCATGACCACTTAGTTTTCCTTCTGAGATTCCATACACTTATAGCTTTAAGTGCATTTGTTGCATGGAAATCCCTACTCACTCACATTGATATCTATTCATGTGCATCTCCATAGCCCGTTGATACACCTAGTTGATGTGAGACTATCTTCTCCTTTTTCCTCATCACCTCCACCCTATTCCACCTATAGTACTATATCCATGGCTCACGCTCATGTATTGCATGAGAGTTGAAAAGGTTTGAGAACATAAAAATGTGAAACAATTGCTTGACTTGTTCATCGGGATTGTGCATGATTTACATACTTTGTGTGGGGAATATGGAGCATAGCCAGACCATATGATTTTGTAGGGATAACTTTCTAAGGCCATGTTATTTTGAAAGGACGCAATTAACTTGTTGGTGTGCTCGAAGTATTACTGTTTTTATGTCGATATAGACTATTGCTTTGAATCACTTGTGTCTTAATATCCATGCCATGATTAGATTGTATGATCAAGATTATGCTAGGTAGAATTCCACATCAAAAATTATCTTTTTATCATTTACCTACTCAAGGACGAGCAGGAATTAAGCTTGGGGATGCCGATATGTCTTTGTCGTATCTATAATTTTTGATTGTTTACTGACAATATTCTATAACTTTCATATACTTTTGGCAACTTTTTATACTATTTTTGGGACTAACATATTGATCCAGTGCCCAGTGTGAGTTCCTGTTTGTTGCATGTTTTTTGTTTCACAGAAAATCCATATCAAACAAAGTCCAAACGGGATAAAACTTACGGAGATTTTTTTGGAATATATGTGAATTTTGGGAAGTGGAATCAACAGAAGGTGGTGCCCGAGGGGCCCACAAGCCTACCAGGCGTGCCCTGGGGGGTAGGGCTCGCCCCGAGGGCTTGTGCCCACCCCTTAGGTCGGTTCATTTATGGATAAAGATCCCCTCAAAATTTCATCCCGATCGGAGTTACGGATCTCCGGATATTTAAGAAACGGTGAAAGGCCAGAATCTAGGCACGCAGAAACAGAAGGAAATAGAGAGGGAGATCCAATCTCGGAGGGGCTCTCGCTCCTTCGCCACCATGGAGGCCAAGGACCAGAGGGGAAACCCTCCTCCCGTCTAGGGAGGAGGTCAAGGAAGAAGAAGAAGAAGAAGGGGTGCTCTCTCCCCCTCTCTTCCAGTGGCATTGGAACGCCGTCGGGGCCATCATCGTGACGGCGATCTACTCCAACAACTCCGTCATCTTCACCAACACCTCCATCACCTTCCCCCATCTATCTACAGCGGTCCACTCTCCCACAACCCTCTATACCCTCTACTTGAACATGGTTCTTTATGCTTGATATTATTATCCAATGATGTGTTGCCATCCTATGATGTCTGAGTAGATCTATTTTGTCCTATTGGCTGATTGATGATCATGATTGGTTTGAGTTGCATGTTTATTATTGGTGTTGTCCTATGGTGCTCTCCGTGTCGCGCAAGCGTGAGGGATCCTCGTTGTAGGATGTTGCAATGTGTTCATGATTTGCCTATGGTGGGTTGCTTGAGTGATAGAAGAATAAACCCGAGTAGGTGGGTTGTTGCATATGGGAATAAAGAGGACTTGATACCTCATAATGATATGGTTTGGTTTTACCTTAATGATATTTAGTAGTTTCGGATGCTTTCTAGAGTTCCAATCATAGGTGCATATGATCCAAGTAGAGAAAGTATGTTAGCTTATGCCTCTCCCTCATATAAAATTGCAATAATGATTACCAGTCTAGTTATCGATTGCCTAGGGACAATTCCGCAACTCCTACCACCACTTTTCCACACTCTTTAAACTAACTTAATTGTCTCTTTATCTAAGCATCCCCTAGTTTTTATTTCCATGCTCTTTATTATCTTGCAAACCTATCCTATCACACCTACAAAGTACTTCTAGTTTCATACTTGTTCTAGGTAAAGCAAACATTAAGCGTGCATAGAGTTGTATCGATGGTCGATAGTACTTGAGGGAATATTTGTTCTACCTTTAGCTCCTCGTTGGGTTCGACACTCTTACTTATAGAGAAAGGCTACAATTGATCCCCTATACTTGTGGGTTATCACTGCACTTTTTGTTTACTTATTTTCTTTTGTGTTCTTGCAAGATCAATTTGCCAAAACTATCACTACCTAATCTATGTTATAACCGTGGAGAGCTTGAGAACCTATCTTTCACGCCGAGTTGCAAGTATTTGTTATTTGTGTGCAGGGTTTGTTTACATAGGTGTGTTGTCTTCCTCTATGGATTGATACCTTGGTTTCATAACTAAGGGAAATACTTACCGTCACTATGATGCATCATCCCTTCCTCTTTGGGGAAATACCGACGCAGTCTCAAGCCACGTCAAAGGAATTTCTAGCACCGTTACCAAGGAGGAAGCAATCTCATCTACCAGGTTCCTAATCACAAATCTCATCTCCTTGTAATTTACATTATTTGCCATTTGCCTCTTGTTTTCCTCTCCCCCACTTCACAAATTTGTCGTTTTATTCGCCCTCCCTTTCGCCAATTTTCCATTTGATCTTTTGCTCACTTGTCACCACGAGTGATTTTGGTATGGTAGAAACGGACTATGGCAGAACTCCTAAAATTGGACGTTCTAGCAATCTAGATTCTAAAAATTTTGTTTTTGGTCAAGGGAACCTTATAGGAAAAGAAACCATCCAAGAACTTTTCAAATTGTGTTGGAAATTTGACTCTTGATGATGCTCCTATACTTAAAAGAACTAAAACTTATGCGGAAGCTATCTCAGCACTAATTTTGAAACATGATTTTTTTAATCCGCACTCATACTACTTTGCAAAGATTGTTTTGTGAGCTACCCATTTTAAAAGATACCAAAGCTAAAAAGTTAGCCACCCTTATTCTCATGAATGAATTTGATCAATAAGTACGAGAAGCTAGGGAGATTTTTGATCATTTTGGTAAAAGCCATGAGAAATCATAAATAAATGAGATCCTTTATGAAATTTATTGCATGTTAAGACATTTTCTTGGGAATAATCAAAAAATTTATGATAACCTTAAAAAGGAAGTCCCCGTTTTAGGTATCATCCAACAAACCTTGGATTATAGCCGGTAATCAAGGGGGATACTTAGATGGACAACTTGATAGTGCTAAAATTTCTATGGATAATTTGTTTCAAGTTGTGTTTACAAATCCTCTTGATGAAAGTACATCTATGAATAAAATGAAGAAGTATCACAATACTTGAATCTATGTGTTATGCCTAGCTAGGGGCGTAAAACGATAGCGCTTCTTGGGAGGCAACCCAATGAATAAATTATTTTTATCCTTTTATTTCTGTTTTTGAGTGTTTTTCACAATTATGATTCTTTTATGAGTGTGTTATTTTGTTTTATTTGGTGTTTGTGCCAAGTAATGCCTTTAGGATGATCCATAAGATGAGTAGAAACAATGCTGAATTTGAAACAGAAACTTGTTTCCCACTGCACGAATTTTCATTTTTTATTCGAAGGTGATATTGAGTTGACATTTTTAACAAAGTATTTCTATACAAATATTTTACGTTGTCCTATTTTTGAGAATTTTTAGAGTTCCATAAGTATGGGTAGAGTACAGATTACTACAAACTGTTCTGTCTGAAACAGATTTTGTTTTCATTGCATTATGCGCTTGCTTTGATGAATCTATGGCTTGTATCGGGGGGTATAAGTCATGGTAAAGTTAGAATACAATAGATATAATGCAATAATGAAATATGAATGGGTTTACAACAGTACCTAAAGTGGTAATTTGCTTTATTATACTAACGGATCTCACGAGAATTCTGTCAAGTTTTGTGTGATTGAAGTTTTCAAGTTTTGGGTGAGATCACGATGGATGAAGGAATAAGAAGTTAGAAGAGCCAATATTGGGGATGATACATCACCCCAAGGTAATATCCAAAGAGTAACAATCAACTAATCTTGGGTATGCCCCGAGTGGCATCCCCTGTTTCTTCTAACAACCATCGGTATTCTACTTGGAACTATATTTTTATTCGTCACATATCATGAGTTTTGCTTGGACGTCTTGTATCTTTGCTTGTTTTGATTTTTTTTTATTTTCATTAGTATCCTTGTTGGACACACCTACTTGAGAGAGCCACAATATTCTATGATTAGTTAGAATTGCTCTTTATGCTTCACTTAAAACTATTGAGCAACGGAATTGCGCTAGTGCTTCACTTATATCATGTTGAGCACGACATGCTTTCACATGTTTGAAGAAATGCTCTAATGCTTCACTTATATTAATTTGAGAGTTATTAATTTTGAAGAAATACTCTCATGCCTCACTTATATTATTTTGAGAGATGAAACTTGTATGCTCATGTTCTTCACTTATATCTATGTGAGCTTGTCAAAATCAATTGCAATATAAGAAACTAGTCCCAAAGTGATAGATATTCAAGAGGGATATAATAAAAACTTTAATGAAGACCATTGGATAAATTAAACTTGATTCTTTGTAATAGTTTTGATACATGGCAATAGTGATATGTGAGTTATGTTGATGTGTAATTATGCTTAGTAAGATTATTGGTGTTAAGGTTTGTGATTCCCTATGCAAGCACGAAAGTCAATAGTTCTACTATGAAATTACATCATACTTATGGTGAATTGTTCGATGTTATTTATGCTTAATGCTCGCTTATGTGATTTTTCATTTCTTGGTTGGATGCTTCCCAACTTGACCGTATGCTAACCATACATGCAAATGCGTACGACCAAGATTAGGGACTCACTGATCGATATCACAACACAACTCTAGACACAAAATAAAGTCATACATCTTCATATTAAATGCCAGGGGCCTCGAGGGCTCGAATACATAAGCTCGACATAAACACGAGTCAGAGGAAGCAAATAATATCTAAGTACAAACATATGTTAAACAAGTTTTGCCTCAAAAAGGCTAGCACAAACATAACACTGATCGAAAGAGGAGAGGCCTCTTGCCTGAGAACCTCCTATCCTACTGCTGGTCGGGGGTAGCCTCCTCGTAGTAGTAAGCTCCAGCAGTGGTGTAGTAGTCGTCTCCCGCATACTCCATCTTTGGGGCTCCATTGTCTGAATGCAGCAATCGTATCGAGAGGGAAAGAGAAAGCAAAGAAGTGGTGAGTACTGATCCAAAGTACTCGCAAGACTGACATCAGAAGTATGCTAAGTATGCATCACTATTAAGGAAAAGGGGTTATGTCTAGACTACCTATAGAAAGCAAAAAATGAAGGGGAAGTCCTAGTCCTATCGAAGACTAGCATCTTCAACATCTTGAAGCATTAGAAGAGTGTAGAATGGTAACTCATATATAGAAGATTTTATTGTAGCAATTTTACTAAGTAACCACGCCCAGATATTCTTCCTCGACTCCTTGTGAGACACCAGTCTCGGAGCCAACATTAATTTCAATTTTAAATCACAGTTATAGTTCTAGTAGATCAAGGTATAACTCCAAGTTGTCCTGTTACCGTGGACACAGCTATTCGAATAGTTGAATTCATCCCTGCAGGGGTGCACCACATTTAGAACATGCTTGATCACCTCCGGATAGACACACTTTCCTGGGTAATGCCCGACCTCGGGATATCAACATGTCCTCGCCCCATGTAGACTCAATAGAGAGGCTAGCCCGCCAGTCTAAATCCTAAGTGCACATGGGTCATGGATCCACTCACCCTTTGTAGTCATGCACGATGCGTGGGCGGCCGAGTTCAGTCCTAACACCTCTTATACAAGCACAATTGTGGACCACTCGGGTGCGCGCCACTCAATTACTGACGTCCGAAGAGCTTCGGCGGATACAATGATGTTGAGTACCCATAACTTATCCTATGTGAAGGTTTAGTGTGAAAAAGGTCAAACGACCAACTCAGATCAAATACCCAAACCCTTAGCATTTTATTAATGCAGTGACGAACGCGACCCACCATGTGCAGTCCCGTCACCCCGCCTCGAGGCCTCGTGGCAAGGCCTCACCTGCCCAGCCACGCCTCATCATCATCAAACCATGGGTACCTCTCAGGGCTGACCCATCACCAATATATTTCCAAAACCAAGTCATACCAATTGTGTGTATAAGACATCAAAATGGGGCCTGAGGAACCACCCTCAAGGTTTCCACTCGATGTAACCGTCAAGGTGGACCTAGTGGAATCACCCTCGGGTTTCCACACTTGAGGGGGTTGCACCCTGTGTTTACCAGGACTGACTAACTACACTACAAAGCTAACATCATGAGTACTTCGCGAGGTGTCACCCTCGATACTCAATAGTAGCTCTACAGACTCGTACAACCAAGGGGGTGTGCGGTGATGTGTCAGGCCTGGCTCGTCGATCATGATGACCGAGTAACTAATAATTAAAGCGGGGGCAACTGGTACTAAGGGGTCACATGGGTCACTGATCCACACATACTAAGTAGTTTAAAGAAGTAGTAGGTACAGTAGCAGTTTATCAAAAGGATGATATGCATCAGAATAGGAGCAAACTACAACAGTAGCAAAGTCTAATGCAAGAATGAGAGATAAAGAATGGGCGATATTGGAATGCTCAAAGGAGGTTTCTTGCCTTGTTATTGTGCTGCAAAAGGCTGATCGTCAGTCGCGTACTTATACCCGGCAGCAGCGTGAGCCTCAGGGTCTACTGGTAAGAAGAGGGGGGAGAAACAATAAATATAAAGCAAATATGCAATCACAATGCATGACATGGCAATATGCAGAGCTAGGCATGCACTAACATGGTACCACACGTCACAAACGGATCGGAAGAATATATCACGATATTTTCCGAGTCTTGGACTACTACCTGACAGACGAAAACGATGGAAAAATTCCATGTTCGTCATGCTAGCGGTATGTGACAAATGAACGGACAGCGTATTCAGATTCGTGGGATTTTTCTGGACAACTTTCATGTATAAATTATTTTTAGCCGAGCTACAGATTAATTTATATTAATTCCTAAAGTTTTAATAATATTATTAAATTAAAAGGACTAAATTTAATTTGATAATTCTTTTATGACATCAGCATGATGTCATGCTGACATCAGCAGTCAACAATCACAGTTGACTGGTCAAACTAACCAGTGGGTCCCACTGTCATAGTCACTAGTGTTAATTAATGTTTAGTTGACATTTAATCGGGTTAATTAGGGGGTGGGACCCACATGTCATTCTCTGATGCGCGGCGGCCGGAGCTAGGCACGATGATGGAGGTCAAGCGCAGCGGGGCCGTGAGCGGGCATGAGCGCGGAGGCAAACGAAGGGAGGGTGCAGTGGCGACGGAGAGTGTGACGGTACGCGTGCGGGGGGCGGAGCGGGCGTGCACAGGCGCGACGAGATGCGGCCAGGGGCACAGCGGGGCGCGGCCATGGCGTGGGGTAGGCGATGTAGGATCAAAAGTAGGTCTCGAGGGGGTGATTAGACCACTTGACTAAATAAAAATTCTACCTTTTTCCCAATTTTAAGTGTTGGCAGATTTTAGCATTCATGGCAAGTCAAGCACACCCTACACATGCATGTCTACGAGTATAGCAGCGGAAAGTAAAGACAAGCATGAGTAGTAAAGTAAGGGTAGGAAGATCAAACACAATTTGGAGACACTAAGATTTTTCCCATGGTTCCGATAGGTGGTGCTATCGTATGTCCACATTTATGGAGTCTTCAACCCAGAGAGTGTAACGGTCACAAGAGTCCACAGAGAGCTCCACCCATAAGGGTCCACGAAGTAGCAACCTTACTATTCCATAACGGCTTCCATCCACGAAGTACTAGGCTCACTATGGGTAGATTTTCATGAAGTAGGCGATCTCCTCGTCCGTACAAACTTCTTGGTTCAACTCCACAACACGAACTAGGAGGCTCCAAAGCGACACCTAACCAATTTAGGAGGCACCACCGTCCAAAAGGTAATAGGCTTGGCAATGTCTATGAACTCCTTGCTCTTGTGCTTCAAGATGATAGACTCCTCAACACACAATCACTCTCTCACATATTTGGCTATGGTGGAAGAGATTGATTTGGTGGAAAGCAACCTGAGGAGGCTAGAGATCAAGTTTCATACGGATGGAGTGGAATGGCTTGATCTCAACACATGAGTAGGTGGCTCTCTCTCAGAAAATTGGATGGGGAAAGTATGTAATAGTTCCGAGTGCTTCTCTTTTGAGTAGTTGGTGGTGAAGGGGTATATATAGGCATCCCCAAAAATCCAACCGCTACACCTTAAGTGACAAACTCGGTGACACTGATGTGTGAATCCCAGTGGTACCGAGTTGCTCCAAAGGCAGCAACTTTCGAATCTCGGTGAAACCGATATATACTTCTCAGTGGTAATGATTAGGTGACCAACGGTCAGATTGCGCAACTCGGTGAGGCCGACGCAACATACTCGATGGTACTGATTTTGTGAATCGAGGTAACAGAAAGTTGGCAACCCAAACTCAGTGGCACCAAAGTGGAAGCGGTTGCACCGATGTGCTAGGGTTTGGCATGTGTCTATCTGAGTTTGGGAATCGGTGGCACCGAGTGGAAATTATTGGTTGCACCAATTATATATATTTGGCTTTGGACAAACTTTTGTGGAAGAGCTTGTAGGTGGTTTTGGTGACTATCACTTGTGCACGTGGAGCATCTTGTTCACCAACAATACCTTATGCCCTTTTGATAGTATTGGCTTTCCTATGGACACAAAGTGATTTCTCACGAAGTAAAATGTAGAGTCATATTGCTTGAAGGTTTGCCAATCCATTTCCTTATATTTTGGGGTTTCTCCACAATCCTTTTGCCATCCCTATCATAAAACTTTTCCTGAAATATGCTTAGTGGAAACATTAGTTCAATGACATGTATGTTGTTATTAATTACCAAAACAACCAAGGGAGCAAATGTGCTTTCAGTCTCACCCTTTTGGGTAATTGATGACAACATATATATCAAAGCTTTGACATCTGATATAATCAATGAATGTAATCGTCGCTTTGAGAAGTATGTGATAAGCAAGAGCTCCCCATAAATCTGTGCATTATTTGAAATTTGCGTCTGAATGCAAATGCACAATCGATTAGGTACATGGGGCACTCTTTCATGTCACATACAACTTGGTGGTGTGGGAGAAGATTAATAATGAAAATCATAGCACACCACAATCAAGTAAAGGCGATTGACCATCTCATAAGCATCAAAATGATAGGAAATAGTAGCAACACAAATCAATTGTATGATAAAACACACAAGGTTTAACACATCCAAACCAAAAGATCAAATGTTTTTGAAAAAGCGATAAAAACCAACACTCTCTCACTCGAAGCCTAAAGATCTATATACAACTTCTCCCCGTTTGGCAACAAGTTACCAAGAAGTTGAAAGATATATAGCTAATCGTTCTTCTGGCGCTGATCTCCTCCGATGGTCAATGAAGGAGTCGAGAGAACTGCGTCAACGAAGATGTCGGCAAGCGGCATGGACGGAGTTGGTGTAGCAACAGGAGGAACTCGAGGAGCTGATGGACCTGAAGAGGCTATAACAGGTACTGATGAAGAAGGCCTCAACTCTAGAGCTGGCAGTGTGGCTGATCTGGCCTGTGTGGTGAACCGAGTGCCTCGCTTGAGAGGAGAGTCATCCTCATCATCTGAAGTGTCTGGACTGGGCATGCTATCAATTTCCTTGTTGACCTTGTTGACGGTCTTGGTTAGCCCATCCACCTTGTCATTGAGGGTCTTGATCCTATTCTCCATGATCATCACAAGACTATGCTGATTCTCCAATATGTCCTTGATGTCCTTATGCATGCCCCAAACGGTAGTGATCAAAAGATCCATTTGCTCGTTCTTGGATCTAGGGACTTGAGCACTGGTGGCTCTAGCTGCCTTTGCCTCTGCCTATGATGCAGCTGAGGTGGGATGATCTGGGTTCATCACCACAACGTTGTCCTCAAGATCTGGCTATAAGGGCAAGTGTGTCCTGTCAAGAGCAAAAATGTGCTTCTCCAGCTTGCAGTTGATGAGCATGTGAATGTACGGTGCATAGCAACACGAGCGCTTCTGGTCAGCAGCAACCCTCTTCACTGTCTCCACAATCAGGTCCATCACTCTGAATCTCATATGTTGGTCTATAAGAAGCACTAAGTTGATGGAGTATCCTCGGATTATCTTCTTGTCTCCTGACTTAGGCATCAAAGTGTGCCTCAGAATGGTGTTGATGGTGCGAAGACCTGCTTGGAGGTAATAGATTGATCCTAGCTTATGAGAGTTCAGATGTGCAACAGGGATCACAATGTACATGTCCTTCATGGAATTGTGGCTTGCCTTGGGCTCAGAGTACACACATATATCACCATCTTCCACATCTAGGACTCCTAAGATGGCAGCCCATTCATCAATAGTAGATTCATACCTTGCTCCTTCAGTCATCCACACAATCCTACCATCTCCATAGAAGTGATCAATGGAGTAAAATTGCATGATCATCTCATTGTTCCATGCAATGAATTCTTTGCCACCAAATTCATCTAGGCCAATGCAAAGAAAGTTCACTTGCACACTCAGGAAGTAGTCTTCATTCTCCTTGATGTACTTCCAATCCAGATACCTCATATCACTAGCAGCTGGACTCTTGTCAAGCAATACAGTCTCATAGAAATCTTGTTGTTCTTTGGTGTAGAATTTGTAGTCAACAGTAGTATTTCTCCTTTCAGAGTAAGTATCAGCAGCTCTCCACTCTCTCAGCCCTGAATCCTTCTTCTTCTTCATGTCCTCAACAACCAAGTGACTGGCATTGTGCTCTGGAAGGTGTAGTCTAAGCTTCATCAATGCGGACATGGCATCCTCCTCAGCATCTCTGGAGGTAGATCCCTTGTTCTTCTTGGAAGTTGGGATGTCTCTAGTAGTCCTCCTGGGCTTGGGAGTTGAAGGCTTCTTATTGGGAGCATCTGGCTTGCTCGTGGATGGAGCTTGCTTTGGCATAGCATCAGACAAAAAATTTCTTTTGCTTCTTCTTGGGAGGAGCCTTTGTAGCTCGCTCTTCCTCCTCATCCTCAGCAGCAGCAGTCTCTTCTGGCTCCTCATACATAGAGGTGGGCCTGCCAACAACATAGAAAATCCTCTTCCTGGATTTGTTCTTCTCTCCTGACTTCTTAGGCATAGACTTCTTGGAGGTCTCAACAGTCATAGTGCCTCTAGAGCTCTCACGTGCTCTCATAGTTTCAAAGGGGGCATACTGCTTCCTGACTGTCTTCTTAGTGGGCTTCTTGACAGATTTGTATTGCTTGGACTTGGGAGGCACTTCATCAGGTATGAAGTCCTCATCTTCCTCATCAGAATTGAGCTTTCTTCTTGCCCTGGTTGAAGCTTTGGGCAGATCTGGTGAGCTTGGAATACCAACATATAAATAGGATGAGCTATTGTTTGGACTAGTGCCAGAGGTCATGTCAACATTTTGCTCCTTCAAGTTCTGACTATCCTCTGAAGCAGACTGTCGGAGTCAAAACCGGCGGATCTCAGGGAGGGGGTCCCGAGGTGTGATACTAGGATCGATGGTAACAAGGGACGAAGGAGACAATGTTTACCCAGTTTTGGGCCCTCCTATGGAGTCAAAACCCTATGTCATGCTCGATTATATTGATGGTATGAAGGTTACAGAGTTGATCTACCTCGAGATCGAATAGCTAGAATTTCTCTGCCCGACAATCTAAAACCCTCCCGGTTTATATAGACACCTGGGGGAGGGGTACCTAGGGTTTACACAACGTAAGTCTCCTGCCGAGGATGGAGATGTCGATTTCCTCATCTTGACTTGGACTGCATGAAGCGCCTTTGGTACTTCCTCTAGAATGAGGCCCCTACTACGATAGTCAGAATGTGGCCCACCAAGCCGGACTATTTGGAAATAGGCCAATAGACTGAGGACCCCTTAATCCAAGACTCTCTCAGTAGCCCCCGAACTAGCCCCCAATGCCAAGGGTCTTAGCTCTGGCAGCTTCATGTGATCATAGTCTTCGGCTTGTGGGTGAGTTCTTCTTCCCATTAATGATCGGCTGAGACTAGTTCGGCTTCCAATGATGCGTAATGCTTCTGATCATATGATCGTCCGGACACCATGAATTGCTTAGTCTCGAAGGCCGAACGTCAACGTGTAAACAGTGTTTTCTAACGACCTTTCTGACGAAGGGTCGTGGCCTACCATGACCGCTGAAGCAGTTATGAAAACTCGATTCGCGGTTCGAGGTCGTTTTTTCATTGGCACGACTCATCAGTGACTAAATCGTGCTCCGTTTCGCATGGGATATGATTAATATCTCAACTTACTTTACGCGCATATAAAGGCACACACGTCTTGGGAAGCGGAGAAATTTGCGGCACAGTAAGGGAGGCTAATCGGTGGCACGCCTCATAAAAAGGGAAAAACCTCCCAAAGCCTATTCACGCTTCCATTCGCATCCTCTGCTTCCTTAATCTCCTCAAGCTCCCAGAGCTCTGATCCAGTTCTTCCTCGACTTCTCCTCCGTGCTCAGCCATGGCGGGTTCAGGCTCCAATGGCAAGCGGGAGGCCTCCACGGTCCTAGACAAAGACATCCGGGACCTAAAGCAGGCCAGCTACCTCCCCGCCAACGTCTTCCACCGCACTCTAGAGAAGAACACGATGTTTCCCACCCCTAAGCTAGGTGAGAGGGTGGTGTTCGTCCCCCATTTCATCCGGGGACTGAGCTTCCCGCTCCACCCCTTCATCAAGGGCCTCATGTTCTTCTACGGGTTGGACTTCCGCGACCTCCCCCCGAACTCCTTCATGCACATATCGTCATTTATCATCATCTGCGAAGCCTTCCTGCGGGTCGAACCACACTTCGGCCTATGGCTCAAAGTCATCTACGCCAAGCCGAAGACTATCGCAGGCAAGCACGCGGACTGTGGGGGGCGGTAATTAGCAAGCTCCCCCGCGTCGGATGGCCGACTGGCACCTTCATCGACACCATAAAAATCTGGAAAAAAGAGTGGTTTTATATCACCAAACCAAGGGAAGAGGGTCAGGTTGCTCCCGCCGAATTCAGATACGGACCCCCCCCCATGAGATTGACCTCATGGCTCTAGAAGGGCCTTGACTGGGGGTCAGATGCAGAGGTGGACACATTGCAGAAGCGCATCTCCACGATGGTCAAGGCCAAGATCAAGCTAGTTAATGTGGTCCAGATCATGCTTCGATGTTGTATCCTCCCCTGCCAGCGTCGGGATTCCCCATGTGGGCTTATCAGCTTGACGATGAGCTTACCGTATGCCAACTCTTCTGCACTACTCCTGAGAAACTATGGAAAGCGTCATTCAAGCCTCGAAAGAGCTGGCCAGCCAGGAAGGAGGATTCGGGCCTAAGCGTCGATAACCCTCCCACCCAGGTACGATATAATTTCAATCAATTGGCTCTTGTTTTTTTGACAAAAGGACTAAATGCCTTTCCCTTCATCCTTTGCAGAAATGGTTGAGCGAGGCCACGGGAATCAACTACCCGGCACCACAGCCCGAAGACCCTATGTCAGAGCTGTTGTCGGAGATGCTTGTCCTGGCGCCGTACACGGCGCCAGAGAAGAAGGAGAAAAAGAAGAAGACCAGAGATGGTCTCCGCATAAGGGACCAGCCGGACGCTGTGTCCGAGAAAACTCATGACTCCTCTACCCACGAGGACGAGCATGAGGACGGGGGGAAGGCGATTCCCCCCTCCCAAGAAAAAGGGTGGTGTCGCCGGACGCCGCGGAGGACGTACCTCCTCCTACCCAAAGAGGGTGTGTTGGCCAAGGTTAATCCTGCCTGACAACAGCTCGGCTCTGATGCCGAGTCTGAGGACTTCCAGAAGGTTCCCCAAAGGAACCTAAGGGTCAAGCCCCCAGCTCGAAGGTATGAATCCGAAGATTTCTTGAATCATCTATGCGAAGTTTTTAATGTTTTTAAATGTAAGGACGCCTTTTTGGTTTGCAGCCCACCACGCGTTCTCCCCACCGACCAAGTTTCGGATGGGGAGTCACCACCCACCGAGCTGGCAGAAAGTAGGACTGCGTCACACCCCACTCCTAGGGGCCGCGAAGGATGCCACGGAGGTATCATCCCGCCAGGCTCCTTTGGAGCCGAACACTGGCGAAGTGGGTGATGGCGTTATGGCCGAGGTTAATGCCTCGGCCGCTGAAGACCGAGGGGAGGAGCCACTCCCGGCCACTAAGGAGGACGGACAAAGGAATGTCCAGTCCCCTCCGAGGTCATCTCTGGAGTGCACTGTGCATCTGGAGCCACCAGTTCCATCCTTGATCAAAGGTCGGGTTAACCGGTCACCACTGGCGCCACCGATGACTGGGTGGCCAGTATGGAGGAGGCTCTATCAAGCGCCTCCATCTCCAAGGATCGCCACACCCTTATGGGTGCGGTTTTGAAGGGCATTCAGTCCGTTGATAGCGGAATGAAAGAGGCCTTCAATGGTCTCTTGACGGGCTTCCATGTGAGCCACGCAATACTCTTGTCCTAAAATTTTAATTTTATTAGGTCAGTGCTATTGTTATATATAGCAGCCCCCGAGCCCTGGTTGAGTTGTAGAAAAACTCTCCCAGGGGTCAAATACGAATAAGTAACTAGCAAGGCACAAGACCTTATTCCTCCCCTAATGTTCTAACAGCCCTGAAGAAAGCCGAACATAGGGTCATGCTCTTGACAGTTCGGGGGTTTGAACCTATATAAACTGATATTTTTATTGTTTGTAGGCCTCGTCATCAGCGGCGGCCATTAATGTTGTAGAGCTTACCGAGTTAAATCGAAGCTCAATGCCTTGAACAAGAGGTTCAATGAGGCGCAAGGTAAGACGAATTGTAATATCCATGCTTTCTATTATTAGTGATCTATACTGTTGACTCGAAAGGGGCAATCTTCAGACTGGTCTGATAACTGTTGTTGTACGAAAATTCTGCGTAAGGTAAGTTGTCATCCCAACTAGATCCATAATCTAGCGCACAAGCTCTCAACATGTCTTCCAGAATCAGGTTGACTCTCTCAGTCTGTCCATCGGTCTGCGGATGAAAAGTTGTACTGAACTCCAGCCTTGTACCCAAAGTTTCATGTAACTGATGCCAAAACTTTGAGGTAAATTGTGTTCCTCTATCTGACACGATACTCCTCGGAACTCCATGCAGACATACGATCCTAGTCATATATATCTTGGCTAGCTTAGCGCTGGTATAGGTGGTTTTCACTGGAATGAAATGAGCCACCTTGGTCAAGCGATCAACCACTACCCAGATGGAATCATAACCTGAACGGGTCCTGGGTAATCCTGTGATGAAGTCCATACCAAGCTTTTCCCATTTCCACTCGGGTATCGGCAAAGGTTGGAGTAACCCTGCTGGTTTCTGATGTTCTGCCTTTACTCGCTGACAAACATCACATATTGCAACATGTTCCGCAATATCTTTCTTCATACCTGTCCACCAATAACTTTCCTTTAAATCCAGATACATCTTGGTATTGCCTGGGTGTATCGAGTAAGGTGAATCGTGGGCTTCCTGAAGTATCAACTTCCTGAGCTCTGGGTCATTGGGCACATAGATTCGGTTCTCAAACCACAAAATTCCATGTTCATCCTCACGAAAACCTTTCGCTTTATCATCTTTCATTCTCTGTTTAATCTCAGCTATCTCCTTGTCCGATTTCTGGGCTTCTCGAATTCTTTCAGTCAAGGTGGACTGAATCTCCAGTGTGGCAACATATCCTCTTGGGACTATCTCTAGCCTGAGCTCTCTGAGATCATCGGCTAACTCTTGGGGTAATCCTCCCGTTGTGAGTGTGTTTACATAAGTTTTCCGACTCAAGGCATCGGCTACAACATTAGCCTTACCTGGATGGTAATGTAATCTCATGTCATAGTCCTTGATTAACTCTAACCATCTCCTCTGTCTGAGGTTCAACTCCTTCTGCGTGAAGATATATTTCAGGATCTTATGGTCGGTGTATACATCACAACTATTTCCGATAAGAAAATGTCTCCAGGTCTTGAGTGCGTGCACTACGGCTGCTAGTTCCAAATCATGGGTGGCATAATTCAACTCATGAGGTCGTAGTTGTCTAGATGCATAGGCTACAACCTTTCCATCTTGCATGAGTACTCCTCCAAGTCCTTGACGTGAAGCATCACAATAAACCTGGAAGTCCTTCCGAATATTGGGCAAAATCAACACTGGGGCTGTGACCAAACGTTTCTTCAACTCCTGGAAACTGGCTTCACATTCCTCAGTCCAAACATACTTGGATTCTTTCTTCAACAACTCCGTCATGGGCTTGGCAATCTTTGAGAAATTCTCAATAAATCTCCGGTAATATCCGGCTAGTCCAAGGAAACTGCAGATCTCCTTAACTGAGGTGGGTGACTTCCACTCGGTGACGGCTTCAACCTTAGCGGGGTCTACGGCTATTCCTTCTCCGGAAATAACATGTCCAAGGAATCCGACTTCCGTCAGCCAAAATTCACATTTGTTGAACTTGGCATATAACTGATGCTCTCTTAGCTTTTCCAGAACTAAACACAGATGTTCCTTGTGTTCTTTCTCGTTCTTGGAGAATATCAAAATGTCATCGATGAACACCACGACAAACTTGTCCAAATATTCCATAAACACCTTGTTCATCAAATTCATGAAGTAGGCAGGAGCATTAGTCAAACCAAAGGACATGACTGTATACTCATATAAGCCATACCTTTGTGGTGAAAGCTGTTTTGGGTATATCCTGTTCACGAATCTTCAGTTGGTGATACCCTGATCGAAGATCGATCTTAGAGAATACTTTGGCACCTACTAGCTGATCAAACAAGTCATTAATCATCGGCAGAGGGTACTTGTTCTTGATAGTCACCTCGTTCAAGGCACGATAATCGACTACCATTCTCAAGGTTTTATCCTTCTTCTCCACCAAAAGAACTGGGGCTCCCCAAGGTGAAGAACTTGGGAGAATATATCCCTTGTCTAATAACTCCTTAATCTGCTTCTTGATTTCCACTAAATCATTTGTGGGCATCCGATAGGGTCTCTTGGAAATTGGGGTTGTCCCTGGTTGTAGCTCTATTAGGAACTCAATCTCCCTATCTGGTGGCATGCCTGATAATTCTTCCGGGAATACATCCGGAATGTCTTTTACCACAGGTACTTCCTCCTGAACAACTCTTGTGAGGGAATTTAACCGTGGACTCATCTGGGTGCGTCAGGATACATACTTAATCCTCTTGTTCTCTGGGGTGGTGAGTGAAACAGACTTGCTAGGGCAATCAAGATTTCCTTCATACTTGGTCATCCAATCCATGCCTAGGATTACATCCAATCCCTGGGATTCTAAGACGATGAGGTCGGTGGGAAAAACATGGTTTCCTATGTGAAGTTTCAGGGCATGGCATCCTATTCCTGCCATCATCATACCTCCTGGGGAACTGACCTTAATGGGCTGACTAAGGGTTTTAGTGGGCAAACCATACTTATCCACAACTACCCTTGATATGAATGAATGAGTTGCACCGGAATCAAAAAGTACTGTAACTGGACGTGAATGCAATAAAAACTTACCAACCACAGTCTCGGGTTGATCATAAACTTCTTCCACGTCAAGGTGGTTCACCTGGGCACGAGGAAACGGATTTGGCTTCTTGGCTGCGGAGTTGCCGTTTCCATTTCCCTGCTTGCTCTGGGGACACTCGGTAGCATAGTGCCCTGTCTTCTGGCACTTGAAACAGGTGATGTGGCTCAGATCCTTCTGAGTAGGAGCGTGACGGTGCTGGTTGTTGTTCCCATTCCCATTGTCAGTCTTGAAATTGCCATGGTTGGGACGGGCATTCCCATTTCCTCCATGGTTGTGGCCTCCATGGTTGTGCACGGCATGAGTGTGCCTTCCAAACTTACCGGTCCCTGACCCGGTATTCCCTGAGTACGGGGAGTAGCGGGGCTTCTGATGAGCTCCAGAGTTAAACTTCCCCTGAGTGTACTTCCTCTTGCGGTTCTCAATTTGCTGCTGCTTACCCTCCAAGATGAGGGCCTTGTCCACCAGCTCTTGGTAGTTATTGAAGGTAGCCACTACCAGCTGCATGCTCAACTCATCGTTGAGTCCTTCCAGAAACTTCTCTTGCTTGGCCGCATCATCGGCCACGTCTCCTGGTGCATAACGTGCCAATGTGCTGAAATCATCCACGTATTGGGCCACAGAGCGATTTCCCTGGCGCAAGTTGCGAAACTCGCGCTTCTTCAGACTCATAGCTCTAGCTGAAACATGTGTAGTGCGGAAAGCTTGCTTGAACTGCTCCCAAGTTACATCAGCAATAGGATATGTGGTGCTGTAGTTCTCCCACCATGAAGCTGCTGGTCCATCCAGTTGATGTGCGGCAAAGCGCACCTTCTCAGCGTCAGTACATCCAACGGTGACGAGTTCTCTCTCCATCTTACGGAGCCAGTCATCTGCTACAATGGGCTCAGTGCTGCTGGAGAAAGTTGGAGGATTCAACCTCAGAAAACGGGTGAGATTGTCAGCCTGGGGTGGGTGGTGGTTGTTGTTTTGGTTGTTGGTCTGATTCTGGATCAATAACTGCATCAGTGCATTCTGCTGCTGAAGGAGTTGCGTGAGTTCCGGCGGGAAGGTGAAGTCGAACTCACGTCGTGGAGGCATCTTGCTGTTTTCAGAGGGGTGAGAATTAGAATAGAACAAGGGCCTAAAAGGAGAAATTCACTACCCATGTGCAATGCAACAAACATATCACACCAAACACTCATTCATTTATTCAATCAATGTCAAACATCGGAATACAATACTCAATCAAACTAAGCATCGACCTACGCTTTAACGACGAAAATAAAAGATACATGGAGGGCATGACTAAAGTTTTCCTCAGAAGTACATGGTGACTGAGTCTCCTCCAGTGGTGCTCTCCTCATAGTCATCATCGTCGCTGATGAAAGGAGCCAAGTCTCCCTCAGGATGAAGATTTTCACCCATGTCCACCTGTTCCTCCAGAGTGGCGATGCGAGTATTCAGCTTGTCGATCCTCTCTAAGAAATCCTTCACCTCATACTCATGCTCGTACTCAGCTTCCCGTAAGTCAGCTTCGAGGTCAATCTCGCGGTTCATCAGATTCTTGATTGTCTTCATATCAGCACGAACTCGAAGCTCCAGAGTCCTGATGTGCGTCTCCAGGGTCTGGATATATGACATGGTGGAGTCTCCAGTGGGGTTGGTGATGATGTTGCCATGGGCATCTCTGCGGCAAACCATGCTGAGTCCTGGTGAAATGGTTCCACCTCTATATTCCTCCTGAATACGTCCAAGGGCACGATGAATGGCCATGTCTCTTCCAAGTATCCAGCTGGGTGCCACAAACTTGAAGTCGATGGGTTCCTTCCGATTCCCAAAGGTCTTCTCTGGGATGTGCACCTCGATCCTGTAGCGTCCATCTTGTGGAAATGACATGATAGGAGTCCCTGTGATGCTCGGCAAAGCAATTCTCACGTCCTTGACGATCCTCATCAGCTCCTTACCAAAAGGCATCATTGCGTCAGGCTGGCAAAACTCCGTGATCAACACTGGGATGAAGGTGGCCATCTATAAATTTTGAAATAACCAGAGAGAAATCAGAAATGAGTAGATGAGAGTATAAGAATTTTAAAGACAAAGAGATACAATCCTAAGGCTTTCCAATCCTAGAGGTTACGTCCTACGGCCAGCGTGTGCTCTGATACCATTTCTGTAGCGACCCGACCTGAAAGGCCAAATCTCCGGTGTTTCCGTACCATCCCAAGATCATGCTGGTACACACACGGTACATCAATGTATATATCAAAGGGAAATCACACAACATTATATTAATCGAAATCTCATATCGAGTCCTTTATTACAATAAAAATTACAATAAAGTGGCTGAAGGCCAACTCATGAGAATGTCTAAATCTTGCGGAAGCGTCGAAGGTAGATGAGTCCATATGACTCCAAGGGCATCTCACCGAGCGTAGAACGTGTCCTCACTCCTGGTCGGAAAAGTACTCTGCAACATGATACGTTGCAACCGTGTAGGTCAGCATATGGAATATGCCGGCAAAGTCACAAGAGAGGCGTGAAAAGATAATCATCTAGTCTACATGCTTATATGGCAGGTGGGGTGGTAACTTTTTGCGTAAAGCCAATTTTTCCTACATCAAGAGAGGGATAAGCAAAAATTATTACTAAGTTGGTTGATTAATGAGATGGTTCCACCAACCAATTCTCATACCCAAATTGTTAATACCCACATCATCATATTACTAGTGTTGAGAATTCCGAATTTTCAGTTCCTTTGGCTCAAGTCGTCCATGACCGTGGACACGGCTAATCGATTAGGTTTGAGTACTCTGTAGAGTTTTGCACACGTTCCCCCACAAGATTTGGTCGCCTCCGTTTGATTTCTCGCACTTCAGGGTGTTTGAGAAACGGATGACCAAAACATGGTCTTCTAAAGGGTTTCCCTGCGACTCTGTCGGTGCCCATCCTTTCCTACCGTTCTTCTACATCTTGTAGCACCGCCTGTCCAGGGTCACCACGATATCCAACCAAGCCATAGCCCATAATGACTTGTGGCTGTGCAGGTAAGCCTTGGGTCTTGAAGCACCCATCCATCTCTTTGTGCCTGGGTGGATCTTTCCGCGTGACTACTAGCCATCTCCAGCATCACCTAGGCAAATCCACTGGTTTCTCCAGGGTGCCGTTCAACCATCATTCACCCAGAGGTATGTTGAAAACTCGGAGTCTTGAAATCTTGATCATTAGGTAGGTCTTGTAATTAATCTCACAACTCTCATGAATCACACAACCAACCCCGTCTACTAGTAGCATAGCAAAATGTAAAACAACGTTTCCCGGGGCCAATGTGTCAAGGGATTAGGGGTACCTACCACATGATACTACATCAAGTAACCAATTTCCAGCTAACCTATTTTACATGCAATTGGGGTGATGGAAGAACTAATGCAATAAAAACATGGGTAAAGATGATCAAAGTGACTTGCCTGATTGATGATCTTCGTACGTGAGTGACTCTAAGTAACAAGCTTCGCACTCCAGATAATCTAACGAAGCAAACAAGAGCACTCAATAAGCATACAACAAAATATGGTAACTCACAACCATCAACCATGAACTAGTAACCAATCAAGACAAAACAATGCATAAAAAACACAAGCAAGAAAACACACAAAGTTTTGTTTTCGAAAAGATGATTGATAAAACACTACTAACATATTGAAACCTATTTGTAATAACAAAAACAATTGTTGACAGCAAGGAAACAATAAAAATATTTTATTAATAACAGAATTGAATTCATTAAAGTTTGTTGGGAAAAACTTTAGTAAAGTTTTTAAAAGTTTGATAAACACTATATGAAACAACTATAGTTTTACTAACAAAAGAGCAAAACAAAAATTATTACTTATTAGTAAAACATGTTCTTAACAGAAAAGAATTTTACAAATAAACTTATCTTAGAAAACAGCATTAAATTATATAAAACTTTGTTTGAAAGCAAAACTATTACTAACTAGTTGTTTTAATCAAAAATAAACCTATTTGAAAAGAAGTTGTGATTCCTATATTAACAAACAAATAAACTAAAAAATTTATATTTTTATTAACAACAAGTAAAACACTAAACGTTTAAACAACAGAACCTACTAAACAAATTAAAACTAAATCTAAGTTAAACTAACTAAAACTAAGTAAATAAAACTATACTATAATACTAGGCAGACTCTGTTTATAGCTAGGACACTAATCAAAATCATCCTAAAAGTTCTCAAACTAAGCATGAAGGTAGTCCTAACTAATACCAAACAGTAGCAAAAAGATTCATGTAAAAATCTATTTTCAAACTCTAGTTATTCAGATTTGAATATTTTGAGCAAATTTGATTCAATTCAAATTTTATAGTTCAAATTTGAAATTTAAAAGTACAGGGTAAAACTACATGAAAAATGTGAGTTATTTCAAAAAGAATCAACTCAAAACATTAAATAGATTAAAAGTTATTCACAAAACAAAATCAGAACAGGTTCTGTTTTCTAAACAAAATCAGAAAAGGGTGAAATATCTACCGGACGGCCAGGGGTGACGTGGCGACCTGTGAGTGGTTGGGCTAGTGTGCGCGCGGGTGGTTACGGGCGGTTGACCGATCCTAAGAGGATACCGGTTCGCGAAATAAAACGTTCTAATCTTGGCCATCGGATCTAGATCGGAGGGATGGGAGGGCTCACAGTGTAAAGGTCGCCGGCGTTGGGGATCTCCGGCGAGTCCGAAAGCGGCGAAGACGACGGTGAGGAGCTCCGGTGGTCGAGGGAGGCAGTGTAGTGGTTCAGACGACGGAGGGCAAGGTCTGGCGTCGAATGGGGGGTTGGAGGGGCGAGTGGACAACCGAGGTGACGGGCACGAGCAATGGGAGTTCCGGTGATGGCAGGGGCTCCGGCGAGGGTTTGCGGCGGCGTTCTGGCGACAGGAGAGGGGGCTCGAAGGGAAAATGGATGCGGGGAGTTGGGGCTCTTATATAGGATGCTCGGGTGGTGCGGGGGAGGAGAGAGGACAGAGATCCGGGGGGAAACGGCCGGCGACGTGGTCGGGCGAGAGGAAGGAGGCGACCGCGCGGGCGAACGGTCGGTCGGGGTGGTCCCGGTGGTAGCGAGAGGGGAGCGAGGTTTCCGCGTCGGTCGGCCGGCTCGAATTGAATTCGCGTATAACTGCCGTGGGCCGGCCCGTTTAATACAAAACTGTTACTGTTTTTATTAACCAGAGTAGTAAAACGTCTTTAAAAGCATTCAAAACATTTTCTAAAAATAGGAGTATTATATATCAAAATTAACAGAATAATAAATTTCATTTATTGAACATTTTTATTCTGTCATTTGAACAATTTGAAAAAAAAATATTTTTAGAAATTGCCTAATTGTTTTTAAAACCTTTTTGCAAATATTTTCAAAATAACCCCTGGTTATTTTTGTTCAAATAGATCACCAAATGGGTCCTGGTGTGGAGTGTCATGTTCCTCCTCTCTTATTTGAACTTTTTACCAAGATTTCAAATAGGTGAAAGCAACACATTGAAAGTAGAAAGGGCTTTCAGAAATTTAGAAAGAACATTTCAACATTGCATACATTCAAACAATGATGATGATAGATGCATAGCTATATTTCATAACATTCCAAAATGAAATTTTGGGATGTTACAAGGCTATCACAGATGGTAAGCCGTATTTACTATAGTGTGTCTTCCCGTGATAGCAGGTTCGCATTGCTCACCCAGGTGTGGCGTTCCTCAGGCGCCTGTTCGGACCTCCAGAAGAGTGTAGCGGACGCGAACCATCTCTACGCTTCGTGAGATGAAGGGGATGAGGCTCCGCTCTTTTGGGGGCAGTTTGAAGCCCCGAGCGCTCTCCTCTTCTCATCGAACAACTCAAGCAGCAGATGGAGTTACACAAGATTGTGTAGCCATCCATGAAGGATCTCTGCATCCGGCTATGGCCCGACGAGCCGTTGTCGAGCAGCTACTTCGACGTCATGTGGAAGCTAAGCGACGCTGCACCTCGGATTGACACGTTGAAGCATTCTTCCTGCATCGAGGGAGCGCGAATGGCCTTTGCAAGGAGCAAGGTCCATTGGCCGAGGCTTGAGCCGACCAAGATGGCTACCGCATCTCCACCCCATGGAAAGGAGTATAGGTGCCCCGAGCGATACTTCTTCGCGGTGATGGAGGGTGCTCGGGTGAGAGAGGCTCAATGTTCGAAGCAAAAAATTTAGGAATGAGCGTGTTGTAATGTGTCCGAAGACATTTTAACAATTTATGATGATTTTGCATGGTTTATGATGCCTTTTAAGTTTTGCATTCGCTATGACTCCCATGTGGCCGTTTAATCTGAAAGTTGCGATTCGTCAGCTTCAGCGCCCATGTAGATACTACGTGGGTTGTCCCTGCCTCTGCACTATGATCCTTAGCCGAGGTATCGGTGCCTGAAGGCGGTAGTGCGAGGGGGACAAGGCAATGATACTATGATGCTTTATTGCTTTCACTTAGCCGTAGGAGCATGAAAAAGGAACACGATGGTTGATGACTTGCCCCCAGTTGTTTGTGATGTTCAGATGAGCCGCGGCTAAAGCCAGCATCACATGGTTTGTATGAGTACAAAACCCCTCGTATTACACGGAATAACCTCTAACGAAGTTTAATATGATATTTATGCTCGGATTTGTAGACCGGTTCTCGCGTACTATGACAGATAGTTTTTGGCTTTCTCCCCTGAGGTGCTTGACCAGGCCATCTGGAAGCACAATCGCAGTGGTTTTCCCTTTGCTCTTTTAGACGAACGAACGGAACGTAAGAGGGCAAAAACACGAGCCAGGCAACCCAACTATTGACCCAAGACATAGTTCAGAACCGATGCATATAAAGGGAAATCCAAGAAGACGAACACACGATCAATTGTGTCGGTGGGATGCGTAAGGCGGTATTTAAACTCAAGACCCTGGTCTATTAGCCGGTTGCATCTTGATGTGTACTGAACAGTTTCGCAAGAAGCATTGATTAGGGAAGAAACAGAGAATGTACCATAAAATACAGCAAAGAGGCCATGCATAATGGACTTTTATTTGCTCAATGATTCTTATAACTCAAATTGCCAAAGCAACTATTAACAAGTATATGAAAATGGCATATAAAGTTTAGAGGAGGGGTTGTACCAGGGATGTTCGATGGGTGGCCTAACGTCCTCGATATGCCCTGTCGCCTGTCCACTCTTCTGCCACCTAGGGAGTTGCATTCCTTTATGGGTGATGTTGTCGGCGAGCGGACCTTGGAAAGAATATCTTGAGAAGTTGCCAAAGTATGGATGGGATTTACGCTTTAGCAGGTCCTTAATGGTTCCTGTAGTATGTTTGAAGACTTATATTGTTAGTAGTTCGGTCTAGCCGAACACTTACGCTTTGATAGTTGTTCCGCACTGCTGCCCATGGAATCTTAAGTGCAAAGTTGTGCCTTCTTGGCACGTGTTTCGCTGGCATTAGGGCTATGCAATGGGGAGCGAGTCCCTATTTCTGGGGAGAAGAAGGTTCTGGGAGACCGAGTTTGCTTGTCAACCTTGCGTGCCTTTATGGCAGATTGCGGCGTTTACCGATCATCATCATAATGGAATTCGGCCGCCAGGGCCAATGCATGTTCCTTAATTCGGAGGGAACGCTCTGTGTTGCCGTTGACAGTAATAACCCCCTTGGCCCCGGGCATGTCGAGCTTGAGGTATGTGTGGTGTGGGATGGTGTTAAAACGAGTGGCCCAGCAGGGCATGATAACCGTTGCGGAAAGGTACAATGTCAAAGATCAAGTCCTCACTACGGAAGTTATCGAGGGAACTAAACACTACTTCCAGGCTCACGAAGCCCATGCACCAGGCTTCGACGCCTGGGATCAGTCCTTTGAAGGTAGTGTTGCTAGGTTTGATCCTTGATGGATTTATACCCATCTTTTTCACCATGTCTGAGTAATCAGATTGAGGCTACTTCCTCCGTCCATTAGGACTTTAGTGAGGTGGTACCCATCGATAATGGGGTCTAGGACGAGGGCGTCTGAACCCCTATGATGGATACTGGTTAGGTGGTCGCGTCGATCGAAGGTGACCGGGTACGCTGACCATGGGGTATACTTCGGGGCTAGAGGCTCTATGGCGTAGACCTCTCTAAGGGCGCGCTTCCTCTCCTTTTTGGGTATGTGAGTGGCGTATATCATGTTCACAGTTTTTACCTTAGGAGGAAACTTCTTTGGTCCACCATTGATGGACCGCATGGCTCATCATCGTCCTTGCTGCGTGGGCCTTTGCCTTGCTCCTTGGTTGCGAGTTTGTCGGCTTGCTTCAACACCCAACAGTTATGGTTGGTGTGGATGTTGGGCTTGTCTTGTGTGTCATGGATCTGGCAAGGCCTCTCCATGATTTTATCCAGCAGGGTAGGTCCGTCACGATTGCCTTTAGGAGGCTTATTCTGCTGCCCGGGTCGAGGATTGCGGAAACTGGTGATAAAGGTCGTGTAGTTGGTATCATTGTTTCTGTGCCAGCACTTATTTTTGTTGCATCTTGGTTTCCCGTTCCTGTCCCTAATATCAGAAGTTCCGGGGTATTTGGGGTTGCGGATTCGTCTAGCTAGCTAGTTATCCTCGCTCGCACAAAAGCGAGTCATGAGTGATGTAAGGGTGAGCATTGTCCTAGGTTTGTCCTGAGCGAGCTGGCGAGCCAGCCATTCATCCCGAATATTGTGCCTAAAAGAGGCTATTGCCTCGGCATCCGGGCAGTTAACGATCTGGTTTTTCTTGGTCAAGAATCGATTCTAGAATTGCCGAGCGGACTCTCGTGCCTTATGGACGACGTTACTTAGGTCGGAAGAGTCCGGCGAGCGTACATAGGTTCCTTGGAAATTAGATCAGAATGCATCCTCTAGATCTTCCCAGCACCCGATAGAATTTTCAGGGAGGCTGTTTAACCAGTGCTGAGCTGGCCCCTTAAGTTTTAGGGGTAGGTACTTGATGGCATGGAGATCATCTCCTTGTTCCATGTGGAGGTGGAGGAGGAAAAACTCGAATCATACTATTGGGTTAGTTGTCCCATCGTATTCTTCTATGTTCACGGGTTTAAATCCTTCCGGGAACTAATGTTGCATCACCTTGACAGTGAAACATAGTGGGTGGGCAGTGCCCCTGACCTGAGCTATGTCGCACCTGTAATCGATGTCTGTTCTGGCCCGGTTTCATTCCCGACCTCTGTTGTTGCAGTCGAGCCGAGGCCGGTACCCATCCCGTCTATTGGGTGAGTACCCTATGGATCCCTAGATGGATCTCATACGACTTGTTCTATAGTCCAGGTTGTGTTGCAGGTCAAACCTTTCATCGGGCTCAATTGGCTCTTTTCCCCTTCTTCGGGGTATCGTCGTCCTATAACCAGTGACGTCAGCCATCCTATCGTGTCCTCAGGGAGGGCGGTCCGGCTGTTCGTATGAAGTGTGCTTGGGAGATGGCGTATTAGGAAGCTCGTTGTAGAATTGTGGTAGTAGTCGTTGGCGTGGATAGATCTTGGGTTGGTCCAATAGACCGGTATCGTATCCTTCCTCAGCTGATTGGACCCTCGTCCATCTATGATTGAGGTTTTCTTGTTCGGCCTTAAGCCGTCGTTCTTTTGTCTTCAGGCTTCGCACAGTGGCTATAAACTATTGCCTAAACCATTCCTGATCCTCAAGATTTTCAGGCATGGTGAAGTCTTCGGCCTTCGGGCTATCCTCCTTCTCTACAGGCGGGAGGTAGTTGTTGTCCTCAGAGTCGTGTGGATCCTCGGGGTCACGCTGATCCTCCGGTCTCTATTGGTCCTCTAACGGCTCCTTGGGGATATCGAGATCATCGAGGTCTTCCAGGGTATCGCATTCCCCGGTGCCAGCAATATCGAGATCATCGAGGTCTTCCAGGATATCAAGATCATCGAGGTCTTCCCTTTCATTTTTTGTCTTTGATCGTTTGCGCGATTTCTGGTGCCTCACTCGATTTATCGCCATTGTTTGCTGGGGGTGTTCGCCATTATCGTCTAGGGTATCCACCATGTGGATGTCGTAGGTGGAGGTAGCAGTCCATCGCCCGGTGTTGACAGGGGTGGGAGTGCAATCCTCTTCATCCATGTCTTCGGCCTCATCATAGGCATAGTACAACATGTCGGTTAAGTCTTCGACAATCTCTATCAAGTGGGTGGTGGGTGGGATGAAAAATTCCACTTGACTCGCCTCAAGGCCGATCTGAACGTGGATTGGACTTGGGTCATCAGTAATTTTCATCGATAAGATCCGATCTAGAGACTCATTCAGTGACGACAGCTCGATCGGGTCAATCTTCTCAGAGGCTTCAGAGTTAACCTCTGATGCATCCGTGCAAGGGGTGTGCTCGGCAGGAGACGGCCGCCGGCCATCTGGCGCAATGGAAGGATCCAGACTAAGAGCCACCTCATTGTCGGGGTTTGTCCCATGGACGGGATCGAAAGTAGAATCCGAGGTTAAGGCCTCGGATTCTTCGGGCACGACAGATGAGATCGCGAGCCCGGTTAGCGAAACATCACCCTAAGAGTCTAAGGAGAACTCTAGGTTCCCGAATCTGACCTCTTGATCAGGGGCGAAATTCCCGACCCGAACTAGACGGTAAGTCGGGTCAGCGTGCAGCACAATGCTGCTGAAAGCAAAGACCTGTCCGGGGACAAAGGAGTCCATGTTAAGGACTTCTTCGTTGATGACAACGCGAGCCGCCGATTCCTTTGGCGATCACAGTGGAACTCTCAATGAAAGCACCAATGTGGGGGTCAAAACCGGCGGATCTCGGCTAGGGGGTCCCGAGATGTGAGACTAGGATCGATGGTAACAAGGGACGAAGGAGACGATGTTTACCCAGGTTCGGGCCCTCCTATAGGTAAAACCCTACGTCGTGCTCGATTATATTGATGGTATGAAGGTTACAAAGTTGATCTACCTAGAGATTGAATAGCTATAACCCTAGACGAGTTTCTCTACCCTACAATCTAAAACCCACCCGGTGTTGGGGAACGTTGCATGGGAAACAAAAAATTTCCTACGCACACGCAAGATCTATCCATGGTGATGAGCATCTATGAGAGGGAGAGTGGATCTACATACCCTTGTAGATCGCTAAGCGGGAAGCGTTAAGAAACGCGGTTGGTGTAGTCAAACATCTTCGCAATCCAAATCGCCGAGCGTCCCATGATCACATCACGATCCATCCCGCGATCCAATCATGATCCGTCCCGCGAACTCATCACGATCCATCCCGCGATCTCATCACGATCCTCTCGCGATCTCATCACGATCCGTCATGTGAACTCATCATGAACCGTCTCGCGATCTTGTTCACGGTCCTTCCGATCTAGCGCCGAACGGACGGCACCTCCGTGTTCAGCACACGTGCAGCTTGATGACGATCTCCACCGTCTTGATCCAGCAAGAGGAAGTGGAGAGGGAGAAGAGTTCACCGGCAGCGTGACGGCGCTCCGATGATGGTGGTCGAGCAATTCCAGCAGGGCTTCGCCTAAGCACTGCGGAAATCCGATCTAGAGGAGCACCGATGGAACGGGTAGCACGTGGCCGTAAAATCTGTGTAAAACCCTTCTATTCCACCAGTATATATAGGAGGAGAGGAGGAGGAGGGCTGGCGCAGGTCTCAGCCCCTCTTGGAGTCCGCCGAAGCCAAGGGGGAGGAGTCCTACTCCTCCTCCACTCCTAGTAGGAGTGGGACTCTCCCTTTTTGCCTTTTTTCCACTCTTTTTCCTTTGGGACTCTTCCCCCAGCCGCATGGGCCTGTTGTGGCTATTCCACCAGCCCACTAAGGGCTGGTTAATACTCTCCCACAGCCCATGAAGCCTCTTGGGTCGAAATACCCCTCCCGAAGGTCTCCCGATACACTACCGGCACTCCCGGTACACTACCAATGAGCCCGAAACTTTTCCGGCGACCAAACTGGGACTTCCTATATATGAATCTTTACCTCCGGACCATTCCGAAGCTCCGCATGACATCTGGGATCTCATCCGGGACACCGAACAAACTTCGGTCACCACCATACATAACTCTATACTACCGAAACGTCACTAAACCTTAAGTGTGTAGACCCTGCGGGTTCGAGAACTATGTAGACATGACCGAGACACCTCTACGGTCAATAACCAATGGAGGGACCTGGATGTCCACATTGGTTCCTACATATTCTACGAAGATCTTTATCGGTCGAACCTCTATGTCAAGGATTCAGTTAATCCCGTATGATGTTCCCTTTGTTCTTCGGTATGTTACTTGCCCGAGATTCGATCGTCGGTATCTCCATACCTAGTTCAACCTCGTTACCGACAAGTCTCTTTTACTCGTTCCGTAATACAAGATCCCGTGACTAACACTTAGTCACATTGCTTGCAAGGCTTATTGTGATGTTGCATTACCGAGTGGGCCCTGAGATACCTCTCCCTCACACGGAGTAACAAATCCCAGCCTTGATCCATGCCAATTCAACAGACACCCTAGGAGATACCTGTAGAGCACCTTTATAGTCACCCAGTTACGTTGTGACGTTTGATACACACAAGGCACTCCTCCGATGTCCGTGAGTTGCATGATCTCATGGTCATAGGAACATATACTTGACATGCAGAAAATAGTAGCAATAAACTGACACGATCATATGCTACATTTGTAGTTTGGGTATTGTCCATCACATCATTCTCCTAATGATGTGATCCCGTTATCAAATGACATCTCATGTCCATGGCTAGGAAACCTTAACCATCCTTGATCAACGAGCTAGTCCATTAGAGGCATACTAGGGACATGGTTTTGTCCATGTATCCACACATGCATCTAAGTCTCCGATCAATACAATTTATAGCATGGATAATAAAAGATTATCATGAACAAGGAAATATGATAATAACTAATTTATTATTGCCTCTAGGGCATATTTCCAATAGTCTCCCACTTGCACTAGAGTCAATAATCTAGTTCACATCACCATGTGATTCGCATTGTTATGAATCTAACACCCAATGAGTTCTGGGGCTCGATCATGCTTTGCATGTGAGAGAGGTCTTATAGTCAACGGGTCTACGACATTCAGATCCGTGTGTACTTTGCAAATTTCTATGTCAAACCGTAAACACTGCTACCACACTCCACTTGGTACTATTCCAAATGGCTGCTCCACTATACGTATCTATATTGCTACTACAAGTCATCCGGATTGGTGTTAAAGCTTGCATCGACGTAACTCTTTACGACGAACTCTTTATCACCTCCATAATCGAGAAACATCTCCTTAGTCTTTTAGTTACTAAGGGTAATCTCGACCGCTGTCCAGTGCTCCATTCCAGGATCACTTTGAAACCTTCTGGCCATACTTATGGCAAGGCTGACATCGGGTCTTGTGCACAACATTGCATACAAGATAGAGCCTATGGCTGAAGCATAGGGGATGACACTCATCTTTTCTCTATCTTCTGCAGTCACTAGGCATTGAGTCTTACTCAACTTTACACCTTACAAAGCAGGTGAGAACACTTCTCTCTGACTAATCCATTTTGAACTCTTTCAAAAACTTGTCAAGGTGTGTACTCATTGAAAGTCTTATCAAACATCTTGATCTATCTTTATACATCTTGATGCTCAACAATTAGGTAGCTTTATCCAGGTCTTCCTTTGAAAAACTCTTTTCAAACAACTGTTTATGCTCTCTAGAAATTCTACATCATTTCCGAATAGCAATATGTCATCCACATATACTTATCAGAAACTCTATAGTGCTCCCACTCACTTTATTGCAAATACAAGTTTCTCGTAAACTTTGTATAGACTTAAAAACTTTGATCACCTCATCAAAGTGTATATTCCAACTCCGAGATGCTTGCTTCAGTTCACAGAAGAATCACTGAAGCTCGCACATCTTTTAGCATCCTTAGGACTGACAAAACCTTCTGGTTGTATCTCATACAATCTTTCCTTAAGGAAGGAAACGATGTTTTGGCATCCATCTGCCAGATTTCATAATTGAAAAATGCAGCAACTGCTAACATAATTCCAACAGACTTTAGCATCGCTAAGAGTGAGAAAGTCTCATCGCAGTCAACTCTTTGAACTTGTCGTAAACTACTTTGCAACAAGTCAAGCTTTACAAATGGTAACATTTACCATCAGCGTCTCTCTTCATTTTAAAGATCCATTTGTACTTTAACGACCAGCCGTCCAACGAGCAAGTACACCAAAGTCTATACTTGGTTTTCGTACATGGATCCTTTCTCGGATTTCATGGCCTCTAACCATTTGTTGGTTTCCAGGCCCATCATCGCTTCTCCATAGTTCGTAGGTTCATCGTTGTCCAACAACATGATCTTCAAGACAAGGTTGTCGTACCGCTCAGTAGCAGTACACGTCCTTGTCGACCTACGAATTTCGATAGTAACTTGATCTGAAGCTTCATGATCATCATCATTAACTTCCTCTTCAACTGACGTAGGCTTCACAGAAACATCTTTCTGTGCTGCGCCACTTTCTGGTTGAAGTAAAGGTTCAATAACCTCGTCAAGTTCTATTTTCCTTGTAGGTCGTTAGTAACTTGATCCGAAGCTTCATGATCATCATCATTAACTTCCTTTTCAACTGACGTAGGCTTCACAGAAACATCTTTCTGTGCTGCGCTACTTTCTGGTTGAAGCATAGGTTCAAATAACCTCATCAAGTTCTATCCTCCTCCCACTCAATTCTTTCAAGAGAAACCCTTTCTTGAGAAAGGACCTAGTTTTAGCAACAAACATTTTATGCTTGGATCTGAGATAGAAGGTTCAGCCAACTGTTCTTAGGGTATTCTATGAAGATGCATTTGTCCGCTTTGGGTTCGAGCTCATTAGGCGAAAACATTTTCCACACAAGCGTCGCAGCCCCAAACATTAATAAATGATAGCTTAGGTTTCTATCAAACCATAGTTCACACGGTGTCATCTCAACGGATTTAGATGGTGCCCTATTTAAAGTGAATGTTGTTGTCTCTAATGCATAACCCCAAAATTATAGTAACAAAACGATAATAGACATCATAGCACGCACCATATCCAATAGAGCACGACTATGACGTTCGGACACACCATCACACTATGGTGTTCCAGGTGGCGTGAGTTGTGAAACAACTTTCACATTGTATAAAGTTGTATGCCAAACTCGTAACTTATATATTCACCTCCACGATCATATCGCAAACATATTTATCTTCTTGTCATGATGATCTTAAACTTCACTCTGAATTTGCTTGAACCTTTCAAATGATTCAGACTTGTGTTTCATTAAGTAAATATACACTATATCTACTCAAATCATCAGTGAAGGTAAGAAAATAACGATATCCAGTGCATGCTACAAGACTCATTGGATTGCATACATCAACATGTATCATTTCCAATAAATCACTTGCCCGCTTCATCAAAACAGAAAACGGGGTCCTTAGTCATCTTGACCAAGAGGCATGGTTCGCATGTCTCAACCTATTCGAAATCGAATGAATCCAAAGATCCATCAGCATGGAGTTTCTTCATGCGTTTTATACCAATATGACATTTAGCGGCAGTGCCACAAGTATGTGGTACTATTATTATTAACTTTGTATCTTTTTGGCATCAATGTTATGAACATGTGTATTACTACGATCAAGTTTCAACAAACCATTCTTACTGGGTGCATGACCATTGAAGGTATTATTCATGTAAATAGAATAACCATTATTCTCTAACTTAAATGAATAACTATGTTGCAATGAACATGATCTAATCACGTTCATGCTCAACGCAAAAAACACCAAATAACATTTATTTTAGGTTCGTCACTAATCTCGAAGGTAGAGAGAGCGTGCGATGTTGATCACATCAACCTTGGAAACATTTCCAACACACATCGTCACCTCACACTTAGCTAGTATCCATCTATTCTGTAGCTTTTACTTCGAGTTACTAACATTTAGCAACCGAACTGGTATCCAATACCCAGGTGCTACTAGGAGTACTAGCAAGGTACACATCAATAACTCTTATATCAAATATACTTTTATCGACTTTGCCAGCCTTCTTATCTACCAAGTATCTAGGGTTGTTCCGCTTCAGCGACCGTTCTCCTCATAATCGAAGCACTTAGTCTCGGGTTTGAGTTCAACTTTGGGTTGCTTCACTGGAGCAGCAACTGACTTGCCATCCATGAAGTTTCCCTCCTTGCCCTTGCCCTTCTCGAAACTAGTGGTTATACTAACCATCAACACTTGATGCTCCTTCTTGATTTCTACCTTCGCGGTGTCAAACATCGCGAACAGCTCAGGGATCATTAATTCTATCCCTGGCATTTTATAGTTCATCACCAAGTTCTAGTAGCTTACTGAAAGTGACTTGGAGAACTATATCAATCACTATCTTATCTGGAAGATGAACTCCCACTCGATTCAAGAGATTGCAGTACCCGGACAATCTGAGCACATGCTCAACGATTGAGCTATTCTTGTTCATCTTGCAGGCAAAGAATCTTGTTGGAGATCTCATATCTCGCAACACGGGCATGAGCCTGACATCCTAATTTCAGCTCTTAGAACATCTCATGTGTTCCGTGACGTTCAAAACGTTTCGAATCCTAAATTCTAAGCCATAATGCATGACACACTAAACTATCAAGCAGTCATCAGCACGTACCTGTCAGATGTTCACAACATCTACAGACGACGCTAGAGAGGTTGGCGCACCGAGCGGTGCATTAAGGACATAAGCCTTCTATGTAGCAACGAGGATAATCCTCAGATCACGGATCCAATCCGCAATATTGCTACCATCATCTTTCAACTCTATTTCTCTAGGAACATATAAAAAATTCAAGGGAGCTACAGTGCGAGCAAGTAATCTACAACATAATTTGCAAAGACACTACTAACTATGTCCATGATAATAAGTTCAATTAATCATATTACTTAAGAACTCCCACTCAAATTGACATCCCTCCGGTCATCCGAGTGATACATGATCCAAATTCACCAACTCAAGTCCGATCATCATGTGAGTTGAGGTGGTTACAATGGTGAACATCATCATGTTGATCATATCTACTATATGACACATGTTCGACCTTTCGGTCTCTTGTGTTCCGAGGCCATGTCTCTACATGCTAGGCTCGTCAAGTTTAACCCGAGTGTTCTGCGCGTGTAACACTGGCTTGCACCCGTTGTATGTGAACGTAGAGTCTATCAAACCCGATCATCACGTGGTGTCTCAAGACGACGAACTTTCACAACAGTGCACACTCGGGGAGAACACAATTTTATCTTGAAACTTAAGTGAGGGATCACCTTATAATGCTACCATTGTACTAAGCATAACAAGGTGCATAAAAGGATTAACATCACATGCAATTCATAAGTGACATGATATGGCCATGAACTTGTGCTTTTAGATCTCCATCTTGAAAGCACCGGCATGATCTTCATTGTCACCGGCACAACACCATGATCTCCATCATCTTGATCTCCATCAACGTGTCGCCATCGAGGTTGTCACGCCCTGCATGCTTCTACTACTATTGCTACCGTTTAGCAATAAAGTAAAGCATTACATAGTGATTAATGATTGACATGCAGGTCATACAATAATTAAAGACAACCCTATGGCTCCTGCCGGTTGCCGTACTCATCGACATGCAAGTCGTGAAATTCTATACATCACATGATCATCTCATACATCACATATATCACATCATGTAATTGTCCATATCACATCACAACATACCCTGCAAAAACAAGTTAGACGTCCTCTAATTGTTGTTGCATGTTTTACGTGGCTGCTACGGTTTTCTAGCAAGAACGATTCTCACCTATGCGTAAACCACGACGATGATACATAATTTGCTTTTCAACCTTCTCAAGGACCGCCTTTGTCGAATCCGATCCAACTAAAGTGAGAGAAACTGCCACCCGCAAGCCATCTAGGCAACAAGTTGCGTCAAGGGAACTGGTCTCTCGTAAGCGTACGAGTAATGTTGGTCTGGGCCGCTTCATCTCACAATACCGCTGAACCAAAATCCGACAAAGGAAGGAAGCAATCTAAGCATCAATGCCCACAAACCTTTTGTGTTCTACTCGAGATTTCATCGAACCATCAACCTAGCTCTGATACCACTGTTGGGGAACGTTGCATGGGAAACAAAGAATTTCCTATGCACACGCAAGATCTATCCATGGTGATGAGCATCTACGACAGGGAGAGTGGATCTACATACCCTTGTAGATCGCTAAGCGGGAAGTGTTAAGAAATGCGATTGGCGTAGTCGAACATCTTCGCAATCCAAATCGTCGAGCGTCCCGCGATCACATCACGATCCATCCCGCGATCCAATCACGATCCGTCCCGCAAACTCATCATGATCCGTCCTGCGATCTCATCACAATCCGCCTCGCGATCTCATCACGATCCGTCCCGTGAACTCATCACGAACCGTCTCGCGATCTTGTTCACGGTCCTTCCGATCTAGCGCCGAACGGACGGCACCTCCGCGTTCAGCACACGTGCAACTTGATGACGATCTCCATCGTCTTGATCCAGAAAGAGGAAGTGGAGAGGGAGAAGAGTTCACCGGCAGCGTGACGGTGCTCCGGTGATGGTGGTGGAGCAATTCCGGCAGGGCTTTGCCTAAGCACTGCGGAAATCCGATCTAGAGGAGCACCGGTGGAACGGGTAGCACGTGGCCGTAAAATCTATGTAAAACCCTTCTATTACACTAGTATATATAGGAGGAGAGGAGGAGGAGGGCTGGCGCAGGGCTGAGCCCCTCTTGGAGTCGGCCGAAGCCAAGGGGGAGGAGTCCTCCTCCTCCTCCACTCCTAGTAGGAGTAGGACTCTTCCTTTTTGCCTTTTTTCCACTCTTTTTCCTTTGGGACTCTTCCCCCAGCCGCATGGGCCTGTTGTGGCTATTCCACCAGCCCACTAAGGGCTGGTTAATACTCTCCCACAGCCCATGAAGCCTCTTGGGTCGAAATACCCCTCCCGGAGGTCTCCCGGTACACTACCGGCACTCCCGGTACACTACCAATGAGCTCGAAACTTTTCCGGCGACCAAACTGGGACTTCCTATATATGAATCTTTACCTCCGGACCATTCCGGAGCTCCTCATGACATCCGGGATCTCATCCGGGACACCGAACAAACTTCGGTCACCACCATACATAACTCTATACTACCGAAACGTCACCAAACCTTAAGTGTGCAGACCCTGCGGGTTCGAGAACTATGTAGACATGACCGAGACACCTCTACGACCAATAACCAAAGGCAAGAACTGGATGTCCACATTGGTTCCTACATATTCTACGAAGATCTTTATCGGTCGAACCTCTATGTCAAGGATTCAGTTAATCCCGTATGATGTTCCCTTTGTTCTTCGGTATGTTACTTGCCCGAGATTCGATTGTCGGTATCTCAATACCTAGTTCAACCTCGTTACCGGTAAGTCTCTTTTACTCGTTCCGTAATACAAGATACCGTGACTAACACTTAGTCACATTGCTTGCAAGGCTTATTGTGATGTTGCATTACCGAGTGGGCCCTGAGATACCTCTCTGTCACATGGAGTAACAAATCCCAGTCTTGATCCATGCCAATTCAACAGACACCCTCGGAGATACCTGTAGAGCACCTTTATAGTCACCCAGTTACGTTGTGACGTTTGATACACACAAGGCACTCCTCCGATGTCCGTGAGTTGCATGATCTCATGGTCATAGGAACATATACTTGACATGCAGAAAACAGTAGCAATAAACTGACAAGATCATATGCTACGTTTGTAGTTTGGGTCTTGTCCATCACATCATTCTCCTAATGATGTGATCCCGTTATCAAATGACATCTCATGTCCATGGCTAGGAAACCTTAACCATCTTTGATCAACGAGCTAGTCCATTAGAGGCATACTAGGGACATGGTTTTGTATATGTATCCACACATGCATCTAAGTCTCCGATCAATACAATTTATAGCATGGATAATAAACGATTATCACGAACAAGGAAATATGATAATAACTAATTTATTATTGCCTCTAGGGCATATTTCCAACACCCGGTTTATATAGACACCGGGGGGATGGGTACCTAGGGTTTACACATGGTAATCTCCTGCCGAGGATGGAGATGTCGATTAACTCGTCTTGACTTGGAGTACACGACGTGCCTTCGGGACTTCCTTATAGAATGAGGGCTCTCAATGTATACGGCCCCTCCAGCGATAGTCAGAATGCGGTCCACCAAGACGGCCAATTAGGAAATAGGCCAACGGCCTGAGGACCCATTAATACAGGACTCCCTCACAGACATCTCTGACCTTGTGAATAGAATATAGAAGAGTAGAAGGGTTGAGTCATCACAAAATGCAAAACTTTTCAAAGTTTGAATGAGAAATTTCACAAGTTTTGCATTCTGCCAGATGAATATCGGTACAACCAAGGAAAAATTCTTGGACCCACCAAGACAGACAACCTCTATTCCAAGAACTTGGCACCGCTTTTGGTCACATCGAAAACTGGCACTCGGTTCCATCGAGGTGTTCTCAGTTGGTCAGAAAAAGTGAATGGTGCTACCAATTCGTATGCTTCGGTTCCACCGAGATTTAGGTTGCGGACGGCAAACCCTAGAAAATCTTTCTTTCGCTATTCTATGGGAATTTTGTGTGGATGGATCAATCTCAAAGAGTGGTTTATCGATGGAAAAGTCCTAATGTGCAAGATGCAGAGATGGGAGCTCACAAGTGGGTCGAAATCATACCCTAGCTTAGTGACGACTTCTCTATGGCCGCGACAGGGGTGGAGATTCCATCGACAACATGGACTTCCAACGGTGGAGGCACTCGGGAAGACGATAGTGATGACCAGGGGCCTCTATTCGGCAACTTAGGGTTTTGAGGAGATGAAGTTTGAGAGAAAAAAATTAGAAGTCAGGTCCGCCTCTATATATACCCGTGGCTGTCGGTGACACCGATTCTAACTTTTTGGTGTCACCGAGTTCCTCAACTGTCTGCTGACAGGTAAAATCGGTGTAACCGAGAAGATGGAATCGGTGGTACCGAGATGAAAAACTAGATCAGCCCTAGGCATTTGGTGAGACCGAGATTTTGGGTTGGCTCCACCGAGATGCACTTGGGAGGTTTTAATGGTCAGTCATTTGTTGATGCGGAACTCTGAGTGCTCCTCACACAGAGAGATCGAAAATTAGTTGTTCAAATTTTGTGAAGAAGCATGAATAGAACTTGAGATGAGAAATCATAGATAGCTAGATGAGGGTCCTAGGCATTCTTGTCCATCCAATTGGCAAAAGTAAAAACAAAGTTCAAATAGCAACAATCGGATGTCCTCGAATGGATAAAGAAATGCAGACCAGCATGCTCACACAATAAGATGTCAAATGAAATCATGGCAAACATGCACATACATACTAGCATCTATCAAGCATTTTTGGCGATGATGGAGTTATCTATATATGAGTATATTGAGTTAGGAGCCAAGTAAGAATACTTGGTCATAGGTCATACTCATCATTTAAGCACAAGTGGGGTTACCACTTTTACATAAAGCATTTAATGTTGTCACATACTATGAGATGCTTTGACTCAAGTCTTAGAGTAAAGCTCCTCCTTGATGTGACACCCCCCCCCATAGGATCGATAAACTAACCTTGGGTTTTGTCGATGAAGAATTCATGTAGGTGAAGTAGTGATGGATGCTCAATGTTGATGAATATCACCATGAGTTGGGAGCATCCTTGTTGTTTCTTGTTGATAAACTTGTCCCTTGCATACCTTTGAGGGAATGTGTGACTCCTTGAACTATTGCATAATGTTGATGTTGATTGCAACTAGTTCTTGCCAATAATGAGTGTGAGTCAAGTTCATTAGCGGAGTCACCCCTCAAGAACTTGTCTAGTTCTTATTCTTGGGGACCCACATAAAGTTGATGAGGATCCTTAGTGTTGAAGTGGCTCTTGTAGAAGTTGAGCTTGTAGTAGCCTTGGGAACCCACTTCACCAAAGCTCGGGATTCATCTTCGTATGAGTCAATGTCCTCTTGAAGTTTGTTCTTTCCCTTGAGCTTGAGGTCTTGTGGTGGAAGGTCATCTTGAGCTATTGTTCCCTTGGGGCAGTATTTTCATACTTCTGCTTTTGAGTAAAAAACATGGGCTTGGGGTATTGACCTTCTTCCCATTCAACTCCATTAGTGTTGAAGTAGCCAATGCCATGGTTCTTCCGGTATCCTCTTTGCTTGCCTACAATTTCCTCAAATTGCTTACATCCGGCAAGACGCTTGTAGATACCTTTCTCTATAATACCTTTCAAAAGTTTATTTTCTTGCTCAAGTGTAACTTGTCTAAGAGAAGTGTTAGTGGGATCAATAGAACTACAATATCATTGGATTGATCATTTTTATTGCTACTAGTTGAAGAACCTTTCTTGCCTTTGTTACTAGTTTGCTTAGCCTGAACTTGTGGAATGAATGTAGACAAGAGAAGTGTTTTGGCTAGATAAGAGGAAGTATTCTTTTGAAGATCGTCATTGATAGCTTTACGGAACTCATGCTCTTGCTCTAAATTGAGCTTCCCGAAGCGGAGCTTCTCATGTGTCCTTTCAAGCTCTCTATGATCTTGTAGAGTAGACTCATGAGATAACTTAAGAGTGTTTAGTTCTTGATTTAGTCGTTCTATTTCCAACTTATCATCAACAGATGACTTATCTTGACTAGAGTGATTACTAGCAAGTTCATCTTGACTAACATTACTAGATTTGTCAAATAGCAAGTCATCTTCTATTAACAAGTCATCCTGATCACTATTGAAATCAAGATACTCGGGGTGTGATACCTTGGAGAATTTATCCATGAAGCAACATCCACTCCCTTCATTTGGTGAATAAAATATGTCGTAGGAGTCGATTGTCACTAGTGCAAGTCCGGCAACACCTTCATCTTGACTATAGTTGGAGTTGGAGTGATAGCTTCTCTCGGAGTGGTTGTCGGATTCGGAGCCGGGAACCCATTCACCAACATGAGCTTGGTGTCTTATTATTGAGTAGCTCTTGGTGTAATTGTCCTTGAGGGTCTTCGTTCATAACGATCATCTCTACTCCTTCTCTCTCTTCAAGGTGACTCGTCTCTTGAGCTTCGTCTTCTTGGTGACTCTTCTTTCCTTTTGTAAGGCGTCGTGCACTCATTGGAGTAGTGTCCGGGCTTCCCACGATTGTAGCAGTTTCAGTCATGACTTGGCGAATGCTTCTCTTCATATCTTGAGTTGGAGCTTCAACTTTGCCTCTATTCTTGTAGAACTTGTTGAATTTCTTGACCATGAGGCTTATATCTTCATTTATGACAAGGTTGTAGATTGAAGTTGCGGGAGCATCACTTGTGGATTTGTAAGCACCGCTAGACTTGTTGTGAAGCTCTTCCTTGTCCTTGAGTGTCATCTCATGAGCAACAATCCTTCCAATCACTTCCGTAGGCTTGAGATCTTTGTAGTTGGGCATCACTTGGATTAATGTGCATACAGTGTCATATCTATCATCCAAAGCTCGAAGTATCTTCTTGATGATGAATTTGTCTGTCATTTCTTCGCTTCCTAAGCTGACAATCTCATTGGTCATGAGAGCTAGCCTAGGGTAATCTCAACAACTCCTTCACCATCCTTCATATTGAACTTGTCAAGCTAACTTTGAAGAACATCCAACTTTGATTCTCTCACAGATTCGGTACCTTCATGCATATCAACCAAAGTATCCCAAATCTCTTTTGCATTCTCAAGACGACTGACTTTGTTGAATTCTTCGGGGCATGGGCAGTTGAAGAGAATGTCACATGCTTGAGAATTGTATTGCAACATCTTCAATTCATCCAAAGACGCTTCACGATCTGGTTCCCTTCCATCCACAAATAATTCACCGTGCAATCCAACACGAAAAAGAGTCCAAACGGCGGGGTTATGACCAAGGATATGCATTTTCATTTTGTGCTTCCAACTAGCAAAATTAGTGCCATCAAAGTATGGACCTCTATGGTGATAATTTCCCTCGCTAGACGCCATACTCTCCTAGGTTGTGAAACCAATGCAATGGAGACCAAAGCTCTGATACCGCTTGTAGGATTGAAAGTAGCTCTAGAGGGGGGTGATTTGACTACTTGACCAAATAAAAATTCTACTTTTTCCCAATTTTAAGTGTTGGCAGATTTTAGCATTCATGACAAGTAAAGCACACCCTACACATCCAAGTCTACAAGTATAGCAGCAGAAAGTAAAGACAAGCATGAGTAGTAAAGGAAGGGTAGGAAGATCAAACGCAATTTGGAGACACGAAATTTTTTCCCATGGTTCCGATAGGTGGTGCTATAGTACGTCCATGTTTATGGAGTCTCCAACCCACGGAGGGTATCGGTCGTGAGAGTCCATGCAGGGCTCCACCCATAAGGGTTCACGAAGTAGCAACCTTGACTATTCCATAACGGCTTCCATCCACAAAGGACTAGCCTCACTATGGGTAGATCTTCATGAAGTAGGTGATCTCCTTGCCCATACAAACTTCTTGCTTCAACTCCACAACACAAAGTAGGAGGCTCCCAAGAGACACCTGGCCAATCTAGGAGGAACCACCCTCCAAAAGGTAATAGGCTCGACAATGTCGATGAACTCCTTGCTCTTGTGCTTCAAGATGATAGACTCCTCAACACACAATCACTCTCCAACAGATTTTGCCATGGTGGAAGAGATTGATTTGGTGGAATGGAACTTGGGGAGGCTAGACATCAAGATTCATATGGATGGAGTGGAATGTCTTGATCTCAACACATGAGTAGGTGGATCTCTCTCAGAAAATTGGATAGGGAAAGCATGGAATAGTTCTAAGTGCTTCTCTTTCTAGTAGGTGGTGGTGAAGGGGTATATGTAGGCATCCCCAAAAATCCAACCGTTACACCTTACGTGACCAACTCAGTGACACCGATGTGTGAATCTCAGTGGTACCGAGGTGCTCCAAAGGGAGCAACTTTTGAATCTCGGCCAGACCGATATATAATTCTCGATGGTACCGATTAGGTGACCAAGATCAGATTGTGCAACTCGGTGACGTCGAGCCAATAAACTCGATGGTACCGATTTCGTGAATCGAGGTAATAGAAAGTTGGCAACCTAAACTCGGTGGCACCGAAGTGGAATCGGTTGCACCGATGTGCTAGGGTTTGGCATGGGTATGTTTGAGTTTGGGAATCGGTGGCACCAAGTGGAAATTGTTGGTTGCACCGATTTTGGATATTCGCCTTTGGACAGACTTTTGTGGAAGAGCTTGTAGGTGTTTTTGGTGACTATCACTTGTGGATGTGGAGCATCTTGTTCACCAACAATACCTTACCCCCTTTTAATAGTATTGGCTTTCCTATGGACTCAAAGTGATTTCTCACAAAGTAAAATGTAGAGTCCTCTTGCTTGAAGCTTTGCCAATCCATTTCCTTACATCTGGGGGTTTCTCCACATTCCTTTTGCCATCCCTATCATTGAACTTTTCCTGAAATATGCTTAGTGGAAACATTAGTTCAGTGGCATATATGTTGTCATTAATTACCAAAACCACCAACGAAACAAATGTGCTTTCATCCGAGCACGAGGGTGCAGGGCCGCAGCGGTGCGAGCAGCAAGCGGCAGCGGGGCGAAGGCCGATCGGAGGGGGACAGGAGGAGGGGAGGGAGGAGCCACAGGAGGGCTCACCGATGTTCGTGGGAAGAGGGTGCAGCAAGGCTCGAGGTAGGCCGGCGGGTAGGGGACGGGGAAGAGGAGGCCCGGGGCGAGGAGGCGCCAGTGGGTAAGTGTGGGGGACGGTGGTGGTGCCGATGGCGTGACCAGCAATGGCGGCGGCGTGGTTGGGTTTTATCCTGATCTAGATCTGGATCGGGGGAGCGGGGGTCGAGTCGGTAATGTGCGGGGGCGAGTGGGGACTGGTTAGGGTTGGCCTCCAGGGAGAGGTATAGTGAGGGGCAGCTGGGCCGGTTGGGTGTGGGGGTTAGGTGGACCGGCCGGGTGGGCTAAGGCCCTGCAGGAGGAGGGGGTTTTTGTCTGTCTTTTATTTGTTTGATTTCTATATTTACTTTTTCTTTTATTTTTTTACTTTTTAACAATTTCTGATTTTTAATTACTTAGGGCACTTAAACATTTTATAAATTTTTGGTTTCTATCCACAATTACCTATGAATTATTTGCCGCATTTCGAACACTTTAGTTTTGGCGTTTTGAAAACTTTAAATTTTGACTTTAACATAAATTTGAATTTTTTTATCGGGACTTGAATCAAAGTGAGATTAGCAATAGTGAAAATGATGACACTGGATCATTAGTGCGGGATTATTGTAGCTTAATTATCCGAGCGTTACAACTCTACTCCACTACAAGAAATCTCGTCCCGAGTGGCTTTAAGAGGTGGAAGGAAAGAGCCCGGGGTATTCTACATGAAGATGATCTTCGCTTTCCCAAATGGCTTCATCTTCAGAATGATTTAACCATTGCACTTTGAAGAACTTGGTAACCTTCTGACGAGTCCAACGTTCAGTTTCATCGAGAATGTGGACCGGTTGTTCTTTATATGAAAGGTCTTGTTGCAGCTCAAGCATATCATGATCCACTTCTCGATAGGATCCTTGAAGCATCGGGGAAGTTGTGACACATGGAACACATCATGACCCTGAGAAAGGTTTGACGGTAATTCCAATTGATATGCCACTTTACCATGCCTTTCGAGAATGGTGAATGGACCAATATATCGAGGAGCTAGCTTGCCCTTGATCCAAAAATGGTGTGCACCTCTCATTGACGTGACTCAAAGATAAGCCTTTTCGCCAGGTTCATAGACCATACCTTTGTGATGACGGTCATACTCTTTTGATGAGACTGAGCAGCCTTTAGATTTGCATGAATAAGGCGGACTTGATCTTCGGCATGTTGGATAATACCCGAACCGAGAAGTGTACGTTCCCCGGTTTCTGACCAATTCAGAGGAGTCTATGTCCATATAACACTTCGAAGGGGGCCATCTTCAGACTAGCTTGATAGCTATTGTTGTAGGAGAACTCAACATACGGGAGAGATTCCTCCCATTTCTTGCCAAAAGAAATGACACAAGCTCAAAGCATGTCTTCGAGAATCTGGTTGAGCCTTTCAACTTGTCCCTCGGAGTGAGGATGAAAAGCGGTGCTAAAGGACAAATGAGTTCACATAGCCTCTTCGAAACTTGCCCATAATCTTGAAGTGAATAAGCTGCCATGGTGTGAACTAATCACCAGCTAACTAGCAGTGATAGTTTCCTTGACAACCAGAAAATGTGCGACTTTGGACAGTCGGTCAATGTCGACAAGAACAGCATCATTACTTTGGACGATGGCTCGGGATTTACATATGAAGCCAAGTGCAACAAAAACTTTGGATTTCAAGATGTATAGGAGAGTCATGTTTCAATCATGTGGAACTTTGGGTCATGGGCCCACCATGCGGTTAAGAGTAGAAAGAGTGGTGACATCTTGCACGATCATGGTAGCAAGACATACCAGAGGATAGCTTGTCAGTTAAGTTGGCAACAACATTGGCACCAAGGGTGGGGGAGGAATATAACCATTTTCCTGCTCATAGAAACGAGGGGGACCAATAGGCAAAGTTCTCGTCCACCAGCGATTACCGGATGTTATCAACAATACTAACATGGTCTTACTGATAGACTTGTTCACCGAGGTGTTTACCTAAATAGGGAATTACCACATCTCAGATAGTTCTAGGTTACAAGAAAGGTTAAACAAACCAATGAAAAGGAAAATGTGTCTATACACAAGTATTAAGAGTATAACTTTCCCAAGGAAAAGAAGAGCATGATATGTGATGTGTGGAAAATTGATCAAGAAACATTTAGGATTATGTCTCCAATGTCTTTGTTGAAGAGTGGAGTATCATAGTCATGCTTCGGGGAATAATCGACATGGTCGTCAGATAAGGTCGGATATTGGATACACAAGTATCTTTTAGGAACAACTTATAAAATAAGCCATATAATTTCCACATGGAAGAAAGGCTAACCTTGCGGAAAAAGATACTACAATAATTGGTCCTCCAGCCAGGTGTGCTATGCATGATATCATCTTACTGGGTTACATAAGGACCAATGTCATGATTCTTGGAAAATGTTCCAACCATCATATCTGGCCGAGATTCAGATCTGGTTGGTGTCAAGATACTTCAGACATAGGAGGTTTGAGAACAAAAGGATGCAACACAGATCTATGGTATGATATTGCAAGAATCTCGGAATGAATGACGGAAGCAAGCATTGAATCATGAGTCAGATTGCAAGACATATGAACACAATGTCAATACATTCGTGGCCACATAGAAGTTTTTAGAATGGAATGCAATCAAGCTCTGGTTAGGAACCATCATAGAGGATAACAAAGTTCCATGTGTAAGTATGGACTAGCTCTTACGGAGAACTCATTTTCCTAGATCGCTTGTGGTACTAGGTAATTTATATGGAGTGAAGGCAGCATATCTTCAAAACATATAACACTTCTGTAACATCACAAAATTTCATTTTGGAATGTTATGATATATAACTATGCATCATCATCACTTGTTTGAATGTAATGAATTTGTTGAAGTGCTTCTTTTGAAATTTTGAAAGGCCATTTCTATTTTTCCATGTATCTGTTTCATCTATTTGAAAACCTTTGGAAATGTTCAAAGATAGATAGGAGTAACATGACACTCCACACCAGGGGCATCTTGGTGAAATATTTGAGCAATTAAACCAGGGGGTCATTTGAAAATTTATCTCAAAAGGATTTAAAATCAATTAAGCATTTTCTGAAAATAAATTTTTAAAAGATATTCAATATGACAAAGGAAACATATTCATTAAATAGCATTAATTCTCCTGATCATTTTGATATATATAATTCCTATGTTTGGAATTGTTTTGAATGCATTAAAATAGTTTTTACTGCACTGGAAATAGAAAAGGAAGGGTTTTAAAACGAATCGGGACGGCCCACAGGCTTTAACTCCCGGATTCAATTCAAATCGGTCAACCGACGCGCTAACCTCGCCTTTTCGCTCACTGGCAAGCAGGACCCACTGACCGACGGCGTCATCCGTTCGCCCGTCTCCTTCCTCGCGCGCGCCGTCGTCGTCGGAGATCTCTCTCTCCGGATCTCCCTCCTCTTTGCCTTCCCCGATCCCGCACCTGGCCTATAAAAGCCACAGCCCTCGCCACGCTCCATTCCACCCCGAGCCCCCACTCTACCTTGCCAGAACGCCACGCACGACCTCGCCGGAGTTTAGACTCCAACCGAACCCTCCCGAGCTCGAGACCGTCGCCTCCGTCATCCCCAGCCCCGTCCGACGCCGCCAATCGACGCCGAAGCTTCGCCGCCGTCGCCTGAGCACTTCAGACGTTGCCCCCGACCACCGCACCGTCGCCCCGACCACCTTCGACCTCCGGCCGCCGTCGACCTCGCCGGAATCTCCTCCTCCCCTCTATAAGCCACCGGACCCCCCCTAGACCGTTAGATGTAGATCCAATGCTCCCGATTATAAGATTTAATCAGCGAAACATTTTCCTCCACGCTTCGGTCGTCCGTTCGTTAGCTCTCACGCGCACGCCCTCGCGGCCAATCACAACCTGACACGTGGACCCTAACCGATCGATAATAGTTTCTCTTTTTCTGTTTCTGTTTTAGAGAAGAGAATGTATTCTGTTTTTGTTTTTATCATATGTTCTAAAATATTGGGTGTTTTTAGTTGATTCTTTTTGCATTAGTTCACATATTGATGTAGTTTATGTCTTTATGCTTAGATTTCAATTTTGAACTTTAAATTTTGAATCTAATCAAATTTGTTTAAATTACTAAAATCTGTAAAACTAGAGTTTAAAAATATATTTTTGAGTGAATCTTTTTGCCACTGTTTGGTATTAGTTAAACCTATCATTCTACATAATTTGAGAATTTTTAGAATGAATTTGGTTACTGTTTTTAACAAAAACAGAATCTGTTTAATTCTTAATAGATTTTAACTAAATTGATTTTTATTAAATTTGAACCTAAATTAGTTTAACTTCTATTTTTAGATTTTATTAGGTTCTGTTGATTCAACTTTAGGTCTATTTTTTTCTGTTAATAAAATATGTTTTTTTAAATTGTTTTGTGCTCTAGTTTGAATAGGTTCATCTTGTTTTCACCATGCATATTGTTTAGAAGAAGTTTTGTAATACTTCTTTTAGCACAAAACTTTTATAATGAAATACTTTCTGTTTGCAAATAAAATTTTATATTTACTTTTCTGTTATCTAAAATGTCTAGTTATTCAAAACCAAATTTTTTGACTTGTATGTCTTAGTAGGGATTTTGACCCCAATAATTTTATAGTCTTATACTTTAAGTGATTCTTCTTTTGATTGTGATTTTGTTTGTTGAAGCATTTGTTTACCTTGCTGTTGAATGAATTGTATTGTGTTTATGCTTATGGTGTGCTCTTGTTTGATTCGTTAGATCATCCGGAGTGCGAAGCTTGTTATCTAGAGTCACTTGATTACGAGGATCGTCAGCAAGGCAAGTCACTTTGACCATGTATACCTATGTTTTATTGCATTAGTTCTTCCATCTCCCCAATTGCATGCAAAGTAGGTAAACTGGAAACTTGGTTACTTGTTGTAGTATCATGTGGTAGGTACCCCTCAACCCTTGACACATTGGCCCCGGGAAACGTTGATTTACATTTTGCTATGCTATTACTAGACGAGGTTGGTTGTGTGATTCATGAGAGTTGTGAGTTAATAATTTCAAGACCTACATGATGATCAAGTCTTCAAGACTCCGAGTTTTCAACATACCTCTGGGTGGATGATGGTTGAACGGCGCCCTGGAGAAACCAGTGGTTAGCCTAGATGATGCTGGAGAAGTGCCAGTATTCATGCGGAAAGGTCCACCCAGGCACAAAGAGATGGATGGATGCTTCAAGACCCAAGGCTTACCTGCACAGCCACAAGACATTATGGGCTCTGGCTTGGTTGGATATCGTGATGACCCTAGACAGGCGGTGCTACGAGATGTAGAAGAACGGTAGGAAAGGATGGGCACCGACAGAGTCTCGGGGAAACCCTTTAGAAGACCATGTTTTGGTCATCCGTTTCTCAAACACCATGAAGTGCGAGAAGTCCAACAGAGGCGATCAAATCTTGTGGGGAACGTGTGCAAAACTCTGCAGAGTACCCAAACCTAATCGATTAGCCGTGTCCACGGTCATGGACAGTTTGAGCCAAAGGAACTGAAATTATCTGGAACTCTCAACATAATTAATTATTGAAGTGGGTTATTAATGTCAACTTGGGTATGAGAATTGGTTGGTGGAACCATCTCATTAATCAACCAACATTGTAGTAATTATGCCTTTGCCCTCTCTTGTTGTAGGAAATTTTTTTGGCTTTATGCAAAAACTTACTACCCCACCTGCCATATTTGCATATAGACTAGATGATTATTTTACCCCCTCTCTTGTGACTTTGCCGGCATATTAAATATGCTGACCTATATGGCTGCAACGTATCATGTTATAGAGTACTTTTTTGACCAGGAGTGAGGATACGCTCTACGCTCGGTGAGATGCCCTTGGAGTTAGATGGACTCAACTACCTTTGGAGCTTCCGCAAGTTTTGGTTTAGTTTATCTCATGAGTTGGCCTTCAGCCACTTTATTGTAGTCCTTATTGTAATAAAGGACTCGATATGAGATTTCGATTAATTAATGCTGTGTGATTTCCCTTTGATATATACATTGATGTACCGTGTGTGTACCAGCATGATCTTGGGATGGTACAAAAACACCGGAGATTCGACCTTTCAGGTCGGGTCGCTACAGAAATGGTATCAGAGCACACGCTGACTGTAGGACGTAACCTCTAGGATTGGAAAAGCCTTAGGATTTATTTCTCTTTTGTCTTTAAAATTCTTATACTCTCATCTACTCGTTTTTGACTTCCCTCCGATTTATTTCAAAATTTATAGATGGCCACCTTCATCCCATTTTTGATCATGGAGTTTTGTTAGCCTGACGCAACGATGCCCTTTGGCAAGGAGCTGGTGAGGATCGTCAGGGACGTGAGGATTGCTTTGCCGAGCATCACCGGGACTCCTATCATGTCTTTTCCACAAGACGGACGCTACAGGATCGAGGTGCACATCCCCGGGAATACCTTTGGAAATCGCAAGGAACCCATCGACTTCAAGTTTGTGGCACCCAGCTGGATACTTGGGAGAGACATGGCCATTCATCATGCCCTTGGACGTATTCAGGAGGAATACAGAGGTGGAACCATTTCACCAGGACTCGGCATGGTTTGTCGCAGGGATGCCAATGGAAATATCATAACCATTCCCACTGAAGACACCACCATTTCCTATATCCAGACTTTGGAGAAGCACGTCGGGACCTTGGAGCCTCGGGTACGTGCCGACACAAAGACGATCAAGAGGCTGATGAACCATGAGATTGACCTCGAAGCTGACTTATGGGAAGCCGAGTACGAGCATGAGTATGAGGTGAAGGATTTCTTAGAGAGGATCGATAAGCTGAACACTCGCATCGCAACTCTGGAGGAACAGATGGACATGGGTGAAAATCTTCATCCAGAAGGAGACATGGCTCCTTTGATCAGCAACGATGATGACTATGAGGAGAGCACCATCGGAGGATGCCCCTTCACCATGTACGTTTGAGGAGAACTTTAGTTATGCCCCCATGTATCTTCATTTTTGTTGTTAAAACGTAGGTCGATGTTTAGTTTGATTGGAGATTTGTACCTCGATGTTTGAACCTTGAGTTGAATAAATGAATGAGTGTTTGGTGTGATATGTTTGTTGCATTGCATATGGGTAGTGAATTTCCCTTTTAGGTCATTGTTCTATTCTAATTCTCACCCCTCTGAAAATAGCAAGATGCCTCCGCGACGTGAGCCCGACTTCACTTTCCCGCCAGATCTCACACAACTCCTCCAGCAGCAGAACGCCCTGATGCAGCTGTTGATTCAGAATCAGACCAACAACCACAAAAACCACCCTCCACCTCAAGGCGACAACCTCACCCGTTTTCTGAGACTGAATCCCCCAACTTTCTCCAGCAGCATTGAGCCCATTGTAGCAGATGATTGGCTCCGCAAGATGGAGAGGGAACTCACCACCGCAGGATGCACTGAGGCTGAAAAAGTGCGCTTTGCCGCCCATCACCTGGAGGGACCAGCAGCTTCACGGTGGGAGAACTACACCACCACGTACCCCATTACTGGTGTGACTTGGGAGGAGTTCAAGCAAGCTTTCCGCACCGCACATGTCTCAGCTGGAGCCATGAGTCTGAAGAAGCAGGAGTTTCACAACTTACGCCAGGGGAACCGTTCCGTGGCCCAGTACGTGGATGACTTCAGCACGTTGGCTCGTTATGCACCAGGAGATGTGGCCGATGATGCAGCCAAGCGGGAGAAGTTCTTGGAAGGACTCAATGATGAGTTGAGCGTGCAGCTGATGGTGGATACCTTCAGCAACTACCAGAAGCTGGTAGACAAGGCCCTCATCTTGGAGGGGAAGCAGCAGCAAATCGAGAATCGCAAGAGGAAGTATGCACAGGGGAAGTCTACCTCTGGAGCTCATCAGAAGCCCCGCTACTCCCCATACTCAGGAAATACCGGATCAGGGCCCGGTAAGTATGGAGGACACACTCATCTCGTGCACAACCATGGAGGCCATAACCATGGAGGAAATGGGAATAATCGTCCCAACAATGGCAGCTTCAAGAATGGTAATGGAAGTGGGAATGGCAACCAACACCGTCCCGCTCCAGCTTAGAAGGATCTGAACCATATCACCTGTTTCAAGTGTCAGAAGACAGGGCACTATGCCACTGAATGACCTCAGAACAAGCAAGGAAATGGAAACGGCAACAACAACGGCAACTCCGCAGCTAAGAAGCCAAATCCTTTTCCTCGTGCTCAGGTGAACCACCTCGATGTGGAAGAAGTCTATGATCAGCCCGAGACTGTGGTTGGTAAGTTTTTATTGCATTGACGTCTAGTTATGGTACTTTTTGATTCTGGTGCAACTCATTCATTCATATCAAGGGTAGTTGTGGAAAAGTATGGTTTACCCACCAGAACCCTTAGTCAGCCCATTAAGGTCAATTCCCCAGGTGGTATGATGATGGCAGGGATAGGATGCCACGCCCTGAAACTCCACATAGGAAACCTGGTGCATCTAGTTTGAATAGGTTCATCTTGTTTTCACCATGTATATTGTTTAGAAGAAGTTTTGTAATACTTCTTTTAGCACAAAACTTTTATAATGAAATACTTTCTGTTTGCAAATAAAATTTTATATTTACTTTTCTGTTATCTAAAATGTCTAGTCATTCAAAACCAATTTTTTTGACTTGTATGTCTTAGTAGGGATTTTGACCCCAATAATTTTATAGTCTTTACTTTAAGTGATTCTTCTTTTGATTGTGATTTTGTTTGTTGAAGCATTTGTTTACCTTGCTGTTGAATGAATTGTATTGTGTTTATGCTTATGGTGTGCTCTTGTTTGATTCGTTAGATCATCCGGAGTGCGAAGCTTGTTATCTAGAGTCACTTGATTACGAGGATCGTCAGCAAGGCAAGTCACTTTGACCATGTATACCTATGTTTTATTGCATTAGTTCTTCCATCTCCCCAATTGCATGCAAAGTATGTAAACTGGAAACTTGGTTACTTGTTGTAGTATCATGTGGTAGGTACCCCTCAACCCTTGACACATTGGCCCCGGGAAACGTTGATTTACATTTTTCTATGCTATTAGTAGACGGGGTTGGTTGTGTGATTCATGAGAGTTGTGAGTTAATAATTTCAAGACCTACATGATGATCAAGTCTTCAAGACTCCGAGTTTTCAACATACCTCTAGGTGGATGATGGTTGAATGGCGCCCTGGAGAAACCAGTGGTTAGCCTAGATGATGCTGGAGAAGTGCCAGTATTCATGCGGAAAGGTCCACCCAGGCACAAAGAGATGGATGGATGCTTCAAGACCCAAGGCTTACCTCCACAGCCACAAGCCATTATGGGCTCTGGCTTGGTTGGATATCGTGGTGACCCTAGACAGGCGGTGCTACGAGATGTAGAAGAACGGTAGGAAAGGATGGGCACTGACAGAGTCTCGGGGAAACCCTTTAGAAGACCATGTTTTGGTCATCCGTTTCTCAAACACCATGAAGTGCGAGAAGTCCAATGGAGGCGATCAAATCTTGTGGGGTACGTGTGCAAAACTCTACAGAGTACCCAAACCTAATCGATTAGCCGTGTCCACGGTCATGGACAGTTTGAGCCAAAGGAACTGAAATTATCTAGAACTTTCAACATAATTAATTATTAAAGTGGGTTATTAATGTCAACTTGGGTATGAGAATTGGTTGGTGGAACCATCTCATTAATCAACCAACATTGTAGTAATTATGCCTTTGCCCTCTCTTGTTGTAGGAATTTTTTTTGGCTTTATGCAAAAACTTACTACCCCACCTGCCATATTTGCATATAGACTAGATGATTATTTTACCCCCTCTCTTGTGACTTTGTCGGCATATTCAATATGCTGACCTATACGGCTGCAACGTATCATGTTGTAGAGTACTTCTCCGACCAGGAGTGAGGATACGCTCTATGCTCGGTGAGATGCCCTTGGAGTCAGATGGACTCAACTACCTTTGGAGCTTCCGCAAGTTTTGGTTTAGTTTATCTCATGAGTTGGCCTTCAGCCACTTTATTGTAATCCTTATTGTAATAAAGGACTCGATATGAGATTTCGATTAATTAATGCTGTGTGATTTGTCTTTGATATATACATTGATGTACCGTGTGTGTACCAGCATGATCTTGGGATGGTACAGAAACACCGGAGATTCGACCTTTCAGGTCGGGTCGCTACAACTTCCCACATGTGTGAATGACTTGAGACGATCCTACAAAAAGCGACACAGAACTTTCTCATAATCACGGCAGCAAAATGCATTTGAACTTAGAGAAGAACACTTATTTTATCACACATATTCTTCATGAGCTAGGCACCAAGATAATGATTTCAAGGTTCCCAACACAAGCTTAAATGTTCATCATGAACCACAAAGAAGATGAGGATGTGGCTGATGGGCTCAGCAACAATTAGTCGAGATTTCCACAAAGGGGAATTTCCACGATTGAGCGAACATGGTGATAGCATTGGTCAAACCAGATGATATAATGAGGTATGTCCGAGGAAAACAACCACAGTTAAACATTAATCGAAAGGTGCATCCGAAAATCTGGACTAACTAACACGACCAATGTTAGAATGTTGATTCAACAGTAACACACCAAGACTAGACTTATTATTAATTAACTCCAAGGTAATAAAGTTGTTATGCCGTAAGTCTTGAATTTGCACATCTCATTCCACTTGTTGATGTTCCGGTTAGAAACAACACGGGAACTAAGAAATGAAAAGTGATGGCAAGAAGTATCACTATATCAAGAATTTTTAAGACGTGTGCAATTCTCACGACATCCTCGACAAAACAAGGTAATACTCCAGATAGGTCATAACACAAGATGGCTAACAAGGAACTTAAGGTTCAACCAAAACAAGACCAAGTCTGCGTTTGGAACGAAGGCGAGGATGCCATCAACGAAAACACCAATTACCAAGGACCAGAATGATACTTCTCATCATGAATTTAATTAATAACCTAGAAGACCTCAGAAGGTTGATGATGATCACGACACAATGGTCGAGAAGTCTCTTGAAGATGTAATCGGCTAGTGACGACATCAAGCAAATAAATAGTGAAGCAAAAAGTTATCGGAACCACAAATTAGAGTGCTAGCTCAGAACAAAATTTCCTTTCAAGACAACCAACATGACATTGAAAGCTCGATGTAAGCTTAGTGAATTGTTGGGATTGTGTTCCAAGGATGAAGGACGCAGATAACATGGTCAATCTCTAGCATGACAATGATGATGTAGCCTAATAGCTTGGAAGGACATGATCGAGGAAAAACTCATAAGCAAAAAAGGTTACTAAGAGTTGTTGAATCGCAATGTGCACTCGATTCAGTTATCGGTGTCCTTGGGTGTCCAACGACTCAGAACACGAGGAAACTAGAATCGGTGAAATATCATAGTTGATGAGGAGCTCATAAGAAATTATATAGCTCCGTGATATTCTTGAGATACCAGGGATAATAGTCGGAGGTAGATCAGAATAGAGGTTAGACTAGTGTATTGGTCTGTGGAAGACAAGAGCTTTAACTTGTCCAAGAAAGGGGCCAAGGAAGAAAAATATGGTAGGAACCACGATTGCAAAAGAGCAAACCCCATATATAAGATGAACTTATACCAAGGGGGTAATTAATTTTAAGAGAAGTTTCCATGATAAGATCTACATCTTGTCCATGGGCATGAACACAAAGTCAAGGTCGACTCCCACTTCTTCAATGCATAACCTATCATTCACTTCTCACCTTTGATGAAGTTGTAGTGTTGAAAGATTATCTGGAAAAACACCAAAAGAGTAAGACTCGTGAAAACTCTCAGGTCCACACGGGTTATGGAAGGCATAGGTTCAACCCATCGGGGCATCTTAGGAACATATACTCCAAACTTCAAGAGTAATTAACACATGCATTGATGGTGTCCTGGACTAGGGGGTACTCACCACGTCGTCTCCCGACAGGTGGGTCGGGCCGAGGACCCCTAGGGCAGTTCATTAATGGGCCAGTTCAGACAGCCATGATGCATACGAGGAAGATTCCACAAGACTTGGTGATCAAGACAAGGACTCCTCTCCACCGACGTAGCCGACTAGGACTCTTGTTATCCTAGGCCTCTGGTGTGTCATATAAGACGAGGGCAGGCTAGTCATTAGAGACAATCAGATCATCATAGATCATATCATCATACGAGCATAGCTTCTAGGGTTTACACGATTACATACGATCTCGAGGTAGATCAACTTTGTACTCGATGCACCATCATCAATACAAACAAACAAGGACATAGGGTTTTACCTCCATCAAGAGAGCCTGAACCTGGGTAAATACCGTATCCCTTGTCTCCTGTTACCCATCTATCCAAGACCCACAGATCAGGACCCCCTACCCGAGATCCGCCAGTTTTGACATCGACATTGGTGCTTTCATTGAGAGTTCTGTTGTGGGATAGAAGGATCAATGGCTCGTCTGCATATTGGAGTTTTTCTAGACAATGAATTTGTGTTCGTGGTCCCTGTTGCCTCAAACATCGCATTGACGATTGCTTCAGGGAAATTGTACGGAATTGTATCTACAACAACCTTGCAAAATTTCGTCGCGTTCCGATGGAGGAATCTACGGCAATCTCCGATATACTGGAGCCATGTCGAATCTAGACGAGAATCTGGATGAGTTTAGGGTGAGGTGTTTAGTATCTAGCTCGGACATCCGTTGGAAAATCCCACCGTTCATCGGCTATGGAATTCCTATACCAATCATGCCTGAAAATCCCAGCTCGATCCAACCATCGAAACTCTGGGAAACGTCCAATGAGTACAACAAATTTCGGATCTATTTTCTGCGCGAAAACAAATCCGACTCGAGTTTATCTTTTTCATGAACGGGTTGTCAAATGCCCTTTTTGAAGGAAATTTTCTCATCATCTCGGTTAGCCGACCAAGAGTTCGGCATCACGAGTGCCGAATAATCATCAAGAAAACCTCGTCATCCTCATGTTGTATGCGTCAGGCGCTTCGTTGCTTCACCAATCAAGCACTGACTGTGTCACGAATTCCAACCTGCATCGGCATTGCCGCACCGTCGCTTTTTCAAGCCGAAGCCCACCACGGCGAACTGCTTTGACATGTCGGCTGGCATGAGGCTCTAGCGTCATCTTACCGACTTGCTCTGTCACCTCGGCTAGACTGGGGGCTTTGTCATCTCCTCATCAACCTGCTCTGGGGACTTCGGCGTCACCAGCAGACCAGCTTCGACACCTCGGCTATCATGAGATTTCGGCGTCACCAGCCAGCCTGCTTTGACACCTTGGCTGGACGGAGACTTCGGCGTCACCAACTGAGCTTCTTCGACACCTCGGCTGGCATGAGACTTCGGCGTCACCAGCCAACCTGCTCCGTCACCTCGGCTAGATCGAGGGATTTGCCATCTCTTCATCAACGTACGCCAGGGACTTTGGCATCACCAACCGACTAGCTTTGCCATGTTAGCTGGACTGGGGACTTCACCTCGCCACATCGACCATGTAGCGTCGCCACTTCGTCAATCTGAACTCTTCGCTCAGCCACCTTGGCGCCCATGCCATATACCTTTAATTATTTGCTTCACTAAATTAACTAAGTAGAAGAATTTTTTTAAAATATTACCTTTATTTGTTATTACTCTTGGCTTGCACTATATTGTGTGCACATGTAATCGACTTCGGCTGTGTCATGCGGTCACCTTGGCATGCCTACATTGTCGTCCTGCCTCCACCAACCAAATTGTGTCGTCGACATGGTCGACGAATGTGGGGGCTTCACCGTCACGCTGTCGAACTATTTTGTCTGCTCGAATGGACTCGAGGTTTCTCCTCGGCCCTTCGAAAGTGTTGTGTTGTCACTTCATCAAGCCGAGCTCTTCTTCGGCTACCTCATGACCAGCTTGGGGGCTAGGACCTTGACCCACTACAAGCTCGACACACGTCACAAGCGCATTAACTAGCTAAGTCGCTTTCATGATCAACATTTTCAGTTTGTAACTTTTGTTCGGTTCGACCAAGCATTAGATTTGTTTTAAATAAAAAAGTTTGTTTATTAAAAACACTTTCTTTTCCCATGATAATTGGGGGCTTCGTCGTCATGCTGTCGTACTACTCTCCCCGGCTGGACCGGGGGCCTCACCGCAACAATTGTGTTGTGTTGCCACTTCTTAATCCGAGCTCTTCGCTCGATTACCTTGGGCTTGGGGGCTGGTACATCGGCCAAACCGAGGACTGCGTCTTCATACCGCCACAACCCCGAACCGCACTAAGCACATTAACCGGCTAATTCGTTTTCGTGCTCACCTCTCTTTGAAATTTTAATTTTTTCTTTGGTGCAATCAAACATTATATTTTTTCTTAAACAAAAAAACTTTGTTTTTAAAAAAAATTATTTACTCGATTTAACCGGGGGCTCTTAAATTTGTATGACCTGTTTTATAATAACTGTGTTTTCTTCTTAGTCGTTGCAAAGTCTTTTTCTACTACTCCTCTTTCCGACACTAGCGCCTGGTCAATAGACGGATAGCCTGGTTTCTTTCTAAAGTCGCTCGAGTTTAGTTCGCTAAATAGGCCTCAAAGAAACACTCTGCCTTCGAGATATGGAGGTTGAAGCCAAAGGCTGGCCCGCTTGGAGTCCAAAGATCAGATGTATCATGTTAAAGCACGATCGAAGCACAAATTAAATTTTAGACCAATTTTGGATTGGAACAATTTTCTTTTGTCTAAACATAAAGTTTTTTTGCATACGTTTTTATGTTATTTCCGAGCATAACTCTTGCAGTACAATGCCATATGCATTTCACGCATCGGCAGTATTAAAGGGGGTCTGCGGTTAACATCGAACCCACCAAACACCGAGGTACTCCATGTAGTCCTTTGCAAAATGTCCTCGGTATTTCGCATTTATATGCATTGATTTCTAGTTGTGTCTTTGGTATATAGCTAGATTGCCCGGCTCCTGTGCTTACGTCTTACGTTTCCGCTTTGTTCGGCTAAGGGGTAAAAGGAGAACCACTACGATTGTCACTTCCGGTTTAACTGGTTAAGTGCCTTAATTGGAGAAAGCTGAAAGCTGATTGTCACAACAAGCATAAATCGGTCAGCGAAGAGTAGGCGGTGTTCAACCAAGTATAGTCGATCGAGGTTATCTGAGTAAAACGAAGGGCCTTTCTTTCTTGAAAAGGCCAAGTTGTGGGCGGTTCGACCTCGAATAATCCGAGGAGTCGACGTATACCGAGGGCTATTAAGTTGCCCCCAAACATATGCTCATATGACTAAGTGAAATTTATAAAGCCCAGATATCTGATTGCCTTGTTTCCGCTAACACAACCGCCTCCGGGCACCGAGACGTCGGCTAAGGGTTGTCTTGTTATTGCGGAAACATCTTGCATAGCATCTACAAAGGGGTAGAAGCCGACGATGGGCCACTCTCAAATGATAAACGTTCACAAAGGAGTCAAAAATAGCATATAGCATAAAAGCATTGGTATAAAGTAAAAGGAATAGCACTCATGCTAGCACCCAAATCACATAAGCCATGATAACAATTATCTCCTATTTTTACTGAGACAACAGGCGTGCCAACTACGGGTCTATGTTTGTCTTTTTCATCGGGTTTAGCAATTCTAGCAGCTTCATCACAGAAGTAAATAACATGCCCATCAATATTTTCTACCAAGAGATCCTTCAACCATAGAAACACTGGGTTCTACTTTAATTTGTTCATAGGGCTTAGGTGCTCTAATATTACTCTTGCGAACTACAGTTGACACCTTAGCATGTTCCTTAATCCTAGTAGGGAAAGGTGGTTTTTCAATATAAGCAGTAGGCACAACTGGATCAACATTGTAAATGATAGTCTATTCTTTAGCTATGACCGGTTCTTTAATTTCTTTTTTAATAGGGGGATGATATTTAAACCACTTCTCCTTAGGGAGATCGACATGAGAAGCAAATGATTCAAAAAAGAGGCTACTATCTCAGAGTCAAGTCCATATTTAGTGCAAAACTTGTGAAAAGCATCGATATCAATAAAAGATTTAACACTATCAAATTCAAGCTTAATACCTGACTCATTACCTTCATCGAGTTCCCAATCTACAGAGTTGCGCTTAATACTTTCCAGGATATCCTACTTGAATTTAATATACTTCTTAATAAAAGAACTAGTACAAGAAGTATCGAGCATGGATTGATCATTATGATAAAGCCGAGCATAAAAATTTTGAATAATAACTTCTCTCGGGATATCATGATTGGGGCATGAATATAACATTGACTTAAGCGTCGCCTAAGCTAGAGCGATGCTTTCTCCTTCACGAGGCCAAAAATTATATATATAATTCCGATCACGATGAACTAGATGCATATGATAAAACTTTTGGTTGAATTCCAATTTCAATCGATTCCAGTTCCATGATCCAATATCATCACATAGCCTATACCATGTCAGTGCTTTTCCCTTCAAATATAAAGAGAAAACCTTCTTCTTAACTTCATCTCCGGATAAACCTGCAAGCTTAAATAATCCACAAATTTCATCCACATGTATTAGGTGCATATCAGAATGTTCAGTTCAGTCTCCTGCATAGGGATTAGCTAGCAGTTATTCTAACATACTTGAAGGAATTTCATAACCAATATTTTCAGTAGGTGTTGTAGGTTGAGGGGCAACTAATTGTGGTTCCGATCGAGGTGAAGATACCCCGAACAAATCCCTCAAAGGATTGCTTTCCGTAGTAACAAATGATAGTAAACTTTAGCATGTAGTATAAGTTTTTCCTTATCGATTTCCACTTACCAAGAGCACTTCACTCCCCGAAAATGACGCCAGAAAAGAGTCTTGATGACCCACAAGTATAGGGTATCAATCGTACTCCTTTTGAAGTAATAGTGTCAAACCCAACGAGGAGTAGAAGGAAATGATAAGCGGTTTTCAGCAAGGTAATTTCTGCAAGCACTGAAAATGTAAGTAGCAAGTAGTTTGATAGCAAGGTAATTTGTAATGATCAAGTAACGGTAACGATAAATAAGGTGAAGCAAGCCATCCCAATCCTTTTGTGGCAAAGGACAGGCCAAAACGATCTCTTATAATAAGCAAAGTGTTCTTGAGGGTACACGAGAAATTCATCTAGTCACTTTGATCATGTTGGTTTGATTCGTGTTTGCTACTTTGATAATTTGATATGTGGGTGGACCGGTGCTTGGGTGCTGTTCTTACTTGAACAACCTCCCACTTATGATTAACCCCCTCGCAAGCATCCGCAACTATGAGAAAAGTATTAAGATAACTTGTAACCATAGCATTAAACATGTGGATCCAAACCAACCCCTTACAAAGTAGCACATAAACTAGGGCTTAAGCTTCTGTCACTCCAGCAACCCATCATCTAATAACTACTCCACACTGCATTCCCTTAGGACCAAGGATGGTGAAGTGTCATGTAGTCTACTTTCACATGACACCACTAAGGGAATCACAACATACATATCATCAAAATATCGAACACACATATCAAATTAACATGATTACTTGCAACATGACTTCTCCCGTGACCTCAAGAACAAAGGTAGTTACTCACAAATAATACTCATGCTCAAGATCGGAGGTGTATTGAATATCATAATGGATCTGAACATATAATCTTCCACCAAATAAACCATATAGCAATCAACTACACAAGGCAATCAACACTACTAGTCACCCACATGTACCAATTTGGGGTTCCGGTACAAAGATTGAACACAAGATATGAACTAGGGTTTGAGAGGAGATGGTGTTGTTGAAGATGTTGATGAAGAATGGCCTCCCCAAGATGGGAGGCTTGTTGGTGATGACGATGGCTTCGATTTCCTCCTCCGGGAGGGAAGTTCCCCGACGGAATCGCTTCGCCGAAGGGGAAAAGTGCTCCTTCCCAAGTTCCGCCTCGAGATGGTGGTGTTCCGTACTGAAAGTCCTCTCTTGATTTTTTTCTAGGTCAAACCTCAATATATATACCAGAAGATGGGCTCTGGATGTGGGCCTGGGTGAGCACCACCGACCAGGGTGTGCCTGGGGGGGCTGGCTCGCCCCGGTTTATGTTCCTCACCAGGTGGACCCCTATGGTAGTTTTCTACTCTAGTATTTTAAATTTATTCCATAAAAATTCTCCGTGAAGTTTTAGCTCCATTGGGGATGTGCAGAATAGGTATCTCTGATATGCTTTTTCAGGTCCAAAATTCCAACTGCCGGTATTCTCCCTCTTTGTGTAAACCTTGCAAATTATGAGAGAAAAGGCATTAGAATTACTCCCCAAAGAATTATTATGGATAAAAACTTTATAAATAACAGTAGGAAAACATGATGCAAAATGGACGTATCATGCACCCAATACTATGAGCTTACACGACCATTCACACAAATGTTTCAATATCATTCCCGAACTTCTAGAGTACCGTTCAACCTTTATGATAATTATTTTAATATAACTCTAGAAGAATTTTGTGATGCATGCGAACTTCCATATTGGGCTCACTCGAATAAACACTAAAGTATGATTACAATATGTTCCTTGAGAGTCTTTGTGTAGGAGAGGATAGAGGGGTGATGCAGGCTAGAATAAAAAGTATCCAATTTACCTCTATCCGCTACTTTGCATTATTTAATGGAAAATGTATTGTGGGTAACCAAGATTATAGTGCACTATGTGCCCCCTGACCCGAGCATCATTTACACTATGGTAACGGGTATTAAACAATATAACCTTGGAGAAATTATCGCCCGGAGACTGCATATTAACACGGGTAATGGTCACTTGTATGGAAGGGTTTATGCTTCCCGAGTAGCTGCAAAACAAGGAGTTTTACCTTGATTTAATGACTCTATGCTACCTGAAAGATATTTAGATTTTGAAGCCATGCGGCATCATGATTTTATTAATGATGGTTCACGGGGTTATAAGTATAAATTAATATTTTATAAGTATAACCATGTGTATGTTACTTTGCCTACGCCTACTCTCTTTGACTTTCAGAACAAACAGAGATACTACGTTCATGAGAGGGAAGCACATGAGCATAATGCATCTGTGGAGGCTGCTTGCTTGGCTGAGGAGGCGACATGGAACACCTCCATGATCTATCATTTTGATTACTCTCCAAACCATAAGTGGTGATCACCATGCCAGGCAAAAGCCAAAGCTTGGGGGAGTATGTATGTCTCACCGACATTACATTCATGTTCACACTTCATATAAATTGCCGGGTGTTCATCCTCTTTCATTGTATATCCATGTTAGTTTTTATTTTCCATTTTCTTCTTGTGTGTTTGAATAACTTTGAAAATCAAAAAAATATTTCTATCTTCTTTTTAAGTTTTTTTCTAGTTTAATTAGTTTGCATTATTAAAATAAAACCCAAAAAAATTTCCTTTGCATGTTGGGAGCTTTCTAGTGTAAATATTTTTTCTCATTTATTTGCTTCCTTAAAAAACCAAAAACTCCAAAAATATTCTAATGTGTTTCTCTGAATTTCTTATATTTTGATTGAGTCACTGAAAGGAGAAGGCCACGATGAAAATGTTGAGTGGCTCTCATATGCATTATTATCGATTTTACAGAAGAGTCAATATTACCATGTCTCCTCCTTTGCATAAACTGCCCTGCAGATTCCATCTTAGTCCATGGCCCATTTGCACTATTATTATTATCACATCATTCGGTCGTGCAAGTGAAAGGCAATAATGAGTATATTTGATGAAGTGATCATGGCAAAAAAGCTGGTATGAACTCTTCTTGTTTTCCATTTTGTAAATATGATTAGCCCATTGGATCTTGATTCAGTATATCATGAGCAAACATGTTTATGATGAAAATTAGAGCTTATAGTTTCTCATGTCATGCTTAAAAAGCTAGGAATGGATAATGATTTATCTTATATGTCAACATGCATTAAAATGGTTATGATGTGGTATGGTAGTATGGTATTTCCCTCTGAGTAATTCGAGCGCCTTGACTTGGCTCATGTGCAAACATGTAGTTGATTCAAAACAAACGCAGCCTTCATGATGTTTAAATTCAAAGTAACCATATCCTACTCATGCTAATACTCAATGTTAATTATTCTCAATGCATGATTATGACCGTTTTCACTCTCTAGTTGGTTGCTTCTCAATCTATTGCTAGCCTTCACATGTACTAAGCGGAAATGCGGCTTGTGCATCCAACATCTTAAACACAAAGTTGTTCTACATGAGTCCATCATACCTAACTATATGCGGTATTACCCTGTCGTTCCAAGTAAATTTGCATGTGCTACCTCTAATATTCAAATAAACATCTGTTTTGTGCACTCGTATCGCTCATGGAGCGACGGGGCGGTCAACATCTTCCATGCTAAGTGGGTTATTCTCAATATGGGTGTTTATTCGCGTGTCATTGCACGAGAGAGGCTGGTAAAAAGGATGTCTGTCCTGCATAATAAAAATTAAATTAAATTAAACTCCTAGGAATGTTGATATGTTGGCAGGCACCTGTGGATTCGGATAGCCATGGTTTGTGTATGGATGGTGAATAGGAGTAAACTTTACAATTCCTCTTGAGAACCGCCAATGATGTGCTTAGCATGGAAGATATTGAAAACATTTGTCGTGACGTTGGCAGGAAAAGTGCACCACCCAAAATTATAATTTCAATTATGTTTTAAACCTTGAGCTCTCGCACCTCTGCAAATCAATGCTTCCCTCCATGAAGGGTTTTCTATTTACTTTAATGTTATTTCACCAGACCAAAGAGCATTATTGTCATTCTTATGCATTGAGTCTAGTTAATGTTGGACGTGAACACAACTGGATCTTCCCTACCCTGAATTATAATGTTTAATCGCTTCTTGAACCTTAGAGGTGCTTTGTGTTTATGTTTTGCGGTCTCAGAAAGGGCTAGTGAAATACCATGTCATCATATTATATCATGATTATTTTGATAATTTTTTGGCATGTGAGATATTTTATTATTGCTCACTAGTTGGTTATGTATTGCCATGAGTGAATATGATGTTTAATTATTATCACAAATATGATTATTTATGATTTATGCTGAAAACCTGAACACTAGCTAAGCATATTTATAGCAAAGAGAACAAGAGAGTTTGTAAAAGTTTTCTTTATCACTTCCAGTTTATCAACTGAATTGCTTAAGGACAAGCAATGAGTTAAGCTTGGGGGAGTTGATACATCTAAAGCGTATCTACTTCTCCAAACACTTTTGCTTTGGTTTTGGACTCTAATTTGCATGATTTGAATAAACCAATACAGTCTCACGCTGTTTTCAGCAGAACTACCATGGTGTTATTCTTGTGAAGAAATAAAAGTTCTTGGAATCAGATGGAACTTTTTGTGAGTTATTTCTGAAATATATGAAGAATTATGGAGTGATGACCTGTCGGAGGGGGCTGCCTGTGGGCCACAAGCCAACAAGGCACGCCCACCCCCTTGGGTGCGCCCTGTTAGCTTGTGGGATCCACATGGCTCCCCTGACCCTAATTCTAGTCCTATAAATTCACATCTTCGAAGAAAAACATTGGAGAGAATATTTCATCATGTTTTATGAGACGGAGCCGCCACCGCCTTTTGTTATTTCTCGAGAGGGCTGATCTGGAGTCCGTTTGGGGCTCCACATAAGGGGATTTGTCACCTCGTCATCACCAACCCTTCTTCATCAACACCGCCATGATGGTCACCAATGGGAGTGAGTAGTTCCTTTGTAGGTTTGCTGGACGGTGATGGGGTTGGATGAGATTGATCATGTAATCGAGTTATTTTGATAGGGCTTGATCCCTAGTATCCACTATGTTGTGAGATTGATGTTGCTATGACTTTTCTATGCTTAATGCTTGTCACTAGGTCCCAAGTGCCGTGATTTCAAATATGAACCTATTGTATTTTCATGAATGTAAGAGTGTTTTGGATCCTACTTGCAAGTTGTATTCACCTATTACGTGTCATGATCTGCATATCCCAAGGTGACAATAATTTGGATTCTTTCCAGTGATTGCCGTACTTTGAGGAGTTCATGTATTCACCATGTGTTAATGCTTTATTCCAGTTTTATATTAAAAGGAGGCCTTCATATACCCTACTTTCCATTAGGACCCCGCTGCCACGGGAGGGTAGGACAAAAAATGCCATACAAGTTCTTATCGCAAGTACGTATGACTATATACGGAATGCATGCCTACATTACATTGATGAATTGGAGCTAGTTCTGTATCGCTCTAGTGTGTAACTGTTACATGATTGATTTCATATAAATTATTACCCATTACCGGTCCACATGCCTACGCTGGAGATTAGGTCTCATCTAGCAGATTTCCTTTGAGCCTCTGCTAATCTCGCCCTCAAAGTGTTCCACATCAGAAGAGAATCAAATATCACAACACATAAATTGGCCCAGGAAGCCCACACTTTGATTTGGAACATAGAAAAAACTTGAGATGTTGTAATGCTGCTCATACAGGTGATCAATGCCCTATGATTCATACCCTATACAATTTGGATCTTCATGATTTTGCAATCGAGGACATAAGATGTTCATGAGCATCAATATATGGCCTCCCTTTTGTCGAAAAAATAAAAAGTAAAAATAAAAGGGAAAATAGCTTGGGCCTGTAAAACCAAATCCCGTTGTAGTATAGCTTGCGAGCAAAAGCCCGTTATGATAAAAGCTATGAAAGCAAATCTGCACCGTCTGCTCCCCGGGGTAGACCCACAGGGCAGTGTCCTACCCACGCATGTCGGACGCGTTTGGTTGCCCGCATATACCTCAGCCAGGCCAGTGCGGGAAGACAAAGGCCCGTTTACCCGCATTCACTGTTGGTCCTGCATAGCATGAACATTACAGCACCTCTCGGCCTGCATCCCTGGGAACGCTCAAATTGACCGTTTTTCCTCAGTCAGGCCCGAGCGATGCAACCCTAGGCAGGTGGGCATGGGCGGTTGCACGCGTGGGTGTGGTCTCGAGACGTGGCGTTGTTTCCAGACACGTCATCATAAATTACCCTCACCTCCCCCTCCTCATCGCTCTCTCCCCTCTTCCACACTCACACCGGCGGCGGCAACGACAGCGGCGACCACCTGAGCTCTACTACGAATTGATCCATGACGGCGACGACAACCACCGGACCGTATGCAGACCTCCATCGGAGCGCATCGGCCATGGCAGCAATACCTCATCCTCTCTATACATTCACTGCTTTAGACTCGGACTAGATTCGATTAGAGCAGGCGATTGAAGAGTTAGGGAGGGGATTGTACACATCGGGGGGGGGGGGGGGAGGGAGGGAGGATTGACATCAATCTATTCTGCATCTACGACTCATAGGTTATTTTTGATTACATCGGGTCCGGGAATTGGATTGTCTAGACCCAAGGGAAAGGGTTGGGGTTGGAGTTGGAGTTCATGGCAAGGGAGGGGTGGTGAAACAGAGGGGGTTTGAGCGCGGTGTTGGGTTAGTAGGGTGGGTTAATATAGGAGCGTTAGGCCGATATGAATGAATGCTGACCATTGAACCGTGTATTGTTCATAATGTAGATGGACAAGGGCAATGATGTCGTGCCACCATTGGAGAAGGGCAAGGAGGTTGTGTCTCCATTGGACGAAGTGCAAGTGTTGGATCACCCAAGCCCCAAGCAGAGGAACTATGGCCACTTTCATCAGGAATCGGGACCAAACCACTTCTGCAAGGTTATCCTTGCTCCTAAGCTGGAGAGTCTGCCATTGCCTCTAGACTTCACAAAGCACTTCCTCGCCATCCCTACAGATTTCAAGCTGAAGACGAACACCGGTTGTGCATGGAGGGTGACGGTGAGGGTGACCGACGGTAGGGTCACCCTTGATCAGGGTTGGGCCACCTTCGCCGTCGTTCACTAGATCATGATTGGGTATATGCTGACGTTCAACCTGTTGTCCCCCGACACCATGAAGGTGATCGTCTTCAATGACGAGGGCGTGGAGGTGATCACCAAGTGCAAGGAGCACAACAATGCCTTCACCGCAACCGCCTGAGCTCTGTGGTCCAATCCTTGGTTGTTCTTACTTTAAGACTTCGGTATCATTTATAACTTATCATACCGTGTTGGTTTTAAACTTGTTTTGCGTGATTAAGACTTATGTTTGTGCGTAACATTATTCTGTTGCTACTAGTTTAGTTCTTATTAGTTCATGTGTGCCTTTGATAACCTCACCACATCGAGTAGGAGGTTACCACACAACTGTCCTGAATGTAACCAAACAACCGGATTTGTGTTTCTCCTCAAACAAGTCCGTAACCAAACAACAGATCTTTCGTTTTTAACACGTTCAGACTAGACGGGATGCATGCAACCAATCAACATGCAGATATTTTTTTTATACATGTAATCTATCGCGTCCCTAGTAGCACCTCTCCTCCACGGCGATATGGGTCCACAACACAAACCGGCACACTAACGCAGCAAACACCGCCTCTTCGTATCTCATTGCCCTTCCAGAACCTTCCGGAAGGATCCACTCCCACCACTGCCCCTTCCGAACTCGACCCCTCGCCGTTCCCCTCCCCCAACCCTCTTCGTTGTCGGCAGCATTCCCGCCTGCTCGGGTCTTCTCGGAGCGGTTTCGCAGCGGGGACAGCGTCAGGTGGCTGGTTGAAACGTGAGACGACTCCTGGAAGGGTGGTGGTCGGGGGAGGACTGGGGTGGCAGCGGAGCTTCCGGAGACGATGGACGCGCTGGCGCAGCGGGTGAGCGTGCTGCGGGCCTCGCTGCAGAGCAGCCAAGGGAACACGGAGGGCATGGTCGCCGTCCTCGGCTCCTTCGACCAGCGCCTCTCCGAGCTCGAGGCCGCCATACACCCCATCCAGGTACTCTCGTGCCCATTTCCGCTTGGTCTCGACGTCTCCTCGAATTTGAGGGAGAGTCGAGGGAGCGTGCGGCGTCTGATTTTGGGTGGTGGTGGTGGTGCAGGTGAGGGCGCACGCGACCCAGATGGCGCATGAGAACATCGACAAGGCGATCAAGGTCGCGGACGACATCCTCGCCCAGGTCGTCATCGTCCGCGAGGTGCGTGAACGTGTTCTCCTCGTCCCCTCCGTGCCTGAATGCTCTCCATCGTCAACCGGTGCTCTGGCCTGCGTGTCTGATCGCAGGCAGCTTGTCGGCCTGCTGCTGCCCCGTAGAGTGTTTCCTTTATTTTATATTGTTTTGTTTTGCCCCCCTTTGGGCTACCTGTGCATGACTACATGTAAACACTGTTGCTGTCCCTTGTTAAGTGATGAAACCGATGACGCCCCCAGAGGCTATAACTGATTCTCCCATTACATACAAAGGATGGTAACACCTTTTGGTTTGGTTGGCAAGGAGCTGAGGCCTGAGGTATTGCATGCATTGAGTGGGGATTGAGAGCGCCGAATTTGTCTTGCTTTGGCATTTGGAGGATGTGCTTGACTAGTTTTCGACTTGGACTTTCATTAACAAGGATTGGTACGTGCAGATTTTACATTTGGAGGTGATTGGAGGCGCACAGATAATAGATTGGTGGTGAGATAGCTTCCAAGCTGGTGTAGTTGTGAAGTGCATTTGTTCTTGTTTACTAGCAAGGGAATGATTAGCTTCATTAGTTTTGCTCATGGGGTAATTAATTTCTAGAGCACTTTCTAGGCAGAGATTGCTTGTTTTAGACAGGTAATCACTGTTTAAATTCGTTATAGTTGCACTCTTGTACCTACGAATTTTGTTCTATTTTGAGCTATTTTATTCGGGTAATCACTGTTAAATTCGTTTATTAATTATTACTTTCTTTGGAACTTTTATTTGCATGTCGTCTTTTTGAGCTTTATAGGCAGAAGCTACGATACTGAGGGGGCCCCATGTGGATCTGGAGAGCTACCTGAAAGCTGTGGGTCATCTGAAAGACGTTGTTGGTTTTTTCTCCTTGAGGGACAACTTTACGAGTAAAGAACGATTTCTGAATGATGTAAACGTTCTCTTATCTAAGTCTTGTCTGATGATTGAGGAAGAATTCAAGCGGTTGATGATAACATACAGGTTGATGCAGTTACACCCATTTCTGATATCTTAACTTGTTGGTTCCTTATATATTGCTGGAGGAACAATTCCTGTATTCCTGGACCTCTCCTAAATCTCAAAGATAATATATTAGTTCTTCTAATACCATTTTCCATCTGTGCTGTTATATCTCTTCTTTCAGCAAACCTATTGAGGGTGATCTTATATTGGGTTCGCCTCCAAAGCTTCAATTGGCGTCAGATGGCGATGCTGAAGCAGGTGGACGAAATTCTGCGCACTCTGAGCATCCATCCAAAAGCTTGGAAACTGCTATTTGCAGGACTCCCACACTGATCCCCTCTAGGATATTACCACTTCTTCATACTATAGCTCAGAAATTGGTTCAGGATGGAAACCAGCAGTCATGCTACAAAATTTACAGGTAGGCTTTGAGCTGGGGGTTTAACATGAGATGGTTCTCATGATCTCATCATTGCCAAAAGACTTATCTGATTATGTAAATGCTGCTTGCAGAAAACAAGAGGGTCAGTGAATGTTGAGAGTGTCTGAGTTATGGGAAATACATTAACAATGAAAAAAAAATGCAGCAATGAGTTATGCTTAGTCAGGTTTTGGTCAACTTCGACTGTGTTGCTTGAAATTTATTGAGTTAAGAAAATTCCCTACTTACAGTATAGTTTACATTACTCTGCCATACTTATAGGTTGGAATCTTTTGCTGTATGAATGACCTTCCTTTTACTTCCCAATTCCAACTGATATCTATTTTTATTTCTGAAATTTTAATACTATGCAAAATCGAGCTCAGATTTCTTCTCTTCCTTCAGAGATGCTCGTTGTTTGGCATTAGAACTGAGCCTTCGGAAACTGGGAGTAGAAAAGCTTAGTAAAGATGATGTAGAAAGGATGCAGTCGGATGCTTTAGAGGCTAAAATTGGAAAGTGGACCAAGTATTTGCGAATTACAGTAAGGGCCCTTTTTAAAATATGCTTATGGTGTATGTGCTTAGACACCCAACTAATTTTCTATGCTTCAATAGGTGAAACTTCTTGCTGGAGAACGAAAAATTTGTGATGAGGTTTTTGAAGGTATCAGTTTCAACAAGGATCAGTGTTTCGCTGAACTGGCAGGAACTGGAGTTGCTGTTGCAAAAACTCTTCTCAGCTTTGGAGATGCTGTTGCTAAAAGTAAAAGGCCTCCTGAAAAGTTGTTTGTACTGCTGGATATGTATGAAGTAATGCATGAAGTTAGATCCGAGGTATGCTAAAAGCAGTGTGTTCCTGCAACACCAATATGATATATATGTAGTATCCCATCATATTTTGATCAGTTATGTAGTTTTTTTTTGGGGGGAAAGGAGGATATCCCCCGGCCTCTGCATCAGCATGGTGCATGCAGCCATATTATCACACAACATTTCTAGCTGCTGGCAATTAGCAAATGATGTTTTACTTGGTTCTTCTAGTTGTTGGTGTTTGCAGTTGTTATCTCTGCCGCTATGCTGTCAACTGTGACTATGGAAACAGTAACGCTTACTTTCTTTTGAATCTCATTTATCAGGTTGAAGTAATTTTTCAAGACAACTTTTGCTCTGAGATGCCTGAGGCTGCATTGGGCTTGACGAAGCTCTTGGCACAGACTGCCCACGAAATGTTTGTTGATTTTGAGGAATTAGTTGAGAAGGATACTTCAAAGACTAACGTCCATGACGGAACTGTCCATTCTTTTACTATCTATGTGATCAACCATGTTAAATTCCTTTTTGAGTAAGCATCTCCCATTTCACCTAGCTATTAAACTCTTGGACACACAGAGATTTATTTGACTTAGATGTTAACTAATATAGGGTCACAGAGGTCAGGGGCATTCCTCCTTTAAAAAAAACTAATATAGGGTCAATCATAATGGAATTTTACTCTTTAAATTTTGAGATGTATGGTCTCTCTTGTGTGTATTAGTTACGTTAGGCATGTGTTGTCCTGACTTCACATTTTGTTCCACCAAGCGAACACTGATTAACTGTACTTAATGTAAATATCAATCAATGGCTGGTTGATCCAGAAGTTTGAGAAATTTGTTTTTTTAGAAAAGGATTGAGAAATTTGTTGGTCCACACATTTATACATTTATAAAAAGAGTTGGTAAGAGGGAGCGTGTTAAAATTTGCCTATATATTTACTCAAGTTCTTAGTGTCTTCACTTTTTCCACATAGCTTAGGAGCTTGTGATATACAACAATGTTTACCATTTCTTCTTTACGTGTCTAGGCACCACATGTATTTATTTTCTTAATAGAATTTAGGTGATATGTTGTTCAGCTATAATTACAGGGAGTGTCATATTATTTTATTGGAGTGATTTTTAGTTTCTCGGTTCTTTTTGTCCATCATTTTCGAAATAGCATGCTAACTGATATGTGGGCTGCGCTGAAATTGACAGTTATCAGTCAACGCTGAAGCTACTATTTCAAGGATTTGAAACTGGAAGTGATACTGAATCCCAACTTGCAGTTGTTTTGACAAAGATAATGCAAGCCCTTCAGAACAACATTCATGGGAAATCTAAGCAGTACAAGGATCCTGCGCTGATGTGCATATTTCTTGCTAACAACATTCATTACATGGTTAGGTCTGTTTGCAGGTATGTTATGTTTTGTGTTTCAGGTCTACATCATCTTGTCCAGACAGTGTGCCTAGCAAATATTTCTTTTTGCCTCATCACAAGGTCAGAAGCCAAGGATATACTTGGTGATGACTGGATTGAGAGACATCGTAGGACTGTACAGCAACATGCCCAACAATACAAAAGGGTTGCATGGGGAAAGGTTAGTGCTTCAGATCTGGAGACCGCCTCCATCCATCAACCGTCCTCTGCTCCTCTCCCTGTCGCCTCGTCTTGCTGTGGTGGTGGGGTTGGTAATCGCTTTGCTCGTCCTAGGCAAGATCCGGGCTTAATAATTAATAAAGATGGCTGCATGCATCGATTGATGCAGAGGCCAGGGGTTTAACCTCCTTTTCCAAAAAAAGGCAAGATCCGGGCTTCCCCCGTCGGTTTAGCTCCGACCGGCGTGAGGTCTTCTGGTCGTTCTGATTTGTGGTCGTTTAGTCGTGACTTGGGATGCTCCCCTCACGTTGGTGTTTGTCCCCTCATGGCCTTTTCCCTTTGCGGCCCGGGTGACGGCCGGTCTTACGGTGTCGGGCCGCGGCCTTGGTGCTTGGTGATGTTCTGCGTCTCGTGCATGTGTGCATCTAAAGGCTCTGCTGATTTCATCTGTCAGTCGTGGTAGTCGACCTGGGTTGTGTTGCTTGTTAATGTTCAGGCTCTTCTGGCGGATGTTCCTTTGCTTTCTTGCCTTGTTATGTATTGCTGTTCTAGATTACTTCGGATTTGTTTTGGTCATCTTGGGGTCATGGATTGCCAACTCTTGAGTGGCGATCCGAGTCATTTTAGTTTGGTCGTGTCGCTTGTGCGGGGTCGCGCCTTTCTTTGGTGTTGTATCAACTTCTTTCTTAATGAATATACATGCAGCTCTTCTGCATGGCTTGAAAAAATTCTTAACTGTTTTGCTTTCACTGTATATTTTACTGCTCAATGTTTGGATTAATGTTATCTTTCCCTGACAATGATGCTATATTTTATCATTGGGCACAATATTTATTTTGTGAAGTTTGAACATGTTAGAACTTTTGACGAACCGTAAAGCACATTGGCTTTTGAATACAGTACTGCTCCCATTGATTTCAAAGGCTCACTACCTTATCCTGTAGATTAGATAGTTCCCCCAAAAAAATTCCCATTAGATTCACGTAAATGGAAATAGTGAATAAGGAGATAATTGATTCTGTTTACTCTGATTTCGTTATTTAGGCTCTTCAGACGCTCTCCATTAAAGGTGCCAGCAGCAGTGGTACATCAGCATTGTCTGATCTTAGCAGCAGTGGAGTTTCAAGAGCTATGATCAAAGAAAGGTCAAGTGCCATGGTAGCTTGTTGTGTTAATTTTTTGAAGTAATAAACCAGTAATTTAGTTATATGACTACATGTTCTTTCCTTGCCAGGTTTAAGTCTTTCAATATGCAATTTGATGAGCTTCGTGCAAAGCAATCTCTATGGATCATACCTGATCAAGAACTGAGAGAAACTCTGAGGCTTTCTATAGCTGAAGTTCTCTTGCCAGCCTATCAGTCCTTCGTTAAACGTTTTGGGTATGTTAACAAACTTTTCCCTGATCTTATTAGGCACTCGATATTATTATTCCATTCAGTGTAATGTATTGTAATTGATAATGTAATCCTCTCATAGTTGTGTTAAGTAGGAAAGAGAGGTGTCAGGATTTTTTTATTGTATGTTATGTTCCTGCATGTCGGAGCTGATCATGCATGATTGTAAATACTACTCCCTCCGTTCCTAAATATTTGTCTTTTTAGAGATTCAACTATGGACTACATACAAAGCAAAATGAATGAATCTACGCTCTAAATTATGTCTATATACATCCGTATGTAGTTCATAGTGAAATCTCTAAAAAGACAAATATTAAGAAACGGAGGGAGTATATTTCTTAATATATTAGTGTGGTTGTAATAAAATAAAGAAAGAAACCCTATCATAATTGTGTTTAACTTTGACCCCAGAACCTTAGCCTTGTATATGACTTGGTTTTACAATGTCTCTAGCCCACCCATTTTCCCATCTGCTCGGCTAAGTTGTTGAATAACTCACAAATGATTGAAATGGGAGCCAATCATCGTTGGCTCCCAGAGTCCCAGTCATTTCTCGCCTTCTATTTTGCGCACCAACTGCTGATGGGAAGGACCATGATGGTAGACAAAGCATAGCTTTGTTGTTGCCATTGCAATTCTCCATGCTGGTTCTGGTTTTATATAACCATTCTATTGTTCTCAACTTTCAGGAATCTTGTTGAAAATGAAAAGAAGCCTCGTAAATACTTCAAATACCCGCTAGATGAGTTGGAGCAGTTGCTGGGTGAGTTCTTTGAAGGAAAACAATCTGGTGAACAGAAGAAGTAAGAACCGGGAGGCAGAATACTGCTAATAGTTCTTGTAGCATACTTCTGTAAAGATCTCTACAGATGGAAACAACTAAACATCTTTTTGGACCAAAGACAGCAAGATGCTGTTTTCATTCATCAAGGAGGGATAAAAACGCCGCAGAGAGGAGAATACAAAAATTGAGTGTACGAGCTGAACATAATTTACATAGCTATAGAGCCGATCTCCAATCATTGGGCCCCCTTGAAACCAGCGGAGTACAAAAATTTAGTGTACGAGCTGAACAGAATTTACAAGATGGTTGCGTTATTGCTGGCCGGTCCATTGGGCTCCCTTGAAACCAGCCGATCTCCAGCCAGCCAGCAACTAAACTCATCAGTCGTCACCATAGTCGTATATGCGGAGCAACTAATTGAGGAGCCCTTCTTTGGGAGTCTTTGAAGGGCCACTCTCATGCGTCGTCATTTGATGTGTTCTCATCCCTCGCTTTGGTTTTTTATCGGTCTTTCTTAGTTTTTGGACATTTTTTTTTATTTTTTGTGCGAAAGAACGTGTTTTTTTTCGTTCCTCGAGAGGCGAGAGGCATGACCGTTTTGTTTTTCATTCCTCGAGAGGCACGTATTTTCTTCTTCGGATCCTTGTCTGACCTCTATTATTTCACATTGCATGTGCCCATTCCAATTTGTTGGTCTTCCAGGCTTGATCGTCGTCGCAATCGATTCCATTTTCTGCCATCCCTTGTTGCTTTTACCTTGCATCCCCACGTGCGAGCTTGTGCCGCACTGAGCCTGGCTTGCTAAAAACTGTCGATTCAGCAGTTTCTAGCGAGTCAGGTTGAGGACTGCTTTAAGCTTCGTATGGATGCGAGCTAGCGCACTGCGTTCGCAACCATACGCACATTTCATGGCTCAACTTGGCCTGGTTGCGATTTGTGGCCAACCAAACTTGTCCTTTGTTTAGTTATCTAGCTGCTTAGCATGTGATGCTAACGGATGAGAGGGCATCAAGTGACATGAGGATTTTATCTCCAAACTTACAACCTGCAGATGCATCTTTTGGAGTCTTGATTATTTTGTATTCATCAATGCTTTGTTGCTTTGCTTGGCAACTTGTTGCTATAGGATTGCTTATTTTTTTTACCTGAGGAAACATGCAGTGGCATAGCCAATGCATTTGAGAGGAAATAGAGTTTATATAAATGAGGTTATGAGGAGCAGAAACAAAACTGACATAAAAGCGATTATTGACAACTAATGGACGTTTGCACCCATCTTTAACATCAGTTTCTTATCAAAATCATCCCATTCTTAACAAAGATGAAGAAGTAGAATGTGATGTTTCATACGCTCCACCACTTGTTCGGTTTCTTTCCTTTCACGGGTGCAACAAGAGTACATTGCACATCTTAAAAGTTTATTTTTGCAGATGCCGGCTAACCTATCACAAATTATGTCTAGTCATCAAGGGTGATATGTATACCTACTAATAAAGGGAGATGCATTTCTACACGCATTTATTGAGAATTAGTCTGCGGTCTGGTTTCAAGTTCGTTTTTTGCATTTACAGAAAGCGCACTAATATTTCTAATAATCAACATGTTCTCAGTTTTAACTCAGACTTTTGCTTTTCCAGAAACCCCCCAGACATTTGAGTTAGAGAACTCGGAGTCCATATCATATGCTTTTTAAATAATAAATATATTCATATATTTTAAACCTTGTCTTCGAATTTAACATGTTACATGCGAAAGTTGATTAGAAAAATAAGTAGAATTTAAATATGACATTATTTTACCTGTTCACCATTTTCTAAATCATATTTATGGTGCAAAAATTGTGGTTCATATAATTAAATGTGCAGCCATGCAATTAAAACCGATCTAATTAAATAAGATTTCCAGAATGGTGTAAAAATTGTGGTGCATATGATTAAACAGTGGAGCCACACAATTAATAGTGGGCTAATGAAATGTGGTTCCTAGAATGATGCAAAAATTGTGGTGCATATAATTAAACACGTAACCACACAATTAAGGATGGGTTAATGAAACGAGATTCCTAGAATGATGCAGAAAATAGTGGCACTCGTTAGAGCATCTCTAGCAGATCTTGCAAAATTGTGTCCTACCAATATATTTTATGGGTGTTTGTAAAAGAATTTATAGTGCCATGAGGCCTCCAGCAGAACAGGTCCTCTAAACTCGTCTCACAAATTTGTTACGTGACGGGTTTAGAGGACCTATTCCGCTCCAGAGGCCTCGCGGTATGAGACAATTTTTTGTAGGACGAATATTAACAAGTGCTTGAATATAGATGAATGAAATTTGGCCACACAAGTGCTTATATATACATCATTTGTTCATCACACTAGTTCATCATATCCAAAATCATACACAACATATGACGTAGCAAGTGGAGCCATACACAATACGCGATAAAAAGACATGATCAAATGACCACCGGTCTTGACGACATCAAGCAACATCCTCATTGTTGAGAAGATCATTGCCACCATCACGGGCCCTAGCAACTGCATCATCATCATCCACATTGAACGGAGAATAAGCACCACCATCTTCAACAACTTGGACCGAAGAATGAACACCACCATCATCATGAACAACACTTGCTCAACCACCACCACCATCATTACCAAAAGCTTCACCACTACCACCACCACCACCCCAGTGCTGAAGCCAACACCACCTCCAAACCCACCTTCACCACCATTTCCAAAGCCAACACCACCTCTAAAGACACCTCCCCCACCATTGCCAAATCCACCACCTCCTCCAAACCCATGACCACCAACATTGCCGAAAGAAAAGCCCCCTCCTAACCCACCACCACCACCACCACCAGCCATAAGATTCTGAACCTCCATCTTTCTCGGATACATGATTTTCATTCGTCTCAATTCCCAAAATTCTTTTGTCATTGCATCCATGCCCTCCGAATTCATCACCATGAACTACTCCTCCTCGGCGGTCCTCTCGTCCCTTCTCTTTTGCTCCTCTAGGGCCATCTTGCACTCCTCGAAAGCACACCTCTTCTCCCACTTCTCCTCTATGTGCTCATCTTTCTTCTTGGCAATGGCCAATTTAGCATCCCAATGCTTGGTTAACATGGTCTCTTTCATCTTCTCCATGTCACCAATTTGATCTCTCAAACTGGTTGCCTCAACGTCCTCTTCACTCTTGCTTTTATCCTCCTTGTTTCCATCCAGTTTGCCCTTATTCCTGCCTCCTCTTGGTGCATAATTACTATCATCATCCTCATCTTCCAATTTGACGAAAGCACCTATCTTCGGGGAGATTCCTTGTCCCTCACCCTCCACTTATTACTATCCTTGAGCAAGCGCCGATAATGATGAATAGTGAATGACTGACCCTTGAAACCCGTAGTTTTCTTGAAATATCGTTGGCGATGTGATCATACACATTGACATTGAGACAAATATGAGCTCTAACTTTTATCAACTCGAGAAAGTCAACGAAATGAAAAACCACTCACATAATCATAAATAGTGGTGCTACTTGGGGGGTGCATTCCGCACTTGCTCCAAGCATCCACTTCAACGACCGCAAGTTTTCTTGATCATGCCCCAACGGCCTTGAAGTGACTTCAAGGACCGACCGAAAGGGAATGAGATTATTTGGTGGTACTGGTCCTCGATCCTTTGCCAATAATTCCCAAAGCTTTGATCCTTGCCGACCACCGTCTCGAGTGACACACTTTCCCATGCTTTAATGAAGCGCACATCCACCACCTCCGTGTAGTCGCTGATTCTCCCCACTATAGCAACGTACTCTACCTCCTCAATCACTTCCACTTCATCACCCGCATCATTTACTAGACCCACCTCTGCCTCAACCTCCACGTGAGGTGTATTGAAAACGTCAAGAGGATCACTCAAATCCACCACATCTCCATCAACATTTAGTTATATGTTGAGTGCATGTTTATGCTACAAAATTCAATGGGCAAATATCAAACAAGTGGTTCAAAGTCGAAGCAAAGATCACCAAAGCATTTCAAGAAAATGATTTTTTACCTCCCGTACGTTTTGTCGAACACGTGGTAGGCGTGACAGGTGGATTGGTCGTGATCGGGGCGTGGCTGGATGAAGGTAGAGGAGGAGCTCGACCTCTTGCCACGACCACCTTCTTCCTTGGGGGCTTTGCCTGCACATCAATCGGGTCGATGGAGGCGGTCTCCTTCCTCGTGTCAGCGGCCGCAATGGGAGTAACCAGACCGAGGGCGGAAGGAAATGGTGTCGTGCGTGGCCCCCTTGATTGAGGCCGTTGCCTTGCCATATCCTCTTGCCGCCGGAGAAATTAGATGTGGGGGAGGCATTGGCATGGACGACGGAGGGATGAGCGAGAGGACAGAGTGTCGGCATACTTGGTGGAGGCAACACATATATGAGGCACCCAGAGGTCGCATGTATACCATCTGGGCGGTTGGAGGCATGACGAGGCCGGACGATGAGGTCCGAGGTGATATCGGAGGCGAAGACGCCAAGGGAGGCGGGAACGGTAGTGGGCAGAAATTGCTTCGCACCAAGGATAGGGAAACTGGGAAAAGAGGTGAGAATTCCGTAGATATGCCAGAAACGTCCGGGATTATGCAGGATCCTGCAAAAAATACGGGATGGCCGATTTTGTGGGATCCGTTTAGGGCAGAAAAATCGTCCACGTCTGCTGAATGACAGTTATTATTCCGGATGGCCTGTTTTACGTGATCTGCTAGAGATCCTTGTACAAATAGAAGGGGTACGTGATCGCATGTTGACATGCAAGGTAGTGCAAACGCAAGCTATAAAAGTAGTACTATGGTTGAATGAGGGGTCGTACTTTGCGCAACTAGGAAAAAGAATCATCTATAGAGAAAACCCAGATGTTTGTGTCATTGAATTGTATTACTCCCTTTGATTCATATTAGTTATCACTGAAATGGATGTATCTAGACATATTTCATCTATTTTAATGCATGATGACAGGCATTTTGTTTCAAAACTTTGGCGTGTGCCTCGCTGCCGTCAGATGGTACCATCTGGATGCTGTAGTGGGCATTTTCGTCGAACCGGACAATCATAATTCATGACAATTGATGCTAGAATTGCTATATTGTGAGGTATTGTTTTCCTACTCTATTGTTGTGATGCACGGGCATGTTTGCTACTTATTCCTATGTTTGTAGAGTTATGAGAATTTTCCCTTGTATAAACTTAACTTTAGCATTATCACCCTTCTTAAAAAGAAGAGGCTATTAAGATACAAAAGTTTCATCCAACTTGTTTACTCAATGGAACTGGTTTTCATGCGTGGAAGCCAAATCCTAGCGGGAGTTGTAGTTTTTTTGCATGAAACCATCAGCGAGTTGCGCTCTAAGAAACTCAATGGAGTTACATTCAAGGTCGACTTCAGAAAGACGTATAATAATGTCAAATGACCCTTTTTTGCAACAAACTACACGCATGAAAGGGCTTCCCCAAAAACGTGTGTGAATTGGTCGAGTCATTTGTTACTGGGGCTATCGTAGGTTGCTAGGGAATTGGATGATGCTCTAATTTGGCCACAAGAAATTTAATTATATGGAAAAAATGTTTAAAAATCAGCCCGATTGGAGTTACGGATCTCTGACTATTAAGGAAATGATGCTCGGCTTGAGAAAATTATCAAAATAGAGAAACACAGAGAAGATAGGACCCATCTGGGAGGGTCTCTCGCCACCCAGGAGCCATGGATGCCATGTACCATAGGGGAAAATCTCTCCCCATCTAGGGGAGAGTCCAAGGAAGATGAAGAAGTAGAGGGGCTCCCCCTCTCACTTTTAGTGGCGCCAGAGCGATGCCCAGGTGGTAGAGCATATTTATCCATATGTGGTTTTGGTAATTGTTGACAATCCCTATGGACTAATGGTTGCCTTGAGTTATATTCGAAGGATTTGTTCATATGCACTTCTTGAAGTGCATGTGTTGGTTTCAAGGAGTTTATATGGTGACCAAGGTGGTACGTAAGGTTTTATCCAAAGGTTGGTCATGTGAGAGTTAAGCTTATTGCAAGCATGTATTGAAGAACAAGATTGTGTGAATGTTCATGTTACCTTCAAGACATCATATTTGTGAAGAGAGAAGATAATACACATGGTTGATCAAGACTAAGGCAAATAATGATTCAAGTTGATCAACACACAAAGTGTAGAAGATGTACCAAGTGGGATCAAGTGATCTCATGGTATGGTAAGTATTCTATATTATGCTTTCTATACTAATCAATGCATGTTCCTTGTGAGTGTTATTTGTGGGGTTAGGTATATTTCCATGGGCTTGCATCAAGAGGAAGATCCCATATAACCCATGGAATATGACATCAAGTGGTGATTGTCACCAAGGTTGCGATGTGCAAGTTCAAGTGAACTATCACGGAGAGATCATGCTTGAAGCTTGCCGTATATTGTGGTGACAATGGACTTGTGAAGATGTGCCGAAGAGTGGCTCACCCATAGTGGATTATGGGGGAGCAATCTACTAGTGAACTATGCGCAAGGCAAAGGTTTGACCTTGATAGGGTTTTCTATTTTACTGGTCGCATGGTGGTAGTTGGGAGACCGGCTTATAGGATCGATAGCCGTACTATCAAGGGGGGGGGGTCTTAAGTGAGTAGCTTGATCTTATCCTTCGTTGAGGGTTCAAACCATTGCATTCTTGGCATCTTTCTTCGTTCTTGGTTGGCTTTTCTCTATATGGGTTCTTGAGCTTATGGCCAGCTTCATGACAAGCTCAAGTTCATCAAAAACGGGGTCCATATGCATCTACTATGATGTTTTTGATGTTAGAGTTTTTGCTGGTTCTTCATTCATAGAATTTTCACAGCTCTATAACATTGGTACTTCATACTGCCTCTTCTTAAGATAACCAACAAGCTTGAGTTTGCTCAATTCAGAGCTCGTATGCGAAAGTTATGGAAGTTTTAGTGCCGGCCAGTTTTTCTCTGATCAGGCGGTAGTACCGCTCGGTACGACGGTAGTACCTCTAGAGCGGTACTTCCCTTGTGTACTACCGCTGCTACTTCCACTTATATTTTGCTCTCTGGATAGGTTGGTTTTCTGGGCGATACTTGAGCGGTAGTAGAGGGCAGTAGTACTGCTCCGGCAGGAGTACCGTTGGAGGTAGCGGTAGTACCATTTCAGCAGCTCTACCGCCTCCTTTGAGCTTCTCAATTGCACGCTATGGCTTGATACTTCCGTACCAGCGAAAGTACCGCTCACCTGAGCGGTACTACCGCTTATGCACGGGTTGAGTGCATAACCGTTGGATTTGGGGGAACTTATTTAAGGGGGTATTCTTCCCGAATGGTTCCTATCCTTTTGATCTCGAGTTTGCCCCCCATTGTTGACCTTTTTCGAGCTTGCTAACTATGAATACCTCCCATGATTCTTGCTAGTTCTTGAGGGAAAAGAGAGAGGAGATCTAGATCCACATTTCCACCAATCACTTTATCCTCGATGTGAGGGGAACCCCTTGGATCTAGATCTTGGAGTTCTTCGTGTTATTCTTCATTCTTCCTCTCATTTTCCTCCATAGAATTAGTTGTTATGGCGGGATTTGGGAGAGAAGGACTTGGGCACTCCGTGTGCCCTTGCCATTGCATTTGGTGCATAGGTTTGAGTTCTCCATAATGATACATGGAAGTGAAGTTGACAAGCTTATCACTCCTGGGTGCTTGATACCCCAGAGCTTGTTCATCTTGGGTGCTTTGGCGCCCTAGACGGTTGGTGGCGCCTCGGAGCTCAATCATTGTGGTGTAACGCTCGGGGCAAGCGTCGGGCTCTCCAATTAGGTTGTGGAGATTGCCTCGAGAAATTGAAGTCACCTCGGAGCCATATTCAATTGTGGTGAAGCTTCATTGTTTTGTTGGGAGCCTCCAATTAATTTGTGGAGATTGTCCCAACCTTGTTTGTACGGGTTAGGTGACCACCCTCAAGGGTCCCTTAGTGGAATAACAACATCCTGCATTGTGCGAGGGCGTGAAGAGATTACGGTGGCCTTAGTGGCATCTTGGGGAGCATTGTGCCTCCACACCGCTCCAAACGGAGATTAGCATCCGCAAGGGTGGGAACTTCGAGATACATCGTCGTCTCTGTGTGCCTTGGTTATCTCTTACCCGGGCCTTTTACTTATGCACTTTACTTTGTAATATCCATTTGTTTCTCGTTAAATATCTTGCTATCACTTAGTTGTTTATCTTGCTTAGCATAAGTTGTTGGTGCACATAGGTGAGCCTAGTTGTTTTAGATTTTGTGCTTGACATATTAAACGCTAGTTCTATTCCGTATTTGTTCAAGCCTAAATCGTAATTATTTTAAAGCGCCTATTCACCACCCTCCTCTAGGCGACATCCACGTCCTTTCACCGGGGAACCATCGTCGTCGCCATATTCTTCATCAACTTCAATGGCTCCGTCAACATCTACCTCCCTCTCTATTCAGTGGATCACTCTCCTGCAACCGTTGTAATTCCTACTTGAACTTAGTTTTTGATGTTATAAATTATTATCCAATGATTTGTTGGATGCCAATTATGCCTGAGTAGTTTCTTTTTGTCCTATGATTTAATTGTGATATGTTATGGTTGATTTGAGTTGTATGTTATTATGGTCCTATCTATGGTGCCCATAGTTTGCACACACATATAGGATGAAGGATGTAGGGTGTTACAATATGTGATAAATTTGCTAGCATGGGTTCCCGAAGCACTAGCGCAAGTAGCTCCTATACAAATAGTTTTTAACCCCTTGCCATGACATAGTTTTAAACCGTCACCTTGGATGTGTGTGTGATAGGGGGGATATCCCACACAACATAGATAAATTATCGCTGATGCCTCCTCCGGTCACACACACTAGCCCAAAATAGCTTGTGTGCCATATCGCAAACATACATATTGTAGAAGTCATGTGAGATGCACTTGGCATCCCGCACAGTGAATACCAAAGATACGTTTCCGTTCGTATGGTACATCACACACAATTTTTTGTAGAGCGCCGTCTCTGGTATGTGTGCCCATCACACACGATCGTTATAATTCTATCGATTGCATTACTTAATACATCATGCACAATGTCTAGAAGAGACATTTTTGATAGGTGACCTAGTGCACACAGTTCGTGGCAGGAAGTCATGTGTGACTTTTACTAATCCAACACACCAACTTTGTAGAAATCATGTGGTTTGTTAAGGTCATCACCCACGGTATTGTCTGAGAAACCGTCTGCAATAGAAAAATGCAATAAGAACCCTAATTTCCCTATTATTTTTAATCCATTTAGTAATCAAATTGACATTTCATATCAAGCACACAATATATTTCATATTCCTATTACGACAACCAGGTTTTCATAATTAAAAATTACACTGGAGTACAACATCATATAGCTTTAGCACTGACTTACAAAATATGGGCATATACCTAGATACCCGATAACAATAACATGAACAAAGATTCACATCCAACATCTCAAACCTTTGGAAAGTAGCATCATAGACGATAAATAGACAGATGAATCTCGCCTATAAAATTGTCGAAGTGGAAGGAGAATATTTAGCCTTCACTGGTGTCAAGGGTCCTTGCAACTTTAGGCTAGTGTCTATCGATGGTAAGTTGCCCCACCATCCTTCATCCTCTTTAGGAAGACTTCAAGATTATACCATCAGTGTTGTAAGAATACCTTCCTCGCCTCTTGACCATACAGATGGTTTGATATGTAATCATCGATGAGCTTCTTTGGAATGGACTGGAAACAAAGATATGCATAAATATCTTTTATAGAATTTGAAATGGCACAAAGGGAAAAGACAAGATAAAAGAGATAGTACCATCGTATAGTCGACTGATGTCTTCTTCATTGTGTAGACAAACATCTGGTTGTCTTGTGTCGCTAGTTTCTTTGTCTTAACCATGTTTGTGAGTTTCTTGATTTGACTGATATTCATGAACACCTCATATCCCCACATGGAAAATGGGTCAAACAGTGGATCTAGACCTCTTACAGGAGGACTTACATTTGTAAGATCAAATTATTAGAAACTGAAGTACTAAAATGCTTCTTGCAATTGCACAATAATGTGATATCAACCAAAGAATCATGAATATGCAAATCTCGATGGTAAACTTCAGCGCCCCCCGTTGTCCCCCTACAATGTATTTAAGATAGATATTGATCAGGCTATAAGTGCGATTTGGCATGCTATCAGTAAAATATATTAATGAAAAAAAGCATTGCAGATCTAACATATTAATTCAAGCCACATGGAAATGCCAAGCGTGCAACTATGAAATATAGCAATTGTATGTTTCACATGTAATTAGTACATCCAAATTCAATTTACTCTCACATGCATAACAATAAAAAATTGTACCAACGACAATCGAACACCACATTGCAGAGTTGAACCAAATGGTTAAATGATCACCACAACTAATGAACCAAACAGTTAATTGAGTATCACATTGCACAATATAACATACTAGAAGGTCAGATTGCATAGTAACATTACATTGGACATTTCACTAGAATTTGCTAAGGAAAGGTAGGAGCAGTACATGCAACGGGTAAACCAAACATGCTTAACCGGCGTAGCTAGCTGAACATAGGTCATTAGTAGTTAAGCTAAAAACAAGCAATTCCTCGTAGTCGGAGATATCGATAATGATGAGCTTGGAAGAGGGCGAGGCCTCCACATCATGGGTGCCCTCCTCGTAGCGATGAGTGGCCTGAGCTTGTCCGGGCACGAACCCGTCGGCCCTGGAGCTAAGGAAAGGACGGGCACGCTGAGAAAACAACTCATAGTCATTGTCAAAGGCACCCGTGGAGCCCTTGAGAAAACACCACGAGCTATTGTTTAAAGCAGCCAACCGCGTGGCAGCGTCCATGCACGAGGGATCGACGGTGGCCTCGACAGCGAGGTGCTGCTCCAAGATCTGTGGTGGGCACACATGGAAGGCATTGCGGCCTCATCCGCGCTTGCAGCTGTGATTTGCTTCTCCGCTGCCAGATGCTCCTTGAGATCTTGGCTATATTGCATGCACCATGTCTTTCGATGGAAATTAGTTGGGGGGATGGGACTATGATTTTGGTGGAAGGTGTCGCGCATGTGGGATGGCGAAGGAGGGGTGGAGGGATATGGGGAAGGTGTGGATTATCTAACTAGATGGAGGAGGCCGAGCAGCGGGAAGGAGCGTCGCCGAAGAGGAGGCGGCGCTGCAAGCAAGAAGTGAAGGTTTGAACTTAGGAAAGAAAGGGGGAAGTAGGGGGAAACATGTGTTTTGGTTGGTATGAGGAGTGGGGGAGGTAGGTATTTGCGCGGCAGCCCAAATTTTTTGTTTAGTGCAGCAAAAAACGGGCGCACACAATCACATCGGACACAATCCCTTTATCAGAACAAGTGCGACATCTAACATCACAAACGAATCATATAGTTTACCCCGTGTGCGATGAGACTAGAAGTGGAAATTTTGGTCTCCAGGCTTCCTGCGTAAGATATTGGATACTACATTGCACATGGTACTTGCATTTCATTTAAATTTGGAACGAAAAACGGCGATAGAATAAAAAAATTTGGTCCGAATTTCCCTCGTTACAATGGTCATCCACGTCATTGCTTAATTAAACATCACTTGCAAATTTTAGTACTACACAAAAGAGCCCACATCACTTCCCGCACTAACTTAATCGAGCAATTAACACTAATGCAGGAAGGTCCAAAGGCGACACATCAATCTGAGACCCTTCGACCAAACTGTGTGTGATGCATGAATCACCAACAGTATAGTTCTAGCTCCGTCACCAATAATGTGAACTGTGCGTGATGGCGGATCCATCAAATACGATTCAAAAAAGAATTGCGTGTGAGATATGTGGCAAACAATTGATCCTGACGAACTGTTTGTGATGAGCGAATATAAAGCAAACAATTAACCAAACTTAGATTGTGTGATGTATGGCATATAGTTCACTCAGATAATTTTTTTCGCTGATCCATCAGTACACAAATGTTTCGGTGTTAGAAGATGTGTATCTTATGATGTCTACTACACAACTTTATGTTGGGAGACGTAGTAGTAAATCAAAAAATTTCCTACGACCACCAAGATCTATCTATGGAGAAACCAGCAACGAGTAAGGGGATATTGCATCTTCATACCTTTGAAGATCGCTAAACAGAAGCGTTACAAGAACGCGGTTGGTGGAGTCATACTCGAAACGATTCATATCGCGGTGGATTCCGATCTTAGCGCCGAACAACGGCGCCTCCGTGTTCAACACATGTGCATCCCGGTGACGTCTCCTATGCCTTGATCCAGCAAGGAGGAAGGAGAGGTTGAGGGAGACCTCCGGCAACACGATGTCATGGTGACGGTGGAGCTGCATGGACTCTGACAAGGCTTTGCCAAGCACCACGGAGAACGAGGAAGAGGAAGGGTAGGGCTGCACCGAGAGAGAGAGAGAACTCGTGTGTCTGGCAGCCTCCAAACCCTCCACTATATATAGGAGGAGGGGAGGGAGGGCGCAGCCCTAGGGTTCCCACCCTAGGGGCTACGGCCGGCCCTAGATTGGCCATCTGGCCGACGGCCAGGGAGGGAGAGGGGAGGGCACAGCCCTAGGTGGGCCTTAGGCCCATCTGGGCCTAGGGTTTCCCCTCCTTCCACCTTTCCTATGCCTTGGGCCAGGGTGGAGGGCATACCAGCCCACTCTGGTTCTGGTCCCTTCCACTCTCGGCCCACGCAGCCCTCTGGGGCTGGTGACCCCACTTGGTGGACCCTCGAAACCCTTCCGGTGGTCCTGGTACGTTACCGGTAATTCCCGAAACACTTCCGGTGGCCAAATCCTCACTTCATATATATCATTCTTTACCTTCGGACCATTCCGGAACTCCTCGTGACGTCCGGGATCTCATCGGGACTCCGAACTACCTTCAGTAACCACGTTCATTATTTCCCTATAACCCTAGCGTCATCGAACCTTAAGTGTGTAGACCCTACGGGTTCGGGAGGTACGTAGACATGACCGAGACACCTCTCCGGTCAATAACGAACAGCAGGATCTGGATACCCATGTTGGCTCCCACATGCTCCACGATGATCTCATCGGATGAACCATGATGTCGGGGATTCAATCAATCCTGTATACAATTCCCTTTGTCTATCGGTATGATACTTGCCCGAGATTCGATTGTTGGTATCCCTATACCTTGTTCAATATCGTTACCGTCTTTTTACTCATTTCGTAACACATCATCCCGTGGCTAACTCCTTTGTCACATTGAGCTCATTATGATGATGTCTTACCGAGTGGGCCTAGAGATACCTCTCCGTCACACGGAGTGACAAATCCTAGTCTCGATTCATGCCAACCCAACAGACACTTTCGGAGATACCCGCAGTGTACCTTTATAGCCACCCAGTTACGTTGTGGCGTTCGGCACACCCAAAGCATTCCTACGGTATCCGGGAGTTGCACAATCTCATGGTCTAAGGAAACGATACTTGACATTAGAAAAGCTTTAGCAGATGAACTACACGATCTTATGCCATGCTTAGGATTAGGTCTTGTCCATCACATCATTCTCCTAATGATGTGATCCCGTTATCAATGACATCCAATGTCCATGGTAATGAAACCATGACCATCTATTGATCAACGAGCTAGTCAACTAGAGGCTCACTAGGGACACGTTGTGGTCTATATATTCACACATGCATTACGCTTTCTGGTTAATACAATTATAGCATGAACAATAGACAATTACCATGAACAAGGAAATACAATAATAACCATTTTATTATTGTCTCTAGGGCATATTTCCAATAGTCTCCCACTTGCACTAGAGTCAGTAATCTAGTTACATTGTGATGAATCAAACACCCATAGCATTCTGGTGTTGATCATGTTTTGCTCGTGAGAGAGGTTTAGTCAATGGGTCTGCGACATTCAGATCCGTATGTACTTTACAAATATCTATATCTCCTTCCTGAATGTAATCACGAATGGAGTTGAAGCGGCGCTTGATGTGTCTTGTCTTCTTGTGAAACCTGGGCTCCTTGGCAAGGGCAATACCTCTAGTGTTGTCACAGAATAGAGTCATCGGGCCCGATGCATTGGGAATTACTCCTAGGTCGGTGATGAACTCTTCATCCAGACTCCTTCCTTTGCTGCTTCCGAAGCAACTATATACTCCGCTTCACATAAAGATGCCGCCACGATGCTTTGCTTGCTGCTGCACCAGCTGACTGCCTCTCCGTTCAAAATATACACGTATCTAGTTTGTGACTTGGAGTCATCCGAATCTGTGTCGAAGCTAGCATCGACGTAACCCTTTACGACGAGCTCTTCGGCACCTCCATATACAAGAAACACGTCCTTTGTCCTTTTTAGGTACTTCAGGATATTCTTGACTGCTGTCCAGTGTTCCGCTCCAGGATCACTTTGGTACCTCCCTACGAAACTTATGGCAAGGTTCACATCAGATCTGGTTCACAACATGGCATACATAATAGAGCATATGGCTGAAGCATAGGGGATGACACTCATCTCTTCTCTATCCTTTGCCATGGTCGGGCATTGAGTCGTACTCAATCTCACACCCTGTAACACAGGCAAGAACCCCTTCTTGGACTGATCCATATTGAACTTCTTCAATATCTTGTCAAGGTATGTGCTTTGTGAAAGACCTATGAGGCGTCTCGATCTATCTCTATAGATATTGATGCCTAATATGTAAGCAGCTTCTCCAAGGTCCTTCATTGAAAAACACTTGTTCAAGTAGGCCTTTACTCTCTCCAAAAGTTCTATATCATTTCCCATTATCAGTATGTCATCCACATATAATATGAGAAATGCTACAGAGCTCCCACTCACTTTCTTGTAAATATAGGGTTCTCCATAAACCTGTATAAATCCAAATGCTTTAATCACCTCATTAAAGCGAATGTTGCAACTCCGAGATGCTTGCAGCAGCCCATAGATGGAGCGCTGGAGCTTGCATACCTTGTTAGCATCTTTAGGATCGACAAAACCTTCCGGCTGCATCATATACAATTCTTCCTTAAGGAAGCCGTTCAGGAATGTCATTTTGACGTCCATTTGCCAGATCTCATAATCATAAAATGCGGCAATTGCTAACATGATTCGAACAGACTTCAGCATCGCTACAGGTGAGAAAGTCTCATCGTAGTCAACTCCTTGAACTTGTCGATAACCCTTAGCAACAAGCCGAGCCTTATAGATGGTCACATTACCATCCGCGTCAATCTTCTTCTTAAAGATCCATTTATTTTCTATGGCTCACTTATCATCAGGAAAGTCCACCAAAGTCCATTCTTTATTCTCATACATGGATCCTATCTCAGATTTCATGGCTTCTAGCCATTTGTTGGAATCCGGTCCCGCCATCGTTTCTTCATAGTTCAAAGGTTCACCGTTGTCCAACAACATGATCTCCAGGACAGGGTTGCCATGCGGAACATGTCCTAGTGGACCTTCGACATTCAATAGTAACTTGATCTGAAGTTTCATGATCATCATCATTAACTTCCTCTCCAGCCGGTGCATGCTCCATAGAAACAACTTCCTATGCTGCGCTACTCTTCGGTTCGAGTGGAGGTACAATTACCTCATCAAGTTCTATTTTCCTCCTAGTTACTTCTTTCAAGAGAAACTCTTTCTCGAGAAAGGATCCATTCTTCGCAACAAAGACTTTGCCTTCGGATCTGAGCTAGAAGGTATACCCAATAGTCTCTTTGGGATATCCTATGAAGACACACTTTTCCGCTTTGGGTTCGAGCTTCTCAGGTTGAAGTTTCTTCACATAAGCATCGCATCCCCAAACTTTTAGAAACGACAGCTTAGGTTTGTTTCCAAACCATAATTCATACGGTGTCGTCTCAACGTACTTTGAAGGTGCCCTATTTAAAGTGAATGCGATAGTCTCTAATGCATATGCCCAAAATGATAGCGGTAAGTCGGTAAGAGACATCATAGATCCCACCATATCCAATAGAGTGCGATTACGACGTTGAGACACGCGTGAGTTGTGAAACAATTCCACATTTCCTTAGGTGCGTGCCAAACTCGTGACTTAAACATTCTCCACCACGATCATATTGTAGGCACTTTATTTTCCTGTCACATTGATTCTCTAACTCACTCTGAAATTCCTTGAACCTTTCAAAGGTTTCATACTTGTGTTTCATTAAGTAGACATACCCACATCTGCTCAAGTCATCAGTGAGGGTGAGAACATAACGGTAGCCACCACGAGCCTTGACGCTCATTGGACCGCATACATCGGTATGTATTATCTCCAACAAGTAAGTTGCTCACTCCATTGTTCCGGAGAATAGAGTCTTGGTCATCTTGCCCATGAGGCATGGTTCACACGTGTCAAATGATTCAAAATCAAGAGACTCCAAAAGTCCATTAGCATGGAGTTTCTTCATGCGTTTGACACCAATATGACCAAGGCGGCAGTGCCACATGTAAGTGGGACTATCATTATCAACCTTACATCTTTTGGTACTCACACTATGGACATGTGTAACATCACGTTCAAGATTCATTAAAAATAAACCATTGACCAGCGGGGCATGACCATACAATCTTTCTCTCATATAAATAGAACAACCATTATTCTCAGATTTAAATGAGTAGCCATCTCGCATCAAGCAAGATCCAGATACAATGTTCATGCTCAAAGCTGGTACTAAATAACAATTATTAAGGTTTAAAACTAATCTCGAAGAGATGTAGAGGCAGCGTGCCGACGGCGATCACATCGACCTTGGAACCATTCCCGACGCGCATCGTCACCTCGTCATTTGCCAGCCTCCGCTTATTCCGCAACTCCTGCTTGGAGTTACAAATGTGAGCAACTGCACCGGTATCAAATACCCAGGAGCTACTACGAGCGCCGGTAAGGTACACATCAATAACAAGTATATCACATATACCTTTAACATTGCCGGCCTTCTTATCCACTAAGTACTTGGGGCAGTTCTGCTTCCAGTGATCGGTACCCTTGCAATAAAAGCACTCAGTCTCAGGCTTGGGTCCATTCTTGTTCTTCTTCCCGACAACTTGCTTACTGGGCGCGGCAACAGCTTTGCCGTCCTTCTTGAAGTTCTTCTTACCCTTGCCTTTCTTGAAACTAGTGGTCTTATTCACCATCAACACTTGATGCTCCATTTTGATCTTGACCTCCGCTGATTTCAGCATCGAGTACAACTCAGGAATGGACTTCTCCATACCCTGCATGTTGTAGTTCATCACAAAGCTCTTGTAGCTAGGTGGAAGCGACTGGAGTCATCCGGGAGATTAACCTAGCTGAGTCAAGCGGTTGTGCAACCCAGACATTTTGAGTATGTGCTCACTGACAGAACTATTCTCCTCCATCTTACAGCTGAAGAACTTGTCGGAGATGTCATATCTCTCGACCCGGGCATGATCTTGGAAAACAAGTTTCAGCTCTTGGAACATCTCATATGCTATGTGTTGCTCAAAATGTTTTTGGAGCCCCAATTCTAAACTGTGAAGCATGCCGCACTGAACCAGGGAGTAATCATCACAACGTGACTGCCAAGCGTTCGTAACATCTTGGTCTGCTGGGAAAATGGGTGGGTCACCTAGCGGTGCATCAAGGACATAAAATCTCTTGGAAGCTATGAGGATAATCCTCAAGCTACGGACCCAGTCCGCATAGTTGCTTCCATCATCTTTCAGCTTGGTTTTCTCTAGGAATGCAATGAAGTTGAGGGTGACATTAGCATTGGCCATTGGATCTACAATATGGATTGTATAGACAATTTTAGACTATGTTCATGGTAATTAAGTGCACATAATCAAATTATTTAATGAACTCCCACTTAGATAGACATCTCTCTAGTCATCCAAGTGACACATGATCCACGTCGACTAGCTCGTGTCTGATCATCACGTGAGACAGACTAGTCATCCATGGTGAAAATCTCCATGTTAATTGTATCTTCTATACGACTCATGTTCGACCTTTCGGTCTTCCGTGTTCCGAGGCCATGTCTATACATGCTAGGCTCGTCAAGTCAACCTAAGTGTATCGCGTGTGTAAATCTGGCTTACACCCGTTGTATGCGAATGTTAGAACCTATCACACCCGATCATCACGTGGTGCTTCGAAACAACGATCCTTAGCAACGGTGCACAGTTAGGGTGAATACATTTCTTGAAATTTTATTGAGAGATCATCTTATTTACTACCGTTGTTCTAAGCAAATAAGATTTAAACATGATAAACATCACATGCAATCAATATAGTGACATGATATGGCCAATATCATCTTGCTCCTTTGATCTTCATCTTCGGGGCACCATGATCATCACTGTCACCGGCACGACACCGTGATCTCCATCATCGTGTCTTCATGAACTTGTCTCACCAACTATTACTTCTACTACTATGGCTAATGATTAGCAATAAAGTAAGCTAATTACATGGTGTTTATGATTGACACACAGGTCATACAATAAAATAAGACAACTCCTATGGCTCCTGCCAGTTGTCATACTCATCGACATGCAAGTCGTGAATCCTATTACAAGAACATGATCAATCTCATACATCACAATGCATCACAGCACATCCTTTGGCCATATCACATCACAAAGCATATGCTGCAAAAACAAGTTAGACGTCCTCTAATTTGTAGTTGCAAGTTTTTTATGTGGCTGCTATAGGTTTCTAGCAAGAACGTTTCTTACCTACGCCAAAACCACAACGTGATATGCCAATTGCTATTTACCCCTCATAAGGACCCTTTTCATCGAATCCAATCCGACTAAGGTGGGAGAGACAGACACCCGCTACCCACCTTATGCAACAAGTGCATGTCAGGCGGTGGAACCATTCTCACGTAAGCGTATGTGTAAAGTTGGTCCGGGCCGCTTCATCCCACAATACCGCCGAATCAAGATAAGACTAGTAACGGCAAGCAAATTAAAAAGATCGATGCCCACAACAACTTGTGTTCTACTCATGCATAGATTCTACTCATAGACCTAGCTCTGATACCACTGTTGAGAGACGTAGTAGTAAATCAAAAAAATTCCTATGACCACCAAGATCTATCTATGGAGAAACCAGCAACGAGTAAGGGGAGATTGCATCTTCATACCTTTGAAGATTGCTAAGCGGAAGCGTTACAAGAACGCGGTTGGTGGAGTCGTACTCGCAGCGATTCAGATCGCGGTGGATTCCGATGTTAGCGCCGAACAACGACGCCTCCGCGTTCAATACACGTGCAGCCCGATGATGTCTCCTACGCCTTGATCCAGCAAGGAGGAAGGAGAGGTTGAGGGAGAGCTCCAGCAACACGACAACGTAGTGATGGTGGAGCTGCGTGGTCTTCGGTAGGGCTTCGCCAAGCACCGCAGAGAACGAGGAAGACGAAGGGTAGGGCTGCGCCAAGAGACAGAGAACTCGTGTGTCTGGCAGCCCGAAAACCCTCCACTATATATAGGAGGAGGGGGAGGGAGGGATCAGCCCTAGGGTTCCCACCCTAGGGGCTGCGGCCGGCCCTAGATTGGCCATCTAGCCGGCGGCCAGAGAGGGAGAGGGGAGGGCGCAGCCCTAGGTGGGCCTTAGGCCCATCTGGGCCTAGGGTTTCCCCTCCTTCCCACCTTTCCTGCGCCTTGGGCCATGGTGGAGGGCGCACCAGCCCACTCTGGGGCTGGTCCCTTCCACTCTCGGCCCACGCAGCCCTCTGGGCTGGTGGCCCCACTTGGTGGACCCCCGGAACCCTTTCGGTGGTCCCGGTACGTTACCGGAAATTCCCAAAACACTTCCGGTGGCCAAATCCTCACTTCCTATATACCATTCTTTACCTCCGGACCATTCCGGAACTCCTCTTGATGTCCGTGATCTCATCCGGGACACCGAACTACCTTCAGTAACCATGTTCATTATTTCCCTATAACCCTAGCATCATCGAACCTTAAGTGTGTAGACCCTACGGGTTCGGGAGGTACGTAGACATGACCGAGACACCTCTCCGGTCAATAACCAACAGCGGGATCTGGATACCCATGTTGGCTCCCACATGCTCCACGATGATCTCATTGGATGAACCACGATGTCGGTGATTCAATCAATCCCGTATACAATTCCCTTTGTCTATCGGTATGATACTTGCCCGAGATTCGATCGTCCCTATACCATGTTCAATCTTGTTACCGACAAGTCTCTTTACTCGTTCCGTAACACATCATCCCATGGCTAACTCCTTAGTCACATTGAGCTTATTATGATGATGTCATACCGAGTGGGCCCAGAGATACCTCTCCGTCACACGGAGTGACAAATCCCAGTCTCGATTCGTGCCAACCCAACAGACACTTTCAGAGATACCTGGAGTGTACCTTTATACCCACCCAGGTACGTTGTGTCATTTGGCACACCCAAAGCATTCTTATGGTATCCGGGAGTTGCACAATCTCATGGTCTAAGGAAACGTTACTTGACATTAGAAAAGCTTTACGATTTCCGGTTAAGACAATTATAGCATGAACGATAGACAATTATCATGAACAAGGAAATACAATAATAACCATTTTATTATTGCCTCTAGGGCATATTTCCAACACTTTATTCTTGTAGACTCTACTGGGCATCCAAGCACGGAGTTTTGTAGGACAGTAGCAATTTTTCTTCAAGTGGATGACCTAAGGTTTATCAATCCGTGGGAGGTATATGTCACACCCTATGTTTGTATCACATTGTTATGTTTGGGTTTATAAAATTTGGAGCCAACTAAACCTTTTTCAAGGTGCTTGTTCTTGTTTGCTATGTTGTTTGCTTGCTTGTTGATTGTGTTTTGCACTACTAGGTTCCATTCCACTTCATATTCATCTTCCGTGTCCCAAAACACTTGCCCAATGATCATGCCATGTGAATAGTGCCCAAAGATATTTTATCAAATATTGTTTTAACCAAAAATTATTTATTCAAATCTGGTTTTCAAAACCCCCTGAAATGCGGTTTGCACTGCAAGTCCTCCAATTAGGTGGATCCTTCCTTCCCAAAAGCTTTATTTCAAAACCACTATATATAAGACTTCCCAAAACCACAAAATATTATTTTTAAAGATTATTTTCATATTTTATTGAAAGGCTTTTTCTTAAGGCCAGAAATGGTTTTTCTTAGGGAAAAATATTTAAATGATTTAAAAATATTTTTAAAAATTTGGAGAAACTCAGTGGACACATTTTCCATATATATGAGTTTCAACCCAAGGGCATGATAAGATCATGGGCAAAACCCCTCAAAAACCTTTCTGTTCAAATCAAACTTTTGGAATATTTCTATAAAAAATATTCTCAATAAATTCCAGGAAAATTCTAACAAGTCAACACTATCATGAGTGATGATCTTGCAAAGTTTCATCTCAATATAAGTATATTTGGTTCATCAAACCATCCCAAAACCATCCCTGTCCAGAATCAAAATTTGAGCAGCTTTACATTGTGAAGTGTCTCCCCTTGGCCTCAAAATTTGTGGGCATGCTCTAATGGCCAAATAGTGATGATACACTAAGTGGTGCATCAAGGGTAAAAGTCTAGCATCAATGGATCTATAGAAACCTGATTCTGCAAATTTGTAGGGTTTAACGAATTTCCATTGTCAACTTTTTCCTCTTGAGCTCAAACTTGTTGAATCCTCTCATTTCTACTTAGCCTTTGACCCTGGTAAGTATCTCAGTGAGTTGGTAAAATCTTCTTGTCCAAAACACCATCAAACACCTTCTGGTGAAATGGTAAAACCAGCATTTCCACCTCTTTCCCTTTTACCCTTGCCCCCAACTTTCTACCACAGTCTCATATAGATACATTTCACCTCCAGTAAAAGTCTCATGGCCATAGCTCAATGATTTGAGGGGTAAAACCCCTATATCTACCCCTGGACAACACCATTTCTACCCCCTCTCCCCTTTTCCTTCTACCCTAAGGCTTCACCAGAGCATCCAAGGCCTATTCCCCATTGTTAAACCTACCCTAGATCCTCTAGGCATAGGTGGCTGCGTAGGAAATGCCAAGGGCATGCCTTGGCATGCAAGGCTCGCGCTTTGGATCGTGCTATAGTGCGCACCCGCACTGTAGCCACGACCCAATGGCTGCCCACATCCACCTCGGGCCGCCCCGCCTTGTCCCCCCTCGGCGTCCGCAACATGCCGCGTGGTCGGCTCCTTCCTCCCTCTCTCTCCGGCGACTGCCACGCACGTGCCCGGCGCCGCACGGCTCGACCAACCAACGGGCTCACGTGCGCGTGCCCCCGCCTCTCTCTCCTCTCTCCCCCGGCCTAGACCTCACCCACGAGCACCCTGGACATGCCCATTCCCTTCCCCGTGGCCTGTGGTGAGCACCCCGTGCTCACCGGCGCACCACATCCATGGTGAGCCGGGGCCCGCCTATTTAAGGCCTCCCCGCGCCTCCTGCTCCCCTCCTTGCTCTCCCCCTTCCTCTGCATCCTCCCCATGCTGAGCCCACTCCTCCCCGTGGTCGAGATCCCTCTCCCGACCCAAACCCTCACCGCCGCCGTCGGGCTTCCCCCTCGCCGGCATTCCTCTCTCCCCCGGCGAACCCGTGACCTCCCCCCGACGTGAAAAGACCCTAGGAGCATGTCGGTGCCCTTCGCTCCTGCCACCGTGGCCTGGAGCCCTTCGGTAAGCTCCTCCTCTGCCCCTGTCGTGAGGAGAGGGATGACAGGTGGGGCCCACCTGTCATCCCCTCGCCCCCTCCTCTCTCGCTAGCAGGCCAGGCCCGTGGGCAGGTTTAAAACAAACCTGCTGCGTGCGGCTCCTTGCCTGGGCCGGCTTCCCTCCTGGGCCGGTTTTGGCCGGGCATTTTTGGCCCGAGGGGCATAGTACCCCTCCCCCCTTTTCTTTTCTGCTAAAACTTTCAAGAATCCCCCAGATTTAAATATCTATCAAATGTCCATAATTCTTTCACCTAAATTCTTAGAATAATCCCTGGAATTTAATAGTGCCATTTGTTAAAATGTTTGAAAATATTTTTAGTATTATTTTATTTTAAAACCTATAGTTAGGCACCTTTTTTCCTGTGTTATTTAATTTCCAAAAAAAATTCACAACAAAACCCGAGGAGAATATTTTTAGTATGACATTTAGTATTTATCAGAGTAGGTTAACATTTTTGGTAGTAGTTTGAGTGCTATGTTTTGTGTGTTGCTTATTCTTATCGCTTATTTTCATGACGATAGATTGCGCGGTTGACGAAGAAGTTGGACCCGAAGACTTCGAAGACCCTGAAGACTTTGTTGAGCCAGGCAAGCAGCCCTTTTACCATGTTAAGAAACTTTTTATGCATGTCATATAACACTTGTTGATTCGATGAAATGATCCTGATGAGGTGTTCCCCCTTCGGTGGGATGCCTCCGTTACTTTTACCGTTGAGACTTGCATAATGCATGACCCTAGCACCTTATGAGGGTTGTGCGGGTGGGAGTAGTTAGGTTGCTAATAGATGCTACGCAAATGGGATGGGACTTATGCATGGTGATGGCAAGAAAGGTAATGATTTCAAAGACTTTTCAAAAAACCCGTCGGGTGCCACTAATGCCCCAGGGAGATGATTATGGATGGGTGACCACTTGAGAAAGAAGTGGTGTATCGGAACAAGTGAGTGTTGTGGTTTTTGAAAACGGATTGGTGTAAGTTGCGATTGCTATTCCAACCTTACCTGTACGACCACGATACCCCTTATGGTATGGGGCTTTGTTGATTACTATGGTTGGTGCTAGCAAGGAGCCCACATTACTAGTGGCAAGAGTGAAGTAGTCACTCTTAAGACGGGGTCGTCCCTGAGTGGAAGGTCATGCGCTGCATTTACAGGCACCGGGTACACCGTTGCGTGCCCTCATGGATGATACGAGTGATGTATATCATGAGGGATGGCACCAACAAGTGTTCTCTTTGTTTAGTATCACCATGGGAAAGGCATTGTTCGGGTGCTTACGTCAGGAATACCGCGAGTCGTGGATGACACGGAAGTTCCCCGAGTCTTGTGGGTAAAGTGTGCAACCTCTACAGAGTGTAAAACTATTCAAATAGCCGTGTCCACGGTCAAGGATAGTTGGATGATCGCTCTTGTGATACGTCCAAATGTTTTCACAAACTGGTGTGGATGTGTTGGTAACAAGGAGGTCACATGAGCTAAGTCCGATGACTTAGCATGAGTATTGAGCTAAGTCCAATGACTTAGCGTGAGGGAAGAACATGAGATGTTCAACCCCTACTTAAGATGATATCTGTAACTTGTTCAAATGGATATCCGCTGCTTGTTCTATTTTAAGTGTAACCTATAGGAGAGGTTAAGGCAGATGGCATGGGTTCATGCTTTTGACCAAGATTTCCGCTGCTTGTTCTATTTCAAGTGTTTGGCCCGTGTTGCCCTATCTATGTAAGACATGACCTTCGTGGTCCTTATTTGTGTAAGACGTTAAATGAGGATGTAAGACTCTTGTTATTCAGTTTCTGTGTGTCAAGTGAGCATTGATCTCTGGGATCACTGTACACGTGCATTCGGTGATCACGACTTATGAGTCGGGGTCCCCATAGAGCTGGTATCAGAGCCAGGTTGACTGTAGGAAGCCCTTAGTTAGCATGGACATTAGACAGGATAAACGTCATTTTCAAAACTACACCTAGCATTGGAACATAGGAATTCTGCACTATTTACCTCTCCTATTCTTCACAACACTTTGCTGACTCTCCTCCTTTCAAACCTTTGTAGATGGCCGTTGTACCCGAAGCCTTCCTAACATCCGGCTTTCCCTTACTCCTTGGGGATTGCCTGGAGAAGTGCCAGTTTCACCAACCTCCCATTTTCCTCTACCACGAGCAGTGGGTCGATGCCGTCATGAAGGAGTACCACGTGGATGTGGTCATGAAGGCAAACGACTCCCCAACTAGTTGGTTCTTTGAAGGACCACGGATGGAGACCATGATACTCGCAGTCGAGACAACTGCACGCAAGGCACTCCTACACCTTCGAGACATCATTCCAAAGATGGCTGACAAGCCAGCTACTCGCTACCTTCCCTTCAGGAAGGTTTATCTTGGCGAGAGTTGGACGCTGATTCCAACCAAGGAGGATGGCACACCACTCAGGTTCCAGACCTACTTCAGCCTCTCCGCCGATAGCCTGGTTCATAACCTGATGAAGGAGTCCGTGAAGCTCCACGAGGAATTTCACCACACTCGAGAGCTACTTCGACAAGCCAAGACGAAGCTAGAAAAGATCAAGAAGGATGGAGCCCCCAAGGGACGACCAGTTGTTGCTTACAGAGGAGGAGTACCCCCAACTAGTGATGCACCCACACGTCGTCATCACATGAGTGCGAAGGAGTACCGTGAGCTCTTCACCGACACGCCAGCAAAGCGCCATTGGGATGGACCTCCTCGTTCCCTGACCCCTTCGACCGGCAACGATGCCCGTTCAGATGATGAACAGGAGGAAGACCCAGAGGAGTGTGACTATGAGACCGAGCACTCCACCACCTGAGTCTGAGAACCCCTAGGGTAGGATCAGTCATGTATCCCTCATGCGAAGTCGAGTCCGTGTAATGGTTCATATGAAACCATGAGTGTTTGTTGTTTGTTTTGTTGCTTGTGTTCCGATGCAAGTTGCGCTTTTGCCTCAGGCAACATGTAAGCGACCCCATGATCTATCTTAATATATGTTGTTGGCCTTTTGACCTTTGTTTTATCACACTTGCACTTGACCGACCCCCTTAGGCGTGCTTCTCCGTTATCACTTATCCTCTTGTCAATCCTAGTTGTTTGACTTGGATGCTCCAAACAGGATGGTGACTTCTACCCACAACAACTCCTTCACCAACCCTGAAGCCGGCAACTCAAGCCAACAACAGGGAGCTGGTGGGGCTGCTCACGCTGGAGGACACCAGGAGCAGCCACAAGGCGACTTTCCCCTGCCACCACCTCCACCGGAGAACATGACCATAGCTCAGTTTCTCCAAGTTCCCTAGGAGGAATGCCAAGCCAACAATGCTGCTATCCAGCAGATGGCTCAGTGTCTCATGAACAACCAGCAGCAAGGCAGGAACGACAATGGCCGCTTCATGCCGTCTGACTTCATGAGTAACTCGCCCCAACCTTCACCGAGACTGCTGAACCATTGGATGCTGATGACTGGATCCGCACCATCGAGGACCTCCTTGCACTGGTCAATTGCAATGAGGATCGTGAGAAGGTGCTTTATGCCTCTCACTGCCTCAGAGGTACCGCCCGAGCTTGGTGGGATGGATTCAAGGTCATGCAAGGAGAACGTGTGATCACGTGGAATGACTTCAAGGAAGGATTCCACACTGCCCATATTCCTTCTGGGATCATGGCTATCAAGAAGAGAGAATTTTGAGTGCTAAAGCAAGGAAGTGGCTCTATCAAGGAGTATCTGCAGAAGTTCAACCTGCTATCAAGGTATGCACCTGAAGATGTCAACACAAAGACTGCTAAGAAGGAACGCTTCATGGAAGGACTTCAACAGGTCCTGTAGTATCAACTCATCATCTGCGACTGTCGTACCTTCTTTGAGCTGGTGAACAAGGCCCTCATGCTAAAAGACAAGCGTCGTTCCATCAACGACACTCGCAAGCGCAAGATGATCGGTAAGGGTAACCCTAGCAACCAGAAGCCTCGCCCCTGGCAGCCAGCCCCAGCCAAGACGACCTATCATCCACAATAGGCTAGACCTCCTGTGCCTCGTCCGAGCTACCAGCCTCAGCAGTATGCCAATCCCAGGCCAGCCTACAACAATAACCCCAATAACAACAACGGTGGCAGAAACTTCAATAACAACCCTGGGCAGGTCACTTGCTTTGGATGTGGCCAGTCCAGACACATCTCTAAGATTTGCCCCAACAGGAAGCCAGATGCACCGCCCTCCAATGTGCCAAACCAAGGCCAAGCCCGTGGAGCACCACCAAGGAACCCAGCTCCCCGCAACCAGCCCAACAATGTCAAGGGTCATGTGAATCACGTCACCGCAGCGGAAGCCGAGGAAGACAGGGACGTCATACTAGGTACGTTCCTTGTCAACTCAACCCCAACAACAATACTGTTTGATTGTGGAGCTTCGCATTCTTTTGTCACCCAAAAGTTTGCACTAGAGAATGGCATGAAACCTACACCCCTGGGTAGCCGTATGTTGATACAAACCCCCAGTTCAGTTATGAAGTCTGGGATAGGGTGTAAGGGAGTGAAGATTGACATCAACGGGGTAGACTTCCTAGCAGACCTTATAGTTCTGGATTCGCCAGGCTTGGACGTCATCCTTGGCATGAATTGGTTAACCAAGCACCAAGGCATGTTGGACTGTGCCAAGAGGATTGTCACCATGACTAATAACCAAGGAGAGGAAGTCAAGTATGTCCCCAACCCTGCCTCCACTCAAGCCCCTCAGGCTAACTGCCTATCAGGAGTTGAGTTGGATCAAGTGCCAGTGGTATGTGAGTACCCGGATGTGTTTCCTGATGAGCTGCCCAGAATGCCTCCTGACCGCGACATTGAGTTCATCATTGAGCTTATGCCCGGATCAAGGCCCATCTATAAGAAGGCCTACAGGTTGGGATCCGAAGAGTTGGCTGAGTTGAAGAAGCAACTGGCAGAGCAGCTTAGAAAGGGATTTATTCACCCTAGTGCCTCTCCTTGGGGATCGCCTATTCTATTTGTGTCAAAGAGGGACAGAACTATCAGACTATGTGTCGATTACCGTTCTCTCAATGAAGTCACAATAAAGAACATGTACCCACTCCCCAAGATTGAAGACCTGTTTGATCAGTTGAACGGAGCCAAGGTGTTCTCCACGATCGACCTCAGGTCTGAGTACTACCAATTGAAGATCAGACCCCAAGACATTCCGAAGACGACATTCGTAACCCGGTATGGCCTATATGAATACATGGTCATGTCATTCAGGTTAACTAATGCCCCTACCTACTTCATACACCTCATGAATAAGGTCTTCATGGAGTACTTGGACAAGTTCGTTGTTGTCTTCATTGATGACATGCTCGTCTTCTCCAAGTCCAAGGAACAACATGAGGAACACTTGAGGTTGGTCCTAGAGAAGCTTCGGGAGCACCAGATTTATGCCAAGTTTAGCAAGTGTGAATTCTGGCTGCATGAAGTTGGATTCTTGGGTCATGTGTTGACTGCAGAAGGATTCTCAATGGATCCTGCCAAGATTAAAGCCGTGACTGAATGGCAAACCCCAACCACCGTAAAGGAAGTCAGAAGCTTCCTCGGACTCGTAGGATATTACCACAAGTTCGTGGAAGGGTTCTCAAGCATTGCCCGACCCATGACCCAGCTTTTGAAGAAGGACAAGAAGTTCGAATGGACAGCTAAGTGCGAGGAAAGCTTCCAGGAGCTCAAGAAGAGATTGACCACAGCCCCTGTTTTGTCCACCCCCGATATTCACAAGGAGTTTGTGATTTATCGTGATGCACCAAGAACCGGGGTTGGAGGCATTATGATGCAAGAAGGCAGAGTCATACCATATCTATCCAGACAGCTACATCCTCATGAAGAGAACTACGCAACTCATGACCTCAAGTTGGCAGCCGTGGTTCATGCCTTGAAAACATGGCAACACTACCTTCTGGGGAAACGATGTGAGATATTCACAGACCACAAGAGTTTGAAGTATATATTCACTCAAAGGGAATTGAACATGAGGCAGCGAAGAAGGTTGGAATTGTTCAAGGACTACGACCTCAGTGTTCAGTACCACCCCAGAAAGGCCAATGTGGTAGCAGACGCCCTAAGCAGAAAGGCTTGTTCCATGAATGCTATGATTAAGGAAAGGCTAACCACCTTGTATGAAGAGTTTGAGAGCTTCGGCTTGGAACTGGTTGGACCAGGATTCCTCGCTAACCTCGAAGCAAAGCTTACCTTGATGGATGATATCAAGGAAGCCTAGAAGGGACACGAGAGCATTGAAGGCATTAAGAGGAAGATCAAGGCAGGCAAGGCCCCAGGATTCTCTGTGGATGAACAAGGAGTTGTATGGTTCAGGACTCGCATTTGCGTACCCAACAAGGAAGATCTCAAGAACCTGATCTTACAAGAAGCTCATGACAGTCCATACTCCATCCATCCTGGAGGAACCAAGATGTATCAAGACCTCAAGGCAAGATTCTGGTGGCATGGCATGAAACGGGAGATAGGCACGTTCGTGGCTGAGTGTGACATATGCCAGAGGGTCAAGGCTGAGCATCAACGACCCGCTGGACTACTACAACCCCTCAAAGTGCCTGAATGGAAGTGGGATAAAGTCGGGATGGATTTCATCACCGGTTTGCCAAGGTCAAGCAAAGGACATGATTCCATTTGGGTCATTGTCGACCACCTGACCAAGGTAGCCCACTTCATTCCTGTCAAGACGACCTACAATGGGAACCAGTTGGCCAACCTCTACATTAACCGGATTGTGAGCCTCCACGGGGTTCCTAAGGAGATTGTGTCGGACCGAGGAACCCAGTTTACCTCAAGATTCTGGAATAGGTTCCAAGAACCATTGGGAACCAAGCTCTCCTTCAGCACTACATTCCACCCTCAGACCGGTGGGAAAACAGAGGGAGTAAATCAGATACTCGAAGACATGCTCCGAGCTTCTGTTTTAGCGTATGGAGCCAAGTGGGAAGATTGCCTACCATTTGCCGAGTTCTCCTACAACAACAACTATCAGTCGAGTCTTCAGATGGCACCATTTAAGGTGTTGTATGGACGCAAGTGCCGTACTCCCCTCAACTGGTTAGAGACCGGAGAAGGATTAGTTTTTGGACCAGACATCCTCCATGAAGCCGAAGAGCAAGTTCAACTTGTCTGAGAACGCCTTGAGACTGCCAAGACTAGGCAGAAGAGCTACGCCGGCTCTCACCATCGAGACATGAGTTTCCATGTTGGGGACCATGTTTACCTCCGAGTCACGCCTCTCAAAGGGAACAAGCGTTTTCATGTCAAAGGGAAGCTCGCAACAAGATTCATCGACCCCTTCAAGATCACCGACAGGCGAGGAGAAGTTGCATATCAGCTAGAGTTACCTTCCGAGATGTCGGATGTGCACAACATCTTTCACGTGCCACAACTCCGGAAGTGTTTGCAAGTTCCCAACCGCCCCGACCTCTACAAGGACATCGACCATCAAGCCATCGATCTTCAGCCAGACCTCACTTATCGTGAGAGGAGTGTGAAGATTATCTTAGATCTGAGTTCCCTTATCTTTTTAGCGCTTAGCCTAGGAATCTCGGGGATGAGATTCTTGTAAAGGGGGAATATCTGTCACACCCTGTGTTTGTATCACATTGTTATGTTTGGGTTTATAAAATTTGGATCCAACTAAAACTTTTTCAAGGTGCATGTGCTTGTTTGCTATGTTGTTTGCTTGCTTGTTGATTGTGTTGTGGCACTACTAGGTTCCATTCCACTTCATATTCATCTTCCATGCCCCAAACCTCTTGCCCAATGATCATGCCATGTGAATAGTGCCCCAAACTATTTTTATCAAATATTGTTTTAACCAAAAATGATTTATCCAAATATGGTTTTCAAAACCCCCTGAAATGAGGTTTGCACTGCAAGTCCTCCAATTAGGTGGATAATTCCTTCCCAAAAGCTTTATTTAAAACCCACTATATATAAGACTTCCCAAAACAACAAAATATTATTTTTAAAGATTATTTTCACATTTTATTTAAAGGCTTTTTCTTAAGGCCAGAAATTGTTTTTCTTAGGGAAAAATTATTTAAATGCTTTAGAAATATTTGAGAAAATTTGGAGAAACTCAGTGGACATATATTTTCCATATATATGAGTTTCAACCCAAGGGCATGATCAGATCATGGGAAAAACCCCTGAAGACCCTTTCTGTCCAAATCAAACTTTTGGAATATTTCTATAAGAAATATTATCAATAAATTCTAGGAAAATTCTAGCAAGTCAACACTATCATGAGTGATGATCTTGCAAAGTTCCATCTCAATCCAAGTTGATTTGGTTCATCAAACCATCCCAAAACCATCCCTGTCCAGAATCAAATTTGAGCAGCTTTACATTGTGAAGTGTCTCCCCTTGGCCAAAAATTTGTGGGCATGCTCTAATGGCCAAATAGTGATGATACACTAGGTGGTGCATCCAGGGTACAAGCCTAGCATCAATGGATCTACAGAAACCCGATTCTACAATTTTCTAGGGTTTAACAAATTTCCATTGTCATCTTTTTCCTCGTGAGCTCAAACTTGGTGAATCCTCTCATTTATACCTAGCCTTTGACCCTGGTAAGTATCTTAGTGAGTTGGTAAAATCTTCTTTCCCAAAACACCATAAAACACCTTCTCGTGAAATGATAAAACTAGCATTTCCACCTCTTTCCCTTTTACCCTTGCCCCCAACTTTCTACCACAGTGTCATATAGATACATTTCACCTCCAGTAAAAGTCTCGTGGTCATAGCTCAATGATTTGAGGGGTAAAACCCCTATTTCTACCTCTGCACAGCACCATTTCTACCCCTCTCCCCTTTTCCTTCTACCTTAAGGCTTCACCAGAGCATCCAAGGCCTATTCCCCATTGTTAAACCTCCCCTAGATCCTCTAGGCACAGGTGGCCGTGCAGGAATGCCAAGGGCATGCCTTGGCATGCAAGGCTCGCACTCTGGAGTGCGCGACAGTGCACACCCGCATTGTAGCCGTGGCCCAATGGCTGCCCCCGACCACCTCGGGCCGCCCCGCCTTGTACTCCTCTCCCCCTCGGCGTCCGCAACACACCGTGTGGTCGGCCCCTTCCTTCCTCTCTCTCTGGTGACCCCCACGCGCGTGCCCGGTGCCGCGTGGCTCGGCCAACCAACGAGCCCGCACGCGCGCGTGCCCCCGCCTCTCTCTCCTCTCTCCCCCGCCCTAGACCTCACCCACAAGCACCCTCGATACGCCCATTCCCTTCCCCGTGGCCTGTTGCGAGCACCCCGTGCTCATTGGCGCACCGCGTCCACGGTGAGCCGACGACCCGCCTATTTAAGTCCTCCCCGCGCCTCCTTCCCCCCTCCTCGCTCTCCCCCTTCCTCCATATCCTACCCGTGGTCGAGAGCCCTCTCCCGACCCAAACCCTCGTAGCTGCCATCGGGCTTCCCCCTCGCCGGCGTTCCTCTCTCCCCCTGGCGAACCCGCGATCTCCACCGGACGCGCGAAGACCCCAAGAGCACACCGGTGCCCTTCGCTCCCGCCGCTATGGCCTCGTGCCCTTCGGTGAGCTCGTCCTCTGCCCCTGTCGGGAGCAGAGGGATGACAGGTGGGGCCCACCTATCATTCCCTCGCCCCCTCCTCTCTCGCTGGCAGGTCGGGCCCGCGGGCAGGTTTAAAACAAACCTACCATGCGCGGCTCCTCGCCTAGGCCGGCTTCCCTCTTGGGCCAGTTTCAGCCGGGCATTTTTGGCCCGAGGGGCACAGTACCCCTTCCCCTTTTTCTTTTATGTTTAAATTTTCAAAAATCCCCCAGATTTAAATATCTATCCAATGTCCATAATTCTTTCACCTAAATTCTTAGAATAATCCCTAGAATTTAATAGTGCCATTTGTAAAAATGTTTGAAAATAGTTTTAGTACTATTTTATTTTAAAACCTATAGTTAGGCACCTTTTTGCCTCTGTTATTTAATGTCCAAAATGTTTTCCACAACAAAACCCTAGGAGAATATTTTTAGTATGACATTTAATATTTATCAGAGTAGGTTAACATTTTTGGTAGTAGTTTGAGTGCTCTATTTTGTGTGTTGCTTATTTTTATCGCTTATTTTGGCGACGATAGATTGCTCGGTTGACGAGGAAGTTGGACCCGAAGACTTCGAAGACCCTGGAGACTTTGTTGAGCCAGACAAACAACCCTTTGACCATGTTAAGAAACTTTTTCATGCATGTCATATAGCACTTGTTGATTCGATGAAATGATCATGATGAGGTGTTCCCCCTTCGGTGGGATGCCTCCATTACTTTTACCATTGAGACTTGCATCGTGCATGACCCTACCACCTTATGGGGGTTGTGCGGGTGGGAGTAGTTAGATTGCTAATAGATGCTACGCAAATGGGATGGAACTTATGCATGGTGATGGAAACAAAGGTAATGATTTCAAAGACTTTTCGAAAACCCCGTCTGGTGCCACCAATGCCCGAGGGAGATGATGATGAGATGGGTGACCACTTGAGAAAGAAGTGGTGTACCGGAACAAGTTAGTGTTGTGGTTTTCGAAAACGGATTGGTGTAAGTTGCGACCGTTATTCCAACCTTACCTGTATGACCATGATACCCCTTATGGGATGGGGCTTTGTCGTTTACTATGGCTAGTACTAGCAAGGAGTCCGCATTACTAGTGGCAAGAGTGAAGTGGTCACTCTTGAGACATGGTCGTCCCTGAGTGGAAGGTCATGCGCTGTCTTTGCAGGCACCGGGCAAACTGTTGCGTTCCCTCATGGATGATACGAGTGATGTATATCATGAGGGATGGCACCAACGAGTGGACTGTTTGTTTAGTATCGCCATGGGAAAGGCATTATTTGGGTGCTTACCTCGGGTATGTTAAATACCGCGAGTCGTGGATGACACGGAAGTTCCCCGAGTCTTGTGGGTAAAATGTGCAACCTCTGCAGAGTGTACAACTATTCGAATAGCCGTGTCCATGGTCAAGGACAGTTGGATGACCACTCTTGTGATACGTCCAAATGTTTTCACAAAGTGGTTTGGATGTGTTGGTGACAAGGAGGTCACATGAGCTAAGTCCGATGACTTATCATGAGTATTGAGCTAAGTCTGATGACTTAGCGTGAGGGAAGAACATGAGATGTTCAACCCCTACTTCAGATGATATCTGTAACTTGTTCAAATGGATATCTGCTAATTGTTGATGCATGCTTACTAGTTACTTGATCATATCATGTGCATACAAAGTTAGCTTTCCACAAAATTACCTACTTAGTGCTATACCATGCATCTTTGTTACCTTGTTCCACCACTTGGGTTGCTTGCGAGTACATTCAAAGTACTCATTGGCTTGCCACTGGTTATTTAATTGGCCAGGCATGGAAGAACAAGAGTATGTTGAAGAGTTCGTGGGTGACGAACATGCGAACTAGGATGCTTCCCAGTCAGAATGCCTGTAGGTTAAGGCAGATGGCATGGATTCATGCTTTTGACCAAGATTTCCGCTGCTTGTTCTATTTTAAGTGTTTGGCTTGTGTGGCCCTATCTATGTAAGGCATGACCTTCATGGTCCTTATTTGTGTAATACGTTAAATGAGGATGTAAGACTCTTGTTATTCAGTTTCTGTGTGTTCAATGAGCATTGATCTCTGGGATCACTGTACACGTGCATTCGGTGATCACGACTTATGAGTCGGGATCCCCATAGTATATGACGAAGATGGTCTCTCTCAAACAACCCTGCAATCAAATACAAGAAATCTCTTGTATCCCCAACACACCCAAGATAATGGAAAATTGTATATGTGCACTAGTTTAGCGAAGAGATGATTGAGGGAGTCCTGGACTAAGGGGTCCTCGGGCTGCCGGACTATCACTCATAGGCGGGTTTGGTGCGCCACCCTCTGATTATCACAGGAAGGGCCATGATATGCGACGACCCCGTATTCTAGAAGGAGACATCTGAAGATAGGGCATGCACTCCAAGTCAAGATGAGGCGATCAACTTCTTTACTTCCGACTGGAGACTTATCATGTGTAAACCCTAGGTACCCCGGTGTCTATATAAACAAGGGGGTTTCGATTGTGGAGGGTAGAAGAACTCATCTAGGGTTTAGCTACTTGATCTCGAGGTAAATCGACCCTATATAATTCATACACATTAATACAACCAAGCAGGACGTAGGGTTTTACCTCCATAGGAGGGCCTGAACCTGGGTAAACATCGTCTCATTTGTCCCCTGTTACCCATCGATTCTAGATCCACAGCTCGGGGCACCCTACCCAAGATTCGCCTGTTTTGACACCGACATTGGTGCTTTCATTGAGAGTTCCGCTGTGATCGCAAGAGGAATTGATGGCTCGCCTAATCATTAGCGATGAAGTCCATAATGAGGACTCCTTCGCCCCTGGACAGATTTTCGCTTTCGACATCATTGTGTTGTGTGCCGACCCGACCAGCCACCCTAGTCGGATCGGAAGTCTCGCCCCGATCAAGAGATCAGATTTGGGAACCTAGAGTTCTCTGTATACTCCCGAGACGATCTTTCATTCGCTCGGCTTGCGATCTCATCTGACGAGCCCGAAGTCTCTGAAGCCTTAACTTTGGATCTCCTTCTCGACTCCACCCTTGGGTCTATCCCTACCGATGATTTGGCTTTTAGTTCTGATCCGGTTACAGTACCTGAGGGCCAGGGGTAGGCCCCTGCCGAACACACTCTTTCTACAAACACGTTGGAGGTTAACTCCGAAAGTCCTATGCAGATTGACCCGTTCGAGCTCTTGACGATCAACGAGGCGCTGGATCGGATCTTGTCAATAAAAATCACAGACGACCCGACCTCGACCCATACTCAGATCGGTCTGAAGGTGGGTCATGGGGAATTTTTTGACCCACCGACCACCCACTTGGTAGCCGCTATCGAAGACTTAACGAATATGCTGGACTATGCCTCCGAGGAGTCAAAAGACATGGATGAAGAGGACGGCGCCCCCGCCCCTATCAACACTGGGCGATGGACTGCCACCTCCACCTATGATGTCCACATGGTAGACACCCCCGACGATAAGGGTGATCGCACCCCTAAGAAGAATGGATATAAATCCGGTGAGGGGCCGTCAAGGTGCGAGAAACAGCGTAAACGATCTAAGGCAAACAAGGGAAGGGAAGCCATTGCAGGCACTGGGGAAAACGACACCCCGGAAGACCTCGGCGAGCCTTAAGTCTCTGAACAACTACTGGAGGAGCAGGGGACGAAGGGGACAAGGTTTTACCCAAGTTCAGGCCCTCCTATGGAGGCAATACCCTATGTCTTGCTTGATTGTATTGATGATATGGGGGGGGGGGGTTACAGAGTTGATCTACCTCGAGATCGAATAGCTAACCCTAGATGAGTTGTCCTCTCCCTAGAACCTAAAACCCATCCGACTTATATAGGTGCCGAGGGTACCTAGGGTTTACACATGGTCGATTACACGCCAAAGAGATAAACATGCCTATTCGCTACATTAAACATGGAGGACAAGCCACGATTCCTGAAGCTTCCTTCCTGGAGATAGGGCCTTCGTTCAATCCAATGTTCGGCAAGCGGCCCATACAATCCGCCCCATGAGAAATAGGTTGGCTTCCCGAGGACCTCTTAATCCAGGACTCCCTTCGTAGCCCCCAAACTTGCCTCCAATGCCAAGGGTCTTAGCTTCAGTCGCTTCGTATAATCAGAGTCTTCGGCTTGCGAGGTGAGTTCTTCCCGCCGAGTTTAGTTCGACCTCCGATGACATGTAGTTTTCTGAATAGAGGCGGGTTCGAACACCGTGAATAGGTCGGCCCTGAAAGCCAAAGGTCAAGGGATAAAATAACGTCCCTTAACGACCTTTCTGACGAAAGGTCATGGCACACCACGACCGCTAAGTCTGTTGCAAAAACTCGATTCATAGTTTGAGGCCGTTTTTATCAATATGATCTATCAATGCATAGATCGTGCCTTGTTTTATAAGGGATACGTTTAATCATTCGCGTGCAATGACATGCATGTCTCGGGAAGCGGAGGGATTCACGGCGCAGCAAAGGGAGGCCAAACAGCGATAAGCCTCATAAAAGGGAAAGAAAACACCAAGGCCTAACCACATTTCCCATTTGCCTCCTCTACTTCCCCATTCCTCTGAGCCTCTGAAGTGCAAATCTAGGTTTTCCATTCCCACCCCCTTTCGAGCTCATCCATGGCGGGCTCCGGCTCCAACGGCAAGTGGGAGGCTTCCACGGTCACCGACCAGGACATCCGGGGCCTCAAGGACGCCGACTACCTCCCCGCAAACATCCCTTGCCGCATGACGGAGAAGGACCAAGTGATCCTCACTCCCAAGCTAGGCGAGAGGGTGGTCTTCCTCCCCCACTTCATCCAGGGACTGAGCTTCCCGCTCCACCCCTTCGTCAAGGAGCTCATGTTCTTCTACGGCCTCGACTTCCACGATCTCCCACCGAACTCCTTCATGCACATATCGGCCTTCATCCTCATCTGTGAGGCTTTTCTGCGGGTCGAGCCACACTTTGGTCTTTGGCTCAAGGTGCTCAACATCAATCCGAAGTGTGTCGCAGGCGAACATGCAGACTGTGGCAGAGCTGTCATCTGCAAGCTCACCCGCATCGTGTGGCCCTCCGGCACCTTCATCGACACCATCAAAGTATGGCAAAAGGAGTGGTTTTACATCACCGAGCCGAGGGAGGAAGTTCAGGCTGCCCCAGCCGGATTCAGATCCGGCCCCCTCCAGATTAAACTCGTGGCTTCGAAAGGGCCTCAACTGGGGGTCGAGCAAGGAGATGGGCGACCTGCAGAAGCGCATTGACTCCATGATTGAGAATGACATTGCGGTGACCAACGTGGTCCTGGTCATGCTCTGGCGGTGCATCCTCCCCTGCCAGTGCCGAGATACTCCCCTATGGGCTCGTCAGCTCGACGATGAGCCCACGATTCGGCACCTCTTCCGCACTACTCGAGAGAAGCTGTGGAAGGCTCTTTTCAATTCGCAAAAGGATTGGCCAGCCAAAGAGGAAGATCGGGGTCTACACGCCACCAAGCCCGCTTCCAAGGTACATCATAGCTTTTGTTTGATAGGCTCTATCTTTCATAAAGAAGTCTCTAAAACATCTTTCCAATCATTCTTTGCAGAAATGGGTTAGCAAAGCCATGGGCATCGACTGCCCGACGCCTCAGCCCGAATACGTCAGGTCCGAGCTGTTAGTGGAGATGCTCGTCAAGGCGCCTTACGAGGCGCCGACGAAGAAGGAGGAGAAGAAAACAGCCCAAGAAGGCCTCCACATCAGGGACCAGCCAGGGACTGTGCCCGAGGAAACCCATGCCTCCTCGAATCAAGAGGAGCATGAGGAGGAGGACGAAGTTGAGGGGGAGGGTGATTCCTCGTCGCAGGAAAGAGGGCTGCGTCATTGGATGCCATGGAGGAGGTACCTCCTCCTGTCCAGAAGAAAGCATGTCGGACACAACTATCCATGTCCGAAGACAGTTCGGACTCGGATACCAAGTCCGATGACTTGGAGAGGGTTCCACGAAGGAGCCTAAGCGTCAAGCCCCCTTCTCAAAGGTTAGGATCTGAAGACTCATTTGACTGTCATTGATAAATTTGAAGTTTACTAACATGCGAGCATTTATTGACTTTGTAGCCCACCGCGTGTCCTCCCCACCGACTAGCTTTCGGACGAGGAGACCATGCCCTAGCAGAGTGCAGAAATGCGTCGCATCCCACTCCTCCAGGTGTCGCGAAGGACACCACAAAGGTGTTGTCCCAGCATGCTCCCATGGAGCTGGGCACTAGTGGTGGGGGAGATGACATCATGGCCTAGGCTAACGCCTCGGTCATCGAAGACCGGGGGCGGTACCCCACCCGGATGCTGAGGAGTATGGACGAGTGACGCTCAGTCTCCTCCAAGGAAATCTCTGGAGTGTACCACATCGCCGAAGGTACAAGTTGTGTCCCTGGTTGGTGATCGGGTGTCCCGATCACCACCGGCACCACCGACCAATGGGTGGTCGGTCATGGGGGAGGCTCTGTCGAGCGCCTCCATTTCCGAGGACCACCACACCCTTATGGGTGCGGTATTACAGAGCATTCAGTCCATTGACAACAGACTGAAGGAGGCCTTCAAGGGTCTCCTAACGGGCTTTCAGGTAAGCCACGCGACACTCTTATTTGCAAAATGTTTACTTTTATGATTATATACATGGCAGCCCCCGAGCCCTAAGTGAGTTTCAAATAACTTGCTTAGGGGTCAATCATGGATCCGTTTCCGAACTATATACAAAACTATATGTTCGGAACGTTTGAATAGCCCCTAAGAGGACTGGACATATGACCGGATTGACGACAGTTTGGAAGTATTGAACCCATGTAACCTGACAAGGATTTGTGTGTTACAGGATTCATCATCAGCGGCGGCTGTGAATGGCACAGATCTGGATGAGCTGAATCGAAAGCTCAAAATCTCCAAAGATGAGCTTGATGCTCTCAACAGAAGATTCGATGAGGCGCAAGGTAAGCCTAAGTCAACATCTGGACACTTCTGTCAGAATACTATCAATGTAGTTTTTCATAGTGTTAATTATCACATAGCCTCGGCGAAGGAGGTGGAGAAGCTCAAGACCGAGCTACGGTAGGCGAAGGATGAGCGGTGGTTGAGAGGGCGGCGTCCATACAAGCGGCCATCATGCTCTCAGCTTTGAGAGCCACCAGCGATAAACACGAGGCTCGGGTATAGGAGATCCAACAAGAGCTCAAGGATGACAGCCACAAGTGTGAGGCCCTTGAGCAAAAAGTCAAGGAGCAGGTCACCGAACTATCCACCCTCAAAACCGAACTCCAAAAAGAGCGGGTGGATAGGAGGTACTTTGATGAGCAAGTCCGCCAAGCCAAGATTACAACTGATGGTAAGCCATACTTATTGCAGTGTGTCTTCGGGGATAACAAGTTCGAGTTGCTTACCCAGGTGTGGCGTTCCTCAGGCGCCTGCTCTGACCTCCAGAAGAGCATGGCGGACGAGAATCAGCTATATGCTTCGCGATAAGAAGGAGATGAAGCTCGTCTATTCTAGGTGCAATTTGAAGCCCCCAAGCGCTCTCCTCTTCTTGTCGAGCAGCTAAAGCAGCTGATGGAGCTGCACCAGATGGCGGAGCCAGCCATGAAGGACCTCTGCATCCGGTTATGGCCCAACAAGTCACTGCTAGGCAACTACTTTGTCCTGGTGCAGAAGCTGGTCGACGCTTCGCCCCGCGTTGACGCTATAAAGTGCTCCTCCTGTATCGAGGGAGGTCGGATGGCCTTTGCAAAGGCTAAGGTGCACCAGCCGGGGCTGGATCTGATTAAGATAGCAACTGCCCCGTCGCCTCTTGGAAAGGAACATAGGCACCCCGAGCTATACTTTGCCGGAGTGATGGAAGGTGCTCGGGCGATAGAGTTGAAGTGTCCGAAGGAGAACATGTATGAATAGGTTGTAATGTGTCTGAAGACATTTTAACATTTTAATGTTATAAATTTATCATGCTTTCAATGTTTTGCGTTCCTTTATAACTCCTGTGTGGTGGTTGAAATTGAAAGCTGCAAGTCGCTGGCTTCATCCTCCACGTACATACTACATGGGGTGTCTCTTCCAATGCACTATGTCCCTTAGCCGAGTTATCGGAACCCGAAGGCGGTAGAGTGTGGCGGACAAGGCAATCAGACCATAGTGCTTTATTGCTTTCACTTAGCCGTAGGGGCACAAAAAGGATCGCGGTGGGCTGATGACTAGCCCCCGGAGTGTTGTGATGTTCGGATGAACTGTGGCTAAGGCCGGCATCACATGCTTTCCATGAAGAACAAACCCCTCGTATAACACAAAATATACTATGGCGAGGATTTAAGTATAACACTTTAAGCTCGGATTCACAGCCTGGCTCTCGCATACTATGACTGTCAGTTTTCGGCTTTCTCCCCTGAGGTGCTTGACCAGACTATCCGGAAACACAATCGCAGGGTTTCTCCCTTTGCCCTTTTAGCCGAACAAGCGGAACGTAAAGCGGTAAGCACAGGAGCAGGGCAACCCAACTATTGACCCAAGACATAGTTCGGAACCGATGCATATAAAGCGAATTCCAAGACGCCGACTGTATAAGCAAATGTTCGTAAGGCGATTTTATTTTTTAAACTCGAGCCCCCAGTCTATGAGCTGGTTGCATCGCAACATACCAAACAGTTTCACAAAAAGAGGGAGAAAGAAAATATGTGCCAAAAAGGACCATGAGACAAACATGTATAATGATGCTGTATTTTCCTCAACAACTCCTATTGCTCGGATTGCTGGAGGAACTGCTTATAGGTATGTGAAAAAATAAGAAATTCTACAGGAGTGGTTGTACTAGGGGTCTTCGAGTTGACCTTACGTCCTCGATGTGCCCCGCCGCTTTACACCTCCGCCTTGGTGTACCTCAATGGGTGGTACTGTTCGGCGAACGGATCTTGCAAACAAGGTCTTGAGAAGTCACTGAAGTGTGGATGAGCTTTACGCGTTGGGCAGACCCTTTGATAGTGCCTATATTGTGTTGAAAGACACCGTAATGGTAACAGTTCGGTATAGCCAAACACTTACTCTTGTTTCCCCACCGCCACCCATGGAATTTTGAGTGTGAAGTTGTGCCTCGTTGGCATGTACTTTTCTGGTCCTAGGGTTGTGCGATGGGGGTCGAGTCCCTATTTAAGGGGACGGGAAGGCTCTGAGAGTTCGGACTAAAACCGTGCTCGCTTCCCCACCTTGCGTGCCTTTACGGCAGGTGTCGGAGTTTGCCGATCATTGTTATAATTAAATTCAGCCGCCAGGGCTAGCGCATGTGTTGCCGTTGACAGTAATGACCCCCTTGGGGCCAGGCATTTTGAGCTTGAGGTATGCGTAGTGCGGTAGCGTTGAAGCGAGTGAACGCTGTTCGGCTGAGCAGGGCATGATAGCCGCTGCGGAAGGGCACAATGTCGAAGATCAAGTCTTCGCTTTGAAAGTTGTCAGGCAAGCCGAACACAACTTCCAGGCTGACGGAGCCCGTACACCAGCCTCGACGCCTGGAATCACTCCTTTGAAGGTAGTGTTGCTGGGTTTGATCCTTGATGGATCTTGCTACTTCTCGAGCATGCGTTGCTTTCCATGAACAGGAACGGGTGATGCAGCAAAGTAGGTAAGTATTTCCCTCAGTTGTTGAGAACCAAGGTATCAATCTAGCAGGAGATACAAGCAAGTCCCCAATAGGTGTACCTACACAAAGAATCAAACTCTTGCACCCAACGCTATAAAGGGGTTGTCAATCCCTTTAAGGTTACTTGCAAGGATGAGATCTGATAGAGATAGATTACTTGAACAGATAGTAAAAAGAATGTAGAAATAATGCAGCAAAATATTTTTGGTATTTTTGGTTTTAGATCTGAAAGTAGAAGATGGAAAATAGACCCAGGGGACATAGGTTTCACTAGAGGCTTCTCTCATGATAGCAAGTATTATGGTGGGTGAACAAATTACTGTCGAGCAATTGATAGAAAAGCGAATAATTATGAAGATATCAAAGGCAATGATTATGCATATAGGCATCACGTACGTGTGAAGTAGACCGAAACGATTTTGCATCTACTACTATTACTCCACACATCGACCGACTCCTGCCTGCATCTAGAGTATTAAGTTCATGAAGAACAGAGTAACGAATTAGGTAAGATGACATGATGTAGAGGGATAAACTCAAGAAATATGATGAAAATCCATATTTTTAGCCTTTATGGCAACAATACAATACGTGCCTCGCTACCCCTACTTTGTCTCTGGGTGAGGACACCGCAAGATTGAACCCAAAACTAAGCACTTCTCCCATTGCAAGAATTATCAATCTAGTTGGCCAAACCAAACCAATAACTCAAAGAGACTTGCAAGGATATGAAATCATGCATATAAGAATTCAGAAAAGACTCAAATAACATTCATGGATAATCTAAACATAAACCCACAAATCATCGGATCTCGACAAACACACCGCAAAAGAGTATTACATCGGATAGATCTCCATCAAAATCATGAAGAACATGGTATTGAAGAGCAAAGATAGAGAAGAAGCCATCTAGATACTAGCTATGGACCCGAAGGTCTATGGTGAACTACTCACGCATCATCGCAGGGGCAATGGAGTTGATGTAGACGCCCTCCGTGATCGAATCCCCCTCTGGAAGATTACCGGAAAAGGCTCAAAGATTGGATCTCTTGGGAACAGAGGCTTCTGGCGGCGGAAAACTGTTTTCGTGGATCGTTATGATATACAGGGAATACTTGGGAATTTATAGCCCGAAGATTAGGGTTAGGAGGGCTGCCGTGGGCCCACAAGCTTGTGGGGCGCGCCCTACCCCCTGGGCGCGCCCCTAGGGCTTGTGGACGCACGGTGGCTTTTTTGACTTCATCTCCAAGTCTCTTGGTTTATTTCTGGTCCAAGAAAAATCAATCCAGACATTTTATTCCGTTTGGACTCCGTTTAATATTCCTTATCTGCAATTCTCAAAAACAAGGAAAAATCAGAAACTAGCACCAGGCTCTAGATTAATAGTTTAGTCCCAAAATAATATAAAATAGCATATTAATGCATATAAAACATCCCAAACAGATAATATAATAGCATGGAACAATCAAAAATTATAGATACATTGGAGACATATGAGCATCCCCAAGCTTAATTCCTACTCGTCCTCGAGTAGGTAGATGATAAAAACAGAATTTTTGATATGGAATGCTACCTAACATATTTATGCATGTAATATTATTTATTGTGGCATGAATATTCAGATTCGTAAGATTGAAAATAATATTCTAATATTGACATAAAAACAGTAACACTTCGAGCACACCAACAAGGCAGTCGTGTCCTTCTGAAATAACATGGCCTTAGAAAGTTATCCCTACAAAATCATATGGTCTGGCTATGCTCCATCTTCCCCACACAAAGTATCTAAATCATGCACAACCCCGATGAACAAGTCAAGAAATTTTTTCACATTTTTGGTGTTCTCAAACCTTTTCAACTCTCACACAATACATGAGCGTGAGCCATGGATATAGCATTATAGGTGGAATAGAATATGGAGGAGGTGCAAGGATAAAAAGAGAAGATAGTCTCACATCAACTAGGCGTATCAATGGGCTATGGAGATGCCCATCAATAGATATCAATGTGAGTGAGTAGGGATTGCCATGCAACAAATGCACTTATAGCTATAAGTGTATGAAAGCTCAGAAAGAAAACTAAGTGGTCGTGCAAAAATATCCACTAGTTATATGAAAGTGACAAAATAGGAGACTCTCTATCATGAAGATCAAGGTGCTACTTTGAAGCACAAGTGTGGAAAAAGGTAGTAGCAATTGTCCCTTCTATCTTTCTCTCATTTTTTCTTTATATATATATATATTAATTTTTGTGGGCTTCTTTGGCCTCTGTTTTTTTTGTTTGGGCTTCACTGGCCTCTTCTATTTTTTGTAAAGTCTAGATACTCATCCCAACTTGTGAGGGAGTCATAGCTTCCATCGTCCTTTTCTCTCACGGGACAATGCTCTATTAATGAAAAATCATCACACTTTTATTTACTTATAACTCAAAAAAAGAAATTACAACTCGATACCTATGACAAAGTATGACTATATGCAATATGAAGTGATGGTGCAAGTCATGAAAAAACTACATGGTGGAAGTTGCATGGCAATATATCTCGGAATGGCTATGCAAATGCCATAATAGGTAGGTATGGTGGCTGTTTTGTGGAATATATGGTGGCTGTTTTGAGGAAGGAGGGTTTGATGTACCGGCGAAAGTTGCGTGGTACTAGAGAGGCTAGCAAAGATGGAAGGGTGAGAGTGCGTATAATCCATGGACTCAACATTAGTTATAAAGAACTCACATACTTATTGCAGAAGTCTATTAGTTATCAAACAAAGCATTAGACACCTGCTCCAAGAGAAGAGGTTGGTAGGAGTTAACCATCGCGCGCTCCCAACCCTCACACAAAGGTTGACAATCATTAAACAAATCATGCTCCGTCATTGTTACATAATGGTTCACCATACGTGCATGCTAAGGGAATCACAAACTTTAACACAAGTATATCTTCCAATTCACAACTACTCACTAGCATGACTCTCATATTACCATCTCTATTATCTCAAAACTACATGCAAGGAAACAAACTTCTCATAGTATTCAATGCACTTAATATGAAAGTTTTTATTATATCCCTCTTGGATGACCATTATATTAGGACTAAATTCATAACCTAAACAAATTACCATGCTGTTTTAAGAAACTCTCAAAATAATATAAGTGAGAATGAGAGTTCAATAATTTCTATAAAATATAACACCACCATGCTCTATAAAGATATAAGTGAAGCACTAGAGCAACACTGCCTAGTTCAAAAGATATAAGTGAAGCACATAGAGTATTCTAATAAATTCACGATTCAGCATGTCTCTCTCAAAATATGTGTGCATCAAGGATGATTGTGGCAAACTAAAAAGCAAAGACTCATATCATGCAAGACACTCCATGCAAAACACATATCATGTGGTGAATAAAAATATAGCCTCAAGTGAATTTACCGATGGATTGAAGATGAAAGAGGGGATGCCTTCCGGGGCATCCCCAAGCTTAGGATTTTTGGTATCCTTGAATATGACTTGGGATGCCTTGGGCATCCCCAATCTTAGGCTCTTGCCACTGTTTATTCCATAGTCCATCAAATCTTCACTCGAAACTTGAAAACTTCACAACACAAAACTCAACTAAAAACTAATGAGATCCCTTAGTATAAAAAGATAAATCACCACTTTAGGTACTGTTGTGAACTTCTTATTTAGTTTTATTTGTGTAATACCTATTGTATTATAACTTCTCCATGGTTCATACCCCATGATACAACCCACTGATTCATCAAAATAGGCAAACAACTCAAAGAAAACAGAATCTGTTAAAAACAGAATAGTCTGTAGCAATCTAAAACTTCGTATATTTACGTAACTCAAAAAATTCTGAAAAATTAGTAAAATCAGGGAAATTTGTATATAAATCTTTTTTAAAATTTTCAGATCAACTCGACACTCTGAAATAATTATAAAATTCCTGGACTTAGCGCAAAAGTTTCTGTTTTTCATTAAGATCAAATCAACAACTACCATAGATCACCCCAAAGGTTTTACTTGGATCAAACACTAATTAAAACACAAAAACACTATTACTACAGAAGTAATAATGTGCAAAACACAGCAAAACAGAAGCAAAGAGGAGAAAGCAAAATAAAATTGGGTTGCCTCCCAAGAAGCACTATTGTTTAATGCCCCTAGCTAGGCAAAACGCAATAGATCTAGGTATTGTCATAATAAAAATAGGGGAGATCATTCATGCTCATATCATACTCCCTTATTTAAGCAGCTAATTTCCATTGTGGCAAGCAAAAGTAATCAAAAGGGCTGAATTTAAGAGGACTAGGATCCTTAAGATCAAGTGCGGGAGGGATAAGTTCCTCCTTATGTCCCTTACAGTGTATAATCAATTCATCATTATAAGATTTCCTTTGATTAAAGGTCACGATCCTTTTCTAAATAATAAACTCTAATCCTTTATTTTGTATAGAAAAATTATCATTGAGTTCAGAAATCTTATCAACCAAAACCTCGGTAGGGACTTTCTTTCTCAAATTTCATTATAAGCAACTTGATCCTGAGATCGTAGTCTCATTATCTCTTCTTAATTAAAAAGGATCTCCTCAATAGGGTGACATCCACCATTAATTTTACAATGAGAAAAGATTACACTAGCCTCTTTCATGATAAATCTAAACTCATGGGCTAGGAATATAGTGGTGGCACGCTTAACAGAAGAATGTTGAATACTAGAAAACTCAAGAAAAATCATTTGTATGCAAGGGTGCATGTGCAATAATTGTCTCTCATGTTCACTTATTAACAAAGTTATAGCATCCGCAAGACTATTAGTTTTATTAAGAATGGAACCTCCTAAAGTAGGAAGCGTTCCCGCACAAGTGAAAAAAATCTTGAATAACACCTTTTCCAATGATATTACCACTACCTATACGGAACCTTTTTGTATGAATGATTGTAGGTTCTTCTTGAGGGTTGTCATTAACAAGGGCATCAAGATTCCCCTCAAGATTATTTCTATTTTTATCAATGAAAGTCTCCCTAGATTCCGACATGGTCGCAAAGCAAACACACAAGCAAATGAAAGGCAAACAAAAGAAGGGCGAATAAGAAGGCAAATCTTTTTGGTATTTTCTGAAAATCATTTTAGAAGTGGGGGAGAGGAAAACGAGAGGCAAATGGAAAATAATGTAAATGCAAGAGATGAGTTTGTGATGGGTACTTGGTAGGCTTGATGTAGATCTCCCTGGCAATGGCGCCAGAAATACTTCTTGCTACTTCTCGAGCATGCGTTGGTTTCCATGAAGAGGAACGGGTGATGCAACAAAGTAGATAAGTATTTCCCTCAGTTATTGAGAACCAAGGTATCAATCCAGTAGGATATACAAGCAAGTTCCCAATAGGTGTACCTATACAAATAATCAAACTCTTGCACCCAATGCTATAAAGGGGTTGTAATTCCCTTTAAGGTTACTTGCAAGGATGAGATCTGATAGAGATAGATTGCTTGAACAGAAAGTAAAACAAAAGGTAGAAATAATGCAGCAAAGTATTTTTGGTATTTTTGGTTTTAGATATGAAAGTATAAGATGGAAAATATACCCAGGGGCCATAGGTTTCACTAGAGGCTTCTCTCATGATAACAAGTATTACGGTGGGTGAACAAATTACTGTCGAGCAATTGATAGAAAAGCGAATAATTATGAAGATATCCAAGTCAATGATTATGCATATGGGCATCACGTGCGTGTCAAGTAGACCGAAATGATTCTGCATCTACTATTATTATTCCACACATCGATCGACTCCTGCCTGCATCTAGAGTATTAAGTTCATGAAGAACAGAGTAAGACATTAGGTAAGATGACATGATGTAGAGGGATAAACTCAAGAAATATGATGAAAACCCCATATTTTAATCCTTGATGGTAACAATACAATACATGCCTCGCTATCCCTAATTTGTCACTGGGTGAGGACACCGCAAGATTGAACCCAAAACTAAGCACTTCTCCCATTGCAAGAATTACCAATCTAGTTGGCCAAACCAAACCAATAAATCGAAGAGACTTGAAAAGGTATGAAATCATGCATATAAGAATTCAGAAAAGACTCAAATAATATTCATGGATAATCTGAACGTAAACCCACAATTCATCGGATCTCGACAAACACACCGCAAAAGAGTATTACATCAAATAGATCTCCATGAAGATCATGAAGAACATGGTACCGAAGAGCAAAGAGAGAGAAGAAGCCATCTAGCTACTAGTTATGGACTCGAAGGTCTATGGTGAACTACTCACGCATCATCAGAAGGACAATGGAGTTGATGTAGATGCCCTCCGTGATCGAATCCCCCTCCGACAGATTACCGGAAAAGGCTCCAAGATTTGATCTCTCGGTAACGGAGGCTTCTGGCGGCGGAAAAGTGTTTTCATGGCTCATTCTGATATAGAGGGATATTTGGGAATTTATAGGCCGAAGATTAGGGTTAGGAGGGCTGCCGTGGTCCCACAAGCCTGTGGGGTGCGCCCTACCCCCTGGGCACGCCCCTAGGGCTTGTGGCCCCACAGTGGCTCTTCCAACTTCATCTCCAAGTCTCCTGGTTTGCTTCTGGTCCAAGAAAAGTTAATCCGGAGATTTTATTCCGTTTGGACTCCGTTTAATATTCCTTATCTACAATTCTCAAAAACAAGGAAAAAACAGAAACTGGCACTAGGCTCTAGATTAATAAGTTAGTCCCAAAAATAATATAAAATAGCATATTAATGCATATAAAACATCCAAAACAGATAATATAATAGTATGGAACAATCAAAAATTATAGATACGTTGGAGATGTATCAGATCTATACCCATCTTTTTCATTGTGCCTGAGTAAATGAGGGTAAGGCTACTTCCTCCGTCCATTAGGACTTTTGTGAGGTGATACCCATCTATGATGGGGTCTAGGACGAGTGCGGTCGAACCCATCTACAAAGGATATTGGTCGGGTGATCACGTCTATGAAAGGTGATAGGATATGCCGACCATGGGTTATACTTCGGGGCTACAGGCTCTATAGCGTAGACCTCTCGAAGGGTGCGCTTTCTCTCCTTCTTGGTTATATGGGTGGCGTATATCATGTTTATTGTTTTGACCTTTGGAGGGAATTTATTTTGTCCACCACCAATTGGAGCCGGAGGCTCATCCTCATCTTCGCTGCGGGGGCTCTTTCCTTGGTCCTCGGGTGTGAGTTTGCCGGCCTGCTTGAACACCCAACAGTTGCGGTGTGTGTGGTTGGCTGGCTTCTCTTGAGTGCCATGGATTTGGCAAGGCCTTTCCATGATATTTTCCAGCGGGGTTGGTACATATCGATTGCCTTTAGGAGGTTTCTTTCGCTGGCCAGGTCGGGAGTTGTGAAAGTCGGCATTAATGGCCGTGTCATCGGCATCACTGTTGTTGTGCCGGTGCTTGTTTTTGTTGCACTTTTGTTTCCCTTTCCCGTCCTGAACTTTGGAGGTTCTGGGGTCTTCAGAGTTGTGGTTGCGTCTTGCTAGCCAATTATCTTCTCCCGTGCAAAAGCGGGTCATGAGTGATGTGAGGGCGGATATAGTTCGAGTTTATTGGCAGAGCTAGCAAGCCAGCCATTCATCCCGAATATTATGCCGGAAGGAGGCTATTGCCTCGGCGTCTGGGCAATCGACAATCTGGTTTTTCTTGGTCAAGAATCGATTCCAGAATTGCCACACAGACTCTCCAGGCATTTGAACGACGTTGCTAAGGTCGATGGAATCCGGCGACCAAACATAGGTGCCCTGGAAGTTAGATCGGAATGCATGCTCTAAGTCTTCCCATCGTCCAATGGAGTTTCCTGGGAGGTTGTTTAACCAATGCTGAGCTGGGCCCTTGAGTTTTAGGAGGAGATATTTGATGGCATGGAGATCATCTCCTCGAGCCATGTGGATGTGGAGGAGAAAGTCCTCAATCCATACGGTTGGGTTAGTTGTCCCATCATACTGCTCTATGTTCACGGGTTTAAACCCCTCTGGGAACTGATATTGCATCACCTCGTCCGTGAAACACAATGGGTGAGCGGCGCCTCTAACCCGAGATATGTCACACTGGTATTCGGCGTCTGTTCTAGCCCGGTTTCGTTCCCGTCCTCTATTGTTGCGGTCAAGCCATTGTTTGTACCCTTCCCATCTATCGGGTGAGTAACCTCTGGATCCGTAGATGGATCTTGTACAACCTGATCTATAGTCTAGGTCGTCTCGCGGGTCGACCCTGTCATTGGGATCTAGTGGCTCTTTTCCCCGTCTTCGGGGTATCACCAATCTATAACTGGTATCGTCAGCCATCCTGTCCCGTCCGCGAGGAGGGCGGTCTAGTTTGTCGTATGGGGTATGTTTAGGAGATGGAGTATCCGCGAGCTTGTCCTCAAATTGTTGCAGCAACCTTGTACGTGGGTAGCTCTTAGGTTGGTCCGATAGACCTGTACCGTACCCTTCCTCAGCTGAGCGGACTCTTGTCCATCGATCATTGAGGTCATCTTTTTTGGATTTAAGTTGCTGTTCCTTTGCTTTGAGGTTGCGTGCCATGGCTATGAGCTGTTGCCTGAACAGTTCCTGATCCTCGAGATTGTGAGGAATGTCGAGGTCATCGGCTTCTGGGTTGTCCTCCTCCTCTATGGGAGGGAGGTAGTTATCATTCTCGGAGTCGTTGAAGTCATCGGGGTTGTGCTGGTCATCGGGCTTCTCCTGACCCTCTAGCGGGTGTTCGGGGATATCGGGATCGCCTTGGTTCTTCGGGGTATCTCCGTCCCGAGTGCTGACGATAGCTTTCCTTCCCTTTTTGCCTTTTGACCGTTTATGTGGCTTCTGTTGCCTTCATGGCGCATCACCCGATTTTTCACCATTGTTCTTAGGCATGTTTTTGCCATTAGCGGAAGGAGTGTCTACCATGTAGACATCGTATGTGGAGGTGGAGGCCCATCGACCGGTGTTTAACGAGGGTGGGAGTGCCATCCTCTTCATCCATGTATTCTGCCTCCTTGGAGGCATAGTCTAACATGTCGGTTAAGTCTTCGACTATGGCTACAAAGTGGGTAGTGGGTAGGTCGAAAAATTTGTCCTGACCTGCTTTGTAGCCGATCTGAGTATAGATCGGAGTTGGATCATCGGTAATTTTCATCACCGAGATCCGATCTAGGGCCTCGTTCAATGTTGAGAGTCCGATCGGGTCAAACTGTGTGTAGCTTTCGGAGCTAATCTCCGACGTGTCCAAACGAGGGGAATGTTCGGCAAGAACAAGTACATGGTCCTCTGGCACAATGACCGGATCCAGACTTAGAGTCAGGCCATCGCCGGAGTTAACCTCGCGGGCGTGGCCGAAAAAGGAGCTCGGGGTTAAAGCCTCAGATTCGGATACGATAGGCAAGACTGCGAGCCCGGTTTGTGACAAGTCGCCCCTAGGGTCTATGGAGAACGCTAGGTTCCCGAATCTAACCTCTTGACCAGGGGCGAAGCTTTCGACATGGCCTAGATGGTCGGTCCGGTTAGCGTGCAGCACAACGCTGCCAAAGGCTAAGATCTGTACGTGGACGAAAGTGTCCATGTTGTGGACCTCTTCGTTGATGACAAGGCGAGACATCGATTCCTTGGGCGATCACTGTGGAACTCTCAATGAAAACACCAATGTCGGTGTCAAAACCGGCGGATATCGGGTAGGGGGTCCCGAACTGTGAGACTAGAATCGATGGTAACAGGGGACAAAGGGGACAAGTTTTACCAAGGTTCGGGACCTCCTATGGAGGTAATACCCTACGTCCTGCTTGATTGTATTGATGATATGGGGGGTTACAGAGTTGATCTACCTTGAGATTGAATAGCTAACCCTAGATGAGTTGTCCTCTACCTACAACCTAAAACCCTGTAGCTTATATAGGAGCCGAAGGTACCTAGGGTTTACACATGGTCAGCTACACGCCAAAGAGATAAACATGCCTATTCGCTACATTAAACATGGAGGACAAGCCATGATTCCCGAAGCTTCCTTCCTAGAGACAGGGCCTTCGATCGATCCAATGTTCGACAAGCGGCCCATACAATCCGGCCCATGAGAAACAGGTCGGCTTCCCGAGGACCTCTTAATCCAGGACTCCCTCCGTAGCCTCCGTAACATAGAGCAATACGACGGGACAACAAACCCAGCCGTGTGGATTGAGGACTTCCTCCTCCACATTCATATGGCACGAGGAGATGATCTCCACGCCATCAAGTATCTGTCCCTAAAACTGAAGGGGCCAGCTCGACACTGGTTAAACAGTCTCCCTGAGAATTCCATCGGGAGCTGGGAAGAGCTCGAGGATGCCTTTCGACCTAACTTCCACGGAACTTATGTTCGGCCATCGTACTCCTCCAACTTGAGCAATGTTGTCCAGAAATTAGGTGAATTGGCTCGGCAATTCTGGAATCGGTTCCTGACCAAGAAAAACCAGATAGTTGACTGCCCGGACGCTGAGGCAATAGCCTCCTTCAAACATAATATCCTAGACGAGTGGCTATCTCATCAGCTCTGCCAGGAGAACCCGAGGACAATGTTCGCCCCTACCTCACTTATGACCCGCTTTTGCACGGATGAGGATAACTTGCTAGATCGACGAGGCCATATCCCCGAAGACCCCGGAACCTCCGAAGTCTGGGATGGAAATGGGAAACCACGACGTAACAAAAACAAACGTCGACACAACAACGACGATGCTGAGGACACGGTCATTAATGCCGGTTTCCGTAACGAAAAATCTGGACAGCGAAAGAAACCTTCTAAAGGAAATCAAGAGGACCTACCGCCCTGGACAAAATCATGGATAGGCCATGCAAGATCAACGACACCCAATACAAGCTTGCTACCCACACAAACCATAATTGTTGGGTATTCAAACAAGCTGGCAAACTCGTAACCGAAGATCAAGGCAAGGGCCCATGCAGCAAGGACAATGACGAGCCCCGTGGTCCAAGCAATGGAGGACAAAAACAGTTCCCTCTAGAGGTAAAAACTGTGAACATGATATATGCCACTTACATACCAAGAAAGGAGAGGACGCGCGTCCTTCAGGAGGTCTACGCCATAGAGCCTGTAGCCCCGAAGTAGAACCCATGGTCAGCTTTCCTGATAACCTTCGACCAACGGGACCATCCGACCAGTACCGTCATGAAGGTTCGGCAACCCTCGTCCTAGACCCCGAGATCGATGGGTATCACCTCACTAAAGTCCTAATGGACGGAGGAAGTAGCCTTAATCTGATTTACTCAGACACGGTGAAAAAGATGGGTATAGATCCGTCAAGGATCAAACCTAGCAACACTACATTTAAAGGAGTAATCCCAGGCGTCAAAGCCCGCTGCTCGGGTATCGTGAATCTAGAAGTTGTGTTCGGCTCGCTCGACAACTTCTATAGTGAAGACTTGATATTCAACATTGTCCCTTTTCGTAGCGGTTATCACGCCCTACTTGGCCACACAACATTCGCTCGCTTTTACGCCGTCCCCACTACGCGTACATGAAGCTCAAGATCCCCGGGCCCAAGGGGGTCATTACTGTCAATGGCAACAAAGAGCGCTCTCTTCAACTGGGGAACACACAGCGGCCCTGGCAGCCGAATTCCAGTACGACGATGATAGGCCAACACCCAAATCAGCCATAAAGGCACGCCAGGTTAGTAAACGAGTTCGGTCTCAGCCCGAACTCCTGGAATCATCTTCCGCCCGACAAAAATAGGGTTACGCCCCCACAACAAAACCCTAGTTCCCGTAAAATTTGTGCCAAGAAGGCACAACTTCATGCTCAAAATACCATGGGTAGGTGTCGGGACCCACTATCAAAGGGAATGTGTTCGGCTGGACCGAACTACTGTCAACACATGTCTTCGGACAAACCACAGGTACCATCTAGGACCTTCCAAGCATAAAGCTCGCCAACACTACATCGACCTCTCAAGATCTTCTTCCCAAGGTCCGTTCGTCGATAGCAATCACCTTTAAAGGAACGCTACCCCCTTGGGTGCAAAGGAGCGGACATGCGACACGACACCCATCGAGACCCCGGGTAAAACCTCTCCTTTGTAAGCTTTATTTTTCATTGCAAAATACCTGTAATAGTCGCTTCAGCAGTTTGAGTTATAAGAATTCATCTGAAATAAAGATCATCTTTTACGGCCTCCTCGCTGTATCTTATGTCACATACTCTGTTCTCTACTCACCGACGCTAATAGCAAAGCTGTTTGGTACATATTACGATGCGACCGGCTAATAGACCCGGGGCTTGACTATAAAAATCGCCCTAATAATCACCCCGACACAATTGTTTATGTTTTCGGCATCTTGGATGTTGCGTTATATGATTCGGTTCTAAATTATGTCTTGGGTCAATGGTTGGGTTGCCCGGCTCCTGTGTTTGCCCTCTTACGTTCCGCTCGTCCGGCTAAAAGGGCAAAGGGAGAACCACTGCGATTGTGCTTCCAGCTCGCCTGCTCAAGTACCTCGGTGGAGAAAGCCGAAAACTGACTGTCATAATAAGTGAGAACCGGTCTACAATCCGAGCATAAGTGTCAAACTAAAAATCGATAGAGGTTATTCCGTGTTATACGAGGGGTTTGTATGATTACAAACCATGTGCTGCTGGTTTCAACCTCGGTGTATCCGAATATCACAAAACACTGGGGGCTAGTCATCAGCCCCCACAGTCAAGCTCCTATAGCTAAGTGAAATCACTAAAGCATCATAGTCCGATTGCCTTGTTCCCCTTGCACTACCGCCTTCAGGCACCGGTACATCGGCTAAGGGTCACAGTGTGGAGGTAGAAACACCTCGCGTAGGATCTACATGGGGGTTGAAGCCGATGACTCGCAACTTGCAGATAAAACGGCCACATAGGAGTCAAAATCACTTTTCAAAAAATCTTCCGATTCAGCGATTTATCATCCGATTTATTGCTACTTGTGGGGTGACCGATAAGATTATGCCTTATCTTCACCGTTTATCTTTTGGGTCGATTTATCGCTTTGACAAGCGATTTACGGGGAATATTGCGATAAATCAGGCATATTCCTTGCACTATGTTTTCAAAAATTATGTTTATTTCTGTTTTTGTGGACTTTGTTATGCAATATGTACTATTTCTCTATTTTGTTTGTCATTATACGAGGATTTGGAGGCTGGGAAACAAGGTAACACTTTTGTCCAATATATTTTTGGTGTTAAATATAGCATATTTCAGTGTTGCAAACCTCAGATTTCGCAAAAAATGGTCGATTAATAATCGACCGATAAAATCGATTAATTGGTCAATTTCTAATTAATCTCTAATCCCCAGCTGACCAAGACGATAACGATAAGCGATATCCTCAACATTGGTCAAAATAATAGAAAGCTTAAAGACATGATAAACCATGCAACAACATTATAAAGCGGAATAGTCATTGGACACATGACAAAACGCTCATTCATAAATTACATCCTTAGGAAATTGGGCTTCTATCACTCGAGCACCATCCATCACAATGGAAAAGTATTGCTTGGGGCGCCTATGCTCCTTCCCAGGGGGTGGAGGCGTGGTGGCCATCTCGGTCGACTCGAGCCTCGGCCAGTGCATCATGGTCCTTACAAAGGCCATCCAAGCTCCCTTGATGCACGTAGAACGCTTTAGAGCATCAATACGAGGTGCAATGTCGCACAGTTTCCACATCAACCGAAGTAACTTCTCGGCAACGGCTCTACATGCCACAAACGGATGCAGAGGTCCTTCATGGCTGGCTCCGCCATCCTGTGCAGCTCCATCAATTGTTTCATCTGATTGCTTAGGAGGGGAGGATGCTATCACACCCTGTGACTTGCCTCATGACTAAGTTATCATGACTGAAAAATCAGGGACAATTAAAAATTTTGTGTGCTTGTTATGCTTGACTTGACTGCCGATTGTCTCATTGCTTGCTAGTGCTCTATATTCATAAAATTCTCTCCTACTCTCAAAACTCTTTTCCTTGACCTCGAACACTTGTCAAATGATCATGCCATGTGTATAGGACTTAAAACTATTTCTATCAAATTTATTTTTACCAAAATGAATTTATTCAAATGAGGTTTTCAAAAACCCCTGAGTTGAGGTTTTTACTACAAGTCCTCAAATTGGTTGGATACCTTTTCCCCAAAAGCTTTATTTGGAACCTACTATATATATAACTTCCCAAAACCACAAAATATTGTTTTAAAAGATTATTTTCATATTTTAATTAAAGGCTTTTTCTTAAGACCAAAAATGGTCTTTTATTGGGAAAAAATATTTAAATGCTTTAAAAATATTTGAGAAAATTTACGAAAACTCAGTGGACATATATTGTCCATATATGAGAGTTTCAACACATGGTAATGTTCAAGATATTGGACAAAACCCTTCAAAACCATATCTGTCTGTTCAAGGTTTTGAAATATTTCTATAAGAAATATTCTCAAATAAATCCATCAAGAATTCTGGCATGTCACATATGATATATGTGGTCATTTTGCCAAGTTTCATCTCAATCACAATTGTTTTGGTTCACCAAAATATCCTAAAGCCATTCCTGTCCACAGGCAAGTTTGATCAACTTTACATTGTGAAGTATCTCCTATTGATCCCAAACTTTGTGGGCATTCTCCATTACCCAAATGATGATGCTACATCAAGTGGTGCATCAAAGGGAATAGAATTTCATGATCAGATCTACAGAAATCCATTTGTGTCCATTTCTAGGGTTTACCAAGTTTACATTATCAACTTTCTTAAAATCATCTCAAAACTTGTGATCAGGACCACATGGACTTACCATTTACCCTTGGTAAATATTAAGGTCATAGGATTCCCCTACCTAGCCCAATCACAACACAAACACCTTCTCCATAAACTAGTGGACAAGCAAAGTGGGCCCAAAAAGATTCCCCTTGCCCCCAACTTGTTACCACAACATATTATATTCCTCTTCTACCTCTAGTAACTTTGCCTTGGCCTCTGGTAAATTATTTGTGGGGTAAGTCCTTCAATCTCCCTCTCTTTTACCAAGGCAATACCTCTTCTTTCCCCTCTCCCATTATTCTGTTCCTAATAATGCCCCAAAACCATTCCAAAGCATCCTGTGCATCAAACAAAGCCCATATATGGCATGCTCATGGGGAAAATATGAGAAAACCATCTGAATCTAGTTTATGGCAGTAAGTGTAGCCTTGTACTACAAGTACCTTGCCCTCTCATCTCCATGATCTGAAAATTGGTGTGCATGTACTCCCTCCATTCCTAGGACCATTGGACAAGGTTTTATCCATAGAACCCTCTAGTACAAACCGCTTAGGTGAGACTCCAGTTTATTGTTGCAAACTTACCCCCTGTAAAAACTCCATCTATCCAGCTCCATTTACCGTCCCACTTAACCATAGCGCTCTTGCATGCGTGCCTCACCCTCCAGACATCATTGGCCGATCAAAAGGATGCCTGAGACATATGTTGGCATGGTGACTACGCCAATGGCATGCAGCAATGGTGCTCTACCATTAGTTCTTGTCCTATGCCTCATGTCCAGTTGTAGGGAGCTGTCCACGCGCGCCAGGGGTTCCCTCTTGTCCTCCCATGCCTCTTCCCGATGTCCGGATGCAGCCAAAGGATCCCAGGCACGCGTGAGCTCGGCGCGGGGGGGGGGGGCACCCGAGGCGCACCTGAGCTCTCTCCGTTCGTCCCCGCCCTTAAGGCCATTCCCGAGCCCCCCTTTTTGTCCCCCTTAACTCTCCCTCTCTCCCGCAGACCTCCCAAGACCGAGCCCTTGCTCTCATGCCCTCCTCCTTCACCCCTGGATGCCATGGCGCCGCCGCGGCCTCCGGCGAATTCGTGCCGACCCGCCTCTCTCCTCTCCTCCAGACGGCCTCCGAGCACCCCCATTGCCGTCACAACCCCCCCCCCTTCGCTCGCCTGTTCTTCCACCTCCGCTGCTGCTGCACCTGCGTGTCACCAACCCCTGCCATGGCCGGAATCTTGCTCCTTACGGTGCCCCCCGGTTGGAATGGACCCCAGGTAGGCACGGGGCTCTTCCCTAACCACTCCGATGGTCGGAGTCCCGCCGGACGTGGTCGGAGCTACCGGGACGGCACCGACCCCCTCGGTCCTGCGTCCCTTGCCTCGCCTCCATTGAGCGGGAGGAGGGAGGTGGTCCCGACGGCCGGGGGCCACCTGTAAGCCACACCTGGCCGGCCCCCCTTGTTTAAGTGGTTACGCTTTCCGCGGGATCCGCTTCCCAGCAGCAGAAGCACCTTCTAGGAAATACGCCTTCAGCGTCGCCCGCGCAGCTGAGTTGCTGGGTCGGCCCAATGGCAATCCTATGTCGTGTGCGCTATGTAGAGCCCAAGGTATACCCCCTTTTTCCAAGTTTTGTTTTGCCAGAATTTGTAAAATAGGTATTAAATTCATTTTAACTCCAAATCTGGTGATTCAAAATCCTAGAGGTTCCTAAAATCTTCCTCTATCCAAAATTATATCCTACATATTTTTCCCACAAACTTCTCTATACTATTCAAATTTTAATTTAAATTTGAACTATCGAGAGCCACCTTGTAAAATTCCCAAAGCATCCATATAATCTTCAAATGGAGTAATTCACATTTTTAGGTACTCTAAGTGTCATACCCTATTTTTCTAGCCATGGTGAACATTTTTACTATGCACCTATTTTTTTGGATCCACTAAATAACCCACTTTTCCATTTATCTCATCTTTGCAAATCCCTAGGAAATTCATACCAACTCCAAATCCAGTGAAACCACTTCCCACATGTTTCTATAATCATGCCCTATTTTATGAGTGCCTCCACTCATTTTTATAAAAATATTTCCTTTTGACATCTTATAGGATCATCATTTCCGGCATTCCGCCATTCAAAACTCCCCCTTGACCCACATCCTCCAAAAACCTACTTGGTTATTTTTCTTGTGACCAGAGGTGTCCAAGAAAGATAAAACTCCTATTTATAGAGCACTTTCATTTTCTGCTTGTTGTGTTGTTTATTACGGTTGTTTCCGGCAATAGTTGACGAGGTAGACGGAGTGCTCGGAGTGGACGGGAAGCGTGTGAAGACCTCGAAGACATTGCTAAGCCAGGCAAGCAACCCCTTGACCATGGTAAGAAACCATTTTATTGCATGTCATATAGCACTTTACTTTCATCATAATTGATCATGTGATGTGGTGTTCCCCTTTCGGTGGGATGCCTTCGTACCGTTCCATTGAGACTTGCATTGTGCATGACCCTACCACCTTATGAGGGTTGTGCGGGTGGGTGTAGTTAGGATGCTAGTAGATGCTACGCAAGTGGGATCAGGATCTATGCATAGTGATGCGAAGAAAAGATATGATTTCAAAGACTTTTCGAAAACCTTGTCGGGTGCCACTAATGCCCGAGGGAGATGATGAGAAGATGGGTGATCACTTGAGAAAGAAGTGGTGTGCCGGAGCAAGTTGAGATTGTGTTTTCAAAAACGTATTAGATTTAAGATTTGTCGACCGTCCCAACCTTACATGCGCAACCACGATACCCCTTAAGGGACGGGGCTTTGTTGATTACCTTGGTGGGTACTGGCAAGGTGCCTGCATTACTAGTGGCGGGAGTGGCGTGGTCACTCTCGATACGGGGTCGTACCGGTATGTACGATCATGCGCTGTCTTTACAGGCACCAGGCACACCGTTGGTCCCCTCATGGATGGTACAATTAGAGCGAGGCTCGTGTGATGTACATCATGAGGGCTGGGTACCAATCGAGTGTACTCTTTGTTTAGTATCGCTAAGGGAAAGGCATTGTTCGGTTGCTTACCTCGGGTATGTTACATACCGCGAGTTGTGGATGACACAGAAGTTCCCCGAGTCTTGTGGGTAAAGCGTGCAACCTCTGCCAAGTGTAAAACTATTCAAGTAGTCGTGTCCACTATCAAGGACAGTTGGGTGGTGCTGCTTAAACTACGTCCAGATGTTTTCGCAAACTTGGTGTGTGCGGTGACAAGGATGATACTTGAGTCAAGTCGGATGACTCGGCATGATGACTGAACATGAGATGTTCAACCCCTGCTTATGATGATGACGGTGACATGTTTTTATGAACACTTGTCCATGGTTGATGCATGCTTACTTAAGTTACTTGATCATGTCATTGCACTCAAAACTAGCTTTCTTCAAAACCTACCTAGTAGAGCTATATCATGCATTGTTATTGCCTTGTTCCAAACATGGGTTGCTTGCGAGTACATTCAAAGTACTCATTGGCTTGCCACTGGTTATTTTATTGGACAGGAATGAAATATCAGGTTGATGAAGATTACCTCAGTGACGGTCATACGAGCTAGGACGCTTCCTAGTCAGAATGCCTGTAGGGTTAAGGCAGATGGCATGGGTTCACGCTGTTGTTGAAAATTTCCGCTACAATCATATGAAGACTTGGCCATGAAGGCCATATATGAATAAACCGGTAGGTAATAGATGTAAGACTCTTGTTAATCAATTTCTGTGTGTTCAGTGAGCATTGATCTCTGGGATCACTGTGCATGTACATTCGGTGATCATGACTTATGATTTGGGGTCCCCACAAATGCCCGGGGGCTTGAAATTCCGCCCAGAACAATCGAGGCTTCACATCCCCATCCCGAGAGGTGAAGTATTTGTTCGCGTACGCTGCACTCCCCGGAAGGTCTGTAAAGGCACCTGAGGAACGCCACACCCAGGTGATCAATGCAAACCTGGTACCACCAAAGGCACATTACAATAAGTACGGCTTACCATCCGCGGTCGCCTTGACTTGGCGGAGTCCTTCTTCAAGGAACCGCCTATCAACTCGCTCCGCTTTGAGCTCGGATTTTAGCATGGATAGTTCGGTGGCCGGGTCTTCGTTCTTTTGCTCAAGGGCCTCGCACTTCGTGTTGGCATCCATGAGCTCCATCTGCACCTCTGCCACCTGGGCCTCAGGCTTGTCTCTCACGACTTTTAGCACCGACAGTCCGGCTGCTGCCTGTTCGACCACTGCATTCTCATTCACGGCCTCCTACGTCACCTTTTTCAACTCAGCCTTGATGTTCTCGACCTCCGTGGCCGTAGCTGTGGTAACAATGAGTAAATAACACTTAGGTATAAAAATCCGGATATCTCAATCCATGGGGATAGATAATAGCCCGAATGATACAATTCAGACTCTCCTTGCGTCTCGTCAAGTCTCTTTTTCAGGCGATCAATCTCCTCATCGGAGTTGTTGAGCTTCCGGTTTAGCTCGGCAAGCGCCACTACGTTGGTGGCCGTTGCTGATGACGAGGCCTACAAAAACAACTTATGTGCATTAAAACTCCCGAGCTATCGGATTCAGACCCTTTGCTAAGTTCTCTCCGAAGGTCTTAGAATAATGAGGGACAAAGGGTGCCTTGAGCATTGTTACTAATTTTCGGACATTTGACCCCCGGGTGGGTTTTTCAAACTCACCCAGAGCTCGGGGGCTACTACACTTATAAGGATGGAATAAACTTGGTAAAATAACTTTTTATGGAAAAAAGAGTATTACATGGCTCACCTTGAAGCCCGTCAAGAGACCGTTGAAGGCCTCTTTCAGTCTGCTATCAATTGACTGAATGCCTCACAAAACCGCATCCATAAGGGCACGGTGGTCTTAGGCGACGGAGGAGCTAGATAAAACTTCCCCCATCATGGTCGGCCACCCAGTCATGGGCGGCACCGGTGGTGACCTGCCAGCCCTCTCTCCGGTGGGGGATTGGGATCATAGGTCCGGAGGCATAGAGTGCTCCGGAGATGTCCTCAGAGGGGACTGGATCGGGCTTCGTCCCCCCTCTTTAGTTGCCAGGAGATGTTCCTCCTCCTGGTCTTTGGCGGCCGAGGTATTAACATCAGCCATAACGTCTTCACCCCCGCCGCCGGTGTTCGGCTCAGAAGGACCGTGGCACGATAATACCTCCGTGGCCTCCTTCGAGACTTCAGGAGGTGTAGGATGTGATGCAGTCCCACTTTCTACCAGGTTGGTGGGCAAATACTCCCCGTCTGAGATTTGGTTAGTGGGGAGACCGCGTGGTGTGATACAAATTAAAAGACATTCACCCATTTAGCATTAAAAGATGTATATAAGTGACGTAGAGGGTCTTTGGATTCATACCTCTAGGATGGGGGCTTAACCCTTGGGTTCCTTTGGGGAACCTTCTCAAAAGCCTCAGACTCCTTATCGGAGTCCGAGTTATCATCAGCTAGGACTTTCTTTGTCCAACATGTCCTCTTCGGGGCAGGAGGAGGTAGGTCCTCCATGGTGTCCGCTGACGCCGCCCTTTTCCTTATGAGGGGGGAGTCGCACTCCACTTTGTCCTTGTGCTCTTCCTCATGAGTGGAAGAGGCCTGGGTCTCCTTAGACTTAGTATCTAGAAGAACCCTTAGACAAGGATCCTCTCAGGCCTCCTTCTTCTCCCCTTTCTTCTTCTTCTTCTTCTTCTTCTCTGGCGCCGAATATGGTGCCACGACGAGCATCTCCATCAACAGATCCGACCGAGGGTCTTCAGGCTAAGGGGCCGGATAGTCAATTTCTATGGCCTCACTCAGCCATTTCTCTGGAGATAAGGGACAAGGGGTTCAACTCTTTGTCAAAAAATAGAGCCGGAGAATTAAAGTATTATCATACCTTGGTAGGAGGGGTTTCGGCGTCAAGACCGGTGTCCTCCTCCCCGGTCGTCCAGCTCTTCTTGGGCTTAAATAGCACTTTCCACAATTTCTTGTGGGTAGTGCGAAAGAATTGACGCACGGTGGCCGGGTCCTCGAGCTAGTAAGCCCACACTGGGAAGGCCTGGTGTTGGCTGATAACCCACAAGTATAGGGGATCACAACAGTTTTCGAGGCTAGAGTATTCAACCCAAATTTATTGATTCGACACAACGGGAGCCAAAGAATATTCTCGAGTATTAGCAACTGAGTTGTCAATTAAACCACACCTGAAAGACTTAATATGTGCAACAAAGTATTTAGTAGCAAAGTAGTATGGAAGTAACGATAACGATGGCCAAAGTGATAGTAAGAGTTTTGTAGTGATTGTAACAGTAGCAACGGAAAAGTAACTTATCAAGGATCAATATGTAAAAATCTCGTAGGCAATGGATCAGTGATGGATAACTATGTCGAATGGCATTCATCATGCAATGGTTATAAAAAAGGGTGACATAGAACTAGTTCCAATTCATCAATGTAATGTAGCCATGTATTCCATATATAGTCATACATTCTTATGGAAAAGAACTTGCATGACATCTTTTGTCCTACCCTCCCATGGCAGCGGGGTCCTAAAGGAAACTAAGGGATATTGAGGCCTACTTTTAATAGAGAACCGGACCAAAGCATTAGCACTTAGTTAATACATGAACTCCTCAAACTACGGTAATCACCGGAAAGAATCCTAGTTATTGTCACCCAAGGGGATGCAGATCATAAGTCGTAATAGGTGTCTACAACTTGAAAGATAAGATCAAGAACACATATATATTCATGAAAGCATAATAGGTTCAGATCTGAAATCATGGAACTCGGGACCTAATGGCAAGCATTAAGCATAGCAAAGTCATAGTAACATCAATCTCAGAACATAGTGGATACTAGGGATCAAACCCTAACAAAAATAACTGAATTACATGGTAAATCTCATCCAACCCATCACCATCCAGCAATCCTACGATGGAATTACTCACGTATGGCAGAGAGCATCATGGAATTGGTGATGAAGGATGGTTGGTGATGACGATGGCGTCGATTTCCCCTCTCGGGAGCCCAAAACGGCCTCCAGATCTGGCCTCCCGAGGAAAAACATGAGGTGGCGGCGGTTCTGTATCATGATATGCGATGAACTCTTCTCTCTGTTTTTTTCCTCCACGGATGTGAATATATAGAGTTGAAATTGAGGTTGATGGAGCTGCAGGGGGCCCACAAGCCACCTAGGCGCGCCCTAGGGGGGTCGCGCCCCCTTGCTTGTGGCCAATGGGTGGACCCCCTTTGTTTGATTCTTTCGCCAATAATTTTTATTAATTCCAAAAATATTCTCCATAAATTTTCAGGTCAATCCGAGAAATTTTATTTCTGCACAAAAATAACACTAAGGCAATTCTGCTGAAAACAACGTCAGTCCGGGTTAGTTCCATTCAAATTATGCAAATTAGTGTCCAAAGCAAGGGCAAAAGAGTTTGGAAAAGTAGATATGATGGAGACGTATCACTGACAGGGGAGGTGATGGCGGCAGAGCGTGACCTGGATCATGTTGAGCAGCTCAATTTTGGCCTCAACCATCGCGGAGATGTGCTTCTGCAGTGAGTTTACCTCTACGGCCGACCCCCCAGTCGAGGCCTTTCTTGAGCCATGAGGTTCGCCTTGCAGGGGATCCGAATCTGGACTCGACAGGTGCCACCCAGTCCGTCTCCTTGGTTTGGTGATGTAGAACTATTCCTTTTGCCAGATCTTGACCATGTCGATAAAGGTGTCGTCCAGCCACTCGACACGAGGGAGATTGTTGATAACTGCCCCTCCACAATCCGCATGCGCGCCCGCAACTGTCTTCGGCTTGACATTGAACACTTTGAGCCATAGGCTGAAGTGCGTCTGTACCTGCAGGAAGGCTTCACAAACGATGATGAACGCCCAGATGTGCATGAAGGAGTTCAGGGAGAGGACATGGAAATCTAACCCGTAAAATAACATGATGCCCCTGATGAAGGGGTGGAGCGGAAATCCCAGTCCTCGTATGAAATGGCGGACGAACACCACCCTCTCGCCTGGCTTCGGTGTGGGAACCACCTGATTCACCTCTGGAGCATGGTGGGAGATGTTGGCAGGGAGGTAGCCGGCGCTCTTTAGCTCCCGAATGTCGTTGTTGGTGACGTAGGAGGCCTCCCACTTGCCCATCGAGCTTGAACCAGTCGTGGCCAAACTCGGAGGGAAGATTGAGGAAGAATTGGATCTATGCTCTTGGAGCTTGGGAAGGTTGAGGAGGCAAAGGGTGCGAATTTGTAGCATGAATAGGCCTTGGGAGGTTTTATCCCTTTTATGGGGTGCCGTAATACCGAGAGCCTCCCTTTTACTGCGTTGCAGGCCTCGCCTCTTCCCTAAACATACGTGTCGTTATGCGCATGTGGGATAACCTAGGGCATTAAACATATCCCGTAAGAAACGGGACACGGTCTACACGTTGATAAGACGTGCCAATGGAGAAACAACCTCGAACCGTGAATCGAGTTTTTGTAACTGGGTCAGCGGTCATGATAGGACATGACCCTTCATCACAAAGGTTGTCAGGAAATACTATTCACACTTTGATGTTTGGCCTACGAGGTTAAGAGACTTATGGCGTTAGGATAACTACATGACATTGGCGTATGGACTAGAGCCAGCCGATCATAAAGGGGGAAAAGAACTCACCCCACAGGCCGGAGACTCTGATCACGCAAAGCTGCTAGTGTCATGACCCCCGACGTTGGGGCTAGTTCGGGGGCTACTGATGGATTCCTATACTAAGGGGTCCTTGGGCCACCGACCTATCTCTCATAAGCCGGCTTGGTGGGCCGCTCTCCGATTATCGTAGGAAGGGTCGGGATATGCGACGACCCCGTATTCTAGAAGGAAACCTCCGAAGATGTGGCGTGCACTCCAAGTCAGGATGAGGGGATCAACGTCTTTACTTCCGTCTGGAGACTTATCATGTGTAAACCCTAGGTACCCCCAGTGTCTATATAAACCAGGGGGTTTAGATAGTAGAGGGCAGACGAACTCATCTAGGGTTTAGCTACTTGATCTCGGGCTAGATCGACTCTGTAATCTTCATATCCATTAATACAACCAAGCAGGACGTAGGGTTTTACCTCCATAGGAGGGCCTGAACCTGGGTAAACATCATCTCCTTCGTCCCCTGTTACCCATCGATTCTAGATCCACAGCTCGGGACCCCCTACGCGAGATCCGCTGGTTTTGACACCGACATTGGTGATACAAATGCAATATGGATAGTAGATATAGGTTTTTGTAATCGAAAAATATAAAAACAACAAGGTAGCAAGTGGCAAAGAACGAGCAAAGTGTTGTATAAATGCCTGGAAATAAGGCCCAAGCTTCATACTTTCGCTAATGCAATCTCTCAACAATGCTAACATAATAGATCATATGATCATCCCTCAACATGCGACGAAGAATCACTCCAAAGTTCATATCTAGCACAGAACATGAGATGAAACTATTGTAGGTAGTAGAACCACCTAAAAGTTATTCATTTCAATCAATGGTTTTAAGCTATACCTATAAGTTTCACAAACAGCCCTAGAGTTCATACTAGAATATCAACAAATGACACACATCAATCAACTCTAATGTCACCTAGATTCTCCAATGTGTCAAACAATTTTAGATTCATCATATACAATCCAACACAAATAACTTCAAAGAGTGCCCCAAGATTTCTATCGAAGAAAGTAGGATGAAAACGTTCATCAAACCATGTGCATAGATCCCCAAAGGTCACATGAATCCATAAGTTTGTGCCATTACATATATCAAGTGAATCAATAGAATACCACATTTTCACCACGAGTATCCACATGCAAGACATACATCAAGTGTTCTCAAACCCAAAGTATTCCATCCAACATAACGAGATCTCAAAGGGAAAGATTCAATTCATTATATCAAGATATCAAGGGAAGAACACTGTATTATCCAACTATATTAACAAAACTTCATGATACATCAAGATTGTGACATCTCAAGTACACGAAAGAGAGAGAGAGAGAGAGAGAGAGAGATCACATAGGTACCGGTACATACCTTCAACCCCGATGGTCTACTATTCCCTGCTCGTCATGGAGACCGCCGAGATGACGAAGATGGCCTCCTGTGATGATTGCCCCCTCCGCCAAGGTGCCGGAAAAGGGCTTTGGATGAGTTTTATTTGGTACAGAGGCTTCAGAGGTGGATTGAAAGTTCTAGGTTTAATTTGAGGGTTTCTTTATTTATAGGACATTTCAGCGGTGGAATCACACTAAACGGAGTCAAAGGGTGGTCCCAAGCCATCAGGGTGCGCCCGAGGGGTGGCCGCACCCTGGTGGCTTGGGTGCACATGGTGGCCCCCATCCGGTGGTTCTTCCTTCTAGTATTTCTTATTTGTTCCATCAAAAATCATCAAAAAGTTTGGGGCGATTCCAAGAACTTTTATTCTCTGCGCAAAAACAACACCATGGTAATTCTACTGAAAACAACGTCGGTTCGGGTTAGTACCAATCAAATCATATAAAGTGCATCAAAACCATATGAAATATTGTAAACATAGGTGAATATGGCATGAATACTTCATAAATTACCGATACATTGGAGACGTATCAGCATCCCCAAGCTTAATTCCTACTCGTCCTCGAGTAGGTGAATGATAAAACAAATAGTTTATGAAGTGTGAATGCTAGCATAGTGCAAAAGTTTCAGACACGTTAATATCAATCACCTTTTCTAGCATTGTTATATATATCATAAATAGTAGCTCATTTCTCATACAACTTCCCATGATCAAGTAGCAAGCTATTCACATGTTAAAGTGTAGACTAGAAACTTTCTTGAAAACCAACAAACTATGTTTTTAGTCATCAAACAATTACAATTCATCTATTTTCAGGAAGGATCTATGCAAGAGCTTTGGTTTAGAAAATTACACATACTCAACTATCATTTAGTCTTCCATGATTGCTGACACTCAAAGCATATTTTTAGAACAAGGAGTTTCAGTCAAACACATAGGAAGATAGAGGATTAATGTTTCGCCTCCCAACATATTTATCTTAGGGATAATGTTAACAATAATGAATCATGATCATGTATATTCAACTAGATATATGTGCCTGGATCTTTTCCACCACATGATGCTTGCCAACTAAAGAATTTATAGATTGGAATAGGGATGAACATTATTAACTCTTGCATAAGATTAATAGAAAAGTAAATACATAAAAGTAAAATATAGGCCCTTCGCAGGGGAAGCAGAGTTCTCATGCGTTGTTTATTTTTGGATGTCCAAGCTCTTAATGGAAAGGAATGTCACCTTATATTGCCCCTTGTGATAGCAACCTTTATTATGCAGTCCATCGCTTTTATTTCTTCACCATCACAAGTTCATACAAAGCTTATTTTCCATTCCAATAAAAGATCATACATATTTAGGAGAAATTTTTATCGGTTTTGCCACCGATGACAAATTACTTGAAGGATCTTATTCAATCCATAGGTAGATATGGTGGACTCTCATGGAAATAAACCGTGTTTAAGGGTTTTTGGATGCACAAGTAATATCTTTCCTTAGTACGAATTTTTGCCTAGCAAAAGATCCTAAACAAGAACCACATGTTAGAGGATCCATGACAATATAACTTTGATGTGAATATAAACAAACATAACCATTACTTTATCCTCCTTGTGCAACATCAAATATTGATCTAGTTTGAAAATAATTAACGGGGGCTCACAATCATAGAAGACGTCCAAGATAGTATATTATATGTGAAAAGTATCTTCCTTCAATATTCTTTCATGAATTGTTCACGTGACCAATGCTATGTTTATTAACTTCCAATAAATTTTACCGCTTATACTTATTGTATATGAAGTCATTAATCCCCATAGGACAATCATATAAAGCATATATAATTTCATATTTATAACACTCAATTCATTCAAGATTTTCTCTTAGGATATAAGAGAAGCGCAAGAGTGAAAATCAAACTACTCTCAAAAAGATATAAGTGAAGATCAAAGAGTAGTAAAAAATTACGTAGCTATGTGAGGACTAGATGTCAATAAAGATGTTCATATCTGAGTATTTTATTCAAGCAGCAAACAATAAAAAATACACTCCAAGAATAACACATATCATGTGAACAAATAAAAACTTAAGCTCAACATAGGCTAACCGATAGTTGTTAACGAAGAGAGATGGGATGCATAGCATCCCCATGCTTAGATGCTCGAGACTTTGTCGGTGTACTAAAGTTTGGTTCGTTTAGTACCCCTTACTTGTGCACAGGCGGTTATAGCCATGCCAGCGGCAAGCCCTGCCGGAGGAGTGTGGGACACAAGTAGAAGGAAGTCAAGAAAACATTCAAGCCAACGATCAAGACCGGAGACCAAGTGCCGAACCCGAGGCAAGATCTTGCCGGGATAGCCTATGGAACCCTAGAAAGAAGTGCACCCAACAAGACCTCGCCACCCGGCCATCAAAGAGGCCAGGTGTCATCCCACCTGGGTACGTGTCGAGGCTTCGGCGATGGAAGAGGCTAAGCGGTGCCGATGGGATGGGGTCATGTCCCGTCCCGTAGATGGTCAGCGACACCTAACAAAGCATTAAATGCGTTTGTCTTACACCGTCAGTGTTAGGTCTGATAACATTGTAGCATTGTACACCTCGTGTACGTATTGTATGCCACTGTTGGGATCCCCTTAGTCTTATAAAAGGAGGCCTAGGGCGTTACAGGGGAGGATATTTTTTCAACCCTCCGACTCACACGCGTAGCAGCTGTGGACTATTCACCACACAACTCTCCTATAGATGGAACCCAAGAACACCCATAATACACAAAGCAAGAGTAGGGTTTTACGCTTCTAAATGGCCCAAACCTGTGTACAAATCCCTTGCGCTGCTCGTTTGATCTGCTCTTTGTGCACACCAAGTCCCTGCCGAACCGTAAAGAGACCCTCGAGATCCCATAGGTGTCGTTCCGAAGAACATCGGCAAGGCCTCTGCTACACACTACGGAAAGCGCACCTCTTTGGAGTTCTGCGCTCCCGTTGGCAATGTGCCAGAGAGCTCCACCGGCAAGAACAAGAAATCCAAGGCAGCTCCACAAAAAACCAAAAAGGTGCCCATCAAGGAGGATGGTACAGGAGGAACTTTTACCATAATTTCTACCCTCGACGACAAATAGTAAAGAATGCTGATTGCCTTCCCGCGGGCGAATGTCGATGTGTTTGCATCACAACCATCTGACGTCCCCGGTGTTCCTAGGGAGGTAATTGAGCACCATCTTGTTGTCTGTCCTCATGCACGGCTCGTCAAGTAGAAAGTTAGGAAGCAAGCCTTGAAGCAGCAAGAATTTATGGCCGAGGAAATCAGGAAGCTGGAAGCGGTAGTTCTGGTCAGAGGAGTGCTCCATCCAACGTGGTTGGCCAATCCAGTGGTGGCGTGCAAGGCGAATGGAAAATGGAGGCTGTGTATTGATTATACAGATCTCAATAAAGCCTGTCCAAAAGATCCTTTCCCCATTCCGCGCATCGACCAGATTGTGGACTCCACTTCGGGTTGTGGACTGCTGTGATTTCTCGACGCTTATTCAGGGTATCATCAGATCTTCATATCTAAAGAAGACGAGGACAAGACCACATTCATCACCCCGTGTGGCACATATTGCTTCGTGCATATGCCTTTCGGGCTGAAGAGTGCTGGTTCAACATTTGCATGGGCGGTCCAGATTGGCTTTGAACCTCAGCTACATAGAAATATGGAAGCTTATATGGATGAAATAATGGTTAAAACCAAGGACAAGGCAACACTGGTACAAGATCTGGAAGAGACGTTTGCAAATCTGTGCAAGATCAATTTGAAGCTCAATCCCGAGAAGTGTGTGTTTGGCATTCCGTCCGGCAAGCTTCTCAGATTCTTTGTGTCCTAGCATGGGATCGAAGCGAACCCCGACAAGATCAAGGCAATTGAGCAGATTGAAGTACCAAGACACGTCAAGGATGTGCATCGTCGCAGCTGCATTGCAGCTCTGAGCAGGTTCATCTCAAAATCTGCTAAGCACGCCTTGCCATTCTTCAAAATCTTGAAGAAGGTAGGTCCAATGAAATGGACTCTGGAAGCGGAGGCAGCGCTGCAGGATTTGAAGAGGTACCTCTCCTCTCTACCAACACTGGTTGCCCCTAAACCGCAAGAGTTGTTATTGCTATACATAGCGGTGACGAATCAAGTGGTTAGTGCTGCGTTAGTGGCATAGAGAGAAGACGACAAAGAAGCATCAACAGAGGCAAGACCGCCAAGCGACAAGCTAGGAACTTCCCTGGCAGAGTCTGGTGCCGGCAAGGCAGGGTCTAGGCAGATAAGTGAAGCAACACAGAAGAAGAAGATGGTCCAGCGCCCAATTTATTTTGTCAGCTCCCTTCTGTATGGAGCTAGGTCAAGATACTCTTGCATGCAGAAATTGCTTTTCGGTCTCCTTATGGCCTCGAGGAAGCTGCGCCATTACTTCCAAGCACATGAGATCACCGTCGCCACCCGCTTTCTATTGCAACAGTTTTTGCGGAATCCAGATACGACCGGCAGGATTGTGGAGTGGACTTTGTAATTGTCACGCTTTGGTCTTAGATTTGAAAGTACTTCAACTATTCAGAGCAGAGCCTTGGCAGAATTCATTGCTGAATGGACTGTTGAGGTTCTACCATAGGTGCATCGCATGCGAATTAATAATTTCCTACGAGCAGAACATCCAAGAACATGCTACGGAGATGGATCACAGATTGTTACCACTAGACGCACAGTGCCGTGCAGCGGAAGTAGATTTTAGGCAGCGTGTTCGTGTGGTCCGTCTCCTCCTCGTCCGATCTCCCTCAAATAGTCGTTCTGATCTCCCTCGAACATCCGGTCGCCGAATCCAACATACATGTTCGCCAGAGCGGCGCAAGTGCACCGCCTCTGACGGTATCCATGCGTTCAAGAGGAATACCAATGCGGCGGACTGCTAAGTCCGATCACACGGTCGGCGGCAGCGACTGGAGGTGGCTAGTTGCAACTCATGCAAAGCCCTAATGATGGCACCAAAGTGATCAACCGGATGGGTGTGCCACAACTCCACTATATACAGGCATACGGCACGGGCTCAACTCTTGGGCCTCGTATGGATCCTAAAGCCCACATGTTCCTTCCCTTAAGCGCGTGACCCCTTAGGTTCTCGTTCACTTGGTCGCGAGTTATATCACATCCGACTCGACCAGTCAGTAGCAGCCTCTAGCAGAACGTGCCGACTCCAAGTGTCCGATGAAGCTGGTTAGGTGAACTTGTACTTCACACTTCTGTTCCCTTTGCCACATGATACATGTTGTCGTGCACAAGGGGATATGGCCATCCTTGTTGCAGCACGACCTCTTTCTCATCTCGGTGAATCTGAACAACACTTCGGATTATCTCATAATCCTCATCGCATGGCCATGCTTATCCAGGTCGGATCACTTGAGGGCAAATCCCATCTTGCTTGACTATGTCTCGTAGCATGGGTATGGACAAGTCCGAAACTTACCTTTGTAACTACCCAGTCATGGAGTAGCATTTGGTCGGCCCAAAGGAAGTCTGTCACCATACCGAGTACATGTGATAGCTCAGGTCATAGGATATAGAACGTATGTTGTTCTAGAGACTCACAGATGACCTATTGTTCCGTCTCATAGTTGGGTCTGTCCAACTTAGACCTTATCTCGACTCGGATCCGACTATGTCATATCAGACTAGACCTATATGAGTCCATATTATCTGGATAACATCCAATGCTACATGGGCAGTGAGACCGGACCATCCACCGTGTCATATGCTAGTCTAACTGGCTGCGTGTCCACACAACCCTTTCAACTAGGGACCATTTAGGACAGTCATCACACAATGCATAGTCTCGCAAACAAATCACATACATGTTAATAGACATCAATGATAATGTCCAAGGACTATCTTTAGTCATAAACACATAGGAAATATCATCATACATGATTGCCTCTAGGGCATATCTCCAACATGGACTCCAATGCCAGACGAAGAGATCCAATAAACAATTCTCCCTGGTAAGGAAACTAATCAAGAATAGTTCATGTATTTTGACGGAGCTTTACCCCTAAAATAGGTCGATGCTGGCGTGCTGCTTGTAGCTCCAACCAGGGAGCACCTCAAATAGGTGATTCAGATGCATTTTCCCTGGGAGAGGTCGATAAACAACACTGCAGAATACGAAGGGCTACTTGCCGGTCTCGGGATGGCGGCAGACCTTGGAATCAAGAAACTCATTGACAGGGGTGATTCTCAGCTTATTGTCAAGCAAGTCAACAAGGGTTACTAGAGACCGTGGATGGAAGCCTACGTGGATGAAGTGAGGAAGTTGGAAGAGCGCTGCGACGGTCTGCAAACCAAGCATGTTCCTCGTGCGAAGAACAGCATTGCCGACGAGCTGTCAAAGCGCGCTTCCATCAAGTTGCCTGTGGAACCAAGGACTTTTGTATTCCAATTGACTCAGCCATCAGTAGCACCGTTAGCGAAGCAAAACAAGAGAAGGAAGTTGGGTTCCAGCCAGTACTTTCTCGTAGAACTCCTAGAGGCTGCCTACAAGGAAGTTGCCAGGAATGACGCCAAGCTTTCCGGGGAGCAACAGGCTCCGGCAGGACCTCAAGTCCTTGCCTTAGAGACAAACGCTCCCACGGAAGAAGACATGCCTTTAGTCCTTGCTATCGAGCCCCAGGCTCCAGCATGGGCACAACACATTGTTCAGTTCCTTCAAACAGGAGAACTCCATAAGGAACAGGAAGAAGCGGAGAAAGTAGCCCGTCAGTCTAGTATGTACCAGTTCATGGACGATGTCCTGTACAGAAAGAGACCGAATGGTGTGAAATTGAAGTGCAATCCTTGGGAGGATGGATGGGGGCTGTTAGCAGAGATACATGGAGGCATATGTGGCTCCCACATAGAGCACTTGCCGGTAAGGCATTCCAGCAAGGTTTCTTTTGGCCCACCGCCCTCCAGGATGCAACTACACTAGTAACCAAGTGTGAAGTGTGCCAGTTCCATTCAAGGAAACTACATCAACCAACTCAAGCTCTTCAGACAATCCCTCTCTCCTGGCCATTTTTGGTCTGGGAGCTCGACATCTTGGGCCCCTTCCCCTGTGCTACCATGGGTTTTGAGTACTTGTACGTCGCAATCGACAAGTTCACAAAGTGGTCGGAAGTGGAAGTAGTGAGAAAGGTGAAAGCATAGTAGCCATCAAGTTCTTCAAAGGACTAGTTTGCCGCTTTGGTGTTCCAAACAGGATCACCACCGACAACGGCACACAGTTCACAAGCCGCACATTCATGCGGTATGTCCAAGACCTTGGCAGCAAGATCTGTTTTTCTTCTGTCGCTCACCTAAGGAGCAACGGCCAAGCGGAAAGGGCAAATGCTGAAGTGCTGCATGGGCTTAAGACAAGAACTTTCGACAAGCTGCACAAGTGCGGAAGCCGCTGGATTGATGAGCTGTTGGTGGTTATTTGGTCAATCAGAACGACAAGAAAGCGAGCCACCGGCTAGACACCTTTCTCCCTGGTGTACGGGGCGGAAGTAGTTCTACCCACGGAACTCATATACGGGTCGCCTCGAGTGCCCTCTTATGATGACCTTGAGCAACATCAGTTGCGCCAAGATGACGCGACGCTCCTTGAGGGAGACCGTCTTCAAGATGCTGTGAGAGTTGCACGCTACCAGCAAGCTTTGCGCCACTAGCATAGTCGCAAAGTTCGTGCCCGAAGTCTTGAGGAAGGCGACCTGGTTCTTCGGCGCGTTCAGTCGGCCAAGAATTCAAACAAGTTGACGCCAAAGTGGGAAGGCCCTTATCGGGTAGTGCGAGTCACCAGGCCTAGCGTAGTCCGCCTGGAACCAAGGATGGCGTTCCAATGAGCAACTCCTGGAATATCAAGCATCTTCGTAAGTTCTACCCGTAAGGCGCGGTTACCGGGTCCCCCGGCAACCTCTTTTGTACAAGTCTTGCCGGAAAGGCATGTGATCCTTTGTACAAAGCCAGGCACAGACCCTGTGCATAGTTGAATAAGATCGAGTGTTCTACAACTCTTGTCAATTTCCATGTTTACTTATGTACATATTTATCTGAGATGTTGCATTATGCTTATTCCCAGCAAGTACTGACGAATCGCCAAGGTTCCATATCTCTATTTTATATTCTTTCTTTTTCTTAAAGGATAGAAGGTTCTCTCACGTGCAAGTTTGCCGGGGGGATGAGATGATATGGACACCAAATGGGCGACGTTCGAAATCGGCATCTTGCAGGAAGGAATACCGCAAAAAGAAAATAAGTTGCAAAACCCTAAGTAATTGTGTACTATGAAGCTATTCTCCTTGGATGATTTCAATTTTTGTATGGGAAACCCGCACGCGAAGGAACCTTGCCGTGATCGGTCACGCCCTTGCTCTGTTTTGAGTCCGCTCAATAGTTTAAGTGGATGCACGGAAAACGTCAAGGTAACTTGTCATGATTGGTCGCGCCCTTACTCTTTTTAGAGTCCATTCAACATCTTAAGAGGTTGCACTAAATTTTTTAAGGTATCTTGCCTTCTGCAGCACCGCCAACATACTGCTAAGGATCCGCTCCTTAGAGCGCTCACGGCAGAGCTGCTTGCGCCGACAAGTTTTCCAAAAAGCATAGGGAATGTACCATACAGAGAAGGATTTTACAAGGAGAATAACATGCATTCGTTCGAAACACGACCAATTATCTTACATTAAAAGTCGCCGCGATACTAACTTAAGATAAAAATTGTCTTTGAAAAGGGAAAAAGTGGAGCGGCTAGTCCCTGTGTTCGCCTTCACCCCACTTGACCTGGTTCACCTTGTCGACGATGGGCGTGACGAGTTCCTCGATTGCCTTGATGTCCACATCCTTCGGCAGGCGGTCAAGGACGTTAATGAAGTTGATGCCAGGGTTCTTGTGCGCCACTTTGATGAGCACCTTGAGGAGGACGGCTTGGCAGAGCTTGCGGGGTTAGTTGGCCAGTTGAGATGCCCGATCAGAATGAAGTTCCTTCGGCAGGCGGTCGAGGACGTTAATGAAGTTCCTTCAAGGCCTCAACTACGCCATCGCAGAACATGGTCAGCCTGGCGCTCTCATACATTGCGCTGTCGGCAGGAAAACTGAAGCTCTACAGGCCCATGGTGGACAATTTGCATCAAGCCTCTCCGCCACGTCGACAAGGAGCTCAGTCCAGATCTGCACACCCTTCACATAGTCATTATGGGTGCCAGCGGCGGTCTTGAGCAGGTCCTTCTCTTCTCGGATGTCCTTGATCAAGGCCTTCTCCCAAGCCTTGCTGTCCACAAGGGATTCATTCAGCGTGGATAGCTTCAGCTCTAGATCAGCAATGGAGTCATTGGCGGAGGCGGTTTGCTTGATCATTTCGGACATGGTGACCTGTATCTCCACCAGGCTAAAGAGAGCTTTCTCTTTGTCAGTCTTGAGCATCGAGATCTCCTTGATGTGACCCTCGAGATCCACCTCCAGCCTCTTCACCTTGTCGACGAGCTCGTTCTTGGCGGCCTCTGCGGCTTCGGCAGCATCGACGGCTTCCTTCAGTTTGTCGGCATGGTCTGCAACCAGAGCCTCGAGGGCTCCCTCGTGTGTCTGCTCCAGCTCCTAGGTCTGCTGCATGACAAGATTTTCAATTTCTTAGTCTTTGAGGCAAAGCTTGTCGGCAAGCACCCTCTCGCGAGCAGCAAGATCCTCCTCATGAGCATGAAGACTGATGCGGCGTTCAGTTAGGCGAGCATCCTCCGCTGCAGCCTATTGTGCGCCCCCTTCTTGCACCCTCTCGACATCAGAGTGCTTCAAGAGGAGTTCATTCCAGCGTTCGCTCAGCTGCTCCCAGCCAGTTTTCAACTCTTGGAAGGCTGTAGCGAACCAGGCTTGTGTTTCCTCGATGTGCCTCTAGAAACATCCTCCGCCGCCTGCATAACCACCGCTTTGCATAACCACCGCTTTGGAAATCTGACTTCCGAGTACGATAGAGCGCTTGGATGTTTTGAAAGTTATTGCTCATGGCTTGGAGGAGCTGTTCCTCCTTGGGTTGGTCGCTGACACACAGTTCGCCGATAACTTCGGGTCCGGCAGCGGTGGTGACCTCCCCGTCGAAGATCTCTCGTTTAGGTGGCACCCAAGCGTTAGCTGTCCCTGGCATGTTGACGAACTAGTTCTCACCAGCCTTGAGGTACCTGTTTGGAGGGGGGGCTTTAGATGTGGATGGCTAATCCAAGACAGCCGCCTTACCAGAAATCGAGGGCTCCGTGGCCGACGCAGCGCCTCGCTTCCTGCGATAGGAAGACCGTGATTACGGTCATTGGATTCCTTGCCGACCTCCTTAGCAGACTCCTCGGTGGTGTCCCCCTACACGTCCTTGGCGGCCTCGTCGGCAGCAACCTAGGTGGCCTCAGCGGCAGCGTCTCTGGCAGTCTCCTCGATGACGGTGTCGACGTCCATCTGCTCCGTCTAGGGGAGGTTTGGAAGCCGGGGATGGTGAAACAATATGAGATCAAGGTTGAAGTTCAAGAAGAAAAAAAGGATATATACACACGCATATATTTGAAGACAGAACAACGAATACTCTGTAGCCGGAGGTTCACCTGGGTTGAGCTGATGAGAAGAAGCTTCTCCTTCCCCGGCAACATCGGTTGCCGGCAAGGGAACACCGGTGCCTACGCTTGTTGTCCTCTCCTCAGGGAGAACATGCTCGTCTGCAGGAACCCCCGTCGGGGATCCACCGCTAGGCGGTGTAGTCGACGGGGGCGACACGTCAGGTGCGACCTCCGATGGCGCTTCTTGTCACCGCCTTCCTTATACAAGCCTGGTGATGTCAGCAATAAAGATAATCATTCCAATGCTCGCCAGTAGCAAATGGGTAACAGGCGCAAGCTGGGGGCTGTATTGAGCATTGCGTCGTGGGCTAGGCTCTGGGCTGGTGTCGATCAACTCCGGCGCACTTGCGGTGCTTGATGGCGGCACATCACATGTTGAAGTCTTTGCCTTCTTTGCCATCCTTTGCGCCAACGTTTTCATATCTTTGCAAGGACAGGCAAAAGTGAGTCAAGCAAGTTAACCAAAGATGGAAATCCAGAGGATAAAAGGTGCGACGGGATCCTTACTTCTCTTCCTCCAAGATGAAGGCGGAGAGGTCGAAATCAACATCCGCCACAACGTCCGTGCAAGGAGGGGAAGGGGTGGCCCTAGGTCGCTTGGCGGCAGCAGGAGCAGAGGGTTGATATTGGGATTCTTGCCACTGCATGGCTGGGGGCTGTGCCACTCAAGGAATCCTGGACAACGGAAGCACCGGAAGAGGCCTTCCAAAGAACGCACCTCTTCTTTCTCTCGAGAGCTGGGGACTCCTCGTATGGCTCCTCCTCTGCTGAATCATTGATAGAAGGACCCCCGGCAGCAGAGCCGCTCTGTTCTCCGAAAACCTTGCCCCGACCGGCAAGGTGTTCCTCCAGCACCACTTCTCCTTCATTGGCTTCCCCTTCAATGAAGCCAACGCTGCCGGCCTCAATGGCAAGATTTGCCTCTTCCACCCTGCTGGCGATGTACGCTGTTTCTGTTGGAAATATGCACTAAAGGAAATAAATAAAGTGTTTATTATTATATTTCCTTGTTCATGATAATCTTTTATTATCCATGCTATAATTGTAATGATTGGAAACACATTACATGTGTGGGTAAATAGACAACACTTTGTCCCTAGTATGCCTGTAGTGAACTAGCTCGTTGATCAAAGATGGTCAAGGTTTCCTAGCCATTGACATGTGATGTCATTTGATAACGGGATCACATCATTAGGAGAATGATGTGATGGAAAAGACCCAAACTAAAAATGCAGCATATGATCATGTCAGTTTATTGCTAATGTTTTCTGCATGTCAAGTATATGTTCCTATGACCATGAGATCATGCAACTCACGGACACCGGAAGAGTGCCTTGTGTGTATCAAACATCACAACATAAATGGGTTACTATAAAGGTGCTCTACAGGTATCTCCGAGGGTGTCTGTTGGGTTGGCATGGATCAAGACTGGGATTTGTTACTCCATGTGACGGAGAGGTATCTCAGGGCCCACTCTGTAATACAACATCACAATAAGCCTTGCAAGCAATGTGACTAAGTGTTAGTCACGGGATCTTGTATTACGAAACGTGTAAAGAGACTTGCCGGTAATGAGGTTGAACTAGGTATCGAGATATCGACGATCGAATCTCGGGCAAGTAACATACCGAAGAACAAAGGGGACATCATACGGGATTAACTAAATCCTTGACATAGAGGTTCGACCGATAAAGATCTTCGTAGAATATGTAGGAACAAATATGGGCATCTAGGTACCGCTATTGGTTATTGACCATAGAGGTGTCTCGGTCATGTCTACATAGTTCTCGAACCCGCAGGATCTGCACACTTAAGGTTCAGTGATGTTTCGGTAGTATAGAGTTATGTATGGTGGTTACCGAAGATTGTTCGAAGTCCCGGATGAGATCCTGGACATCATGAGGAGCCCCGGAATGGTCCAGAAGTAAATATTGATATTTAGGATGTCCTATTTTTGTCGTCGGAAAAGTTTTGGGCTCATCGGTAGTGTACCGGGAGTGCTGGTAGTGTATTGGGAGACCATCGGGAGGGGTATTTCGACCCAAGAGGCTACATGGGCTGTGGGAGAGTGAATACGAGCGCTTAGTGGGCTGGTGGAAGTCCCACACAAGGCCCATGCAACTAGGAGACAAAATCCCAAAGAGAAAAGGTGGGAAAAGGCAAAAAAGGCAAAAAAAGGAAAGAGTCCTAGTCCTACTAGGATTGGAGGAGGATTCCTCCTCTCCTCCTTGGTTCAAGCCAAAGACTAGGTCTGGCCCCTTGAGGGCCAAGACTTCTCCTCTCTTCCCCTCATATATACTAGAGGTATTAGGGTTTTTGGCACTAGTTTTTCAGCCACGTGCTGTCCTCTCCTCTAGTGTATAGTTTCTCCTCCAGATCGGTTTTTTGCAGTGCTTAGGCGAAGCCCTACTGGAATTACTCCACCACCATCGCCGCGGCGCTGTCATGCTGCAGGAGAACTCATCTACCTCTCTGCTCCCTCTTGCTGCATCAAGAAGGCGGAGATCGTCATCAAGCTGTACGTGTGCTGAACGTGGAGGTGTTGTCCATTCGGTGCTTGATCGGGACGGATCGTGATTGGATTGTGGGATGCTCGGCGATTTGGATCGCGAAGACGTTTGACTACACCAACCACATTTCTTAACGCTTCCCGCTTAGTGATCTACAAGGGTATGTAGATCCACTCTCCCTCTCGTAGATGCTCATCACCATGGATAGATCTTGCGTGTGCATAGGAAATTTTTTGTTTCCCATGCAACGTTCCCCAACAGTGGTATAAAGCTAGGTCTATGTGTAGATGAGATCCCGAGTAGAACACAAAGAGTTTGTGGGCGTTCATGCTTAGATTGCTTGCTCCCTTGGTCGTGTTTTGGTTCAACGGTATTATGGGATGAAGCGGACCGGACCAACATTACTCGTACGCTTACGAGAGACCGGTTCCCTCAACTGCAACTTGTTGCAAAAGATGGCTGGCGGGTGCCAGTTTCTCCTACTTTAGTTGGATCGGATTTGACAAATGCGGTCCTTGATAAGGTTGAAAAGCAACTTATGTATCACTGTTGTGGTTTATGCGTAGGTGAGAATTGTTCTTGCTAGATACCCGTAGAAGCCACGTAAAACATGCAACAACAATTAGAGAACATCTAACTTGTTTTTGCTGGATATGTTGTAATGTGATATGGCCAATTACATGATGTGATATATGTGATGTATGGGATGATCATGTGTTGTATAGAATATCACGACTTTCATGTCGATGAGTATGGCAACCGACAAGAGCCATAGGGTTGTCTTTAATTATTGTATGACCTGCATGTCAATCATTAAGCGCTATGTAATGCTTTACTTTATCGCTAAAGGGTAGCAATAGTAGTAGAAGCATGATGGGCGCGACAACCCCGATGGCGACACGTTGATGGAGATCAAGATGATGGAGATCATGGTGTCATGCCGGTGACGATGGAGATCATGGTGTCGTGCCGGTGACGATGGAGACCATGCCGGTGCTTTCAAGACGGAGATGAAAAGCACAAGTTCATGGCCATATCATGTTACTTATGATTTGCATGTGATGTTAATCCTTTTATGCACCTTGTTTTGCTTAGGTCGACAGTAGCATTATAAGGTGATCCCTCACTTAAATTTCAAGATGAATTGTGTTCTCCCCGAGTGTGCACCGTTGCGAAAGTTTGTCGTGTCGAGACACCACGTGATGATCGGGTGTGATAGACTCTACGTTCACATACAACGGGTGCAAGCCAGTGTTGCACATGCAGAACACTCGGGTGAAACTTGACGAGCCTAGCATGTACAGACATGGCCTCAGAACACAAGAGACCAAAAGGTCGAACATGAGTCATATAGTAGATATGATCAACATGATGATGTTCACCATTGAAACCACCTCAACTCACGTGATGATCATACTTGAGTTGGTGAATTTGGATCATGTGACACTCAGATGATGTCAATTTGAGTGGGAGCTTTAGTAATTTTATTAACTAAACTCATTATCTTGAACAATAGTCTAAGTAACCTTTGCATATTTATGTTGTAGATCAATGGCTCGCGCAGTAGCACCCCTGAATTTTAATGCGTCCCTAGAGAAAGCTAAGTTGCAAGATGATGGAAGTAACTTTGTTGACTGGGCCCGTAATCTGAGGATTATCCTCACGGCTTCCCAGAAATCATATGTCCTTGATGCATCGCTTGGTGACCAACTAGAAGACATGTCATCCGATGACGTTAAGAACGCTTGGGAGGCACGTTCTGGAGATTACTCAATAGTTCAGTGTGGAATATTGTATGGCTTAGAACTGGGACTTCAAAGACGTTTTGAACGTCATGGAGCATATGAGATGTTCTAGGAGTTGAAGTTTATCTTTCAGAACAATGTCCGGATCGAGAGGTATGAGACCTCCAATAAGTTCTATGCTTGCAAAACGGAGGAGAACAGGTCTATCAGTGAGCATACTCTCAGAATGTCTGGGTATTCGAATCGTCTAGCAGAGTTGGGAATTTCCCTTCCGCTAGAGGCAATCACTGACAGAGTTCTTCAATCACTGCCACCTAGTTACAAGAGCTTTGTGATGAACTATAACATGCACTAGATGAACAAGTCAGTACCGAGCTGTTTGCGATGCTAAAAGTCACTGAGTCTGAAATCCAAAAAGAACATCAAGTGTTCATGGTCAATAAAACAACTAGTTTCAAGAAGAATGGCAAGGACAAGGGCAAGAAGGGTAAAACTAATAAGGATGGCAAAGCAGTTACTACTCCTGTAAAGAAGTCCAAACATGGACCCAAGCCAGAAATTGAGTGCTTTCATTGCAAGGGAACTGGTCACTGGAAGCGGAACTTCCCCAAGTACCCGGCTGACAAGATGGCAGCCAACGACAAACAAGGTATATATGATATACATGTTATTGATGTGTACCTTACTAGCTCTCGTTGTAGTGCCTGGGTATTTGATACCGGTTTGGTTGCTCACATTTGAAACTCAAAACAGGAACTACAGAATAGACGAAGGCTGGCAAAGGATGAAGTGACGATGCGCGTGGGAAATGGTTCCAAGGTTGATGTGATCGAAGCCGACACGCTCTCTCTTCGATTACCATCAGGATTAGTGATGAACCTGAATAATTGTTATTTAGTGCCTGCGTTAAGCATGAACTTTATATCTAGATCTTGTTTATTGCGAGACGGTTACTCATTTAAATCAGAGAATAAACGTTGTTCTACTAATATGAGTAATATCTCTTATGTTCATGCACCCAATGTGAGGGGTTCTATCGCAACGTAACTAGGTGACTATAAAGGTTCTCTACAGGTATCTCCGAGGGTGTCTATTGGGTTGGCATGGATCAAGACTAGGATTTGTTACTCCGTGTGACGGAGAGGTATCTTAGGGCCCACTCGGTAATACAACATCACAATAAGCCTTGCAAGCAATGTGATTAAGTGTTAGTTACGGGATCTTGTATTACGGAACGAGTAGAGAGACTTGCCGGTAATGAGGTTGAACTAGGTATGGAGATACCGACGATCAAATCTCGGGCAAGTAACATAACGAAGACCAAAGGGAACATCATACGAGATTAACTGAATCCTTGACATAGAGGTTCGACCGATAAATATCTTCGTAGAATATGTAGGAACCAATATAGGCATCTAGGTCCCGCTATTGGTTTTCGACCATAGAGGTGTCTCGGTCATGTCTACATAGTTCTCGAACCCGCATGGTGTGCACACTTAAGGTTCGGTGACGTTTCGGTAGTATAGAGTTATGTATGGTGGTTACCAAAGGTTGTTCGGAGTCCCGGATGACATCCCATACATTAAGAGGAGCTCCGGAATGGTCCAGAGGTAAAGATTGTTATATAGGAAGTCCTATTTTGGTTGCCGGAAAAGTTTCAGGCTCATCGGTAGTGTACCGGGAGTGCCGGTAGTGTACCGGGAGACCATCGGGAGGGCTATTTCGACCCAAGACACTACATGGGCTGTGGGATAGTTAATACCAGCCCTTAGTGGGATGGTGGAAGTCCCACACAAGGCCCATGCGGCTGGGAGAGAAAAGCCCAAAGAGAAAAGGTGGAAAAAGGCAAAAAAGGCAAAAAAGGAAGGAGTCCTAGTCCTACTAGAATTGGAGGAGGATTCCTCCTCTCCTCCTTGGTTTGGCCGAAGCCTAGGGCTGGACCCTTGAGGGACAAGCCTTCTTCTCTCTTCCTCTTATATATACTAGAGGTTTTAGGGTTTTTGGCATTAGTTTTTCAGCCACGTGCTGCCCTCTCCTCTAGTGCATAGTTTCTCCTCTAGATTGGTTTTCTGCAGTGGTTAGGCAAAGCCCTGCCGAAATTACTCCACCACCATCGCCGCGGCACCGTCACACTGCTGGAGAACTTGTCTACCTCTCCGATACCTCTTGCTGGATCTTGAAGGCGGTATCGTCATCAAGCTATACGTGTGCTGAACGCGGAGGTGCCATCCGTTCGGTGCTTGACCGGGACGGATCGTGATTAGATCGCAGGACACTCGTCGATTTGGATCGCGAAGACGTTCGACTAAACCAACCATGTTTCTTAACGCTTCCCGCTTAGCGATCTACAAGGGTATGTAGATCCACTCTCCCACTCGTAGATGCCCATCACCATGGATAGATATTGCGTGTGCGTAGGAATTTTTTTGTTTCCCATGCAACATTCCCCAACAGTTTCTTCTTTAGTGGTGGCTCGGACAAGGTTCGTCTCTTCCCGAATGGACATCTCTAACAACTTGTCAAAGAACTCGTGTGCCCGCTCTATTGATGGCTCTTCCCAAGTCCCATCGAGGCCATGGGCATTGCACACCGGCATCATGGCAAGGATCGAGGCCACAGCACAGTTGTTGCACAGGGGAATTATGTCGGCCAACAACCTATGTCTAGCATCAGACGTGAACTACTTTTGGCAGAGGGACCCATGTTGCATAATCGTAAAGTTGTTGTTCAGCCCGGGGCGCAGCCTCTTGATGTCTGCTGCATTCCGGAATTCCCAGGCCGGTCTCCCTTTGTTCTGCAGAGGGGCGATGCGTCGGCGGAGAAAATCGGCCCCAATCATCTCTACAGTGAGCCCGACAACCTTGAGGCGGTGAACCCTGGTGACCGCGACTATGAGCTTCTTGTCATGGAGGTCGAAGTCGCTCTAGCTAGCACTGCGCACCATCTTTGTTTGCTGGGGCGAACAAAAGGGTTGAGGATAATGCTCTTGAATCCAGCTCCACCTGGCCCGCCACTCATCCCACTTATTGTGGAAATCCCCGGCTGGGTATATTTCCTTGTTCCATGCCCTTGGAATCCAGGCCATAGAACCGGAAAGGGCATCTCCCCCTTGGATACGGGGGACGAAGAAGTGGTGGAAAAGGGCCATGTTGGGGACTACCCCGGCAAAATTCTCGCAGAGGTGGGCGAAGACTAACATACATGTTACATCGTTCAACGTAAAATCCAAGAGATGGAAGCCATACGTGTACATGATGTCATTTAAGAAATAATAAAATGGGGGGCAGAGCCCGCAGTAAAAATAATCAACAAAGAAGGGTAATTTGTTCGGACCGCCCTTAGAAGAATCTGGACTCATGCAAGTAGCAGGATGAGCTTTCATGTCCCTCGCCCACATGCTCTGGTATCGCTCCTTCAGGGCGTTGGCATCGAGCACTGGAGGGAAAATGACAAGCTCCTTCCGCATCTTCTCCAGGTCTTTCTCCATGATGGCGGCTTTCGCTCCCTTGACCTTGCTCGTCTTGGGCAGCATGGCGGCTATGGGAGCGGAGGCTGAGAACGGGGAGGGTGTGGAGGCGGTGGATGAGTGGGGGAGAGTCAGGTTTGAGCTTGAGGAAGGAGACGATGGAGGTTCCCAGATTGGAAAGGACAGGGAGTAAATGAGCAACTGCCTCTACAGATTCCTTCTTATGGGGAAGACACGAGGCTGCCTCTTTACTAGCCGATGTGAAACGCCTTTGCAAGCGCGCCACAGTTACTACTGCTCCGCACACGTATCCCACGTTGCACACCTAGCATGCATCATGGGGAGGTATAGTAAGCGGAATGATTACAACCGCAGACTCCTGCCACGTGTGCCCGTGCACTGTTTTGGCCTAGCCCAACAAGCTTCGCACCCGTGTGTGGCCCAGGCCCGGGGGCTCCTGTCGGTGTACTAAAGTTTGGGTCTTTTAGTACCCCTTACTTGTGCATGGGTAGTTGTAGCCACGCCAGCTGCAAGCCCTGCCAGGGGGCTTCGGGACGCAAGTACAAGGAAGTCAAGAAAACATTCAAGCCAACGATCAAGACCGGAGACCAAGGGCCTGACCCCCGGCAAGATCTTGCCAGGATGGCCTATGGAACCCCAGAAAGAAGTGCACCTGGCAAGACCTCGCCACCCAGCCAGCACAGAGGCCAGGTGTCATCCCACCTGGGTACGTGTCGAGGCGTTGGCGATGGAAGAGGCTAAGCGGTGCCGATGGGACGAGGTCTTGTCCCGTCCCGTAGATGGTCAGGGGCGCCTGACGGAGCATTAAATGCATTTGTCTTACACCGTGTGTGTACGATAACACTGTAGCACTGTACACCTCATGTACGTACTGTACGCCACTGTTGGGATCCCCTTAGTCTTATAAAAGGAGGCCCAAGGCGTTATAGGGGAGGATATTTTTTTCAACCCTCCGGCTCACACGCGTAGCAACTTCGAACTGTTCGCCACACATCGCTCCTGTAGCTGGAACCCAAGAACACCCATAATACACAAATGTAGCGACCAGACCTGAAAGGTCGAACATCCGGTGTTTCTGTACCATCCCAAGATCATGCTGGTACGCACACGGTACATCAATGTATATATCAAAGGGAAATCACATAGCATAAATTAATAGAAATCTCATATCGAGTCCTTTATTACAATAAGGATTACAATAAAGTGGCTGAAGGCCAACTCATGAGATTAACTAAACTTGCGGAAGCTTCAAAGGTAGATGAGTCCATCTGACTCCAAGGGCATCTCACCGAGCATAGAGCATATCCTCACTCCTAGTCAGAAAAATACTCTGCAACATGATACATTGCAGCCGTGTAGGTCAGCATATTGAATATGCCGGCAAAGTCACAAGAGAGGGGGGAAAGTAATCATCTAGTCTATATGCAAATATGGCAGGTGGGGCAGTAAGTTTTTGCATAAAGCCAAATTTTTCCTACAACAAGAGAGGGCAAAGTCATAATTACTACAATGTTGGTTGATTAATGAGATGGTTCCACCAACCAACTCTCATACCTAAGTTGACATTAATAACCCACATCAATATAATTAATTGTGTTGAGAGTTCCAGATAGTTTCAGTTCCTTTGGCTCAAGTTGTCCATGACCGTGGACACGGCTAATCGATTAGGTTTGGGTACTCTGTAGAGTTTTGCACACGTTCCCCACAAGATTTGGTCGCCTCCATTTGATTTCTCGCACTTCAGGGTGTTTGAGAAACGGATGACCAAAACATGGTCTTCTAAAGGGTTTCCCTGAGACTCTAACGGTGCCCATCCTTTCCTACCGTTCTTCTACATCTCATAGCACCGCCTGTCCAGGGTCACCACGATATCCAACCAAGCAAGAGCCCATAATGACTTGTGGCTGTGCAGGTAAGCCTTGGGTCTTGAAGCATCCATCCATCTCTTTGTGCCTGGGTGGACCTTTCCGCATGAATACTGGCACATCTCCAACATCATCTAGGCTAACCACTGGTTTCTCCAGGGCACCGTTCTACCATCATCCACCCAGAGGTAAGTTGAAAACTTGAAGTCTTCAAGACTTGATCATCATGTAGGTCTTGAAATTATTAACTCTCAACTCTCATGAATCACACAACCAACCCCGTCTACTAATAGCATAGCAAAATGTAAAACAACGTTTCCCGGGGCCAATGTGTCAAAGGGTTGAGGGGTACCTACCACATGATACTACAACAAGCAACCAAGTTTCCAATTTACCTACTCTGCATGCAATTGGGGAGATGGAAGAACTAATGCAATAAAACATAGGTATACATGGTCAAAGTGACTTGCCTTGCTGGCGATCCTCGTAATCAAGTGACTCTAGATAACAAGCTTCGCACTCCGGATGATTTAATGAATCAAACAGGAGCACACCATAAGCATAAATACAAAACAATTCACACAATTCAGCAGGGTTAAACAAACAACACTAAAACCATTCAATAGTATCAATCAAGAGAAAGAAATCAAAATAAAAATATTTTGACTCAAAAAATATTTTTAGTGTCAAAAACTTCTACTACTACTACTACTTTAAGACAAACAACCAAGCAATAGCTAGTAGAAAAAGAAATAGTAAGAAAATCAATTTTAGTAAACAGAATAAATTTCACTAAAACTTTTGTGTCAAGAAACACTACTAAAATAAAAATAACTAGAATGTTCCTATAACTTTGGAATAGGAAACCAAAACAATGATATTATTAACACTAATATTATTATCATCATATTATTTAACAGAATTGAATTACTAAAATTATTTATTAGAAATCTATCTTAATCATCTAACTAGTTTGTGAAAGTAAAACTAAATTGTTTTATAAAACTATACCTAATAAAAAAAGATTCCTATAACAACATGGCAATAAACTAAACATTCATTCTAAATATTAGCAAGTAATGTTACCTAAATATTTGAAATAACAGAAACTCATGAAAATTATTAACAAAAGTTAAACTAATTCAGGTTCAAATTTAATTAAAATTAGGAAAACTAAACTACATTAAGAACTAAACAGATTCTGTTTTTGGTTAAAAACAATAACTAAATTTATTGAAAAATTACTCAAATCATGTAGAACGATAGGTTTAACTAATACCAAATAGTGGCAAAAATATTCACTCAAAAATATATTTTTAAACTTTAGTTATACAGATTTTAGTAATTTGAACAAATTTGATTAGATTCAAAATTTAAAGCTCAAATTTGAAATATAAGCATACAGACATAAACTACATCAAATATGTGAACTAATTCAAAAAGAATCAACAAAAAATCTAAATAGTTTAAAAGATATAACAAAAACAAAAACAGAAAACATTCTGTTTTCTAAAACAGAAAAGAAAAGAAGAAGAAAACGGATCGAACGGATAGGGTGACGTGGCGTTCTTTGATTGGCTACGGGGGTGTGAGATCTAACGTTTTGTGCGGTTGACCGATCTGTAGAGGATACCGGTTCGGGTTTTAAAACGATCTAATCGTAGACGTTGGATTTAGATCGGACGATTAAGAGAGGGAGAGGGGGCTCATAGAGAAAAGGGGTCGCCGGCGAGGGGTCCGGCGAGGCCGAGGCGTCGAGGTCGTCGAGGGCGGTGCTCCGGTGGTTGGGGACGGCGGCGTGTCTACGGTGGCGGGTCTCCGAGGGCTTCAAACGTCGGCGGCGGGTCTCCGGCGTACTCTGGTGGCGACGGAGGGGAGTGGGGACTAAAGAGGCGACGGGCACGAGCTCTGGAACTGTTCGGCTGGGGATCTGAACTCCGGCAAGGGTGTGGGCTGCGCTCTGGCAAGGTAGAGGGGGGCTCGGGGGTGGAATGAGGAGCGGAGAGTCGGGGCTACTTATAGGGCCGGAGCGGTGGTTGGGGAAGGAAAGAGGAGGGAGATCCGGAGAGGAGGAATCGCCGGCGATGTCCTGTCGACGCGAGGAGGAAGGCGACCGTGGCGTCTCCGGGATCGGACGTTGGGGCCAGGGCGTCAGAGAGAGGGAGAACGGCGCCAACGCGTTGGTCGGTCGGCTCGGAGCGGTTTCGGGACTTAACTGTTGTGGGCCGGCCCGTTTCGAATTAATTCGTTTCCTTTTCAATAACCAGAGCAATAAAACTCATTTAAAAGCATTCAAAACATTCCCAAATATAGGAAATATATATATCAAAATGATCAGTAGTATTAATGCTATTTAATGAACATTTTTCCTCTGTCATATTGAATACTTTAAAAAAAATTATTTTCAGAAATTCCTATTTTGATTTTAAATCCTTTTGCAATAATTTTTCAAATAGCCCCCTGGTTTTATTGTTCAAATATTTCACCAAGATGCCCCTGGTGTGGAGTGTCATGTTACTCCCCTCTTTTCTTTGAACTTTTCCAGAGGTTTTCAAATAGGTGAAACAAGAAAAGGGGAAAGATGAAAGTGACATTTCAGAAATTCAAAAGAAGCACTTCAACTATTATATTCATTCAAACAATATGATGATGGTGCATGGCTATATATCATAACATTCCAAAATGAAATTTTGGGATGTTACAACAAAGCAGGAGTAGGGTTTTATACTTCTCAGCGGCCCGAACCTGGGTAAAAATCCCTTGCGCTGCTCGTTTGATCTGCTCTTTGTGCACACCAACTCCCTGCCGAACCATAAAGGGACCCTCGAGATCCCATAGGTGTCGTTCCCCCGACAGACTTCTTATAATATTGACTTGGAGAGCCTTGGGCATCTCCAATCTTGGTATTTTGTGTCTTGTTTATTCCTCTCATATCCCGTTTTCTCCCTAGTCTCAAAAACTTCATCCACACCAAACTAGAGAAGAACTCATGAGATAGGTTAGTACACATAAGAATAAATCAATACTTTATGTATTGCCAAGACAAGTTGCAGAGTAGTTTTAAAACATTATCTACTATATACTATAATTTCCATAATTTATATCTACCAATATAAGTCATTAAATTGTAGGAGAAGTAGATAACAAAACTATGACAACAATGAGTCTAAACGGGACAATTTGTAGGAATTTATTCAAACAGTGTACTTCTCTATCTCCAAAATTATCAAAATATAGGGCATGATATAGAATTAGTATGACCACTCTGAAATTTTTTAGAAACTTTCCATGTTCCAATAAAATAACAAAATTCAAACACTTTAGCAAAAGTTTCTGTTTTTGCACAACACACATCAAACATGCAATTGAAGTATCCTAAAGGCAATTCTTGGAACTTCTTATTGAAGCAAGATTATAAATAGCAGCAAGAAAATACTAACAAAATAAAATGACGCTCTAAGCACAACACATATTATGTGACGAATAAAAATATAGCTCTAACTAAGATATACCTATAGTGTTGAAGAGGAAAGAGGGGATGCCTTCTGGGGCATCCTCAAGCTTAGCCGCTCTAGTCTTCCTTGAATATTACCTTGTGGGTGCCTTGTGCATACCCAGGCTTAGGGTCTTACAACTCCTTATTTTTCTCATATCGGTGTCTTACCCACAACTTGAAAACTTCAATCACACAAAACTTAACGAAACTTCGTGAGATGGGTTAGTGTAATAAAGATAGATCATTCACTTAGGTACTGTCACGACAAGATTCATAATTGTCCTAGCATTGTTCCTGTTGTATTATATCATTCCCATGATTTATATCACTGAATATAATATATGAAACACTCAAAAATGCAAACTCAGCATGCAAAACAGAATTTGTCAAAAAAAGAATAGACTGTAAAGATCTGAACTTAATTCATACTTACATATCTCTAAAAATTCTTAAAACTAGGACAATGCATAGAATTTGCATAGAAAAACCGTGTACAAATTTCAGAATTTTTTGACTCTCCAATAAAATCACATAATTCTTATAGTAGATGCAAAAGTTTATGTTTTTACACGGAATCGATTCAACAAGTATCCACACTATCCCAAAGGCTTTACTGGGTAAATTATTGAAATAAAAGAGACAAAACATGGTTAGTACAATAGATTAATCATGTGAACATGCAAACACGGAAAGTAAAAGTGTTGGGTTGTGTCCTAACCAGCACATTTTTAATGCATTTTAGCTAGGCGTGATGATTTCAATGATGCTCACATAGGAATAGTATTTGAAACATGCAAGGGAGCATCATGAAGCACATGCCAAGAAAATTTAAGTCTAACCCACTTCCAATGCATAGTTATTTTGTGAACAACAATTTACGGGAGCAATAATCAACTAGCATAGGAAGGAAAAACTAGGATAACTTCGAAACTTTCAACACATAGGGAGGAAAGTTGATATTATTTCAATACCTACAAGCATATGTTCCTCCCTCATAATAATTTTTATTATCATAATGAAGGAATTGAACAATATAAATATCACATAAAGCATTATCTACATGATCCACAAGCATAAAAATATATTACTCCCCCATAAGCAAATTCCTTTCCATCCATAGTTGTGGGAGCAAACTCAACAAAATAACCATCATGTGTCACTTGATTTTCATAAACAAATTTAAAGTTAAAATCATGATGGAAATTTTCATGGATATAATTAATCATTATGGCATACTTTTTATCACCTTAATCATCATAAATGAGAGGAATGTAATCATCATAATAAATTTGCTCAGCAAAACTTGGGGGACAAAAAATACCATCTTCATCAAACATAGCATCTCCAAGATTATGGCTTTACATATCATTAGCATCATGGACATTCAAAGAATTCATACTAACAATATTGCCATCATGCTCACCATTCAAGGATTTAATGCCAACCATTTTATTGAACTCTTCTTCTAACACTTTGGCACAATTTGTCGATCCATCATTTCCACGAAAGACATTATAAATAGGAAGCATATGAGGCCACCTCAATTCCATTTTTTATTTTATTTTATAAACCAACCTAGTTATAAACTACAAACTAAAAGATCTAAGTGCAAGATCTAAAGATATACCTTCAAGAACTCACCTCCCCGGCAACAGCGCCAGAAAATAGCTTGATGTCTACTACACAACTTTATTCTTGTAGACTTTGTTGTGCCTCGAAGCGTAGAATTTTCTAGGACAGTAGCAATTTTCCATCAGGTGGATAACCTAAGGTTTATCAATCCATGGGATGTGTAGGATGAAGATGGTCTGTCTTGAACAACCCTGCAACCAAATACAACAAATCTCTTGTGTCCCCAACACACCCTATACAATGGCAAATTGTATGGCCCTGGGGCCTATTCACTTATATATTTACAAAACCTATCTTTACCTTCCTGACATTATTTATATTTTTATTTATTTTGCAATTAACAATTATCTACACACTTCACTTGCTTGCAAATAACGAGATCAAGGGGATTGACAACCCTCTTGCCCGCGTTGGATGCAAGTTGTTTGCTCTTTTGTGTGTAGACGCTGAAATAAAATATTCCTATTGGTTAGATAAACCTAGGTTTCTTAACTGAGGGAAATACTTACCCGTATTGTGCTACCATTATCCGTTCCTGTTCACGGAAAACCCAACATAGATCACAAGTACTAGGAAGGATTTCTGGCGACGTTGCCGGGGAATATCAACACCAAATATCAAGTAACTTCACACCAATTATCATTCACTTGTTAATATTTTTATTTTTTGTTATATTTAGTTTTCTTCATAAAAATAAAAAATACAAAAATATTTACCTTTGATTGCTACTAGTTTACTCCTTTATTTGGTAGTTTACTTGTCCTCCTTGTTACTTTGCTTGCTCGGTCACCATGTCTCAAGATAATACTAAGTTGTGTGACTTCTAAAATACTAATATTAATGATCTTATTAGTACTATTATACCACCCTCCACTCATGTGGATGCTTTTGATATTAATGTTGGATTGCTGAATCTTGTGATGAAAGACCAATTTTCGGGAAGTCCTAATGAGGATCCCGCTTCTCATCTTAATACTTTTGCTGAACATTGTGATATGCAAAAGAAAAAGGATATGGATAATTATATTGTGAAACTAAAATTGTTTTGTTTTTCACTAAGAGATAAAGTTAAGGCTTGGTTTTCATCTTTACCACGTAACAGTATTGGAACATGGGATAAGTGTAAAGATGCTTTTATTGCCAAGTATTTTCCTCCCGCTAAGATTATCTGACTTAGAAATAAAATAATGAATTTTAAAAAACATGATCAAGAACATGTTGCACAATCTTGGTATATAATGAAATTGATGATTAGAAATTGTCCTACACATGGGTTATACTTGTGGATGATTATCCAAAATTTCTATGTTGGACTAACCTTTGTGTCTAGAAATCTTCTAGATTCTTCTCCAACTGGGACCTTTATGGATGTGACCTTAGGAGAGGACACAAAATTTCTAGACAACATCATGACAAATTTTTCCCAATGGCGAGCTCCAACTGGTAAGAAGGTAAATTCTGTTGAGGAAATCCCTACTTTGAGTGGAAAAGTGGATGCACTTATGAATATGGTCGCTAGCCAAAATACTCATGTTGATCCAAGTGATATCCCTTTGTAGCCAAAATACTCATGTTGATCCAAGTGATATCCTTTTGTATACTTTGATTGAGAAAAATAATTATGCGATTGAAGTGAACTTTATCTCGCGAAACAATTTCAACAACAATGCTTATAGAGGAAATTTCAATGCTAGGCCGTACCCCGGTAATTCCTCTAACAACTATGGAAAATCTTATTGAAATTCTTATAAATATGCTAATAAGATACCCTGTGATCTTGATAGAACAATTAAATAATTTATTGGTTCTCAGAATATCTTTAATACTATGGTAGAATAAAAGTTGCATATGATTGATACTTTGGCTAAAAACATGGATAAACTTGCTCTTGATGTAGAAACTCTTAAAAGTAAAACTTTGCCACAGAAGAATGATATTAATGAGACTATTAAGACTATCCAAATTTTTATTAATTAAAGTTAGGAGAGGACCGCTAAGTTGAAAGCTAAGTGGGAATTCTTAGAAAAAGCTCTTCCACCCAGTTTTTACCGGAATCATGATGAGGATCTTAAAATGATTGGTACTTCTCATATTAAATATTTATTTACCATGCTGAATATAAATTATAAAGGGACTGTAGATGAGTCGACTTGAGCTAGAGAGCGTCCCATTTGCTTGGAGGGTGATGATTTTAATGTTAAAACTGAAAATGGTGGGTTTGGAGAGGTCAAAACTTTAACTAGTGGTGTGCCTTCTATCTTGGATTACAAGGACATTAATTATGAAAGTTGCTCTTTAGTATAATGTACTTCCTTGTTTCAAACAATTATTAGCTCACCCAATGCTTATGAACAAAACTAGGCTTTCACTAATCATACAGTGGGAGCGATGATAAAAGCATATGATGAGAAACTTGAACTTGAAGTTTCTATTCCTAGAAAATTGCATGATGAGTGGGAACCTACTATTAAAATAAAGATAATGAAATATGAATGTAATTCTTTGTGTGACCTTGGCTCTAGTGTTTCAACTATACCTAAATCTCTTTGTGATGTGCTTGGTCTCACTAATATTCTAGAGTGTCCCCTAAGCTTGCATCTTAGAGATTATACCATTAAGAAACCTTTAGGTATAATTAATGATGTTATTAGGATTGAAAATAAGAATTATGTGCCTGTAGATTTCACTATGCTTTATATTGATTGGATTCCTACTTGTCCAATAATACTTGGAAGGCCCTTCTTACGAACTATAGGTGCAATCATTAATATGAAAGAGGGAAACATAAGGTTCCAATTCCCATTAAATAAAGCGATGGAACACTTACCTAGGAAGAGAATTAAACCACCTTATTAAGAAATCATGAGAGCCACTTATGGGTGGATTTTAAAAGATGGCAACACTTGAAACCATGCATTATGCCTAGCTAGGGGCATAAAACAATATGGCTTGTTGGGAGGCAACCGTTATCTTTATTTTTGCTTTTTTTACTTTCTGTTTTAGTGTGCTAAAATGATTATTTACTCTTTAATTATTTTTTAAAGTTTTAATTATTATTTGTGCCAAGTAAAGCCTTTGGGATGACTCACAAGATGAGTAGAATTGATACGGTCCAAAAACAGAAACTTTAGCGTCCAGTGCAGAATTTCTCTGATTTTACTGGAACGTATTTTTTATCTGAAGTCTTGAAAAAGTATTGATATAAAAATTATTTAGATTTTCCTAATTTATCAGAATTTTAAGAGTTACAACAGTATAGGTTCTTTACAGATCACTACAAATTGTTCTGTTTTAGACACATTCTGTTTTTGCTTGCATAGTTTGCTTGTTTTGATGAGGCTATGGATTGTATCGGGGGTGATAAGCCATGGTGAATTTAGAATACAGTAACTATTATGCAATAATGAAATATGAATCAATTTATAACAGTACCTAAAGTATTTGTTGTGTTGCTTATACTAACAAATTTCACGAGGTTTTGTTGAGTTTTGTGTGATTGAAGTTTTCAAGTTTTGGGTGTTATCACAATGGACAAAGGAATATGGAGCGGAAAGAGCCTAAGCTTGGGGATTCCCAAGGCACCCCAAGGTATATTCTAGTAATACTCAAGCGTCTAAGCTTGGGGATGCCCCAGAAGTCATCCCCTCATTCGTCTCAATCCATTGGTATGTCACTTGGAGCTATATTTTTATTCGTCACATGATATGAGTTATACTTGGAGCGTCTTTTAATTTTGTTTGATTTTATTTTTAGTTTGTGAAAATCATCGTTTTCTAGACACACCTATTTGAGAGAGACACACCTTCATCATAATTTGTTAGAATACTCTATGTGCTTCACTTATATCTTTTGAGCTTAGCAGTTGCTCTAGTATTTCACTTATACATTTTTTAGCACGGTGGTGTATATATTTGATAGAAATAATTGCACTATAATTCTTCAATTATATTTTTATGAGAGTTAATAAATATTGATGGTAATTTTCATGGGTCATAATAATAGTCCAAAAATAATAGGTATTCAATGAGTGCATAATAAAAACCTTCATGTAGCACATAAAAGAGAAATTGTGGGTTAATGGTATTTATGTGGTAATATGAAAAAGGTGTGAGTGATCATTGTTGATTCATAGAAGTATCAGTATGAAGAGGTGCTAATTTCTTGTTTATCTAAATTTTAAAAAGGTATGGTGGAGATGTGTGAGCATTCTATTCCTCGTTTAAATCCTAGTGTTGTTTCGGGTCGGAGGCGCGCGACGGTTAACTTCTCCAAACCTCCTCCCTTGGGGTATGCTAGTAGTGCTTTGATTTGTGATAAAATTAATGAAACTGTGCAATAAGTATATGAGTTATTCATGACTGATGTGAAACCATGGACATACACAATCTCACGTCCTCATATTTTGCTAGCTTCTTCGATATCGCGCCTTACCCATCCTCACCTCGAGGATTGGTACAAACTTCATCGGTGCTTCCAAACCCCGTGACATGATATGCTCTACCACACATAAGCATTATATCTTTCTCAAAACAGCCACCATACCTACCTATTATGGCATTTGCATAGCCATTCCGAGATATATAGCCATGCAAATTCCACCATCACATGATATGACTAGTTCGTTCATCATCATATTGCTTTGCATGATCATATAGAGTTGACATAGTATTTGTGGAAAAGCCACCGTTCATCGTATTTTTACAGGTCACGCTAGATCATTGCACATCCTGGTACACTGTCTGAGGCATTCATATTGAGTCATATTGTTTCATAGTTCTTCATATCGAGTTTTCATATTGAGTTGTAAGTAAATAAAAGTGTGATGATCCTCATTATTAGAGCATTGTCCCAGTGAGGAAATAAAAATGGGGGAGGTCAAATGACTCCTCGTAAAAATAAGAGAAAAAGAGAGAAGGGTCTTTGCTACTATCATTTACCACACTTGTGTCTCAAAGTGGCACCTTGTTCTTCATATAGAGAGTCTCATGTTATGCCATTTTCATATGCTAGTGGGAACCAATTTTTCATTATTATAAACTTTGCTTGTATATTCCGATGATGAGCTTCCTCAAATGACCCAGGTCTTCATGAGAAAGCAAGTTGGTTGCACACCCCACTTAGCTTCAGTGGAGATTTCATACACTTATAGCTCTAGTGCATCATTTGCATGGCAATCCCTACTCCTTGCATTGACATCTATCGATTGGCATCTCCATAGCCCGTCGATACACCTAGTTGATGTAAGATTTTATTCTCCACTTTTACACCTTTGATATCTACCACCATATTCAATTCCACCTTTATGCTATGTCCATGGTTCACTCTAATGTATTGCATGAAGAATAAAATGTTGGTGCGCATTGAAAAAGTATGATCCAATTGCCTAACTTGGACACCATGGTGCTTGACATTTGTATTAATGTGGTGAAGACGGAGCCATTCCTTGCTAATATGATAAGATGAATGGGGGTAAATATTTCTTTAGGATTATATACTTTGAAAGAATGATGATTTTGTTGCGTGTGCTTATAATATTATTATTTTGATGTTTGTTAATTCATCATTTCTCAATTAGCATACATGCAAAACATTATATATTGGGTAGCATGTTACATCAAAAAAATTGTTTTTACCATTTACCTACTCAAGGATGAGTCGGAATTAAGTGTGGGGACGCTTGATACGTCTACAACGTATCTAGAAGTTTTGAATGTTCCATGCTATTATATTGTCATTCTAGGATACTATTTGAGTGATAATACCAAATTATATTATTTTTAGCACTAACCTATTGACCAAGTACCCAGTGTTAGTTCTTGTTTTTTGCGTGTTTTTACTTTTCAAGTTTACAGTACCAAACAAAGTCCAGTTGCCTCGAAATTTTTATGATTTTTTCTTGACCAAACGAAGACCTAGAAGCTTTGGGAGAAGACCAGAGGCCGCACGAAGGAGGCACAAGCCAACAGGGCGCGCCTAAGGTGTGGTCGCGCCCTGATGGCTTGTCCCTCCCTGGTGGCCCTCCTACTCCCTTTTTGTGGCCTATAAATTCACATATATTGCAAAAACCCTAGGGGACATCCCAAATCACTTTTTCCGCCGCCACAAGTTTCTGTTCCATCGCGATCTCATCTGGAGCTCCTTTCCGACACCTTGCCGGAGGGGGGATCAATCACAGGTGGCCTCTTCATCAACCTTGCTTCCCTCATGATGATGTGTGAGTAGTTCAACATAGACCTACGGGTCCGTAGTTATTACCTAGATGGCTATCTCTCTCTTTCTCTCTCTCTCTCTTTTGATCTTCAATACAATGATCATCACATCTTTGCTTTGATCTATCTGATGAAATTATTTTCTGTAGTGTGTTAGTTGGGATCCGATGAATTGTGGGTTTATGTTCAGATTACTCATGAAAAGTATTTGAGTCTTCTATGAAATTGTTATGATTCTTATTTGCATGATCATTATAGCTTCGTAAATATCTCTGATGTATTGATTTGCTTTGGCCAAGTAGATTGATCTTTCTTCAGTGAGAGGGGTGTGTTGTAGTGGGTTCACCCTGATGGGTTTCTATATCCCAGTGATAGAAGGGGACAAGATATGCATTTGTGTTGGTGCCACTAAGGATAAATCGATGGGGTTGATTCATATTGGTTGAGTTTATTTTGTCTACATCATGTCATCGTTCTCCAAGCATTACTCTGTTGGTCATGAACTTAATACGTAGAAAGACAAGCATAAAAGCGCTCTTGAAGTGTAGTAATAGTAATAGGTGTAGGAAGGAGTCGATCTATTTGTTTTTGACGTGATGCCTATATGCACATGAGCATTTCCGTGAATATCACATAACTATGCGATTTTCTATCAATTTCCCAACAGTAATTTGTTTACCCATTGTATGCTTACTTTCACGAGAGATGCCGCTAGGGAGACAATGGCCCCCGGGTCTATTCACTTATATGTTTACAAAACCTATCTTTACCATCCTGTCATTATTTGTCCTCTATTTTATTTTGCAATTTGCAATTATTTACAACCCTCTTGCCCGCGTTGGGTGCAAGTTGTTTGCTCTTTTGTGTGCATCCACTAAAGACGGTTGTGGATTGATATTCCTATTGGTTTAATAAACCTTTGTTTCTTAACTGAGGGAAATACTTACCCGCATTGTGCCACCATTACCCGTTCCTCTTCATGGAAAAACCAACCAGATCACAAGTATCACCGGAGGGGCAGACCATGCTAGACACTTATAAAAATAGAAAAGGAAATAGGTGTGCACATATTAGCCATAGAAATGATGAAGCCAAGAAGCATTCCATGGATGTGGCTCCAGTTTGTTGTCTATAGGATCTCGGAGGCGACGAGCCCCCTGTGAGTACCTGGTCGATGATAAATGGGTCGTCCCAAACAGGTGAAAGTTTATGCTTTTGCTTTTCGGGGTGATTGTGGGGAATAGGTCCTCCATGTTGTATGCCTTTGCTCAAACTTCCCTACTTTGATCATGCCTAGCTTGTTGATGATAAAACACGTAACATGCATGAGCCATGTCGCGCTCCTCCCCCAAAGAATCCAAGTTATCCTGCCTGTTGTTCTCGGTCTCCCATTCCTTGTACATGTGCACTCGAGGTGAATCATGAATAAGGTCACATGGGAGGACTGCTTATGCTCCATACACCATAAAACAAGTGTATAGCTCGTGTACTAATTGTGTGTTGTGAGCTACCCCCACAGTATGGAGTCGAGTTCTTCTACTTGGTGAATGTCGGACTCCGTTAAGGATCAAACCTAATGTGGTTTAATGCCACTTAGTATTAGTCCGTTTGCATGCTCAACCTATCCATTGGACCGAGGTGATATACCGAGGCATAGTAGAGATTAATGCCTTTATCTCGACACCAATTCTTTACTTCATGGGATGTGAACTTGCTTCTATTATCTGTGATGATTTTATGAGGTAATCCATAATGGTATGCTAGCCCGGAGAGGAAGTCGATTACTGCTTCGGCTTTAGCCGAGGTCACCGACTTAGCCTCTATCCACTTCATGAATTTGTCTACCGGGACATGTTGATACTTCTTTCTATTGGTCCCCCTTTAAGTGGTCCAACCATGTCTAGCCCCTAGACCACAAAGTGCCACGTGATCGGGATAGTCTGAAGAGCTGTTGGGGGCATGTGACTTTTTTGGCCAAGACCTAGCACCCGATGCACTTGCCCACCAATGTTTTTGCATCTTCCTGAGCTGTTGGCCAATAACAAGCCCACCCAGAATGCCTTGCTTACCAAGGCCTGGGCCGCAGCATGATGACCGCCCATGACGGAGTGTATTTAGGCGAGCAACTCTCGCCCTTCCTCCTAGGTTGTACATCTTTGGAGGATACTAGTAGCACTCTTTTTATAGAGTGCTCCCTCATGGACCTTGTATGTAGCGACCCGACCTGAAAGGTCGAATCTCCGGTGTTTCCGTACCATCCCAAGATCATGCTGGTACACACACGGTACATCAATGTATATATCAAAGTGAAATCACACAGCTTTATAAATCATAAATCTCATATCGAGTCCTTTATTACAATCAGAATTACAATAAAGTGGTTGAAGGCCAACTCATGAGAATAACTAATCTTGCGGAAGCTTCAAAGGTAGTTGAGTCCATCTGACTCCAAGGGCATCTCACCGAGCGTAGAGCGTATCCTCACTCTTGGTCGGAAAAGTACTCTGCAACATGATACGTTGCAGCCGTATAGGTCAGCATATTGAATATGCCGGCAATGTCACAAAAGAGGGGGTGTAAAGTAATCGTCTATTATATATGCATATATGGCAGGTGGAGTAGAAAGTTTTGCATAAAGCCAAATTTTTCCTACAACAAGAGAGAGCAAAAGCATAATTACTACAATGTTGGTTGATTAATGAGATGATTCCACCAACCAATTCTCATACCCAAGTTGTCATTAAAATCCCACATCAATATACTTAATTGTGTTGAGAGTTCCAGATAGTTTCAGTTCCTTTGGCTCAAGCTATCCATGACCGTGGACACGGCTAATCGATTAGGTTTGGGTACTCTGCAGAGTTTTGCACACGTTCCCCACAAGATTTGATCGCCTCCGTTGGATTTCTCGCACTTCAGGGTGTTTGAGAAACGGATGACCAAAACATGGTCTTCTAAAGGGTTTCCTCGAGACTCTGTCGGTGCCCATCCTTTCCTACCGTTCTTCTACATCTCGTAGCACCGCCTGTCCAAGGTCACCACGCTATCCAACCAAGATAGAGCCCATAATGGCTTGTGGCTGTGCAGGTAAGCCTTGGGTCTTGAAGCATCCATCCATCTCTTTGTGCCTGGGTGGACCTTTCCGCGTGAATACTGGCACTTCTCCAGCAACACCTAGGCTAACCACTGGTTTCTCCAGGGCGCCGTTCAACCATCATCCACCAAGAGGTATGTTGAAAACTCGGAGTCTTGATGTCTTGATCATCTTGTAGGTCTTGAAATTATTATCTCACAACTCTCATGAATCACACAACCAACCCCGTCTACTAATAGCATAGCAAAATTAAATCAACGTTTCCCGAGGCCATTGTGTCAAAAGGTTGAGGGGTGCCTACCACATGATACTACTACAAGTAACCAAGTTTCCAAATTACCTACTTTGCATGCAATTGGGGAGATGGTAGAACTAATGCAATAAAACATAGGTATACATGGTCAAAGTGACTTGCCTTGCTGACGATCCTCGTACCCAAGTGACTCTAGATAACAAGCTTCGCACTCCGAATGATCTATCGAATCAAACAAAGCACACAATAAGTATAATCACAATATAATTCACACAATAGCAAGGTAAACAATACTTCATCAAACAAAAAGCACAATCAAAAAGAGGGGTCACTCAAAAAGGAAGACTCTAAAAATTTTAGTATCAAAATCCTATTAAGGCATAACAAGACAAAATTTGTTTTGATCGACTAGCCATTTAGATAACAGAAAAAATACAAAACTTTTATTAGAAAACAGAAGGTATTTCATTATAAAAATTCTTTGCAAAAGAGTTATTACAAAACATTTTTCTAACCAATATAAATGGTGAAACAAATTTTTACCTATCAAAACTAGAGCACAAAAAAAATTAAAATGTTTTATTTTATGAAAATCAATTCACCAAATGTTGAATAATAGAACTAAATAAACTACTTTGAAAATTTGATCTAAAGCAAAATTAAAGCAAATTTAAAATAAAAACAATTCAATTTAGAGTTATGAAGAAACCAAACATAATCTGTTTCTACTAAAATCATAGTCTAACATATTCAAAAAATATATCAAATAGTGCGAGATGATAGTCCTAACTAATACAAAACAGTAGCAAAAAGAATCACTCAAAACTAAATTTTTAAACTCATGTTATTCAAGTTTTAGTGTTTTGCTCAATTTTATCAAAATTCAAATTTAGAAGTTCAAATTTGAAATCTAAGCATACAGACATAAACTACACAAATTTGTGACATGTTGCAAAAAGAATCAATCAAAAACTCTAAACATTTTAAAAGATATAATAAAAACAAAAACAGAATACATTCTGTTTTCTAAAACAGAAAAGAAAAGAAAAAAAATCTTATCGAACGGATAGGGTCTACGTGGCATGTTGTGATTGGTTGAGCGAGTGTGCGTGCGGGAGCTAGCGAGCGGACGACCGAAACTTAACACGTACCTAATCGTTTTATAAAACTTCTAATCTAGCACGTTGGATCTAGATCGAACGGCCCAGAGGGGTGCGGTGGCTTACAGTGGTGGGGGTCGGGGTTCCGGCGAGGTCGACGGCGGCTGGACATCAAAGGTGGTCGGAGTCGATGGTGCGGTGGTCGGGAGCGGCGTCCGAAGAGCTCAGGCAATGGCGGCGAAGCTCCGTCGTCGATTGGTGGCGTTGGCCGGGGCTGGGGACGACAGAGGCGACGACCTCGTGCTCGGGAGATTCGGTTGACGTCCGAACTCCGGTGAGGTCGTGCGGTAGCATTCTCGTGAGGGTAGAGGGGGTTTCGGGGTGGAACGGAGAGCGGAGGGATGGGGTGTTCTTATAGGGGTGGTGCGGTGGTCAGGAAGGGAGAGAGGAGCGAGATCTGTGGGGAGAGATCGCCGGCGACGTCGGAGGCGCGGGGAAGGAGACGAGCGCGTTGATGCCTCAGTCGGATGGTGGGTCCCGCGCGTCAGTGAGGGTGGGACGCGGGATCTCTGCGTCGGTGGCCGACCCGGAGTGATTTCGGGTCTTAAAGGCTGTGGGCCGGCCCGTTTCTGTTTAATTTGTTTCCTTTTTTATTTATAGAGCGTTTAAAACATCTTTAATGCATTCAAATCCTTTCCAAACATAGGAAATGTATATATCAAAATGATCAGGGGATTAAATGATATTTAATGAACATTTTTCCTCTATCATATTGAATATCTTTTTAAAATTTATTTTCAGAAAAATGCCTAATTGATTTTAAATCCTTTTGCAATAATTTTTCAAGTAACCCCCCTGGTTTTATTGTTCAAAATATTTCACCAAGATGCCCCTGGTGTGGAGTGTCATGTTACTGCCCTCTTTCTTTGAACATTTCCAAAGGTTTTCAAATAGGTGAAACAAATACATGGGAAAATTGAAATGGCCTTTCAGAAATTCAAAGGAAGCACTTCAACCATTCATTTCATTCAAACAAAGTGATGATGATGCATAGCTATACTTCATAGCATTCCAAAATGAAATTTTGGGATGTTACAAACCTACCCACCTTAAGATAAATCTCACCCTCGAGATTCGGGTTGGCTAGAAAATAGGTGCGGGTGGTCTCTACGAAGATCTTCTTCGTGTTCCCAGGTGGCTTCTTCCTTGGTGTGGTGACTCCACAGAACTTTACAAAACTTGATGGTCTTGCTATGGGTAACTTTGTTGGTAGTCTCGAGGATTCTGACAGGCTTCTCCTCGTAGGTCAGGTCACTGTCAAGTTGTATGGCCTCTAGGGGCACCGTGTCTCTCAAAGGAATATCAGCCATCTCAGCATGGCATTTCTTTAGCTGGGAAACATGGAAAACATCATGAACTCCAGACAATCCTTCTGGCAATTCCAGCTTGTATGCAACTTCGCCTCTACGTTCAAGAATTTTGTAGGGGCCTATGAATCTGGGTGCTAACTTTCCTTTAACACCAAACCTCGAAGTGGGGACACACGAAGGTATGCTCAATCTCCCACTTCATATGTCACCTCCTTGCGTTTGTTATCCTCATAGCTCTTCTGCCTGGATTGAGCTATCTTGAGTCGGTCTCGAATCAGTTTGACCTTTTCTTCAGAATCTCGAATAAGATCCGGACCAAAGAGTTTTCGGTCTCCAACACCATCCCACATCAATGGTGTTCTGCACCTCCTTCCATATAAAGCTTCAAAAGAGGCCATCTTCAGACTCGTCTGATAACTGTTGTTGTATGAGAACTCTACGTAAGATAAGTTGTCATCCCAACTGGACCCATAGTCTAGCGCACAAGCTCTCAACATGTCCTCCAGAATCTGGTTGACTCTCTCAGTCTGTCCATCGGTCTGCGGATGAAAAGCTGTACTGAACTCCAGCCTCGTACCTAAAGTTTCATGTAGCTGATGCCAAAACTTTGAGGTAAATTGTGTTCCTCTATCTGACACGATACTCCTCGGAACTCCATGCAGACATACGATCCTGGTCATATATATCTTGGCTAACTTAGCACTGGTATAGGTGGTCTTTACTAGAATGAAATGAGCCACCTTGGTCAAGCGATCGACCACTACCCAGATGGAATCATAACCTGAACGGGTCCTGGGTAATCCTGTGATGAAGTCCATACCAAGCTTATCCCATTTCCACTCGGGTATCGGCAAAGGTTGGAGTAACCCTACTGGTTTCTGATGTTTCGCCTTTACTCGCTGACAAACATCACATACCGCAACATGTTCGGCAATATCCTTCTTCATACCTGTCCACTAGTAACTTTCCTTCAAATCAAGGTACATCTTGGTGTTGCCTAGGTGTATCGAGTAGGGTGAATCATGAGCTTCTTGGAGTATCAACTTCCTGAGCTCTGGGTCATTGGGCACATAGATTTGGTTCTCAAACCATAGAGTACCTTGTTCATCTTCACGAAAATCATTAGCTTTTCCATCCTTCATTCTCTGCTTTATCTCAGCTATCTCCTTGTCCAATTTCTGGGTTTCACAAATTCTTTCGGTCAAGGTGGACTGGATCTCTAGTGTGGCAACATATCCTTTTAGAACTATCTCTAGCCGAAGCTCTCTGAGATCATCGGTTAACTCCTGGGGTAATCCTCCGGCTATGAGTGTGTTCACATAACTCTTCCGACTCAAAGCATCTGCTACAACATTTGCCTTTCCTAGATGGTAATGTAGTCTCATGTCATAGTCGTTGATTAACTCTAACCATCTCCTCTGTCTGAGGTTCAACTCCTTTTGTGTGAACATATACTTCAGGCTTTTATGATCAGTGTAAACATCACAACTATTTCCGATAAGGAAATGTCTCCAGGTCATGAGTGCGTGCACTACGGCTGCTAGTTCCAAATCATGGGTGGCATAATTCAACTCATGGGGTCGTAACTGTCTGGATGCATAGGCTACAACTTTTCCCTCCTACATGAGTACTCCTCCAAGTCCTTGACGTGATGCGTCACAATAAACCTGGAAGTCCTTCCGAATGTTTGGCAGTATCAACACTGGGGCTGTGACCAAACGTTTCTTCAACTCCTGGAAACTGGCCTCACATTCCTCAGTCCAGATATACTTAGACTCTTTCTTCAACAAATCTGTCATGGGCTTGGCAATCTTTGAAAAATTCTCAATGAACCTCCGGTAATATCCAGCAAGTCCGAGAAAATTGCGGATCTCCTTAACTAAGGTGGGTGATTTCCACATAGTGACTGCTTCAACCTTAGCGGGGTCTAATGCTATTCCTTCTCCGGAAATAATGTGTCCAAGGAATCCGACTTCCGTCATCCAGAATTCACATTTACTGAACTTTGCATATAACTGATGCTCTCTAAGCTTCTCCAGAACTAAACGCAAGTGTTCCTTGTGTTCTTCCTTGCTCTTGGAGAATATCAAAATGTCATCGATGAACACCACGACAAACTTGTCCAAATATTCCATAAACACTATGTTCATCATATTCATGAAGTAGGCAGGAGCATTAGTCAAACCAAAAGACATGATGGTATACTCATATAAGCCATACCTTGTGGTGAAGGCTGTTTTGGGTATATCCTGTTCGCGAATTTTTAGTTGGTGATACCCTGATCGAAGATCGATCTTGGAGAATACTTTGGCTCCTACTAGGTGATCAAACAAGTCATTAATCATCGGCAGAGGGTACTTGTTCTTGATAATCACCTTGTTCAATGCACGATAATCGACTACCATCCTCAAGGTTTTATCTTTCTTCTCCACCAAAAGAACTAGGGCTCCCCAAGGTGAAGAACTTGGGCGAATATATCCCTTATCCAATAACTCCTTAATCTGCTTCTTGATTTCTACTAAATCATTTGCGGTCATCCGATAGGGTCTCTTGGAAATTGGGGCGGTTCCTGGTAGTAACTGTATTAGAAACTCAATCTCTCTATCTAGTGGCATACTTGGTAATTCCTCCGAGAATACATCTGGAAAGTCTTGTACTACCGACACTTCCTCCTGAACAACTCCTGTGAGGGAATTTAACCGAGCATTCATCCGTGTGCGCCGGGATACATACTTAATCCTCTTGTTCTCTGGGGTGGTGAGTGAAATAGACTTGCTGGGGCAATCAAGATTTCCTTCATACTTGGTCATCCAATCCATGCCTAAGGACTCTAGGACGATGAGGTCGGTGGGAAAAACGTGTTTTCCTATATTGAGTTTCAAGGCGTTGGCATCTATCCCTGCCATCATCATACCTCCTCGGGAATTGACCTTAATGGGCTGACTAAGGGTTTTGGTGGGTAAACCATACTTTTCCACAACTACCCTTGATATGAATGAGTGAGTTGCACCAGAATCAAAAAGTACTATAACTGGACGTGAATGCAATAAAAACTTACCAACCATAGTCTCGGGCTGATCATAGACTTCTTCCACATCAAGGTGGTTCACCTGAGCTCGAGGAAAAGGATTTGGCTTCTTAACTGCGGAGTTGCCGTTGTTGTTGCCGTTTCCATTTCCTGGCTTGTTCTGAGGACATTCAGTGGCATAGTGTCCTGTCTTCTGGCACTTGAAACAGGAGATATGGTTCAGATCCTTCTGAGCTCAAACGGGACGGTCTTGGTTGCCATTCCCATTTCCATTGCCATTCTTGAAGTTGCCATTGTTGGGACGATTATTCCGATTTCCTCCATGGTTATGGCCTCCATGGTTGTGCACGTGATGAGTGTGTCCTCCATACTTACCGGTCCCTGATCCAGTATTTCCTGAGTACGGGGAGTAGCGGGGCTTCTGTTGAGCTCTAGAGTGAGACTTCCCCTGTCCATACTTCCTCTTGCGGTTTTCGATTTGCTGCTGCTTCCCCTCCAAGATGAGGGCCTTGTCTACCAGCTCCTGGTAGTTGTTGAAAGTAGCCACCATCAGCTGCACGCTCAACTCATCGTTGAGTCCTTCCAGGAACTTCTCCTGTTTGGCTGCGTCATCGGCCACATCTCCTAGTGCATAACGAACCAACATGCTGAATTCATCCACATACTAGGCCACGGAGCGGTTCCCCTGGCATAAGTTGCGAAACTCACGCTTCTTCAGACTCATGGCTCTAGCAGAGACATGAGCAGTGTGGAAAGCTAGCTTGAACTACTCCCAAGGTACACCAGCAATGGGGTACGTGGTGGTGTAGTTCTCCCACCATGAAGCTGCTGGTCCCTCGAGTTGATGGGCGGCGAATCGCACCTTTTCAGCCTCAGTGCATCCAGCGGTGGTGAGTTCCCTCTCCATCTTGCGGAGCCAATCATCTGCCACAATGGGCTCAGTGCTGCTGGAAAAAGTTGGTGGATTCAGCCTCAGAAAATGGGTGAGGTTGTCGCCTTGAGTAGGAGGGTGGTTGTTGCGGTTGTTGGTCTGGTTTTGGATCAACAGCTGCATCAGGGCATTCTGCTGTTGGAGAAGTTGTGTGAGTTCCGGCAGGACGGTGAAGTCGGGCGCACGTCACAGAGGCATATTGCTGTTTTCAGAGGGGTGAGAATTACAATAGAACAAGGACCTAAAAGAAAATGTCACTACCCATATGCAATGCAACAAACATATCACACCAAACACTCATTCATTTATTTAACTCAAGGTTCAAACATCGAGATACAAGTCTCCAATTCAAACTAAGCATCGACCTACGCTTTAACGACGAAAATAAAGATACATGGGGGCATAACTAAAGTTCTCCTCAAAAGTACATGGTGAAGTGGCCTCCTCCGGTGACGCTCTCCTCATAGTCATCATCATTGCTGATCAAGGGAGCCATGTCTCCTTCTGGGTGAAGATTTTCCCCCATGTCCAATTGTTCCTCTAGAGTTGCAATGCGAGTGTTCAGCTTATCGATCCTCTCTAAGAAATCCTTCACTTCATGCTCATGCTCATACCTGGCTTCCCGTAGGTCAGCTTCGAGGTCAATCTCGCGGTTCATCGGCCTCTTGATTGTCTTTGTGTTGGCACGTACCTGAAGCTCCAAGGTCCTGATGTGCGTCTCCAAAGTCTGGATATAGGAAATGGTGGAGTCTTCAGTGGGAGTGTTTATGATATTTCCATTAGCATCCCTGCGACAAACCACGCCAAGTCCTGGTGAAATGGGACCACACCTGTATTCCTCCTGAATACGTCCAAGGGCACTGTGAATTGCTATGTCCCTCCCAAGAATCCAGCTGGGTGCCACAAACTTGAAGTCGATGGGTTCCTTACGATTTCCAAAAGTCTTTCCGGGGATGTGCACTCGATCCTGTAGCGACCATCTTGTGGAAAATACATGATAGGAGTCCCGGTGATGCTTGGAGAGGCAATCCTTACGTCCTTGACGATCTTCATCAACTCTTTGCCAAAGGGCATCGTCGCGTCAGGCTGACAAAACTCCGTGATCAAAACTGGGATGAAGGTGGCCATCTATAAATTTTGAAATAAATAGGAGGGAAGTCAGAAACGAGTAGATGAGAGTATACGAAATTTGAAATACAAAATAGAAATACGTCCTAAGGCTTTTCTAATTCTTGAGGTTACGTCCTATAGTCAGCGTGTGCTCTGATACCATTTCGGTAGCGATCCGACCTGAAAGGTTGAATCTCCGATGTTTCCGTACCATCCCAAGATCATGCTGGTACACACACGGTACATCAATGTATATATGAAATTGAAATCACACAGTTTTATAAATCATAAATCTCATATCGAGTCCTTTATTACAATAAGAATTACAATAAAGTGGCAAAAGGCCAACTCATGAGAATAACTAATCTTGCAGAAGCTTCAAAGGTAGTTGAGTCCATCTGACTCCATGGGCATCTCACCGAGCATAGAGCGTATCCTCACTCCTGGTCGGAAAAGTACTCTCCAACATGATACGTTGCAGCCGTATAGGTCAGCATATTGAATATGCCGGCAATGTCACAAAAGAGGGGGTGTAAAGTAATCGTCTATTATATATGCATATATGGCAGGTGGGGTAGAAAGTTTTGCATAAAGCCAAAATTTTCCTACAACAAGAGAGGGCAAAAGCATAATTACTACAATGTTGGTTGATTAATGAGACGATTCCACCAACCAATTCTCATACCCAAGTTGTCATTAAAATCCCACATCAATATACTTAATTGTGTTGAGAGTTCCAGATAGTTTCAGTTCCTTTCGCTCAAGCTGTCCATGACCGTGGACACGGCTAATCGATTAGGTTTGGGTACTCTGCAGAGTTTTGCACACGTTCCCCACAAGATTTGATCGCCTCCGTTGGATTTCTCGCACTTCAGGGTGTTTGAGAAACGGATGACCAAAACATGGTCTTCTAAAGGGTTTCCTCGAGACTCTGTCGGTGTTCATCCTTTCCTACCGTTCTTCTACATCTCGTAGCACCGCCTGTCCAGGGTCACCACGATATGCAACCAAGCTAGAGCCCATAATGGCTTGTGGCTGTGCAGGTAAGCCTTGGGTCTTGAAGCATCCATCCATCTCTTTGTGCCTGGGTGGACCTTTCCGCGTGAATACTGGCACTTCTCCAGCAACACCTAGGCTAACCACTGGTTTCTCCAGGGCGCCGTTCAACCATCATCCACCCAGAGGTATGTTGAAAACTCGGAGTCTTGAAGTCTTGATCATCTTGTAGGTCTTGAAATTATTATCTCACAACTCTCATGAATCACACAACCAACCCCGTCTACTAATAGCATAGCAAAATTAAATCAACGTTTCCCGGGGCCATTGTGTCAAAAGGTTGAGGGGTGCCTACCACATGATACTACTACAAGTAACCAAGTTTCCAAATTACCTACTTTGCATGCAATTGGGGAGATGGTATAACTAATGCAACAAAACATAGGTATACATGGTCAAAGTGACTTGCCTTGCTGACGATCCTCGTACCCAAGTGACTCTAGATAACAAGCTTCGCACTCCGAATGATCTATCGAATCAAACAAGGCACACAATAAGTATAATCACAATATAATTCACACAATAGCAAGGTAAACAATACTTCATCAAACAAAAAGCACAATCAAAAAGAGGGGTTACTCAAAAACGAAGACTCTAAAAATTTTAGTGTCAAAATTCTACTAAGGCATAACAAGACAAAATTTGTTTTGATCAACTAGCCATTTAGATAACAGAAAAAAAATACAAAAATTTTATTAGAAAACAGAAGGTATTTCATTATTAAAATTCTTTGCAAAAGAGTTATTACAAAACATTTTTCTAACCAATATAAATGGTGAAACTAATTTTTACCTATTTAAACTTGAGCACAAAACAAATTAAAATGTTTTATTTTATGAAAATAAATTCACCAAATGTTGAATAATAGAACTAAATAAACTACTTTGAAAAGTTGATCTAAAGCAAAATTAAAGTAAATTTAAAATAAAAACAATTCAATTTAGTGTTATGAAGAAACCAAACAGAATCTGTTTCTACTAAAATCCTAGTCTAACATACTCAAAAAAAATCTCAAATAGTGCTGGATGATAGGCCTAACTAATACAAAACAGTAGCAAAAAGAATCACTCAAAATAAATTTCTAAACCCATGTTATTCAAGTTTTAGTGTTTTGCTCAATTTTATCAAAATTCAAATTTAGGAGTTCAAATTTTAAATCTAAGCATACATACATCAACTACAACAAATTTGTGACATGTTGCAAAAAGAATCAATCAAAAACTCTAAATATTTTAAAAGATATAATAAAAACAAAAACAGAATACATTCTGTTTTCTAAAACAGAAAAGAAAAGAAAAAAAAATCTTATCGAACGGATAGGGTCTACGTGGCATGTTGTGATTGGTTGAGCGAGTGTGCGGGCGGGAGCTAGCGAGCGGACGACCGAAACTTAACACGTACCGATTCGTTTTATAAAACATCTAATCTAGCGCGTTGGATCTAGATCGAATGGCCCAGAGGGGTGCGGTGCCTTACAGCGGTGGGGGTCGGGGTTCCAGCGAGGTCGACGGCGGCTGGACATCGAAGGTGGTCGGAGTCGATGGTGCGGTGGTCGGGGGCGGCATCCGAAGTGCTCAGGCGACGGTGGCGAAGCTCCGGCGTCGATTGGTGGCGTCGGCCGGGGCTGGGGACGACGGAGGCAACGGCCTCCTGCTCGGGGAGATTCGGTTGACGTTCGAACTCCAGCGAGGTCGTGCGGTAGCGTTCTGGTGAGGGTAGAGGGGGTTTCGGGGTGGAATGGAGAGCGGAGGGACGGGGGGGGGGGGGGGTTCTTATAGGGGTGGTGCGGTGGTCGGGCAGGGAGAGAGGAGCGAGATCTGTGGGGAGAGATCACCGGCGATGTCGGAGGCACGGGGAAGGAGACGAGCGCGTTGATGCCTCGGTCGGACGGTGGGTCCCGCGCGTTAGTGAGGGTGGGACGCGGGATTTGCACGTCGGTGGCCGACCCGATGTGATTTCGGGTCTTAAAGGCTATGGGCTGGCCCGTTTCTGTTTAATTCATTTCCTTTTTTATTTATAGAGCGTTTAAAACATCTTTAATGCATTCAAATCCTTTCCAAACATAGGAAATGTATATATCAAAATGATCAGGGGATTATATGCTATTTAATGAAAAATGCCTAATTGATTTTAAATCCTTTTGCAATAATTTTTCAAATAACCCCCCTGGTTTTATTGTTCAAAATATCTCACAAGATGCCCCTGGTGTGGAGTGTCATGTTACTCCCCTCTTTCTTTGAACATTTCCAAAGGTTTTCAAATAGGTGAAACAAATGCATGGGAAAATTGAAATGGTCTTTCTGAAATTCAAATGAAGCACTTCAACCATTCATTTCATTCAAACAAAGTGATGCTGATGCATAGCTATATTTCATAACATTCCGAAATGAAATTTTGGGATGTTACATTGTATGTCTCGGAGCGTTGAATAATCCGTTGAGCATCTGATTGGTCCTTTAGGAGATCCTTATGAAGGAGGTACGTGAGGAAGGGTTCGGTCCATGGGGCAATGACTGCCATTATCATATGGGTCAAGAAAGTTTTCTCGACCTCCGAGCCCCGATTGTTGCGTTGTCGCCATTATCTGAGGACTTCTTCTTTTCGGTTTGATAAGGGGGAGGTTTCGTGTTTTCCTCCTGCCACACCATGGATGGTTTGAACAAATGTTCCACAAAGGTGTTTTCTGGGACGGGGTCTCATTTCACGCATATTCTGGCGAGGATATTTGTAGCTTGATTACTGCCTCGCGAGATATGGTGAAACTCGAGCCCCTCAAACCGAGCTGAGATAGTTAAAATCGTGTTTCTATATGTGGCCATCTTGGGATCCTTTGCGTCGAATTTACCATTGACTTGTGAACTAGCAAGGTTGGAGTCCCCGCAGACTTCTAGACGTCGGACTCCCGTTGAGACTATGATCCGAAGACCGTGCAACCATGCTTTATATTCGGCTGGATTGTTTGAGTTGGTGTATATGATTTGTCGTACAGACCAAATATTGTCATCGGTGAGTGATGTGAGTATCATGCATGCTCCTAACTCGGTGAGCATTTGTGAGTTGTCGAACTACATTGTCCAATGTTGGTACCTGCTATACTCCCAAGGGAGCTCCACTTTAGTCCATTCTACCACAAAGTTGGCCAGTACCTGAGATTTAACTCGGTGTGGCCCATATGCGCTTTCAAATGAAAGTATTTCAATTTCCCATTTTGCGATGTGCCACATGGAGTCCCTATTGTTGATAAGATCATTGAGGGAGACCTCAGAGGCCACGGTCACAAGGCATTCTTGAATGTAGTGGTGCCATTTTCGAGATGCCATAAACACAACATATGTTATCTTGTGATAGTGGAGGTACCTCGTTTTACATGGGGTGAGCACCTTGGAGAAATAGTACACATGCTGCTGGACCTGGAACTTATGTCCTTCCATGTCTAGTTCAACAACGAGGACCGCATTAACAACCAGGTTGGTGGCTGATATGTATAATAACATCTGCTCGCTTGCAGCCGGGTGGGCAGTATGGGATTAGTAGCGAGGATGGTCTTAATATCCTCAAGTGCATCCCGTCCTTTGTTGGTCCATTTGAAGCTCTTGGTCTGCTTTAGTAGCCTATAGAGGGGCAATGCCCTTCCCCTAGGCGCGATATAAATCGGCTGAGAGTTGCCACACATTCTGCTAGCCTCTAAACGTGTTTAAATTTGGTAGGTACTTTCAGGCAAGCAAGAGCTCAAACCTTATCAGGCTTCGCCTCTATCCCTATGTGGGATATAATAAACCCAAGCACTTTGCATGTGGGTACATCAAAGACACTTGATACGTATCTGTCATATCTATAAATTTTGATTGTTGCATGCCAATATTCTACAACTTTCATATACTTTTAGCAACATTTTATATTAGTCTTGGGACTAACTTACTCATTCAATGCCAGTGGAAGTTCATGTTTCCTGTGTGTTTTTTGTTTCACGGAAATTCTGTATCAAACGAGGTCGAAAAGCGATAAAAAACTATGATGATTTTTTTGGAATATATGTGACTTTGGGGAACAAGTGTCAACACGACACGGTACCTGAGGGAGGCACAAGCCAGTAGGGTGCGCCCAGTGGGGTCAGCATGCCCTGATGGCTTGTGCATCTCCCTTAAATAAGTTGGGGCCCTACTTTTTTGTAAGAAAACTATTTTCGCGATAAAAATCCCCTACAAATTTCAGCCAGATTAGAGATACGGATCTCCGGATATTTAAGAAATGGTGAAGGGGTCAGAAAACAGTCACGAAAACAAGAGAGAAACAGAGAGAGAGATCGAACCTCGGAGGGGCTCCTTCCCTCCAGGTGCCATGGAGGCCATTGAATAGAGGGGAAACTTTGCTCCCATCTAGGGGGGAGACCAAGGAATAATAATTACGAGGGGGCTCTCTCCCCCTCTCTCCCGGTGGCGTTGGAGCGCCACAGGGGCAACCATTGTGACGATGATCTACACCAACAAGTTCGCTGTTGTCACCATCAACTCTCTCCCCCTCTATGTAGTGGTGTAAAACCTCTCTTCCCTGCTGTAATCTATACTTAAACGTGATGCTTAATGCTATATATTATTATCTAATGATGTGTGGCTATCCTATGATGTTTGAGTAGATCTCTTTTGTCATATGGTTTAATTGTGGTATGATGTTATTGATATGAGTTGTATGTTGATAGGGTGCTGTCCTAAGGTGCCTTCCATGAGGCGCACATGTGAAGGATTCATGCTGGAGGGTTTGCAATATGTTCATGATTCGCTTATAGTGGGTTGGTGAGTGTCTGAAACACAAACCCGAGTAAGGGAGTTGTTTGCGTATGGGAATAAAGAGGACTTGATGTTTACTGCTGTGGTTGGGTTTTCCTTAATGATTTATAGTAGTTGCGGATGCTTGCTAGAGGTCCAATCATAAGATCATATGATCCAAGTATGGAAAGTGTGTTAGCTTATGCCTCTTCCTCATTGCATATGATAAGTATCCATCATGTTATATTCATTTGCCTATGGATAATCTTTCTCTTGTGTTCAAAAAGAGCTCTACTAAACAACTAACTAAAGTAATATTTATCTAAAATAGTACCTAACTTTTATTTTCATGTTCTTTATTATTTTATTTTGCTATGTTTGCTTTATCACTAAGTAATTTTATTTTCTGTTGTAAGTCGTTTTTTATATTTAGTGGGTAACAAACACAAAATACAGAAAAAACTAGTTGTACTATATACTGCTGAAGCTTTTTACTTGGATCATCTTCGATCCCTCTGTGCTCGTGCTGAAACCCAACTAGCTTAGTTGAGGGAAAGTCATCAAATGAGCATGCTTATTATGTGCGCCACGGCTTATCTGAAAAATGGAAACTCTTGTGGCATAAAATTAATACTTTATGTTGCTATGCTTGGAATTTATGTGACTTACATGATTTTAGCTGTTATTATGAAGACACTAAAACACACCTTCCCTATCAATGTGTTTTTAATGATAATGAAATATTATCTTCTTATGCCTAGGATGCATATTGTTATTATGATATTGAACAAATTGAAGAATTCACTAGGGCAGGCGCCTGCTAGACATACGGTTTTTAACCCCTTTCCATGACGTAGTCTCAAACCGTCGTCTTGCTTGTGTGGGTGATAGGGGGGCTATTGTTAGTGCATCTAGTGCCCCTTAGTGATTTTGGTGTATTGAAGACTTATAGGTTAAGGCACTAATGTGTTTGTGAGTGTACATAGGCTCTATAAGTCGATGAGGAGTTTGATATATTCGGAGATTATCGACCCCTAAAAATGAATGTCTTCAAGCGAAGACTTTGCTGAAGGCTTTCTAAAGACTTTGAAAATGAAGAAGTTGATGTGCCCTTGAAGACATGAATGAGGAATATGAAGCGTGAAGACTTTTGTTTTCATAGTTTCATTTCCTTTATTTGAGTCATAGGAAACACCGTACTGTTAAAGGGGGCCAAGGTAATACTAAGGAAAATTTCCAACTGATGCTCAACTCCAAAATCCTCAACCCATACAATCCTTCGAGTGAAGCCTTTGGAAATCTCTTACAGTTCAGACAAGTTTTTCAGTGACACAGACGAAGTTCTTCTGGTCTCTAAGGAAATTGATCTGACTGAGGAGTTAGGATTTCGCCAGTGCGAATTGCCTACAAGTGAGGATCGTGATAAGCTAAGGACTTTCATAGTTTGAAATTCCGACTGTTGCTATGCTTAGCGCCAGCTGTCCCCAATCGTTCTTATCCACATAATGGTCATATCATTGGGGGCATTTATGACTTATCATGTCAGGTTGCACCCTGGCTATAAATAGCCAACCCCCACAACCACTAGCTGGTTGGCTACTCTGAGATAGAACTGACACTTGTCATTTGAGAGCAACCCATCCTCTGAGGACTTTGAGAGAAAATCATCAGTGAGGAAAAACCCACAACCAAACCACAAAACCCATAGTGATTGAGAATCACTGAAGAAATTCCTATGTGGAACTGACGCTTGTTACCTTTGAGGACTGTGTATCCTCCAGACGGTTAGGAGTCATGGTCTAGTGCTCCTGCAGTCAATTGGGGACCACGAAGTGACCTTGGTCTAGAGCATCCAGCAGTAAATTGTGGATCGTCGGGTGACCAGTTTGTGAGGGTTTTGGAAGTCGACCTTGAAGACTTACCACGAGTGTTGGGCGAGGACTGTGTGACCTTAGCTCAAGGAGAATACGGTAAGGACTGTGTGTCCTCTGGTTTAAATACCAGGCCGCTCCAAACCAGACGTACGACTGTCACAGCAGTTGGAACTGGGTCATCAAACCATTGTCTTCATCACGCTATCTGGTTCAATTTCCTCAACCCCTCTATTCCTCATATATCTGTTGATGAAATTGATTGTTATAGTTGGAAGAATTTGACTGAAGGCTTTCACAAATTCCTCACCTCAAATTCTTCAAGTTACCTTGTTCATCACTGTTTATCCTTTATCACGCTACTCTCTAGTTGTGCATGTTTCATTTCATCATAAAGACTATGCTATCACTATGTTCCTCATGCATTTGAGTACTCATTCCGCTGCTAGTTATTCATCACATTTCAAATTCCTCAAAGTAGAAATTCCTGAAATGATGAATTTGTAAAAATCGCCTATTCACCCCCCTCTAGCCGATATAACGCACTTTCAATTGGTATCAGAGCAGGTACTCCCTTGCTCTGTGTGATTTTGGTTTAACCACCTGTAGTTTTAGTTATGTCGACTACAGGTATGATCAAGGTTTCCGCGGGCTGTCCTACCTTTGATGGGACAGACTACCCCTACTGGAAGAACAAGATGCGTATGCACCTTGAAGCTATTGACAACGATCTCTGGTACGTTGTGTAAAATGGTGTGCCCTTTGTCGCGCCCACTGTTACAGCTGCTGATGTGAAGAGATTCAAGCAACTCTATTCTCAAGCGAAGAATATCATCTGTGGTCATCTGAGCAAAGGACAGTATGGTAGAGTAAGTGCTTTGGAATCTGCTAAGCTTATGTGGGATAGGCTGTCCAAAGTCAACGAAGGTGTTTCCACTCAACGTGACTCTCGTGTTGATGTTCTTTGCAATCTCTTCAACCGCTTCAAGAGGCTTGACAATGAAAATGTTTAGCAAACATTTGATCGCCTCACTGATATATCAAATGAACTTCAAGCACTGGGTGCCACTGATATCACTGACCATGAAGTGGTGAAGAAACTGCTATGATCTCTCGATTCCTCATTTGATACTCTAGTTTTGATGATTCAAGAATGTGGAGACTAAAAAGCTCTTGATCCTGCTGATATTCTTGAGACACTCAATACTCATGAATTCCAACAAGCTGAGAAAAGAGACCTCTACGGGCCAAGCTATGAAAGATCTCGTGCTGTGAAGGCAAAGGCAATTTCCTCATCTGAAGAAGAAGATTCTGACAGCAGTCTTGGTGATCCTGAAGAACTGAGCCAGGAACTAGCTATGCTTGTGAGGAAATTCCAGAAGTTCTCAAGAAGAGGTGGATTTGGAAAGTCATCAAAAAGTGGCTTGAGGAGATCAGATTCCTCAGAAGATTACAAAAAGAGAACATGTCATCGTTGCAAGAAGCCTGGCCACTTTATCTCTGATTTTCCTCTCTAGGAAAAAGACTCAAAGAAGAAGAATAAATACAAGGATGATAGTTCTGATGACTCGAAGAAAAAGAAGAAATCTTCAAAGTCCTCATCTGCAAAGTCCTCATCTTCAAAGTCCTCAAAGCACAAGAAGTATGGTTCCAGAAAGGCTCGAGCATTCATCGGCAAGGAAATGGATTCTGAGGAAGAATCTGAAGAAGAGGAAAAAGAGGAAGAATCTGAGGAGGAATCATAATCTGGTGTCGCTAGCCTTGCTCTCGCTACTGCGTTCGTCAGCAAGTCCATCTTCAATGAAGAATATGACCACTCCAACAACTCTAACGTCAGCAATGATGATTATGCTCCCACTTATTGCTTTATGGGAAAAGGATCAAAGGTACACAAACATCATTCCTCATCTGAATCAAGTGAAGGTGAATCTGATGAATATGTGAAACCTAGCTATGCTAAAATTGTTAAAATTGCCACTAAGCAACAAAGTGCACTTGAAAAGCTTCAGAAAATGCTAGACAAAAGCGATGATCTGTTAAACCGTGAAGTGGATCGGACTCAAACTCTGTCTGTTGATCTTAAAAGTCTTCAGACAAAGTATGATAACCTTCAGAGTCATCATAACGACCTCTTAGCCGATCATGAGAAGTTTTCATATGAATTTCTTCAAAAAAGCAAGATCTTGAAAAGCTGAGGGTGTCAAATGAGGATCTCCAAAGGGAAAATGATTCCTTGCTGGCTCAACAGATCAGTACTTCTCAGGAAGAATTTGTTCCACCTTGTTTGAAATGCATCGAACATGAAACTGCTAATTCTTCACCTGAATGTTCAAATACTTCCATTGCTGCAATTTCTTCAACTATTCCCGTGGTCTTAAATTCCTCATCTGAGGATACCACTAGTATCACTGATGACAATGCAGGGTTGAAGGAATTGTATGTGACAGGCATATACAAAAGTCTCAAAGGGCATCAAACACTTTGTGATGTTCTCAAGAAGCAGATTCTGAATAGGAACCCTAGGAAAGAGGGTATTGCCTTTGTGAACCCTAGGAAAGAGGGTATTGCCTTTGTGAGGAAACTCACTGCTAATGGATCCTACTAGACACCTGAGCAGTACCCCAAAACCTCATGGGTTGCTGCAAAAGGATCTCCTGTGGATCCATCCACTTTATCTGGCTTTACTTGTGAAACTTCATATTCCTCTGTTGAGTCACTTGACTCCAATTACAGATTCTTCAAAAATAAGTCAAGTGAAGTATTTGCAAGATATGTTGGAACTAACTGCAGGAACGGTTCTCCTATGAAGAAAATCTGGGTTCCCAAGAGCTACCTACAAAATCTTCAAGTGAATGTCCTCACGACACCACTCATGAAGAATCGGAACCCCGGATCAAATTCCTCACTTGGACAAAATTCCTCAAATGGTCAAAATCATCATTCTCGTGCTAATGCCTCTGTTTTGCAGGGAAAACCTAAGAGTTATGAATATGTGCATTATTCTTCAAACCATTATGTTCATAAGTCCTCGAAGAATTTCTCTGCTTATTCATTTGAATACTCTAACCCTTGCCCTATGAAATGAAGCGCACTTGCTTCAATGCCTCCCTTCTCACATGGTGCTCACAGACTGATGAATTCCTTGCCACCCCTCCAGATGTGGGTGGTGAAGAAAACAAACTGACATCTTATGCAGGGTCAGGTCTCCAGATGAATTTGAACATCTAATGAATTTGCTGGAGACCTGAGGAAATGCTTGAAAGGACGCAAGCTAACCATAATGAAATGAATTCTTAATTTCTCACGTGCTCTCTCTACTTGCTTACTATCTTGTATCATGAAATTCTATCTGATGAAATTGATATCATATTCTTCACTCTGAAGTGTATGAGTTCGTAAGTGTACTAATTCATCTGCAGGATGATACTCTAAAAGCAACTGAGTGGGTTCTCGATAGTCGATGCACAAACCACATGACGGGTGACAAGAATCTACTGATGAATTTGCCACTCACTCCATCTCCTCTGAAGCATATCACCTATGCAGACAAAGGAAAAAAGCAAGGTATTGGGACTTGGTAAGGTTGCTATCTCAAAGGACCGAACCATGGACAAGGTGATGCTTGTTGAATCCCTCGGGTTCAACCTCATGTTTGTCTCAATGCTTTGTGATCTTGATATGGTTGTCATATTTGGAAAATATCGTTGTGTTGTCATCATGGAATCTAACAATTCCAAAGTCTTCGAAGGCTTTAGGAGAGGAGACTTGTATATTGTTGATTTCTCTACAGGTCCTCAACCTACCACTTGCTTACTTGCAAAGTCTTTAGAAGGCTAGTTGTGGCATCGACGACTTGGACATGCTGGTATGAGGAATCTGCACACACTCGTGAAGAAAAAGCACGTCATTGGCATCGAGGGTGTCAAATTCCTCATGGACCACCTTTGTAGTGCATGTGAGTCTGGGAAGATGACCAGATCCAAGCATCCCTCAAAGACAATCATGACAACTACGCGACCTTTTGAATTGCTTCGTATGGATCTCTTTGGTCCCACTCATTACTCCGTACTAACAAATTCTACAAGTTTGTATGGATTTGTCATTGTTGATGATTACTCTCGTTACACATGGGTGCATATCATTCTGTACAAAAATGAAGTGCATGATGTCTTGAGACGGTTTGCTTCAAGGGCCTCCACCAACTTTGGCATCAAGATCAAGCATATCAGGAGTGATAATGGGACTGAATTCAAGAACACTAACCTTGATGAATATCTTGATGAACTTGGTATTACTCATGAGTTATCTGCTCCTTACACTCCTCAGCAGAATGGCATCATGGAGCGCAAGAACAGGACTCTTGTTGAGATGGCTCGAATCATGCTTGACGAATACAAAACCCCTCGTCGCTTCTGGCCTAAAGCAATTGATACTGCATGCCACATCATCAACAGAGTATATCTTCACAAATTCCTCAAGAAGACTTCATATGAGCTCCTGACAGGCAAGAAACCCAATGTAAGTTATCTCAAAGTCTTCGGTGCAAAATGCTGGAACAGAGATCCTCACCATAGTTCTAAGTTTGCACCGAAAGCACATGAAGGTTTTATGCTTGGTTATGGAAAGGACTCGCACACCTACAAAGTCTTCAACACCTACCATCACAAGGTGGTTGAAACTGTAGATGTGTGGTTTGATGAAACTAATGGCTCGCAAAGAGAGCACGTGCCTTCTGTGTTAGATGAACAATCTCCTGAGGAATCCATCAAGCTGAAGGCAACTGAAGATGTCATACCCACTGAGGAAATCATTTCAACCAATGAAGACTCTCATGATGATATACCTAAAGAAAATGGTGCTGATGAAACCCCTCAGCCTCGTCAACCTGCTCATCCAAGAGTAACAAATGAAGAGCAGATTGACCAAATCATCAATGACATCAATGCACCAGGTCCTCTCACACGCTCAAAAGCTTCACATCTAACTAACTTTTGTGGGCACTTTGCCTTTGTCTCTATCTTAGAGCCCACCAAAGTTGATGAAGCATTCAAGGAGCCCGAATGGATTCAAGCTATGCAAGAGGAATTGCATCAATTCAAGCTCAACACGTGTGGGAACTTGTCAAGCGGCCAGATCCTCGCAAGCATAACATCATAGGTACCAAGTGGATCTAGCGCAACAAGCAAGATGAAAATGGTCTTGTGGTGAGGAATAAGGCTCGACTTGTAGCTCAAGGCTTTGACTTTGATGAAAATTTTGCACCTGTTGCTAGACTTGAAGCTATTCACATATTAATGGCTTACACTAACCATCATAATATCATCTTATATCAAATGGATGTGAAAAGTGCATTCCTCAATGGTAAGCTTGAGGAAGAAGTATATGTTGCTCAACCCCCAGGTTTTGAAGATCCTAAGCATCCTGACAAAGTCTTCAGACTAAACAAGGCCCTCTATGGCCTCAAGCAGGCCCCTCGGGCATGGTACGACACTCCGAAGGAATTCCTCATGAAGAAAGGCTTCAAACCCAGTTCACTCGACCCTACTCTTTTCACGAAATCCTATGACAATGAACTGTTCATATGACAAATATATGTTGATGATATTATCTTTGGATGTACCGACAAACGTTACAATGATGAATTTGCCTATATGATGAGTGAAGAATATCAAATGTCTATGATGGGAGAGTTGAAATTCTTCTTAGGTCTTCAAATTTGTCAGCAAGACAATGGCATCTTCATCTCACAAGAGAAATACCTCAAAGATGTTGTGAGGAAATTCGACATGCAAGATTGCAAAGGCGTCAAAACTCCAATGCCTTCAAAAGTTCATCTCTACACTGATGAAAATGGTAAAGATTTCGATCAGAAGGTATACCGCTCCATGATTGGCTCCTTATTGTACCTATGTGCATCTAGGCCTGATATAATGCTAAGTGTCTGCATGTGTGCTCGATTCCAAGCAACACCGAAGGAATCACACCATAAGGCTGTGAAACACATTCTTCGATACTTAGCTCACACACCAACACTTGGATTGTGGTATCCCAAGGGCTCAAATCTTCACCTCGTCGGATACTCTGATGCTGACTATGCTGGAGATCGCGTGGATCGCAAGTCAACCTCAGGCACATGTCATTTCCTCGGACAATCCTTAGTCTGTTGGTCCTCGAAGAAGCAGAACTGCGTTTCACTCTCTACTGCAGAAGCTGTGTACATTGCCGCTGGCTCGTGTTGTGCTTAGTTACTATGGATGAAGCAAACCCTCAAGGACTACGGAATCAAGCTGAAGAATGTGCCTCTTTTCTGCGACAACGAGAGTGCCATCAAGATTGTGTACAACCCTGTTCATCACTCCAAGACCAAGCACATCCAGATTCGTCATCACTTTCTTCGAGATCATGTACTCAAGGGCGATATCTCCATCAATCACATTCCTACTGAAGAACAACTGGCCAATATCTTCACAAAGCCCTTGGATGAAAAGAGATTTTGCAAGTTGCGGTGTGAGCTAAATATCTTAGAATCTTCGAATGTTCAATGATGAAGAACACACATCCTAACACGTATGCAAAATTGATGACTTAGATGTGCAACACACAAAGTAACGTTTTTGTTCAATCAATGAAGAATAACTCTCTAAGTGTGAAGAAATTAACGAAGAATTTGATTCTTAGAACTCTATGACAACTGTAAGCGGTGTCTGAAATCATCATTCTTATACGGTGGGTTACGCCACCAACCAAAAGTTGAAGTTCTTCAAAATTGAGCACTGTTGCAAATTCTTCAATTAATCAAATTCCTCAAGTTTTTCAAATTCATCAACTTTTCAAATTCTTCAAAACTTTTGAGACTCATATTCTTCATTGACTATATATATATATATACTTTTGAGTTTTTCAATGTCCTCAACAGCATTCACTTATTGCTAATTCTTCAAGTTGATTTTCATCTAAGTGAATGTGATCGGACCCTTTCCCCGTCTATGCTAAACTCAACCCAGTCTGTTCACAAATTCCTCATATGCGTTCTACTTTGAAACTTGTTCAAAATCTTCACTGTGTCCTTGACAGCTAAAGAATTTGCGAACTAAAACTTTGAAATCTTCAACTGCCAAAAATTTTGGCAGTTCCCGCTCAAACTGTTCCGATTCCCACGCCTGGATAACCCACGATTCTCCACAATCTTCACTACCCAGATCGTGGGTGACACCTGTTGCGTGGAGAGCAAGGGTCAGGGGCAATCCTGTCCAAAATCTTTGGGAGGATCCGTTTTTACTTCCTCTATAAATGCCCCCTTCCCATCTACTATGCTCGATTACTCCGCATCTCATCTCTCTCCCGAGATCCAACCAAGTGCCACCGCTAAAAGTCATCGTCGTCGGTGAGGAAGAGCTTCGCTGCCTCAACCTCGTCGTCGTCGTACTCGCATCGGCAGCGAAAATCTTCATCCCGCCGCCTCTGTAGCTGTCTCCTTCTGCCAAGCTAGGGCATGGGAGATCTGAATGGACGATCCTCCTCATTTCATCTCTGTGTTCATCGTGTTCTTCACCAGGCGCTACTTGAAGAAAAACTGTGTACCTCTTCAGAATCTTCAAGAGTTCATATTCCTCAAGTGAAGAAAATGTCTGATGGAAAGAAACCTCAGAAAGGAGGGGAAAAGCCAGATGTGCACACTGCATTTGAGATCCCTAAGGATCTGTATGATGAATAGTGCACACCTGACAAAGAAAATCATGGAAAGGAGACGACCAAGCAGAGGAAGATCGTCTGCAAAAGATTGAGAGGAGATGGGCCAAAGAATGGAGAGAATATCGTTACGTAACTCCAAAATACATGATGAAATTCGCTGTGAAACCACCTTGCAGCAGGCCTCCTCTTGCTCCTAACCAAATTGCAGATCCTTCTAGCCTCAAAACTGATGATGACTTTCCTGCCATGTGGGAAAAGCAACAAGCCAAATTGGCGAGGAAAGCCAAAGAGGTTGTGAAGAAATTCAACGAGGATTCTGCTGCTCCTGCCTCTGACGGAGCTTCTGCTATTGCTCCGAAGAAGATGGTAAAGAAATCTGCTCTGAAAATTGACTCTTCAAAATCTTCAATGCAAATTCCTGAAGGTCAAAGGCCTCAGCCCAAAAAACCTTCAACTCCTGGAACTGTTGCTGCTCAGTCATCTGCAATAGTCAAAAAGTCCTCAACTCCAGTGCATCTGGCAACATGCAAAAGGACTGAGGGTTTCGCATTAGTGCTGAAGCTCATTGCATGCCCCTCCACTACTGCAAAGTCTTCAACCAGTCCCTCTGCACTTAAACTAAAGAAGACAGCTGGACGTAGTCAAAAACCAAGCTCTCACACTAGGAAGGCTCTGGTTACAATCCCCTTAGATTCTTCACATGATGCTGATGATGCTGATGATGAGGAATTGGTAGAAATCATCAGACAGAGTCAGCACAGGGCTGCTAAAGCAAAGGGAAGCTCTGTTCCTCTCATGTTGGATCCCAAGTTGATATATGGCATGAGGACCCAAGTAATCCACTTTCCTCACTAAATCTACCTCCTGAAGTGGATCATGTCCTCACCCACTTCATCTCTGAAGAACAATGGAAAAGAGAGCAAGCTCAGAGGGCTAAGAGGAACAAGACTTGCAAAGGAAAGTTCTACGCGAAAATGTGATGAACTTGACCCCAAATCAACTGGTCACAGTTCAGTCCGAGATTCGCACCCTCTCCTTGGATCAACAAAGATATGATGCTGAATGGAAGGGCACCAAGGTTAGACTCGTCAAGGCTGCTAATGCAGCTGTAAAGGATCACAACACCAGGGTTGCAGCTCGATCGCAACCACAAAAGACTCAGTCTGAAGGAAATGCTCAGACTGAATTTGAAATTCCTTAGGCTGCTGATGAAAATGCTCAGCCTGAAGAAATTGCTGAAGAAAGAGCTTTTGCATCAAAAGCAACTGCCAGTGCTGCTGGGGAAACTCAGACCACTGATGAACGTGCCAAGACAACCCCCAATGTTGTGCTTGAAGAATCTGATAGGCCAGCTGAAGATCCACTGTGCCTCAAGAAACTGAACCACCCAGGGCGGCTGCATCAGTCATTCCTGAAGAAACAGCTCATGCTGAGGAAAATCCCCTCAAAAGAAAAGCATCAACTTCTGGAGCCCCTGTGTTGAAGCAGTTGAAAACTTTGACAAGTTCCTTAGCTACACCTCTTGATGCAACTCCAATTTCCTCGGCACCAGTCTATGTTATTGTGCCAATTGGAGAAGCATATGACATTCCTCATGAAGAAGAGAATCATTCCGCTGCTTCCTCACAGCCTCTTGATGAGGAAATTGTCATTGATGACACTGCATCAACTCCCAAGGTATCATCGCCCCAGCTTCTGCTAACTGCTGGCGCTGGAGAAATTGATGAAGAAGTTGACATTGGTGACACTACTCCTGTCATCAATGATGAATATTGGGAATCTGCACACCCCAACTCACCTGTGGCAACTCCTCTGATGCTGATTCCTCAGTCACCTACACAAACTAAGGAAATACCTGAAGATTCTGAACACCTGTATCTTCCAGACCCTGAAGAAATTCCAGCTGCAACAGCGGAGGAAATTGATGTTCCGGACACTACTGAGGAACCTGTTCTACAAATCACTCAGTCTGCAGTTCCTCCCATGCCAACTGAGATCAAAGGGTGCAATCAACCAAATCTTCAACCTAAGCAAAGAATGCCATTCAAAGGTTCGGTCCGCCCCAAATTCCTCAGGACAAATTTCTTCAATGAACACATGATCTTCACAGGACCAAATCCATATGATTCTGCTCGAACTGGTCGCACAAGGTTCTGGACTCCTACTCAAATGAACTACTATGCCACTGTTCTATGTGACAAGAAGAAAATCTTCGAGCACCACAACATTCCTCATGTGGACATGGAGTCAATTCCATCATTCACGCCGGTGCTCCAAGTTCTTCATGATGCTGGGCTTCTTCCCTTCTGTGTAGATGTCTGTGACTGGAACAAGGAGTTGATTCTTCAATGCTATGCCACTCTATACATTACTGGAAATTCCTCAGACATCAACTCCTGGGTCTTGGACTGGATGACCGGAACAACTCATTTCACTGCAAGCTCTTCTCAATTGCTTCAGTCTATCCCAGTTCTAATTCCTTCAGATGAAGCCCACTGCCTGTTCAATGATCCACCATTGCCAAATCAGACGATGAATGTGATGATGAAGAAATTAGCACCTGGAAAGCCTCAAAGGACAACTTTTCTTGTGAAGGATTTGCTGTATGTACCAAGAACAGTCTATCGCATCCTCACTCACACCCTATGTCCTCAGAAGGGCCACAACTCTGAAGAAGAAGAAGTGGAAGGACTCATGAAGAATATGCTTTTCAACATCATTCATGGGATTCCCATCAATTTTCAGGATTTCTTCATGAGGACTCTAGCCGATGCTGCTATGTCACCATTTGAGTTGAAGCCCTTTGTCCCTGGATTATGCATTTCCTCAGAACAAAGTCTTCAATTCACTTTAAGGCTGACTTCCAGAATCATTTCAGTTTTCTGCCCCCGATTGAAGTCCTCAAAAGCACAATTGATGAAGGAAAAGGCAAGGATGTCATTGATCAAGGCACTCATCCATTGGATGGTCAATTTCGTCAAGCAGCATCCTACTCCACCAATGATGACTCTGCAGCACAAGACTCCTCTGCCAAAACCTCTGCACAAAAGCCTCATGCAACTGCTCCTCGTGTGATGACTGATCGTGAGCTTCTCTCAAGTCTTCATCAGAAGGTCGATCGAAATCACAAGTGGGTCCAATGTCAACTTGGGTATATTGTGCAGAATATGACTATGACGCGAACACTATCAAGAGGAACCACTACTATGCTCATGAAAACCTCAAGTGCTCTTGGGCTGTGCTAAATCACATCATGTCTTCAGAAGAATTGGATGAGCTAAACTTTGAAGAATATCCTGACTTTGCTCACTGTCCTCAGAAGAAGTTCAAGAAAGTCCCAGTTCCTCTAATGGTCACCAGTTCCTATTCTTCATCTCGCGAGCACGATGAAGATGAAGACATTGATGATACTATTGCTGCACCTGCATCAACAATCGACCCCGACAATGCTGGCGCTCCTTCTTCACCAACAAGATAAAATTCCTCATGGGGCGTTAGTCATCATTTTTCTTCCCTTTTGGTCCTCAATGACAAAGGGGGAGAAAATTTGAGATAGTATTCAAGCGGGTCAACATATATATGGGCTATTTTTGTTTAAGTTGCAACTCTCGCTCCTCTGAAGTTTTTGGTTATTGAGTTGTAAACTTAAGTCCGATGGGGGTCTCACACTTTTGAACTATTTCCTCACATGTTTATTTCCTCAAATACCTTAATGCATGCATGCTGAATTTCATCAGACACCACTTTCCTCACGCATTCCAAATTCTTCATTTCATATACTCAAATGCGTGTATGAATTACAAGATATAGGGGGAGCTCTCCATGTTCTGAACCTGCCATGTGCATTCGCAGCCCAAAGCAAATTCCTCAAATATGCGCATCTTCAGGGGGAGTTCTTCTATATCTTGCAATCAAATTCCTCAAAATCTGTACTTTCACTTCATATGTTTATCCCCGTTGAAAACATAACCTATTTGTCATCAATCACCAAAAAGGGGGAGATTGTTAGTGCATCTAGTGTCCCTTAGTGATTTTGGTGTATTGAAGACTTATAGGTTAAGGCACTAATGTGTTTGTGAGTGTACACAAGCTCTATAATTCGATGAGGAGTTTGATATATTCGGAGATTATCGACCCCTAAAACTGGATGTCTTCAAGCGAAGACTTTGCTGAAGACTTTCTAAAGACTTTGGTGAAGATTTTGTGAAGACTTTGAAAATGAAGAAGTTGGTCTGCCCTTGAAGATATGAATGAGGAATATGAAGCGTGAAGACTTTTGTTTTGGTAGTTTCATTTCCTTTATTTGAGTCATAGGAAACACCGTACTATTAAAGGGGGTCGAGGTAATACTATGGAAAATTTCGAACTGATGCTCAACTCCAAAATCCTCAATCCATACAATCCTTCGATTGAAGCCTTTGGAAATCTCTTACAGTTCAGACAAGTTTTTCAGTGACAGAGACGAAGTTCTTCTGGTCTTTGAGGAAATTGATGTGACTGAGGAGTTAGGATTTCGCTAGTGCGAATTGCCTACAAGTGAGGATCATGATAAGCTGAGGACTTTCATAGTTTGAAATTCCGACCGTTGTTGTGCTTAGCGCCAGCTGTCCCCAATCGTCCTTATCCACATAACGGTCATATCATTGGGGGCATTTATGACTTATAATGTCAGGTTGCACCCTGGCTATAAATAGCCAACCCCCACAACCACTAGCTGGTTGGCTGCTCTGAGAGAGAACTGACACCTGTCATTTGAGAGCAACATTTTATATTAGTCTTGGGACTAACTTACTTATTCAATGCCACTGGAAGTTCATGTTTCATGTGTGTTTTTTGTTTCACGGAAATTCCGTATCAAACAAAGTCAAAAAGCGATAAAAATCTATGATGATTTTTTTGGAATATATGTGACTTTGGGGAACAAGTGTCAACACGACACGGTACCTAAGGGAGGCACAAGCCAGTAGGGTGCGCCTAGTGGGGTCAACACGCCCTGATGGCTTGTGCATCTCCCTTAAATAATTTGGGGCCCTACTTTTGTCGCAAGAAAATTATTTTTGCGATAAAAATCCCCTACAAATTTCAGCTAGATTAGAGATACGAATCTCCGGATATTTAAGAAATCGTGAATGGGTCAGAAAACAGTCACGAAAACAAGAGAGAAACAGAGAGAGAGATCGAACCTCGGAGGGGCTCCTTCCCTCCGGGTGCCATGGAGGCCATTGAATAGAGGGGAAACTTTGCTCCCATCTAGGGGGGAGACCAAGGAATAATAATTACGAGGGGGCTCTCTCCCCCTCTCTCCCAGTGGCGTTGGAGCGTCGTAGGCGCAACCATTGTGACGATGATCTACACCAACAAGTTCGCTATCGTCACCATCAACTCTTTCCCCCTCTATGCAGTGGTGTAAAACCTCTCTTCCCTGCTGTAATCTATACTTAAACGTGATGCTTAATGCTATATATTATTATCTAATGATGTGTGGCTATCCTATGATATTTGAGTAGATCTCTTTTGTCCTATGGTTTAATTGTGGTATGATGTTATTGATATGAGTTGTATGTTGATAGGGTGCTGTCCTAAGGTGCCTTCCATGAGGCGCACATGTGAAGGATTCACGCTGGAGGGTTTGCAATATGTTCATGATTCGCTTATAGTGGTTTGGTGAGTGTCTGAAACACAAACCCGAGTAAGGGAGTTGTTTGCGTATGGGAATAAAGAGGACTTGATGTTTACTGCTGTGGTTGGGTTTTCCTTAATGATTTATAGTAGTTACGGATGCTTGCTAGAGGTCCAATCATAAGATCATATGATCCAAGTATGGAAAGTGTGTTAGCTTATGCCTCTTCCTCATTGCATATGATAAGTATCCATCATGTTATATTCATTTGCCTATGGATAATCTCTCTCTTGTGTTCAAAAAGAGCTCTACTAAACAACTAACTAAAGTAATACTTATCTAAAATAGTCCCTAACTTTTTTTTCATGTTCTTTATTATTTCGCAAAAGTATCTACAAGGTACTTCTAGTTATATTCCCGCAAAGTAGTTTCATACTTGTTCTAGGTAAAGTAAGCGTTAGCGTGCATAGAGTTGTATTGGTGGTCGATAAAACTTGAGAGAATATATATTAATTCTACCTTTAGCTCCTCGTTGGGTTTGGCACTCTTACTTATTGAAAAAGGCTACAAACGATCCCCTACACTTGTGGGTTGTCAAGACTTTTTTCTTGCGCCATTGCCGGGGAGCAATAGCGTAGAGATTGATATTCTCGTGTGTGCTTGTTTGCTTTATCACTAAGTAATTTTATTTTCTGTTGTAAGTTGTTTTTTATATATAGTGGGTAAAAAACACAAAATATAGAAAAAACTAGTTGTACTTGCTAACCTCGTGGTTGAGGAACAACCCAAAATGTACTATATACTGCTGAAGCTTTTTACTTGGATCATCTTCGATCCCTCTGTGCTTGTGCTGAAACCCAACTAGCTTAGTTGAGGGAAAATCATCAAATGAGCATGATTATTATGTGCACCGCGGCTTATATCAAAAATGGAAACTCTTGTGGCATCAAATTAATACTTTATGTTGCTATGCTTGGAATTTATGTGACTTACATGATTTTAGTTGTTATTATGAAGACACTAAAACACACCTTCCCTATCAATGTGTGTTTAATGATAATGAAATATTATCTTCTTATGCCTAGGATGCATATTGTTATTATGATGTTGAACAAATTGAAGAATTCACTAGGGCAGGCGCCTGCTAGACAAACGGTTTTTAACCCCTTTCCATGACATAGTCTCAAACCGTCGTCTTGCTTGTGTGGGCGATAGGAGGGCTACTGTTAGTGCACCTAGTGCCCCTTAGTGATTTTGGTGTATTGAAGACTTATAGGTTAAGGCACTAATGTGTTTTTGAGTGTACACAGGCTCTATAAGTCGATGAGCAGTTTGATATATTCGGAGATTATCGACCCCTAAAAATGAATGTCTTCAAGCGAAGACTTTGCTGAAGACTTTCCAAAGACTTTGGTGAAGTCTTTGTGAAGACTTTGAAAATGAATAAGTTGGTGTGTCCTTGAAGATATGAATGAGGAATATGAAGCGTGAAGACTTTTGTTTTTGTAGTTTCATTTCCTTTATTTGAGTCATAGGAAACACCGTACTGTTAAAGGGGGTCGAGGTAATACTAAGGAAAATTTCCAACTGATGCTCAACTCCAAAATCCTCAACCCATACAATCCTTCGAGTGAAGCCTTTGGAAATCTCTTACAGTTAAAACAAGTTTTCAGTGACAGAGACGAAGTTCTTCTGGTCTCTAAGGAAATTGATCTGACTAAGGAGTTAGGATTTCGCCAGTGCGAATTGCCTACAAGTGAGGATCGTGATAAGCTAATGACTTTCATAGTTTGAAATTCCGACCATTGTTGTGCTTAGCGCCAGCTGTCCCTAATCGTTCTTATCCACATAATAGTCATATCATTGGGGGAATTTATGACTTATCATGTCAGGTTGCACCCTGGCTATAAATAGCCAACCCCCACAACCACTAGTTGGTTGGCTGCACTGAGAGAGAACTGACACTTTTCATTTGAGAGCAACCCATCCTCTGAGGACTTTGAGAGAAAATCATAAGTGAGGAAAAACCCACAACCAAACCACAAAACCCATAGTGATTGAGCATCACTGAAGAAATTCCTGTGTGGAACCGGCGCTTGTTACCTTTGAGGACTGTGTATCCTCCACACGGTTAGGCGTCATGGTCTATTGCTCCTGAATTCAATTGGGGACCACGAAGTGACCTTGGTCTAGAGCATCCAGCAGTAAATTGTGGATTGCCGAGTGACCAGTTTGTGAGGGTTTTGGAAGTCTACCCTAAAGACTTACCACGAGAGTTGGGCGAGGACTGTGTGACCTTAGCTCAAGGAGAATACGGTAAGGACTGTGTGTCCTGGGACTGTGTGTCCTCTGGTTTAAATACCAGGCCGATCCAAACTAGACGTACGACTGTCACAGCAGTTGGAACTGGCTCACCAAACCATTGTCTTCATCAGGCTATCTAGTTCAATTTCCCCAACCCCACTATTCCTCATATATCTTTTGATGAAATTGATTGTTACAGTTGGAAGAATTTGACTGAAGACTTTCACAAATTCCTCACCTCAAATTCTTCAAGTTACCTTGTTCATCACTGCTTATCCTATATCACCCTACTCTCTAATTGTGCATGTTTCATTTCATCATGAAGACTATGTTGTCACTATGTTCCTCATGCATTTGAGTACTCATTCCGCTGCTAGTTATTCATCACATTTCAAATTCCTCAAAGTTGAAATTCCTCAAATGATGAATTTGTAAAAATCGCCTATTCACCCCCCCTCTTGCCGATATAACGCACTTTCAGCTATCCCACACGACACGGAAAACCCGTTGGCGATGCCTGCTCTGGTCACACACGATAGGCAAAATTATGTCGTGTGTGATTGGAAGGGCCATCACAAACTGGTCTTTTGGGGAAGTCCTGTGAGATGTGGTTAGCATCCCACACAGTGAATCCCAAACGTATGTTTCCATTCGTATTGTACATCGCAAACAATTTTCGGCATAACATCGTCTGTGTTAGAGGTGGCTATCATGCACGGTGCCTAGAAGAAACTGTTTGGCATAGGTTGTCCATCACACACATGTTTTATGCAAAAACGTTTGTGAATGGGTATTCTAACACACACAGTTTGCGGTCGGAAGTTGTGTGCGATTGTTCACAAATCCAACACGCCAATTTTCCAGAAACCGTGTGGCTTTCTTGAGGTCATCACTCACGATGTTCTATGACGAGCCATCTACAATATGAAACCCCAGTAATCAAGCGAATTGCTTTATTATTTATAATCTAGTTAGTAAATAAATTGACACTTCATATCAAGCAAACAATATATTTCATTTTGTATTACAGCAACCATGACCGTATAATTGAAATACATAAAAGTACAACATCATATAGGCATATACTACCTAGCTACCCAATTACACGATAGGACCGAGTTTCACATGCAACATCTAAAACCTTTGGAAATTAGCATCATATACAGTAAATAGACAAACCAAACTCATGTAGAAAACTGTTGAAGCGGAAGGAAAATATTAACCCTTCACTGATGTCGAAGGTTCTTGCGACTTTATCCTAGTGTCTGTGGATGGTTGCCCGCCCATCCTCCATCCTCTTGAGGAAGACTTCATGATTATACCATGGGTGCTGTATGAATACCTTCCTCGCCTCTTGACCATACATGTGGTTTGAGACATACTCATCAATGAACTGCTTTGGAAAGGACTAGAAACACGGATATGCATAAATTTCCTTTCGAAAAATTGAAATATCACAAAGGGAAAAAACAAGGTAAAAGAGATAGCACCATCCTATAGTTCACTGATGTCTTCTTCATTGTGCACACAAACAACTTGTTGTTTTTCGTTGCAAGTCTTTCTAAGTTTCTTCATTTGACTGATTTTCATGAACAAATCATTTTCCCACATGCAAAATGGGTCGAATAGTGGGTCTACATGTGCAAGGCCAAATTATTATTAGAAACCTAAATATTAGAATGGTTCCTGCAATTGCACAATAATGTGTTGTTAGACAAAGGATCATGAAAGTGCAAATCTCGATAGAAAACTTTAGTGTCTCCCATTGTTCCCCCTATAACGTGTTTAAGAATAGATATTGATCAGGTTTTAAGTGAGATTTGGCATGCTATCAATAACATATCTTAATGAAAAATAAACGCATTGTAGATCCAACATACGAATTCAAGCCACATGGAAAAGCCAAGTGTGCTAAGAGTTATGAAATATAGCAATTGTATGTTTCACATGCATAACAAGAAAAAATTGTACCAACAATAATCTAACATCACACTGCAGATGATCACCAAAACAACTAAACTAAATAGTTAACTCAGCATCACATTGCACAATACAAAAATGGTAGAAGGTCAGATTGCATAGTAGAATTACATTCCATAATTCACTAGAATTTCTTAGGAAAGAAAGGATAAGCACATGCAATAGGTAAATCATACATGCTTAAAAGGCATAGCTAGCTGAACACAGGTCATTAGTAATTATGATTAAAAACAAGATATTCCTTGTCGTTGGAGATATCGATAACGATGAGCTTGGATGAGGGCAAGGCCTCCACATCGTGGGTGCCCTCCTTGTAGAGGTGAGTGGCTTAGTCTATCCGGGCACCAACCGACCGACCCTGGAGTTGACAAAAGCAAGGGAACAATGAGAAAATAACTTGTAGTCATCATCGAAGGAAAAAGCTAAGCCCTCAAGAAAACACAATGAGTTGTTGTTCAAAGCAGCTAACCGTGTGGCAGCGTCCGCACGCGAGGCATTGACGGTGGACTCGACGGATAGGTGCTGTTACAAAATCTGGCCGTTAGCACGAATGGCATCCATCGCGGCCTCATCCCCGGGTGCGTTCGCGATTTTCTTCTCCATTCCCAGGTGCTCCTTGAGATCATTGCTATACTGTGTGCACCATGTCTTTCGGCAGCGATTATGTCTGGGGTGGGCTGGTGATTTTGGTGGAATAATTTGCGTCGGCGGTCTGGGCATGTGGAATGGACAAGGAGGGGGTGGAGGGGGAGGGGGTATGAGGAAGGTGTGGATTACTTGAATATGACTAGATGGAGGAGGCCGAGCAGCAGGAAGGAGCATTGCCAGCGAGGAGGCAATGCTGCAAGCAAGTAGTGAAGGTTTGAACTTAGGAAGGGAAGGGGGAAGTAGGGGGAATGTGGCTTTTCGTAGGTATGAGGGGCGGGGGAGGTAGCTATTTGCGCGGCATCCCAAAATTTTGTTCGGTGCGGCCAAAAAGTAGCGTGCACAGTCACATCGGACATAGTCCCTTTACCATAACTATGTGCGATATTCAACAATACAAATGTAACCTATAGTTTATCCCGTGTGTGTAAGTGCATCTAGTGTCCCTTAGTGATTTTGGTGTATTAAAGACTTATAGGTTAAGGAACTAATGTGTTTGTGAGTATACACAGGCTCTATAAGTCGATGAGGAGTTTGATATAGTCGAAGATTACCGACCCCTAAAAATGTATGTCTTCAACTGAATACTTTGGTGAAGACTTTGCTGAAGACTTTGGTGTTCCCTGAAGACTTTGAGAATGAGGAAGTTGGTGTGACCCTGAAGATATGAACATGGACTATGAAGCATGAAGACTTTTGTTTTCGTAGTTTCATTTCCTTTCTTTGAGTCATAGGAAATACCGTACTGTTAAAGGGGGTCGAGGTAATACTACGGAAAATTTCCAACTGATGCTCAACTCCAAAAACCTCAACCTATCCAATCCTTTGAGTGAAGCCTTTGGAAATCTCTTGCAGTTCAGTCAAGTTCTTCAATTACACACACGATGTTCATCTAGTCTCTGATGAAATTGATCTGACTAAGGAGTCAGGATTTCGCCAGTGCGAACTGCCTACAAGTGAGGAACATGATAAGCCTGAGGACTTTCATAATTAGTAATTCCGACCATTGTTGTGCTTAGCGTAAGTTGTCCCCAATCATCTTATCCACATAACGGTCATATCATTGGGGGGATTTATGTCTTATCATGTTAGGTTGCACCCTGGCTATAAATAGCCACCCCGCATAACCACTAGTTGGTTGGCTGCTCCAAGAGAGAACTGACACTTGTCATTTGAGAGCAACCCATCCTCCGAAGACTTTTAGGAAAATCATCAGTGAGGAAAATCCCAAATCCAAACCACCAAACCCAACGTGATTCAGCATCACTGAAGAGATTGTTCCTGTGTGGAACCGATGCTTGTTACCTTTGAAGACTATGTATCTTCCAGACGGTTAGGCGTCATGGTCTAGTGTATCCTGCAGTCAATTGGGGATCATGGAGTGACCTTGGTCTAGAGCATCCAAAAGTCAATTGTGGTTCGCTGGGTGACCAGTTTGTGAGGCTTTTGGAAGTCTACCCTTGTAGCGACCCGACCTGAAAGGTCAAGTCTCCGGTGTTTCCGTACCATCCCAAGATCATGCTGGTACACACACGGTACATCAATGTACATATCAAAGGGAAATCACACAGCATTATATTAATCAAAATCTCATATCGAGTCCTTTATTACAATAAAAATTGCAATAAAGTGGCCAAAGGCCAACTCATGAGAATAACTAAGTCTTGCGGAAGCGTCGATGGTAGGTGAGTCCATCTAACTCCAAGGGCATCTCACCGAGCGTAGAACGTGTCCTCACTCCTGGTCGGAAAAGTACTCTGCAACATGATACGTTGCAGCCGTGTAGGTCAGCATATGGAATATGCCGGCAAAGTCACAAAAGGGGGTGAAAAGATAATCATCTAGTCTACATGCTTATATGGCAGGTGGGGTGGTAAGTTTTTGCGTAAAGCCAATTTTTCCTACATCAAGAGAGGGATAAGCAAAAATATTACTAAGTTGGTTGATTAATGAGATGGTTCCACCAACCAATTCTCATTCCCAAATTATTAATACCCACATCCTCATTATTAATTGTGTTGAGAGTTTTGCACACGTTCCCCACAAGATTTGGTCGCCTCCGTTTGATTTCTCGCACTTCCGGGTGTTTGAGAAACGGATGACCAAAACATGGTCTTCAAAAGGGTTTCCCTGCGACCCTGTCGGTGCCCATCCTTTCCTACCGTTCTTCTACCTCTCGTAGCACCGCCTGTCCAGGATCGCCACGATATCCAACCAAGCCAGAGCCCATAATGACTTGTGGCTGTGCAGGTAAGCCTTGGGTTTTAAAGCATCCATCCATCTCTCTGTGCCTAGGTGGACCTTTCCGCGTGAATACTGGCCATCTCCAGCATCACCTAGGCTAACCACTGGTTTCTCCAGGGCGCCGTTCAACCATCATCCACCCAGAGGTATTTTGAAAACTTGGAGTCTTGAAATCTTGATCATTATGTAGGTCTTGAAATTATTAACTCTCTCAACTCTCATGAATCACACATCCAACCCCATCTACTATTAGCATAGCAAAAGTAAAACAACGTTTCCCGGGGCCAATGTTGTCAAAGGGGGTTGAGAGGGATACCTAACACATGATACTACTACAATGTAACCAAGTTTCCAACTAACCTATCTTGCATGCAATTGGGGAGATGGTAGAACTAATGCATATAAAACATGGGTAGAAGTATGATCAAGGTGACTTGCCTGGTTGATGATCTTCGTACGTGAGTGACTCTAAGTAACAAGCTTCGCACTCCGGATAATCTAACGAAGCAAACAAGAGCACTCAAATAAGCATACAACCAAAATATTGTAACTCACAAACACCAACCAAGAACTAGTAAAAAATCAAGACAAAACAATGCACAATTCACAAGTAAGTGAAACACACAAAGTTTTGCTTACTAGGAGATGATTAATACAACACTACTACATAATAAAACTATTTTGAAATAACAAAACAATTGTTGACAGCAAGGAAACAATAGAATATTTTATTAATAAACAGAATAAAATCAATTTAAGTTTGTTGGGAAAAGTTTAGTAAAGTTTATAAAAGTTTTGATAAGCACTATATGAATCAACTATAGTTATACTAACAAAAAGAATGAAAAACTAACTTATTATTTATTAGCAAAACATGTTCTTAACAGAAAATAATTTACAATTAAACCTGTCTTAGAAAGCAGAATTAAATTATATAAAACTTTGTTTGAAAGCAAAACTATTACTAGTTAGTTGTTTTAATCAAATTATGCCTATTTGAAAAGAAGTTGTGATTCCTATGTTAAATAAAATTAAACTAAGGAAATTTATATTTTTATTAACAGTAAGTGAAAACACTAAATGTTTACTAACAGAACCTAATAAACAAATAAAACCAAATTCTAAATTTAAACTAATTAAAACTAAGTATATAAAACTATATTATAATACTAGGCAGATTCTGTTTTTGGTTAAAACACTAATCAAATATATCCTGAAAATCCTCAAACTAAACATGAAGATAGTCCTAAATAATACCAAACAGTAGCAAAAAGATTCATATCAAAATCTATTTTCAAACTCTAGTTATTCAGATTTGAAGATTTTGAGCAAATTTGGTTAAATTCAAATTTTATAGTTCAAATTTGAAATTTAAAAGTACAGGGTGAAACTACATGAAAAATGTGAGCTATTGCAAAAAGAATCAACTCAAAACACTAAATAGATTAAAAGATATAGCTAAAACAAATTTTGAAATCATTCTGTTAACTAAAACAAAAACAGAAAGGAAAAATTGATTTGCGACGGTCAGGGGGGCTACGTGGCAGCACGCGAGTGGCTAAGGGGGGTGTGTGCGCGAGGGTTACGGGCGGGTGACCGGTCGGTAGAGGATACCGGTTCGGATTTAAATCCGTTCTAATCTGGATCGTCAGATCCATATCGAACGAGTGGGGATGCTCACAGTGTTAAGAGGTCGCCGGCGAGGGATCTCCGCCGAGTCCGGAAGCGGCGAAGACGACGGCAAGGTGCTCCGGTGGTCGAGGGAGGCAGCGAAATGGACCGGGCGACGGCAACGGGTCTCCGGAGTCGACTGGTGGCAATGGTGGAGCGAGCGGTGGACGGAATCGGTGGCTACGGTCGACGGGAGCTCCGGTGGAGGTGGGAATTCCGGCGAGGAATTGCGTCGCGTCTAGGCGAGGGACAAAGGGGGCTCGGGGGGAAAATGGATGCGGGGAGTGGCCGGCTTATATAGGAGTGCGGGGAGCGAGAGGGAGTTAAGAGAGGAGAGAGATCCGGGGTGGGGTGAAACTGTCGGCGAGGTCCGGCGCGTGCGGGAGGAAGAGGGCGGCCGCGCGGGAGAAACGGTCGGTCGGGGTGGGGTCCAGCGTCAGTGAGAGAGGAGGTGTCCGTTGCGCGTCGGTCGGCCGGTCGGTAATAAATGCGCGAATAACTGCCGTGGGCCGGCCCGTTTAATACTAACCGTTACCGTTTTTCCTTTAATGATTTTCCAGAGATATTCAAAAGCTTTTAAAGCATTCAAACCGTTTATAAATATAGGGGTATTATATATCAAAATTAATAGAATAATAAATTCTATTTAATGTACATTTTTATTCTGTCATTTGAACACTTTGGGAAAAATTAATATTTTTAGAAATTGCCTAATTGTTTTTAAACCCTTTTTGCAAATATTTTCAAAATAACTCCTGGTTATTTTTGTTCAAATAGATCACCAAGATGACCCTGGTGTGGAGTGTCATGTTACTCCCCTCTTATTTTGTACATTTAACCAAAATTTCAAATAGGTGAAAGCAAGTTAGGGGAAAATAGAAAGGGCTTTCAGAAAGTCAGAAGAAGCAGTTCAATTATTTCATATATTCAAACAATGATGATGATGGATGCATAGCTATATTTCATAACATTCCAAAATGGAATTTTGGGATGTTACAACCCTGAAGACTTACCATGAGTGTTGGGCGAGGACTTTGTGACCTTAGCTCAAGGAGAATATGAAAGGGACTGTGTGTCTAGGGACCGTGTGTCCTCTGGTTTAAATACCAGGCCGCTCCAAACTAGACGTACGACTGTCACAGCAGTTGGAACTGGGTCATCAAACCATTGTCTTCATCGGGCTACCTGGTTCTATTCTCTCAACCCTTCTATTTCCTCGTATACTTGTTGATGAAATTGATCGTTACTGTCTGAAGAATCTGACTGAAGACTTCCACAATTTCCTCACCTCAAATTCTTCAAGTTACCTTGTTCCTCACCTGCTTATCCTATATGTGCCACTTGTAATCTATGCATGTTTTATTTCCTCATGATAACTATGCTATCGCTATGTTTCTCATGCACTTGAGTACTTATTCTGCTGCTAGTTATACATCATATTTCAAATTCCTCAAGTTGAAATTCCTCAAGTGATGAATTTGTAAAAATCGCCTATTCACCCCCCTCTAGTCGATACAACGCACTTTCAATTGGTATCAGAGCAAGGTACTCCCTTGTTCTGTATGATTTTGGTTTAACCACCTGGAGTTCTAGTTATGTCGACTGCAGGTATGATCAAGGTTTTCATAGGATGTCCTACCTTCGATGGAACAGATTATCCATACTGGAAGAACAAGATGCGTATGCATCTTGAGGAAATTGACAATGATCTCTGGTTCGTTGTGGAAGATGGTGTTCTCTTTGTTACCCCCACGATCAATGCTGCTAATGTGAAGAGATTCAGGCAACTCGATTCTCAAGCAAAGAATATCATCTGTAGACATCTGAGCAAAGGTTAATATGGCAGAGTGAGTGCTTTGGAGTCTGCTAAGCTTATCTGGGATAGGCTGTCCAAAGTCAATGAAGGTGTCTCCACTCAACGTGACTCTCGTGTTGATGTTCTTTGCAGTCATTTCAACCGCTTCAAGAGACTCGACAATGAAAATGTTTAGCAAACTTTTGATCGTCTCACTGATATCTCCAATGAGCTTCAAGCACTAGGTGCTACTGATATCACCGACCACGAAGTGGTGAAGAAACTGCTAAGATCTCTTGATTCCTCATTCGATACTCTGGCTTTGATGATTCAAGAGCATGGAGCTACAAGTCACTTGATCATGCTGATATTCTTGAGAGACTCAATACTCATGACTTCCAACAAGCTGAGAAGAGAGACCTCTACGGGCCAAGCTATGGAAGATCTCATGCTCTGAATGCAAAAGCATTTTCCTCATCCGAAGGCGAAGATTCTGATAGTAGCCTTGGTGATCCCGCAGAACTGAGTCTGGAGCTAGCAATGCTTGTGAGGAAATTCCAGAAGTTCTCAAGGAGAGGTGGATTTGGAAAGTCATCAGAAAGGGGTTTGACGAAATTAGATTCTTGAGATGACTACAAGAAGAGAACTTGTCACAAATGCAAGAAATCTGGTCACTTCATCTCTGACTGTCCTCTCTGGGAAAAATAATCAAACAACAACAACAAGAAGTACAAGGACGACAGTTCTAATGACTCAAAGAAAAATAAGAAATCTTCAAAGTCCTCGTCTGCAAAGTCCTCATCTTCAAAGTCATCAACGCAGAAGAAGAACCATTCCAGAAAGTCTTGGGCTTTCATTGGCAAGGAAATGGACTCAGAAGAAGAGTCTAAAGAATATGAAGAAGAGGAAGAATCTAAGGTGGAATCTGAATCTAGTGTCGCTAGCCTTGCTCTTGCTACAACTTTTGTCAGCAAATCCATCTTCAACGATGAAGAAAATGACTACTCCAATGACTCTGACGTCAGCAATGATAATTACGCTCCCACCTATTGCTTCATGGCTAAAGGTTCCAAGGTACATAAGCATCAATCCTCCTATGAATCAAGTGATGGTGAATCTGATGAATATGTGAAACCTAGCTATGCCAAACTTTCTAATATTGCTACTAGGCAACAAAGTGCACTAGAAAAGCTTCAAAAAATGCTAGACAAAATCGATGATCTGTTGAATTAGGAAGTGGATCGGACTCATACTCTATCTGATGACCTCAAAAGTATGATAACCTTAAGAGTCATCATAATGCTCTCTTAGCTGATCATGAGAAGATTTCTTATGAATTTCTTCAAAGAAAGCAAGATCTTGAGAAACTAAGGGTGTGTCACGAGGATCTCCAAAGGGAACACGATTCATTACTGGCTCAATAGAACAGTATCGCTCAGGAAGAATTTGTTCCACCTTGTCTCAAATGCATCGAACGTGAAACTACTAATTCTTCACCTGAATGTTCAAATGCTTCTATTGCTGCAAATTCTTCAACTATTCCAGTGGTCACAAATTCCTCATCTGAGGATATCACATGTATCACTGCTGAAAATGCAGGGTTGAAGGAATTGTATGTGACAGGCATGTACAAAAGTCTTAAAGGGCATCAAAACCTTTGCGATGTCCTCAAAAAGCAGATTCTGAACAGGAACCCTAGGAAAGAGGGTATAGCATTTGAGAGGGAAATCAATGCTGATGGATCCTACTGGACACCTAAGAAGTACCCCAAAACCTCATGGGTTGCTGCAAAAGGACCTCTTGTAGATCCATCCACTTTATCTCGCATTACTTGTGAAACTTCATATTCCTCTGATGAGTCACTTGACTCGAACTACAAATTCTTCAAAAATCAGAAAGGTGAAGTATTTGCCAGATTTGTTGGAACTAACTGCAGGAACGTTTCACCTATGAAGAAAATCTGGGTTCCCAAGAGCTGCCTACAAAATCTTCAAGTGGATGTCCTTAGGACACCACTCATGAAGAACAGGAACCCTAGATCAAGTTCCTCAAATGGACCAAAGTCTTCATTTGGACCAAATTCCTCAAATGGTCAAAATATCATTCTCGTGCTAATGCATCTGTTTCGCAGGGAAAATCTAAGAGTTATGAATATGTGCATTATTCCTCAAATAATTATGTTCATAAGTCCTCAAAGAATTTCTCTGCTTATTCATATGAGTACTCTAACCTGCGTCCTGTAAAACGAAGCGTACTAGCTCCATTGCCTCCCTTCTCATATGGTGCTCGCAGAATGATGAACTATTTGCCACCCCTCCAGATGTGGGTGGTGAAGAAATTGAACTAATTCCATATGCAGGGTCAGGTCTCCAAATGAACTTGAACATCTGATGAAATTGCTAGAGACCTGAGGAAATGCTTGAAAGGACGCAAGCTAATCATGTAGAAATGAATTCCTCATTTCTCACATTCTTACACTGCATTACTTACTATGTTGTGTGATGAAATTTTGTTTGATGAAATTGATGTCATATTCTTCACTCTGAAGCATATGAGTTCATAAGTTGTACTAGTTCATAAATTGAGGTCATAGTCTCCATTGAGTGAGTCCTCGACAGTGGATGCACAAACCACATGACTGGTGACAAGAATCTACTGATGAATTTGCCACTTGCTCCATCTCATCTGAAGCATATCACTTATGCTGACAAAGGAAAAATCAAGGTATTGGGTCTTGGTAAGTTTGCAATCTCAAAGGACCGACACATGGATAAGGTAATGCTTGTTGAATCCCTCGGGTTCAACCTTATGTCTGTCTCAATGCTTTGTGATCTTGATATGGTTGTCGTATTTGGCAAATATCATTGTGTTGTCATCATGGAATCTGACAATTCCAAAGTCCTCAAAGGCTTTAGGAGAGGAGACTTGTATATTGTTGATTTCTCTACAGGTCCTCAGCCTGCCACATGCCTACTTGCAAAGTCCTCAAAAGGCTGGTTGTGGCATCGACAACTTGGACACGCTGGTATGAGGAACTTGCACACGCTCGTGAAGAAAAAGCACATCATTGGCATTCTAGGTGTCAAATTCCTCAAGGACCACCTCTGTGGTGCATGGGAGTCTGGGAAGATGACCAGATCCAAGTATCCCTCAAAGACAATCATGACCACGACTCGACCCTTTGAATTGCTTCACATGGATCTCTTTGGCCCCACTCATTACTCCACACTAACAAATTCTTCAAGTTTGTATGGCTTTGTCATTGTTGATGATTACTCTCGTTACACTTGGGTGCATATTATTCTGCACATGTCTGAAGTGCAGGATGTCTTCAGACCATTTGCTTCAAGGGCCTCCACTAACTTCGGCGCTAAGAGCAAGCATATCAGGAGTGATAATGGGACTGAGTTCAAGAACACCAATCTTGATGAATATCTTGATGAACTTGGTATTACTCATGAGTTATCTTCCCCATATACGCCTCAGCAGAATGGCGTCATGGAGCACAAGAAAAGGACTCTTGTTTAGATGGCTCGCACCATGCTTGATGCATACAAGACTCCTCGTTGCTTCAGGCCTGAGGCAATTGATACAACATTCCACATCATCAACAGGGTATATCTTCACAAATTCTTCAAGAAGACTTCATATGAACTTATGACTGGCAAGAAACCCAATGTAAGTTATCTCAAAGTCTTCGGTGCAAAATGCTGGATTAGAGATCCTCGCCATAGTTCTAAATTTGCACTGAAAGCACATGAAGGTTTTATGCTTGGTTACAGAAAGGACTCACACACCTACAGAGTCTTCAACACCTACCACCAAAAGGTTGTTGAAACTGTAGATGTGCGGTTTGATGAAACTGGTGGCTCGCAAAGAGAGCACCTGCCTTCTGTGCAAGATGAAAAGTCTCCTAAGGAATCCATTAAGCTGAAGGCAACTGAAGATGTCATACCCACTGAAGAAGTCATTCCTAGGAATGAAGACATTCATGCTGATATATCTGAAGAAAATGGTGCTTAAGAAAATCCTCAGCCACGTCAACCTGCTCATCCAAGAGTTGCTAATGAAGTGCAGATTGACAAAATCATCAACGACATCAACGCACCAGGTCCCCTCACTCACTCAAGAGATTCACATTTCACTAACTTTTGTGGGCACTTTGATTATGTCTCTATCATAGAGACCACCAAAGTTGATGAAGCATTCAAGGAGCCTGAGTGGATTCAAACTATGCAAGAGGAATTGCATCAATTCAAGCTCAACAATGTGTGGGAACTTGTCAAGCAGGCAAATCCTCGCAAGCATACCATCATAGGTACCAAGTGGATGTACCACACCAAGCAAGATGAAAATGTCCTTGTGGTAAGAAATAAGGCTCGTCTTGTAGCTCAAGGCTACACACAGGTTGAAGGAATTGACTTTGATGAAACTTTTGCACTTGTTGCTAGACTTGAAGCTATTCGCATATTGCTTGCTTATGCTAACCATCATTATATCATCTTATATCAAATGGATGTGAAAAGTTCATTCCTTAATGGTAAGCTTGACGAAGAAGTATATGTTGCTCAACCCCCAGGTTTTGAACACCCTAAGCATCCTGACAAAGTCTTCAGACTCAACAAGGCCCTCTATGGCCTCAAGTAGGCCCCTCGGGCGTGGTACGACACTCTGAAGGAATTCCTCATGAAGAAAGGCTTCAATCCCGGTTCACTCGACCAAACTCTTTTCACTAAATCCTATGACAATGAATTGTTCATATGCCAAATATACGTAGACGATATAATCTTTGGTTATACTAACAAATGTTACAATGATGAATTTTCCTATATGATGAGTGAAGAATATCAAATGTCTATGATGGGAGAGTTGAAATTCTTCTTAGGTCTTCAAATTCGTCAGCAAGACAATGGCATCTTCATATCTCAAGAGAAATACCTCAAGGGTGTTCTGAGGAAATTCGACATGCAAGATTGCAAAGGCGTTAAAACTCCAATGCATTCAAAAGGCCACCTCTGCATTGACGAAAATGTTAAAGATTTTGATAAAAAGGTATATCGCTCCATGATTGGCTCTTTGTTGTATCTATGCTGAGTGTTTGCATGTGTGCCCGATTCCAAGCAACACCGAAGGAATCACACCATAAGGCTGTGAAACATATTCTTCGATACTTAGCTCACACACCAACGCTTGGATTATGGTATCCCAAGGGCTCAAATCTTCATCTCATCGGATACTCTGAAGCTAACTATGCTGGAGATCGTGTGGATTGCAAGTCAACCTCTGGCACATGTCATTTCCTCGGACGATCCTTAGTCTGTTGGTCTTCGAAGAAGCAGAACTGCTTGTCACTATCTATTGCTGAAGCTAAGTACATTGCTTCTGGTTCATGTTACGCTCATCTACTGTGGATGAAGCAAACCCTCAATGACTATGACATCAAGGTGAAGAATGTGCCTCTCTACTGCAACAACGAGAGTGCCATCAAGATTGCTTACAACCTAGTTCAGCATTCCAAGACCAAGCACATCTAGATACGTCATCATTTTCTTCGAGATCATGTACTCAAGGGCGACATCTCCATTGAACACATCCCTACTGAAGAACAACTGGCCGATATCTTCACAAAGACCTTGGATGAAAAGAGATTTTGCAAGTTGCGGTGTGAGCTAAATATCTTAGAATCTTCGAATGTTCATTGAAAAAGGACAAACATCCTAGCACTTGTGCAAAATTGATGACTTAGGCATGCAACACACGGATTAACATTTTTCTTCAATCAATGAAGAATAACCTTCTAAGTGTGAAGAAATTAATGAAGAATTTGATTCTCAGAACCCTACGACAATTGTACGCAGTGTCTGAAATCATCATTCTTATACGGTGGGTCACGCCACCAACCATAGTTGAAATTCTTCAAAGTTGAGTTTTTCGTCATTTTGCAAATTCTTCAAATTTTCAAATTCCTCAAGTTTGCAAATTCCTCAACTTTTCAAATTCATCAAATTTTCAAATTCTTCAAACTATGAGACTCATGTTCTTCATTGACCCTGTATATAAATTTGAGTTTTCAATGTCCTCAACAACATTCACTTATTGCTAATTCTTCAAGTTGATTTTCATCTAAGTGAATGTGATCGGACCCTTCCCCCTCTATGCTAAACTCAAACCAGTCTGTTCACAAATTCTTCATATGTGTTCTACTTTGAAACTCGTTCAAAGTCTTCACTGTGTCCTTGACAGCTGAAGAATTTGCAAACGGAAACTTTAAAATTTTCACTATCTAAATTTTTGGTGCTTCCCGCTCAATCCGTTCCGATTCCCACGACTGGATAACCCATGATCCCCGACTATCACCACTAGTCAGAACATGGGTGACACATGTCGTGTGGAGAGCAAGGGTCAGGGGCAATCCAGTCCAAAATCTTCGGACATATTGGTTTTCACCTCCGCTATAAATACCCCTTCCCTTTCACTTTGCTCAGTTACTCCTCACTCCTCTCTCCCAACCTCGAACCTAGCGCCGCCACTAAAATCATTGCCGCCGGTGTGGAAGAGCTTCACTGCCTGGACCTCGTTGTCGCCGTACTCGCATCGGTCGTGGAAGTCTTCATCCCGCCGCCGCTGTAGCTGTCTCCCTCTACTGAGCTAGGGCGTCAGAGATCTGGACTCATGAACTTCCTTGATTTCATCTCACAATTCGTCGTGTTCTTCATCAGGGTAAATAAAATCTGTTTTTACTGCCCTTGTTTGATCTTCAAGTTTTCCTCATTTTTCTCAAAGGTGTTTATTCTTAAAGAATCTCATTCTAAAGCACCTTACATGTTCATACACTTGATGTTTTTTCCTAAGTTACGATTTTCTTCAAGATTCCTCAATTGTGTGAATCCTCAAAATTTGCACAATTCTGGAACCTAAGACAAAGAACACTTAGTGAAAATCCTCAAGACACCCATGGTCAAATTCCTCATACTTGATGTTTTTGAAAAACTTCTAAGAATGCATATGACCTCTTCAAATTCCTCGCACCTATACTCTGTTCACATGTACAAACATGTCCGATGATGAATCACTAGGTTCTCATCAACTTAACTCATTCGCAGCGTTTCTTGAGGAAAATTTTTGTACATCTTCAGAATCTTCAAGAGTTCAGAATCCTCAATCGAAGAAAATGGCTGATGGGAAGAAGCCACAGAAAGGTGGAACGAAACCTGAAGTGCAGACTACTTTTTGATACCTGATGACTTGTATGAGGAATATTGCACTCTAGATGAAGATACTAATGGCAAAGAAACAACAAAGGAGAGAAAGATCCACTTATAGAAAATTGAGAGGAGATGGGCAAATGAGTGGAAAGAATATCGCTATGTCACTCCCAAGTATATGATGAAATTCGCAGTTAAACCCACTTGCAACAGGCCACCCTTGGCTCCGAACCAAACTGTTGATCCCACAAGTCTCAAGACTGGTGATGATTCTCCACATGAATGGGAAAGACAGCAAGCCAAGCTGGCAAAGAAAGCAAAAGAGGTTGTGAAGAAATTCAACGAAGACTCTGCTACTGTAATTGCCGGAGCCTCTGCTAGTGCTCTGAAGAAATCAATTGTGATGAAATCTGCTGTGAATTCAAAGTCTTCAACTTCAAAATCATCACTTTAGATTCCTCAAGAAAAACCTTCAAAGGCCTCAGCCACTGGTTCAGTAGTTGCTCAGTCCTCTGTTGCTACCGCAAAGTCCTCAACACCTGTGCACCTTGAATCATGTCAGAGGACAGAGGGATTCTCAATTGCTTCAATGGTCTCTGCAAGTCCCTCTGCTCAAGCATAGTCTTCAACAAGTCCTACTATGATGAAACTGGAGAAAACTGTTGAACGAGGTCAAAGACCAAGTCCTCACACTAGCAAAGCTATAGTGAATGTACCCTCAGGATCTGAGGCTGATGATGAGGCTGATGATGAAGAATTGGAAGAAATCATAAGAGAAAGTCAGCAAGGGGCTGCAATAGCCAAAGGCAGCACTGTTCCTCTTATGCTGGATCCCAAGATGATCCTCAACTTCATTGACATATGGAATGAGGATCCCAGCACCCCACTTTCCTCACTGAACCTGCCTCTTATTGTGGAGCATGTCCTCACTCACTTCATAGCTAAGGAAATAGAAAAGAGATCAAGCTTTGAGAGCTAAGAGGAGCAGGGCTCGAAAAGAAAAATTTCTGAGGAATAATGTGATGAATTTGACTCCAAATCAACTCATCAGTGTTCAGTCTGAAATTCGCTACCTCTCTAAGGAACAAGACAAATATGATGTTGAATGGAAGGGCAACAAAGTGAGATTCATCAAGGCAGCCCAAGCTACCATTAAGGACCATAACACAAGGGTTGCATCTCGATCACAACCAAAAATTCTTCAGGCTGAAAAATCTGCTCAGCCTGCTGATGAAACTGCTCCCATAGCTGAAGAAACTCAGACTGCAGAAGAACATTTCAGGACAACCTCCACTGTTGTGCCCGAAGAAACTGCCATGCCAGCTGAAGTTTTTGCTGCGCCTGAGGAAATTAATACCACAAGGGCAACTGCATCAGTCGTGCCTGAGGAAAATGCACCTCCTTCACCCTCTGTAGAAACAGCTAAATCATCAAGGGTGAAGACAATCAACCTTATTTCTGCATCAGAAGTGAAGAAGACCAAGGTTGTAGAGAAGAAGGCATTGAAAAGAAAAGCATCAACTTCAGATTCCTCGTCAGTGAAGAAATTGAAGACTTTGCCAAGTTCTTCAACCGAACCGTTTGATGCAACACCTATCAGCTCCATGCCAGCCTGTGAAATTGTGCCATTTGGTGTTGACTACGTCATCCCAAATGATGATCAAGAAGAACATGATCCATCTGCTGCTACCTCAGAGCAGATTGATGAAGAAATTGAAGTGGATGCAAATGCTTCAACTCCAAAGGTATCATCGCCCCAGCCTTAGTTGACTGCTGAATAGGCCGGCGTTGAAGAAATTAATGAGGATGTGGACATTGGCAATACAACCACTATCATCAATGATGAGTATTGGGAAGCTGCACACCCAAATTCTTCAATGACCACTCCTCTGTCATAGATTCCTCAGTCTCCAGCCCAGACTGAAAAAATTCATACAGGATCTGATGACTTAGCCGGCCATATGACTCTGCAAGGGCCGGTCGCACCAGGTTCTGGACTACAACATAGATGAACTATTATGCATTAGTCCTGTTTGACAAGAAGAAAGTCTTCGAAAACCATCAAATTCCTCATGCGGATATGGAAACAATCCCATCCTTCACATCGATGCTCGCAGTTCTTCACGATGCAGGAATTCTTCCGTTCTATGTGGATATCTGCGATTGGAATGAAGAGCTAATTCTTCAATTCTATGCCACTCTGCACATCACAGGTGATGCTTCTGACATCAACTCATGGGTCTTGTACTGGATGATTGGATCAACCAATTACGTTGCACCAGCTTCTGAATTGCTTTGTTCAGTCCCAGTTCCAATCCTTCCGAAGAAGCGTGTTGCATGTTTGATGAACCTGCTCTACCCAACCACATGATGCAAGTGTTGATGAAACCTTTGGCTCCTTGAAAACCTCAAAGGACCACTTTCGTTGTGAAGGATTTTCTCTATGTGCCCAAGATGGTTTATTGCATCCTCACTAACACCCTTTGTCCTCAAAAGGGTCACAACTCTGAAGAAGAAGAAGTTGAGGGAGTCATGAAGTACATACTATTCAACATCATTCATGGGATTCCCATCAACTACCACAAATTCTTCATGAGGAAATCAGCCAATAGCATTAGCCCCATTCGAGTTGAAGCCTTATGCTCCCTGGATCATGAAATTCATCAGATCAAGGTCTTCAATTCCCTTCAAGGCTGACTTCCAAAATCACTTCGGCTTTTTGCCTCCGATTGAAGTCCTCAAGAACACAATTGCCTCAGTTTAATGAAAAGGCAAAGATGTCATTGATGAAGGTACTCGTCCATTGGATGGTCCATTTCGCAAAGCTGCATCTTACTCCACCAATGATGACACTGCTACACAGGACTCTGCTGCAAAAGCCTCAGCGCAAAAGCCTCGTGGGATGACTGATCGTGAGCTGCTCATAAGTCTTCATCACAAGGTTGATCCCAATCACAAGTGGGTGAAGCGTCGGGTTTTTTCAATTGTTCAGAACAAGACTGTGATGCAGAACTCTATGAGGAAAAATAACTATTATGTGCATGAAATCTTCGATCGCGCATGGGCCATTCTCGCACATCTCAAGACTCCTGAGGAACTCAAGGACATGGACTTTCAGTAGAACTTTGACTCGTCTCATGCTCCTCAGAAGAAATTCAAGAAGGTTCAAGTTCCTCAGCTGGTTACAAGTTCATATTCTTCACCACGCGAGACCGATGAAGCTGAGGACATTGATGACACTACGATGGGCCCTGCATCGACAAATGACCCCGGCAACATTGGCGCTCCTACATCACCTTCAAGATGAAATTCTTCAAGGGACGTTAGTCCTCACTTTTTCGTCCCTTTTGGTCTTCGATGACAAAGGGGGAGAAAATTTGAGTTAGTCTTCAAGCGGGTCTCTATATATGGGCTATTTTTTGTTTAAGTTACAACTCTTGCTCTTCTGAAGGTTTTGTTGGTTGAGTTGTAAACTTAAGTCCGATGGTGGTCCGACTCTTTTGAACTGCTTTCCCCATACTTATATCCTCAAGCACCTTAGTGCAAGCATGCTGAATTTCGTCAGACATGATTTTCATCATGCATTTCAAATTCTTCATATCATATGTTCAAATGCGTGTATGAATTACAAGATATAGGGGGAGTTGTCCATGTTTTTCACCAACCATGTGCATTTGCAGTCCAAAGCAAATTCCTCAAATATGCACATCTTTAGGGGGAGTTCTTCTATATCTTGCAATCAAAATTCCTCATACTCGGTACTTACATTCCATATTTCTATCCCCGTAGAAAACTTAACTTATTTGTCATCAATCACCAAAAAGGGGGAGATTGTAAGTGCATCTAGTGCCCCTTAGTGATTTTGGTATATTGAAGACTTATAGGTTGAGGAACTAATGTGTTTGTGAGTATACACAGGCTCTATAAGTCGATGAGGAGTTTGATATAGTCAAAGATTACTGACCCCTAAAAATGTATGTCTTTAACTGAAGACTTTGGTATTCCCTAAAGACTTTGAGAATGAAGAAGTTGGTGTGACCTTGAAGATATGAACGAGGATTATGAAGCGTGAAGACTTTTGTTTTCGTAGTTTCATTTCCTTTCTTTGAGTCATAGGAAACAACGTACTGTTAAAGGGGGCCGAGGTAATACTAAGGAAAATTTCCAACTAATGCTCAACTCCAAAAACCTCAACCTATCCACTCCTTCGAGTGAAATCTTTGGAAATCTCTTGCAGTTCAGTCAAGTTCTTCAATGACTGAGACGATGTTCTTCTTCTCTCTAATGAAATTGAGCTAACCGAGGAATTAGGATTTTGCCAGTGTAAACCGCCTACAAGTGAGGAACATGATAAGCCTGAGGACTTTCATAGTTCGAAATTCCGACCGTTGCTGTCCTTAGCGCCTGCTGCCCCCAATCATCTTATCAACATAACGGCCATATCATTGGGGGCATTTATGTCTTATCATGTTAGGTTGCACCCTGGCTATAAATAGCCACCCCGCACAACCACTAGTTGGTTGGCTGCTCCGAGAGAGAACTGACACTTGTCATTTGAGAGCAAACCATCCTCCAAAGACTTTGAGAGAAAATCATCAGTGAGGGAAAACCCAAATCCAATCCACCAAACCCAAAGTGATTGAGCATCACTGAAGAGATTGTTCCTATGTGGAACCGATGCTTGTTACCTTTGAAGACTATGTATCTTCCAGATGGTTAGGCGTCATGGTCTAGTGCATCCTGCAGTCAATTGGGGATCATGGAGTGACCTTGGTCTAGAGCATCCAGCAGCCAATTGTGGATCGCCGAGTGACCAGTTTGTGAGGGTTTTGGAAGTCTACCCTGAAGACTTACCACGAGTGTTGGGCGAGGACTTTGTGACCTTAGCTCAAGGAGAATACAGTAAGGACCGTGTGTCCTGGGACTATGTGTCCTCTTATTTAAATACCAGGCCACTCCGAACCAGACGTACGACTATCACAACAGCTGGAACTAGGTCATCAAACCATTGTCTTCATTGGGCTATCTGGTTCTATTTCCTCAACCCTTCTATTTCCTAGTATACTTGTTGATGAAATTGATCATTAATGTTTGAAGAATTTGACTGAAGACTTTCACAATTTCCTCACCTCAAATTCTTCAAGTTACCTTGTTCCTCACCTGCTTATCCTGTATCTACTACTTGTAATTTGTGCATGATTTATTTCATCATAATGATTATGCTATCGCTATGTTTCTCATGCACTTGAGTACTTATTCCGCTGCTAGTTATTCATCACATTTCAAATTCCTCAAGTTGAAATTCCTCAAGTGATGAATTTGTAGAAATCACCTATTCACCCCCCTCTAGTCGATATAACGCACTTTCAGTGGGTGATGAGACTGAATGTGGAAATTCTGGTCTCCAAGCTTGCGGCGTAAGATATCGGATACTACATTGCACACGGTACTTGCATTTCATGTTCATTTGGAAGAGAAATTGGGGATACAACGGCAAATTTTGATCAGAATTTCTCTCGTTACATTATTTATTGATATCGTTGCATAATTTAACAACACTTACAAATTTGAGTACTACACAAAAGAGCCTACAGCACTGCCCGCACTTACTTAATCGAGCAGCTAATAAACATTAGTTAGTTGACCTGAACATTACTCTAACAAAAGACCATCACTCTAGATAGAGACTAATATTCTGCCTGGGATTCGTCAATCTCTGCCACCTCCTCGATGATGAGCTCCTGCTCGATGACCTCTAGGGTAAGGAGATCCATGGGATCCATCGCCACATACTCTTGCATCTTGCAGTCTTTGTCCACCATCTCTTTAGATAAGGCCGCCATGAGTCTGGCGTGGGTGGCCTTGCTCCGGGCATGGACGGCCACAATTTTGGCTGTGGAGGCCGCTGACGAACAGATGCCTTCTCGAGCACACTTAGCGGTTACCAACTCAATGAACGTGGGTTGTTGGCCGGTGTTGGAGAAAGCCGCCATGTGATTTGTGTAGTGTCCGACACGAGATGGGCATGGGCGGCCTCATGATGGGATTGGGCGTCCGCCATCAGGGCTATGACGACCGACAAGGAACTGATAGCTGATGTGCCGTTCTCACCATTTGCTATCCCTGTCGCAATTGTTCTTGCCGCCATCTCAGCTGCAGCAAATGCCCTTTCGGTTGTTGCATCCGCCCTGTCGGAGGTAGCAGCCGCGTTCAAGAATATTGAGAGCATGCTCATGGATGATGCGGCCATGCTCGGACTGGAGTGGGTTTCCGAAGTTGCCCTCACGACAGGGATCCACGTCCCCGTCTTTCACCGGCGACGATTGAAAAGTAAAATGGTCTGAGGAGTCAGTGTGGTAAACTGGCCGGCGGTGTACTATAGCCGATGAAGCTTCCATCCTATGACATGCATTATGAGGATTGGACCAAGATATATTGTAATGCGTCACACAAGATTCATGAACATGAACTATTTGTGAAAGACTTGATTTTCAAAATGTTTTTAAAACAAAGAAATGAGGTTACTTCGACAAAGGACGGTGTTTGGATTGCAATAAGATTTATCTACAGTGAACACTAGCCAATAGCTCTTTCATGCTAAAATATGGAATTATTCAGGGTCCGTTTGTCATTTTTATAAATTAATTGAGTTTTCTAGACATTTAATGTGTATAATTCAAATTGGAACTATAATCCAAATGTCCCGTGCATCAAAATGGGATGGAAAATCATAAATATGTCAATGGCTTCATCTTTAGGATCACATGCAAGATATGTGAATGAATTTCAAACATATCGCGGTCTTGGCTCGGCCACAAACATTGATAAACTTGGTTTTTAAATTAATGTAAATCCAAAATGCGTCAGTAATTCTAAAAACCTAGCATGTTGTCATGACATGGCACATATGTGCCATGGAAAAAACTGTCCAACTTGGGACAATTTTAGGCACAGTCCCTTACAAACCGGAGCTTCTCACTGCAAGCTTCGTGGTCCCGATAAGGAACACGTCACCTTACGTGGGCAAAATGACATCCACTCATCTTCTCTCCTTGAACTTTTTTAGAGGCAACTCAGACCAATAAGAGTGTCTTGCTAAAAGATGGAATTATTCACGGTTCTTTTTTAATTTTCATAAGTTAATTGAGATCTCTAGGCATTTAATGTGGATAATTAAAATTTGAACTAAAATCACAAGGTCAGGTGCATCAAAATGGGTTGAAAAATCATATAAGTGTCCAGAGCTACTTTGGGCCCCATGCAAGAAATATGAATGGATTTCAAACATCTCGGGGTCTTGTCTCGACCACATACATTGAGAAACTTGGTTTTACATTCATGTATAAATCAAAAATTCATCAGAAATTCATGAAATTTGGCATGGTGTCATGGCAAGGTTCATATGTGCGCTGATGAAAAATTGTCTGATTCGAGACAAGTTTTGGCACAAGCGCCTTACAAACCTCAGGTTCTCATGGGAAGCTAGCTTTTGTGGTTTCGATATGGAATGTGTCACCTTATGTGGGCGAATCGACATCTAATGCTTCTTCTCTTCTTGAACTATATATTTTTAGAGGCAACATATACCAAAATGAGTGTCGTTCCAAAATATGAAATTATACATGGTCCATTTGTCCTTTTTATACATTGACTTTTATATTCATTATTTAACGTGCATAATTCAAATTTGAACTACATTCACAAGGTATGGTGCATCAAAATGGGTTGAAAATCATATAAGTGTACATGCATCTTTAGGATCTCATGCAAGATATGTGAATTAATTTCAAACACCTCGCGATCTTGGCTCGGCCACACAAACATTGAGAAACTCGGGTTTCAAGTCATGTGTAAATCAAAAACTCGTGAAAAAATTCATGAAAATTGCCATGGTTTCATGACATGCATGCCTCATATGTTTGATGGTAAAATAATGTCCAATTTGGGACAAGTTTTGTCACAAGCCCCTCACAAACTAGAGCTTATCATGGGAAGCTTTGTTGTTTCAATATGTAATGTGTCACCTTACGTGGGCGAATCGACATCCGCTGCCTCTTCTCGTCTTGAAATATTTCTATAGGCAACATATACCAAAATGAGAGTGTCATTCCAAAATATGAAACTATACATGGTTCGTTTGGCCTTTTCATACATTAATTGACTTTTATTTTATTATTTAACGTGCATAATTCAAATTTGAACCACATTCACAAGGTCCGGTGCATCAAAATGTGTTGAAAATCATATAAGTGTGCATGCATCTTTAGGATCACATGCAAGATATGGGAATGAATTTCAAACATACTGCGGTCTTGGATCGACCACAGAAGCATTGAGAAACTCGGGTTTTAAATCATGTGTAAATCAAAAACTCATTAGAAAATTCATGAAACTTGGCATGGTGTTATGACATGCATGGCTCATCTATGCCATGGTAAAATAATGTCCATTTGGGACAAGTTTTGGCACAAGGCCCCCACGAACCATAGCTTCTCACGGGAAGCTTTGTTGTTTCGATATGAAATGTGTCACCTTACGTGGACGAATCGACATCCACTGGCTCTTATCGTCTTGAACTATTTCTATAGGCAACATATACAAAAATGAGAGTGTCATGCCAAAATATGAAATTATACATGGTTTTTTTGGGCTTTTTATACATTAATTGACTTCTATATGCATTATTTAATATGCACAATTAAAATTTGAACTACAATCACAAGGTCCGGTGCATCAAAATGGGTTGAAAATCGTATTAGTGTGCATGCATCTTTAGGTCTCGTGCAAGATATGGGAATGAATTTCAAACATCTCAGGGTCATGGCTCAGCCGCACAAACATTGCGAAACTCGGGTTTTAAATCAAATAAATCAAAAACTCGTTAGAAGATTCATGAAACTTGGCACGGTGTCATGAACATGGCATGTAAACGTGCCATAGCATTTTGTTTTCCTAATTGAGACTCATTTTTTAATATTTATTTTCATTTAGAGCCAACATTGATAATATTACGTTAAATTGTAGTAAATCTAGTACTCACACAAAATTCAAGAAATTGGGCATGGTGTCATGCTATAGCACAAATATGATTTGGTATTTATCACGTCATTAATAACGAACAAAAGCTTTTTGGAACAAAGAACTCTCACGTTTCCATGCAAACGGTTGCATTATTTTCAAAACCATCAACGTTGTACTGCCCTTACGTGTTGCCAAGCGTTGCACTCTTGTATTGGCTAGGGCTTAGGGGGTGTCGTGCGAGCAGTTGCTTGACTTGACAGGAGGCGTGTGAGTTGGCCTCCGCTGCGCACGCTCCCCAAGAGGCATGCGAGCAGTACGTCGCAGGCTCACTGGGAGGCGAGCCCTTTGACTTCCGTATCCGGCCTCCTTGCTTCCAACATGTCCATCAATGGCGCCCGAGCCGTTGTTTAATAGGCGGCTTTAATTCCCACTCACTCACAATCCTCTATATATCTTTTCCTCACATTCCCCTCCATCATTCAGGCCTCCACGGTGATCTCCCCCATGATGCGGAAGCATCATCTGCCACAAGTCTTCCGGTTTGGTGAAGTTGACACTGAGCCGGAAGAGATAGAACATAAGGACGAATGTGTCGCCATGGACATGGCCCTGGAAAAGCTGCATGCCGCAATGGATGCTGCCAGACGCACTCGCCAGAAAGCATCACCGCGCCTGCGCCAGCAACCATCCCCGTGGCACTAACAGGCTGGTCGCCCAGCATTATCGCAGCGCTAGAAACCACAGGCATCAGGGAGGTTCCCCTGGACCCACGCGAGCTCGTGTACATGCAAGCACCTGCGCCTCCTCCTGCCCGTGCTCGTGCGCGTGCCTTCACATGCCTTGCCGGTCCCATGCGTGTGCCCGCACCCACGGCACCTGACCCCATGTGCGCCTGCACCCATCGTGCCCATACCCATGTGTGCGCCTGCACAGGTCACAGCCCCCTTAGTAGATTGGGCTTCTGCCATTAACAACTTCCTCGTAGTGCCGCTAGTCGCCGCCACCGGCCCCATGCCCGTCGATCGTGCGACGACTGTCTCTTTTATTGTGAAGTCCATAACATTCTAGTCTCATTTGAAGAACTGTACAACTCCACCATGGAGCACGAGAATGTCGCTCCAGGAAACCGCCCCGCCGCCACCGCAACTAGTTTTATTTATATTTATCTTGATTGTATGAATGTAAAGTGAAAGCTTGACTGAATGTGATCTATGTTTTGATGAACTAAGTACTTATCTCTGAATTGACATAACAAACAAAAAACCATCATAGACTTATCTAAATAAACACTCATCACAAACGGTTCAAGTTGAATACCCGTTTGCAGATCGACAAATATCATGACACGTGTGTCTAGTGCAGACAATCCGGGAAGATTCACATCTATCATATTGGCTAAATTGCCATGTGTTAAATAAAAAAAGTTAGCATATGTCGATCTAGCAACATTGACATTTTTCAACACTGTAGCACTAGCATTTGTCAAATTTTGCAGGAAGAAAATCACAATTAGCGTGTAATTTTGAAACTGAAATTCACTAAACATGGATTTCATTCATATGTTAAGCACTGGTCTTTGTACAATACAGTTCAACTCGACAACTGACCCGAACAAACTTTTCATGAATTGTTGCCAACCATGTACTGAAATAGCTAGTTCAACTATATATACTAGCTAATTTACGGTACTTGGTACAGTTCAACCATATCTATAATTAGATGAACTGAACACAATAGCCCCTAAATACTAGTACTATGGATGGGCTTTGTACTACTTCCAGCTTAATTGAGCACTGAAAGCACAATATACTCCCTTGGTGTCGTGGGAACGAACACCTATGGGATCTGAGGGACCCCTTTTGGTTCGGCGGGGGAAGGCTCGTGCACAGAACCGGTTTGATGAACAACACACGGGGATCTTTACCCAGGTTCGGGACGCATTGATGTGTAAAACCCTACTCCTGCCTGGTTGTATTGAGAGTGTTCTTAGGGTTCTAGCTACAGGAGCACTATGAGCTGCTACCATGCATGTGAGCTACAAAGCCCCAAAATTGGAAAAGTCCTCCACCGTATCGCCCTGGGCCTCCTAATATACTCTGAAGGGGATCCCAACAATGGTGTACAGTGCGTACACGGGATGTATAGAGCTACAGTGCTATCATAACTAACATTGACGGAGTAGGACAGGTGCATTTAATGCACTGTCAAACATCTATGTCCGCCTGTGGAATGGGACAGGAGACCGTCCCATCGGCACCGCTTAGCCCCCTCTAACGTCGATGCCACATCACACATCCAGGTGGATTGACACCTGGCATGTGCACTGGCGAGGCCTTGTCGGGGCTTCGCCTTGCCGGGGTTTCGCCTTGCCGGAGCCTTCTCTTGCCTTGGGGTTTAATAGCCCTTAGGGAAAGGTCTTGCCAGCGGTCTTGATTCTTCTGTGTTTGTATCAGGCTAGTCCCTGCTGGGCCTTGTTGCCAGGGTGGCTACTATCGCCCGTGCACGAGTAAGGGGCACTAGAGAGCCCAAAACTCTAGTGCACCGACAGGTGCCCCCGAGCCTGGGCCACACACATCGTGAGGCGTTGTTGGTCTAGGCCCAAACAGTGCACGGGCGTGCGTGTCAGGGCCTTGCAGTCATGATCATTGCGCTCGCTCTCGTCTTTCCCAATCTGAGAACCGCCGTCGTCTTCCTCCTCGAGCCCGAAACAGAGCCCCTTCCGCCCATCCACAGCCATGCTCCCTCTTCGTCCTTAGTCCCAGCCCTCGTCGTCGCCATGCCGCCCAAACCTAGCAAAGGTAAGGAAGCAGAGGCCGTCTCGGAGAACAAGATGGTGAGGATGCGAGAGGAGCACGTTATCTTTCCGCCGGGGCTTGGCATGGACATCCTAAAGAAGCAATACCGGTGGATGTGGGTGACGAGGACGACGGCACATCCCGCCACCTGCGTGAGTCCAGACCCTTCTAGGGACGGCCCAGGCAAATACCCTTTCTTTGCCGATTACTTTTACTACGGCTCTGTCCCCCTATTTAACTTCTTCAACGACCTCATGTTCACCTATGGCTTCCAACTCCTGGATTTCACACCAAATGCCGTGATTTCCTTGGCAGTTTTCGCCCACCTTTGCGAAAATTTTGCCGGAGTAGTCCCCAACACTACTCTTTTCTGCCACTACTTTTCCCTCGCATCCAACCAGGTGGAGCCCTTTTCGCTGGCATCACTTCGATTCCACGGCCAGGAACCAAGGAGGTCTACCCCGACAGGGCCTAATGTGAGAGGTGGGACGAGTGGCGGGGCAAATGGTGCTGGATTCGGGAGGAGAAAGTCATGCCCTTCTGCTTGCCGCGGCAAGCTAAAATGCTGCATGGCGAGGACTGGGGTGCCGTTGACCCCGAGGATAGGAAACTTACAGTCGTGACCACTAGGATCCACCGCCTCGGGGACACCGGCCTTACCATGGAGATGGTAGGTGCCAATTCCTTTGCTGGTGCATTACTGCCTTGGAGAATAAGGGGAGGCCAGCTTGAGATTTTTAGAACGTGGCGGACATCATGAGACCGCGCCCCGGGCTGAAACACAACCTAACCATTATGCAGAACGAAGCCCTCTGCTAGAAGCTGTTCAGGGGTGCTGCGGTACCTGAGCTGCCGGCAGGCATAGTCCTCTTGTGCAACAATTCCGCCTTAGGTAGAATCATTGCCATGATACTGGTGTTCGACACCCATAGCCTTGACGCGTCTTGGATCCAGCCGCCTGCCGAGCAGGTGCAAGAGTTCTTCGATAACTTGGTGGAAAGTGCCATCCGTGGGAAAGAGGGCCTCGTCCGCAACATGACCGAGGAGGAGCTGGCATACATCGCCAACAGGGCAGAGGAAGTTGATCTTGCCGCGGAGGCCGGCAGCACCGGCTTCTTGGAATACGAAGCCGGCAAAGTGGAAACATTGCCGGACGAATGCATTGCCGAGTAGGGCGGGACCGCTGAGGAGCAAGGCGGCACGTCCGCTCGAAGCTGCCCTGCCGAAGACGTAGCTGAGGAGGAGCCACCCGAGGAGGCCCCATCCCTTGTGCAAAGGAAAAGGCGCGTCCTTCGGAGCACCGCCTCAGGGCTCCCCGTCCGTCAAGCTCTTTCGAGTAGCGCAGCCTCCGGCAAGGGGGCGACCGGCAAGGCCGTGCAGTGGCAAGAAACCCATCAGCAACCCGCGTCCGCCGCGGCCAAGCGATCTAGGAGAACCCCTCCACCTCCTCCCACGGGCACCACTGCAGAGGTTGCCTTCGGCCTTTCTGCCCTTAGCTCGGGAGAAGAACATGAGGAGTAAGGGTCTTGCCGTTATCTTTTACTTTTGTAAATTCTGGTTTTTATTTTACTCATTTGATTTGCCTCGTTTTGCCTCCATAGGGATGCGGTAACACTGGCACAGCGGGTAGCGAAGAGGGCAAGGACCTCAACGGTCGAGGAGTCGGCGACAAGCACCTCAGGCACGCCAAGGACAACCGCCGTCAACCCGGAGGCTAGACCACAACACAGCCCTCGACTCAGTCCCCAGCGGATCCCCTAGCGTGAGCCCACTACTCACTTCCTGCTCGCAAGTGCTAGGGTGTGCATCTTTACAGCTGACATCACCGGACATGCAGGAGGAGGACGATGGCGAGGAGAAACATCAGCGACTGTTCCGAACACACCACCCCCATCATCTACGCCGCCTAGGGACAGGTTCCCGGCAAGGACCTCCTCTAGTGCACTTTACCGCTACGAGGAGGAGCCAGCAAGCACATGCACCGGCAGGCCTTCACTGGCAACAGTCGTTGGCGCAGGTACTCTTTATTATTTTCATATTTTTTGTCTTCTTGAACTTCCACCTTAGCTTCGTTTGGTTTGCTTTCTTGGCCTCTAGACATTACCTCGATGGAAGGCATGGTCGTCGACACCATCATCGAGGACACTGCTAGTGATACCGTTGCCGAGGCCGACAGGATCGCTGCCGAGGAGTCCATCAAGAGTGCCACCGCTGAGGCCGCTAGTGTTGAGGCCGCCAAGGCTGCGCAGAAAGAGGAGCTCGCCAAGAAGTCCACCAAGGAGGACGCCAAGAAGCCCGCCGAGAAGGACGGTGGGGAATCCAGTGGTCGCACTAACGGCATCCCTGCCCCAGGAGCGCCAGGCACTATGCCAACCACTGAGCCCCCAGCTGCCGGGGAGGTGGCCGTCGACGACCGGCCGCCTCCGTCCAAAGCTCCTTTGTCGAGTAGATACTTCAAGGTCAGCGACAACTTGTTCGTCAGCATCCCAGGCACGGCAAGCACTGGGGCGCCACCTAAAGGGGGAGTTCCTGTTGAGGAAGCACTCACTGCTGCCGGGCTCAAAATCATTGATGAGCCAGGTGCCAGTAGGAAATCACAACAGGAGCAGCTCCTTCATACCATGGGCGATGGCTTCCAAAAACTTCAAGCGCTTCACCGTGCCCGAAAGGAGAAACTAGACTCCAGGGCTGCGGTTATGGAAGCGGTCGAGGCCAATTTCCAGGAGCGTGTCGAAGAAACTCAGGCTTGGTTTGCCCAAACTTCCCAGGACCTAAAGACTAGCCAGACGCAGCTGAGCGAAGGCTAGGGCCAACTCTCATGCAGCAGTCCAATGTCGAGAAGGCATAGCAAGAGGCCAAACAACGGGCTGCCGCAGAGGATGCTCGCTTGACGGAGCATCGTGTATTGCTCGATGCCCATGAGGGGGACCTTGCTGCTCGTCAGAAGGCGCTTGCCAACAAGCTCCACGGAAAAGAAGTGGAGCTCGAGGATCTCATCGCGCGGCGGACCCAGGAGCTGGAGCGGAAGCATAAGGAGACACTCGAGGCCCTAACTGTGGACCATGCTCGTAAACTGAAGGAGGCCATCGACGCAGTTGAAGCTGACAAGGCTGCCAAGAACTTGCAGGAGGAGAGGGCGAAGAAGCCGGAGGCCGTTCTCGAGGATCTCGACAAGGAAGTCTCGTCGCTCAAGACTGAAA